>OZ024831.1:21322702-22522702 GCA_964016985.1 Anodontia alba
TAGTTTGTGGAAGCGATTGTGTCATGGCTTGAGAGCTGTCGATTAAAGGTGGTCATTTTGTTTGGTTGTTATGGCAAAACCTTAAAGAAGGAAATTTGTGCAACAGCAGCAAGGAAAAAGACCATGCAAAGCACCAGTAGGGTAAGAAGCCCAATGTGAAGCACCAGCAGGGAAAGAAGACCATGTGAAGCACCAGCAGGAAAAGAAAACCATGTGAAGCACCAGCAGGGAAAGAAGACTCTGTAGAGTTTGTCTGTTGTCTGTTTTTAGCTTTGGCTACCATTTTGTTCAGCCGAGTGAAACCATTTTAGTTATTTTGGTAAAAGGGCATAAGAGGAATATTTCTGTTAAATTGTTTTGAAATCGGGCTACTAGCCGAGGATGAGATGTCAAAGGTTTCTCTATGTTTAGCTCTGGCGACCATTTTGTTCAGCCAAGCAGACCCTTTTTTACAATTTTGGTAAAGGGGCATATGAGGAACATAGGCCACATCGCTCACCAAACTGGGCCACTGGCCTAGGAGGAGATGTCTTTTACTGTTTTTTTTTTTTTTTTTTTTATTTTTAGCTCTGGCGGCCATTTTATTCAGCTAAGTGGAACCATTATAGCCATTTTGATACAAGACCACAAGAGAAACATTTCTGTGTTTTTTTTTTTTTTTTTTGTTTTGTTTTTTTTTTGTTTTTTTTTTTTTTTCTTGAAATCGGTCTACTGGCCACGAAGAAGATATCGTTTAATTTTTACTTTTAGCTCTGGCGGCCATTTTGTTCACCCGGGCGGAATCATTTTAGCAATTTTGGTTTGTTTGTGTTGAGGTTTTACGGCCCAGTCAACCCAATGTCGAGCGCGGTCAGTTTACCTGACCACACATTTATTGTGCAGGCTTAGTCCTTTAATCGGTTAACCAGTACTGTGCACATTCTTTCGCCAGAAACTGACAACTGCCCTTCTTGAATCAGCGGAAAGGAGAGAATGACCGTAGAAAGTATTTCATGATCAATCTCCACGAAAGAATGTTGCCGACCTCGGCGAGGATCGAACCCGCGACCTCCTGGTCTCCAGTCAGACGCGCATCCAATTGCCAGCAATTTTGGTAAAAAGCCATAACAGGAACATTTTTGTGAAATTATTTTGAAATTGGGCCACTGGCCATGGAGGAGATGTTTAAAGGTTTTCTATTTTTAGCTCTGGCGGCCATTTTGTTCAGCCGAGCGGAACCATTTTAGCGATTTTGGTAGAGGGCCATAGAGAAACATTTCGGTGAAATTATTTTGAAATCGGGCCACTGGCCAAGGAGGAGATGCCGTTTAAAGATGTTTTCTATTTGTAGCTCTCGCGGTCATTCTGTTCAATGGAGCGAAACCATTTTTGCAATTTTGGTAAAGGGACGTAACAGAAACATTTGTGTCAAATTATTTTGAAATTGGCCAAGTGGTTTAAGAGGAGATGCTATTTGAAGAAATTGTTGACGACGAACGACGGATGACGGACACCGGCTCGCGGGGGCCGGGTGGGGGGGGGGGGGGGCTGGGGTAGGGGGGGGGGAGGTGGTAACGGGGGTAATATTGGTACGGGTGTGCGAGCTAGTATTTCGAAACCTACCCCATTCATATCCCTGGCCTTTGAAAAAACGGACCCATTCATATACTAGATCATCTGAAATGTTGACCCATTCATAGACTGCCATTTGATTTTTTGTACCCATTTATTGCTGGTAATTAGACAAATAATGCAATCAATTCATTGAATACCAAGAGAATAAGCAGCCTCAAAAATCTCTGAGTGAAAAATATGTGCACATACTGGGATGTCAGAAAAAGTGGGGCTTTCATATACCAATCAAGAAAAATTGGGTCAGTCATATACTTTTTGTCGAAAACAGGGGGTCATCCATATACCTGGTAGCGCTGAAAAAGTGGGCCATTCGGCACGCACATCCATACTATGCCATACATGTATATAGGAAGTTACCCCCCACCCCGAGGACACCGCATACAGGGCAATCACAATAGCTCACCTTGAGCACCATGTGATTAGGTGAGCTCAAAAGGAAATGAAAATGTAAAATTTACAAACAAAAGTTGGAAAACAGATTATGCCCTTTTCGGGCTCACTGCGACTTGATAACTGAGCGTGTTTTGATATATGTGAAGTGTATACATAGCGCGATGAGCACAGCGAACACAATAGAAAAAAGCTTAACTCTCTTATACTCGTACAATAAACACAAAAAATAGAAATCTTTCCTTTCCTGTCAACACCACTGTGCCCATATACGTAATGTATACAATGCGCCATAAACCTCACACCAAAAGGGATATACGCCAAACTGAGTAATTCTCACAATACTTGAGGCAAATAGGCCCAACTTACACTGTGATTCCGGAAAATCACATGAACATTCCACATAAGTTGTCGCATGCCCTGAGTCTGACTAAGGAACGGTGATTCCCTCTACTGGTCGCCTTTGTTGATACCATATGGCCGTAGAGTGTTCAGACGTCGGATCCAATAGCTCTCTCGAGCTTTCCTTGTTCGAGCTGTCCACTCCGGGTTTTGATGCGGGCATGGTTAAGGAAATCATGTTCTGGTGAACAGAAGCGTTCTGCGACAGGAGACCTCTCGAACCGCTTGTGTTTCCAATCATCTCGGTGGCCGTTCATCCGTTGGTTCACATGATCACCGGTTTCACCAACATACTGTTTTCCATACTTGGTGCATGTTATAAGGTAGACAACATTGGTCGTCTTACAACTAGTGTTGCTTCTAAGCTTGATGATTGCCCCAGATGCTGACTTCACGATTGGTGTGGAGGTTATCATTTTGCAGGTTTTAATCAGTCAAATATACCCCCCACCCTCCCAGAACTTCAGTTAAATAAAACTAATTCTTCTGATACCGAACCCGCATTTTTGGATTTACATTTATCTATTGTAAATGGGTTAGTTTCCTGCAAAATTTATGATAAACGCGATGATTTTGATTTTGAGATTGTAAATTTTCCTTTCTTGGATGGTAATGTTCCTCGTGCGGCATCCTACGGTGTTTATATTTCACAACTAATTCGATTTGCCAGCGTGTCTAGTCATGTTACTGACTTCAACATTCGTAATATATTGCTAACTGCTAAACTTCTTAATCAGGGTTATCGGTATCATAAACTACGTAAAGCCTTTTCTAAGTTTTATAGACGTCATTCCGATTTAGTTTCTAAATCCAATGTTGGACTTAAATCTCTTCTGCAACAAGGCCTATCGGAACCCGAATTTTATGGTCTTAGTATATAAATTCAGAAAAATATATGCTTGCAATGACCGGTACCCAATTTCGTTAAATCATTCTTCGATATAAAAAGATTAGGTACAACATAAATGTTATACGACAGACTGCATGCATGGTTATTAACCCTATCACGGTTAATAACTTTGCTTCCCTCTTTAATTGCACGCCGGCGGGTTAGCCTCAGATTCTATGATGGTTCCAGCGTAAAGGCTTACTTGTAATTTAATTTTGGGTAATGTTGGTTGGTACTTGATGCTCTGTCTTTGATCGGGCCTACCGGAGTCTTACTGTTGGTTTGTTTTTGCTCTAGCATTTCAGTTGTTTCGTGCTGTCGAGTCCTCATCGTTGTTTCATCTCTGTAATTTCTTGATTTTTTTTGTGTTCTCGGAGATGTAGCACTGATGAGTTAGGAAGCCTTCATGTGGACTGAACAAATTATGTGTCTAAACCGCGGCAGAAGTAAGGGCGAGGATTGTCGCCACGTAAAATCGATTTAAGCCCCCCAGTGAAATACTTTTCACTGACCGTTCCAAGGCGGTTCTTCTGTCATGGTTTATTATGTTATAGTTCGTCTTTGAATGTGTGTGTTGCTTACATATTTTTGTTTTGGATAGCCATTTGGCCACTTTGTAGGAAAGTGGCTGTCCGTTTGGCTTTCTGCTAGTGATGTTTCCATTAGGGTCTAGTTATTTCGTGTTTGTGTTTCTTTCCCTTTGATGTCTGATGGGAGGTGTGGGATAATTGTATCGATTCCTGATCATTGCCTTCCTTTCTAGTTTGCATCTTGATTTGCCGCATGGTCGTGTTTCCCTAAATGGTTCATCATCACTCGTGTCTGGTTTGAGCTTAGCACGTACAAGAAGATCCCACAGACTCTTGAGCATTCTGTAGTCCATTATCGGTCTTCCTGTAAATATGTCGCTCAAAGTGCTGGAGACTCAATGATGGGCCAGTGTTTGTTGACTATATGTCCCTCACTTTTGATTAGTCTGGGTGATACGTCAACACGAAGGGGAGAACGCTAGACTCAGATTTAGGCCTTTAAGAAAGTAGGTCTACTCTGTTCAGTTGTCGTGCTCTCTCAATGGCAAGTGAAATTGCCTGTTTCTGATAACCCTGTTTGCAGAGGTGTTCAATCAGTTCTCATGCTCTTGATTCAAAAGTGTCCGAATCGGAGCAGATACGTTTGAGGCGAAGTGCAAGGCTTTAAGGAACATTTTTGCAGTAGTGTTTCAGATGGCAACTTGTGGTTAAGAGATACTGGTATGTATCTTTTGGTTTTGTATAGAGATCAACAGATATTGTATCGCCCACAAGCCTTGATTTGGTGCCCAGAAACACGTGCTGCTCGTTTAAAATTTCAGCTATGCTTAGGTGGAAGTTGTTGGCCTCGTCGAAGAAAGTCGTCAAAGTCTCGCGGCCGTGCGATCACTTCATGTCAGTATCGTCGATAAACCTTAACCATGAAAATGATCTCAGGGATACTGACCTTATTAGCTATCCCTCGAGACGACTCATGAAAATGTTAGCGTATGCAGGTGCCATTTTGATACCCATAACAGTGCCTTAGAGGTAATGTTTCCCGTTGAACTCAAAGTTGTTGCATTTACGTATGAGTTTCAGAAGTTTGACCAGTCCGTGCAGGTGGGTCCTTGGCCTTTCTTTCCTCCCAAACCTCCTAACATACCTGCATGTCATTTTGATGAGCATATTGATATAGAGGGAAGTGACATTCATGGAAACAATAAGGGTGTCGGGGATCTTGTATCCTCAGGAAATCTATTGTGTTCTTTAATAGGACGGCAGATTTTGAACATGAGGTTGCATCCACAAACTCTGATATCTTTTCCGTTGGGTGGCCATTGACAGAAAATATTGGCGGCCAGGTTTGCCGACTGTGTGTTTTGGGGAGGAGACAGAATTTACCTGCTTTAAATTGGCCAACAAGCAGATAATTTCTGTTCTTCCCGCTTATATGGCCTTCATCTTGAATTTCACTGATCGCTTCAGACACTTGTTTGGCGAACTCGGGTGTGGGGTCATGATCTAGAAGTCTTTAGTAAGTGGAGTCCACTAATTGTCTCTCAGCCTCTGAGATGTAGTGATCCATAACAACAACCGCAGAACCCGTTAGCGGGTTTTATGATGGTCTCTTGTCTATTTTGAAGATCATAGAGAGAACTGCGTTCGGATTTCATGAGGTTGTCATGTTTAGGCTTTGAGGGTTTGTGTGACGCTAATAAAGGTTTCCTGGTCAGGGCCTTGTTTGAGGGGGTGCCGGTCGCTTTTAGGTACGAAACTCGGATATTTCTCCGATGAGATTAGAGTCACCACGATCATTGGAGTGCGATTTGAGTCGCATGCGTCTGCTGAAAACCTTAGTGTCATGCAACAGATTTCCTCTGTGATAACTCTTTAGGCGGGGACAGAAACCTAGACCTTTGGATGAGAGACGCTTTTCCGACACAGCTTTTCCGGTGTCGCTTGCAGTTTTGCTAGTTTCCTCTCGTCTCTAGCGACGGAAAAAGCGTCTGTTTTTAGATTTCCTGCGCTTGATGGAATGACAGGTTGAAGGGTTAACAACTTGACTGACACCTAAAGCCTTCAGTTTTTTACGGTTTTTAAGCAAGCGTTTCTCCTCCTTTGTGGTTTGGAGCTTTACAGAAGAAAGCATACTTTGACTTTCGCCAGCACCAATTGAAACCCCAGCTGGTCCCTTAGTTAGTCTAAGGAACATTCTAAGTTTCCAGCAAGGATTGGTACTGGCACTGGAGCAAGTTCATTGTATTGAAAGAAGCTTTCCTTAGAATGCCTTGTGTTCACTTCTGGGCTCGTAAGTAGGGATTCCTTGGGAAAAAGACTTTTACACCAATGTTTAGGCCTTTCGGGGAACTTAAATATGTGAACGAATTCTCAGTAAATGGAACCGTGCACTTTTCTATCAGCATGGCGGCAACATTTTGTAGACTTGGTTACTCCAGTTCAAAATGATAAGTGATGAAAAGTACAGGCAATTTGTGGCGGTTGAGGTGCGGAAAATTATGGATATGAGCGATTCTCAAACCAACCTCAACTCTCCAATATTGGTGACTGAGCAACAAGTAGAAGAAGCCATTATGAGTATAAACAGAGGAAAAGCACAAGCTTCTCATGGTGTCAGAATTGAACATTTCTTTATCGGATGAGAGTCAACACCAAACAATTACAACCATCATTAATCAGATCATTCGCTTTGGCAGGGTCACAGAGATCTTGAAAATAGGCACGCTTACACCTGTCTTTAAGAACCAGGCATTACGAAAACATGCCAATTCAAATATACTGAAAAATTTACCACCAAAAAAATGAAAATTTTTAGATGAAAAAATCTGAGATTTTTCTTATTTCTGCTCAAAACATAGAATGTGGGTACTCGTTAGAACAGCATCGTCGAGGCGGTTCTAACGAATACTGTGGGTAATCGTTAGAACCGCCTCGTCGAGGCAGTTCTAACGAGTACCCACAATCTATGCTTTTGAGCAGAAATAAGAAATATAAAGTATACCCCTGTAAACCCCAGTTTTACTATATAAAAGTGGTGTTTAAGGGGGGCAAAATAATATAGGCATATTTGCGTGATGGCTCGGCAACAGATGCAAAGAAGTACAGGGGCATTACTGTTCTCCCGACCATAGCCAGGGCCCAGTTGTTCAAAGCATCGTTAGTTTATCAGGCTCGCTAGTTGTCAAAATGTTAATAATTCACAGGTATTTTTGCTGAAAAAATGTGAGTAGCTTTTGCAAATCACATTTTTCAGCAAAAATATTACCGTATGTACCATATTTAATGATCAAAGTTTTAACGATACGTTAACTAAAGACATAGTTAGTTTTGAACAACTGGGCCCTGGATTATACGAGTAGAGAATCTCCTGCGTGACAGAATTCAACCAGTGACTGAGACCCAAAAAAGTAAGAAGCAACGAGGGTTTACTAGAAAGTCAACCCCTATAAATTGCTCTCTAATCCTTGAAGAAACGATTCGGAAACATAAAGATTTCTGGAAACCTCTGTATATTGCTTTCTTTGATGCGGTCAGAATTTGATGTTGTATCCCATGAGAGCCGCCTTAGGATTCTCTTCTATGTGGGCATTGACGGAGTCACATAGTCTCAGATCCACTCCATCAGATGATGGATCTGTGGTCAAACGGAATGGCATTTACTTTGAACCATTCCAGATTTCACAGGGTATATGTTAAGGTGGCATCTTGAGCACAGATCTTTACAAGTTGTACGAGAACGATCTCCTTGTACGTCTAGACAATCCTTGCAGTGGATACAACATTGACGAGGTCTCCTATGTAGCACCAACAAGCAATAGGAGCAGGGTCCTTCACTATCTTGTTGATATAAGAGTTGACTTCAGCTGTGCCTGTAAACGTTACCTGCTGCGGCCAGTAAAGGGTGTGTTTCTCCAGATAATCCTGAATGGCGGTCAGATGGAGGAAGAAGATTTAGCTGTGACAATGAATGGTGTGACGATGCCAGTGTTGGAGGAAATCATGCATATGAGTATCCACAGATCAGCAGATACACAGCGCTATTGATGGTCAAGAAAAAAAAACAACGCCAAAATAAAAAAAAAAAAATGATAATTAAAAAAAAAAAAAAAAAAAAAAAAAAAAAAAAGTGCCAATATAGTTCAAAGAACGAAGAAAAGAATAACAAACTGGCAGAAAATATATTTCCAATACACAAAGCAAGTACGATGTAGGACAATACAACGTCAGTCAGTCATGGGCATTATCCGTGACAAAAAAAAGAAAAAAAAAAAAAAAAAAAAAAAAAAGAAAATGTTAATATTATTGCCAGATTGTTATCCTTCTTTCTTTACAGATGCTGCGTTCCCTAACACTATGTTCGAAGTAAGCACGCCAAAATTTGCTGCGGCCAAATATTGAGAAAGCCAGGTGTACTATATACAGCCTTCTGGGGTCCGGACTTCATGGTAGACCCTGAAACCTCAATGCATCTCCTAAACATATACAGTCGAACCTCAGTGGCTCGAACATACTTGGGACCATGAAATTTTTTCCGAGATATGGGTGTGTTCGAGCCACTGAGGGTTAAACATAGCGATAGGTCAAAAAGCAAATGACGATAATTTAGGGAAATCGTTTCGATGTTCACAATAAATTGTATGTTGAGTGTACTTTAATTATAAAATAAAAAAATCCTTAATATTTTTCTTGAGCAATCGAAGAATTTCGTAGGGACTCAAAAACGAGTTCGAATTAGCCAAGGTAAACGAGCCATCGGTGTTCGAGTCATCGAGGTTTAACTGTATGTATTACCAGTGTTGGTCTACGGACTTGTTGTCCTACCAAAGGCTACGTTGATTGAGAGGCTAGAAAGCATCCATAAACAGTTCATGAAACATATCCAGTCTCCTCCCACTACTGTGGCAGATCCAACAGTGTGTATCCTAACCGGCGCTATTCCTATCGAAGGTTTTGTTCACAAGAGGGTCTTGACTTTATTTGGTAATGTCAGCAGATTAACCCTTGCCAAACCCATTTCTTATTGTCAGCCAATCAGATTACTTAATCCAGACTGTTGATATTAATTCTCATACTGAATGACAAACAATGCAGACCCATATCAGTTGGCTTCTGCAGAAGCCAACCGATCTGGGTCTAGACTGTTTGCAAAGGCAGGGTATAGCTGGGTTCAGCAGGACAAGAGTTAAATGAAAGAGACTCTATTGAGAAGCAGCTAGCACGGCAATAGCTCTCAATTAACGGGTATGAAGAAATAGTTGGCTTGTGGTTGTAAGAAAATTACTGGCGAAATATAATCTACCTGGATGTCTGGATGTTCTGAATAACCCACCCACAAAGTACAGTTGGAAGTCTCTGGTTGCCAAACACGTGAATGCATGCTGGACAGATAGGATCAAGACCAAAGCTTCCCGCATTTCTCAATTAGATACCTCTCCCTGGATTGATGCAAACCAGTCAGGACCCATTGGTTACTGCAGTATTAAGGCGTTACCAGTGACACACCGTGTGTCAGTATAGAAATGACTTATTAACTGGGACTGGCTTTCAACTAGAATCAGAGTGTGTGTTTGTTGTGTCTCCAGGTGTCAGAGACTGCGGCCCACTTCCTGGTCGACTGTACTGCCCTGGAGGAAACGTGACGACTTGTCAGGGATAGTTTGCTGCATGCAGCTGATTATAATGTTTATTTTTGTATTCATTTAGGGGATAACTGCATTCAAATTTGTCCTTTAGGGAGGTAAATCGGCGGTTTTACGGTCGGAAATTTCGTTTTACGGCGACGCGTAAATCGGCGGTTTTACAGTCGGTAATTTCGTTTTACGGCGACGCGTCGCCGTAAAACGAAATTTCCGACGGTAAAGCCGCCGATTTACCACCCCCAACCCCAATGACAAATTTGAATGCAGTTATCCCCATTCTAATGCATTTATTCATTTTTTTTTCTGTTGAAAAAATGTACTGTTTGCACAAAGCGACAAGTGCTGTGAGCTGCGTAAAACCAAATGCCAGCAAATGAGAAGCGACGTCGGATTTCCAACAGTATATCGCAGAATTATACCGTCGCATTTTTTTGACGTTATTCAATCAGACGTTGCGTTACATACGCAAGTGCATTAGAATGACTTATGAACGTACTCAGGCGGAGATGTACACGTTCATTAAAGTGCTCGCACTGAAAATATAAATATTTATTATATTAACATAAAATACAACCATAGGCATGTTTCCGATAGTAATTGTCCCAGGAACATTGATATGAAACCTCATTGATATGAAACCTCTAGCATTCGCTTGGAAATTCAGCTGCTTACAAAATGACGATATTTTCTCTCTTTTTTTTTTTCCAAACAAAATGGTTTTGACATTTCATGCAAATAATATTTGCTTAAAATATCAAACCCTACTTTCTTGAGAAAAATAAAGAAAAAAATATATGAAAATGTCGTCTGCTCAAAATTTTTACACAGCATGCTGAGCGTTAATGTAATGCATATTTCGGATAAACATTTCATCGGCACAAAGTCAGCAGACGACAAATTGATGATATTTTTCTTATTTCTCCCAGAAAACAGGGTTTGAAATTTCTTGCAAATTATCACCGAATGGTGACAATTTGCATGAAATGTCAAAACCGGGTTTTTTTAGAAAAATATGAAAAATATTTCAAAATGTTGCCTGCTGAAAATTTTACCCAGAGATTAAGCGTTAAACAGTATTGGCTTTGTCAACACCATTCTCAAGGTAACTTTATGCTAATTTTCAGCTGCTATAAACATCTGTTTTTTTATGACAGACGGTAAAAAGTAAATTGACAAGGGAAGATATGAACACAGTAAAATATAAATTTATTTAATGAGTATTTAGCACATTTGATATACTTCGCTGAAGTACAGTTTATACAATCTTTAACACATTTAAACTAGTTAAGAAGAAACAAACAAAATTTAGAACAACTATTAACTGAACATGTGTTATTAGTATCACATTTGAATGGATTTAGATTATATATCAAATAATATAAAAAAAAAACAAAACGTGTACTTAAACATTATATATGAGCCGGGACACAGCATTTCCTACAAGCTCGCATGTGCGCCCAGAGTAAACTCAGATCAGCTTGTGCATCTCCGCAGTCTGACCAGTCTTTACTGTGCGTTCTTTAGTAATCTAAGGACTCAAACCATATTCATGCGGTCAGCCAAGACTCTTATCAGATTGCGCGAATGCGCAGGCTTATGTGAGTCTTCGATGGGCACACATTTATTGTAGGAAATGCTGTACCCCTGCTCATACTACAGCTGACAATAAGAGACATAAGCAAGTTATTTTTGAGAGACAGCATAGCTCTAGATAAGACATTTTTTAAACCCAAAAAGTACTGACATTTTTCTAATTTCTCAACGAAAACATATGTTTTCGTGGAGAAATTAGAAAAAATGCCAATACTTTATATAATCAGCTGACAAATAAGAGACAGCAGCAAGCTATCTTTCAACATAGCTCTTAATAAGGCATTTTTGTACCAAAAAAATGTATTGACATTTTTTCTAATTTCTCCACGAAGACATATATTTCGTGGAGAACTAAGAAAAATACAACGTGGATACTCCCCTCTATAGTTTTATATCAATTACTTTTTAGTTTCTGTATTATGAATAATATGCCGTGCCGCCAGTATCTTAGTTAAAACTGGGTTGCACTTGAGCATTAAGGAAAAAAAAATGCCTGGTCATTACGCAAACAAGCCTATTCAAATATATTGAAAATTTTACAACCAAAAAAGGAAAATTTTCAGATAAAAACTTTTGATATTTTCTTATTTCTGCTCAAAACATAGATTGTGGGTACTCGTTAGAACCGCCTCAGCGAGGCGGTTCTAACGAGTACCCACAATCTATGTTTTTGAACAGAAATAAGAAAAATAATGTATACCCCTGTAAACCCCCGTTTTACTGTATAAAAGGGGTTAAAGGGGGTCAAAATTATATAGGCGTGTTTTCGTGATGAAGTGATTCTGTACATTTGGTCGATCAGCTGACATATTTTATAAGGGTGAGAACTTTTGTGCCTTCCTGTTTTGTTTTTCTGTACGCCTAGTTACTTCGGGAAAGGGTCTAAAATGGGGAGCAAATTATCTCTTTTACGAAGGAAGATAAACTAATTTTGATAAGGGTTGCCTCCCCTGAATGTGTATACATTCTCCTTGAGTCTGTTATTTAGTGACGTTAACGTCATATTCAGGACGTTGCAGCATACATATGATGGGTTTTATACATTTTGTTAATTAATGTATTTGTTAAATATCTTTTGCCAAGGTGGTATAGACCTCTTATCTTGAAAGGGTCATAAAATTATACAAGCACTAAAAAATCAGAAAAGGGCGTCCTTCAGTCAGTCCTTTAGTCAGTATATTACCGAGTACGGGTAGAGGACTAAGCCAGCCCAGTAAAAGTGTAAACTGATCGACTCGATATTACATTAACAGTGTTGACTGGTCCGTAAAACTCCAAATCAAATCAAAACTAAAATCCTGCTCAGTTTGACCATATAAAAGTCGCGACCCCATGGTATAACTCTACATTTAAGAACTATCTATGTAATCCGCGAATATTCTGGCTGAATTATGCGTACGTAAGCAAATCGCAGACTTATTTGCATATGGGACATCTTTAGGTAAAATTAGGCAAAAATATTAGAGCTGCTTCTAATATGGGATCCTATCCCACAGATACACACAGTCACGCACACATACGTACGTTATACACTTAACAAAGTAATTTAACCCTCAAAGCGCCAATCACAACAATTGTCGTCTGCTTTGTCTTTTGCCGGTTACTTTAAAAGTCATTGTTGCAAACAGTGCAGTCTAATCTGGGTCCACACTGTTTACCTATATGCAAAATGTAACTTTGAAAAGTTTGCAAGAAGATGCAGCAGACGGCATAAGCAGATGACATATTCAGATGCAGATTTTCTTGGAGCTTTAAGGGTTAATTGTCACTTAGTACAATTTTCCATATATGCAAACTTTGACCGAGTCTGTGGGCAAAACCAAAGCAAATATTGAAACATTGTTGACTGTTTCTTAAAGTGGAACCCGGAAAGGAGTGTTTCCAAGAACAAAGTTTGAAAAGAAAATTTTCATTTTAAAACTCGTAAAAAATGCTACTTTTTACCCAAAAATGAAAAATTGACATTTGAACATGATAAGAAATGTCTTGACTTCAAACTGCGAATAAATCATAGAGAAAGCTTTAATTTCAATCAAGAAACTCACATATTCCTACAGGTACGCTCTATAGATTATTCACGGTCTATTGGGAATCATCGGGGCAATTTTAGTGGAACCCGGAAAGGAGTGTTTCCAAGAACAAAGTTTGAAAAGAAAATTTTCATTTTAAAACTCGTAAAAAATGCTACTTTTTACCCAAAAATGAAAAATTGACATTTGAACATGATAAGAAATGTCTTGACTTCAAACTGCGAATAAATCATAGAGAAAGCTTTAATTTCAATCAAGAAACTCACATATTCCTACAGGTACGCTCTATAGATTATTCACGGTCTATTGGGAATCACCGGGGCAATTTTAGCCTCTTTTTCTGGCTATATATGTTTGTCTTGTATCTCTAAGAAAGTTGAATTTGAAAGACTGTGTTTGGCGTAAATCATTGTTTTGACTAAAAATAGAAAAATTCAGATATTCTGAAAAAACAAACAAACAAACAAAACAAAAACATCAAAAAAAAAAAAAAAAAAAAAAAAAAAAACGACAACAAAAAAACACTCATCAAATTGGGGTAAAAAGTCATTTTTCAGAAATTCCCATTTTTCTCAGAATCTTCTAGGCTGACAATGTTGGCGCCATTGACACTTTGGTAGCTGAACATATTGCTAATATATTGAGCTTATTGAATTTGGCTTGCAAATAGTAGTATTGCCCACAGAATAATTTTAACAACTGACGGGTCGCATTTGAATGTTAATCAAAGGGAAACCGAAACTGGTGACTCTTTAATTATTTTGTTGGGTATCTAATGATAACAGAATCATAATCAAAATTCATCACAAAAGTAAAATTAATTGGTTAGCATAGTCTACATCTGTCTGTCTGTCTGTCTGTCTGTCTGTCTGTTTTTCTCAGCAGAGAAACTACTGTAATAAACTAAGCCTCTCTCTCTCTCTCTCTCTCTCTCTCTCTCTCTCTCTCTCTCTCTCTCTCTCTTCAATTATACAGTAATGCGACATGTTTTTATTATAGAAAAGATGACTAATGATTAGGTAGATCATATATCATTGTGAATTTTTACTTTATATTTTTTCCCATACCGGTTATAAAACTGATACCCAACGATGAAGAAAGAAAACAAACATTAAAAAGATTTATGTTCGTAATGTGAACTATACTGGCCTTATAGAAGAATGGCACGTAGATCATTTACCCCATATTATACCTTAGGCTTTAAAAATATATAAGCCGCAACGTAAAGAAAACGTATCACATGACGTGTGCGCCCAACGAAGACTCAAATCAGACTGCGCATCCGCGCAGTCTGATTTGAGTCTTCGTTGGCCACATGAAAAAAACGCTGCACCATTGGCTATCGAAATGCGCACAGAGATCAGTTTTCGTTGTGCGCACACAATAACCTTTGCATCCTTGGCTATCCAAAAAGCGCCCAGTGAAGATTCTGATCAGACTGCACGAATGCGCAGGCTGATCTGAATCTTCAATGGGCGCACGTGGCCGAAGTACGTTTTCTGACGTTCCGGCTCTTATATATTAAAATAGGTTTACTGCAGACGATAATTAGCATAAAGTGAACGTTTGGCTTTTGTTTATTAGCTTTTAAAGTTCTAAGCAAATTTGTAGCAGACTACGTTCTAAAATTGATTTTATTTTTCAGAGAAATCGAGACTTGGCATTTCAACTGAATCGTCTGCTAGTAAGCCTTATTTTCTCTGAAAATTACAAAATATTTCATAGTGTCGTCTGCTGTAGTTGAACGCCCTTTAAAGGGTTAATGTCTATAGCTCCAGATAAGAGAGGTATCGAGATATATATTTTTTTCTTTTTTCTCCAAGAAAACATATTTAGTCGGTACTCAACAGAAGCCCTAATAAGTACCCAAAACATATGATCTCGTAAGGAAATTAAACAACAGGACCATAGTGGTCCTTAATGCTCACCTGTGCCGAAAAGTAGGCCAAGGTCACTCAGCGTCTACAACATTTATTGATGTGAAGGACATAACTTAATATATCCGTGTTCTCCTCATCTGCAAGTTTAAGGAAGCGCAAGCTAAAACCCATCAAACCATTACGAAAACAATCCTATTCAAATATACTGAAAAATTTTACCACCAAACAATGAAAATTTCAGATAAAAATTTTGATATTTTTTCATATTTCTGCTCAAAAACATAGATTGTGGGTACTTGTTAGAACCGCCTCGCCGAGGCGGTTCTAACAAGTACCCACAATCTATGTTTTTGAGCAGAAATAAAATAAATAATGTATACCCCTGTAAACCCCCAGTTTTACTATATAAAAGTGGGGTTTAAGGGGGTCAAAATTATATAGGCATGTTTTCGTGATGTATACACCAAACAAGGTTAATTATAGGCATTTTTAGCAATCAAGGGACATAACTCTATTTATCAGACTGTGTAGGTTTTCAAACTTTGAAATCAAACTTTTTCTGAATGTTTATCCATTTCCTCCTCATCTGCAGGAATAGCCAATCAAAACTGAAGGAACTATACCCCGATGGGCTTTTTAGAAGATAAGGGCCATGTAAATCGAATTATGAAAAGATGGCCTAGATCGCATTATGTCAATATTATTCATCAATCTGCGGGATAAAACTCTAACATATCTTTGTCCAGTTCCAGGATGATTTGATCAAAACTGTATGAGCTATGTACAAATTTCAACAAAGTTAATTTTTGGTGTACGTACTGTAATCTGAAAAAACAAAAACAAAAAAAAAACACGCTGCTCCACACCATGGTCTTACTATCCAATAGGTTTTAGCTTTATAGATAACTGGAAATGAAGTCGTGTGTGAACTTTCTTTAAAGAGTAATAACTCTATCAAAGTTTGGTGCACTGTTACCTCGAAATAAGCCAATAAAAACTGTTGGAGAAGGAGTTAGCCGGAAATCAACAATCTTTAAATGTAACGATTCTACCAAAATGTGTTGTACTGCTGCTTCGGAAGAATATGCGCTGTATCACCTCATAGTCTAACTGTCCACCAAGTTGCATCAAGCACATTCAATGAAAACTGTAGGAAGACCAAGTTATGCCTGAAAATTCTTTAAATATTATAGTGATAACTATCAAAATTTGGTGTACTGTAACCTCGAAATAATATGCGCTATACCATCTAATTTTTTAACAGTCCGCCAAGTTTCTACCCGATCTGATGAAAGCGGTAGGAGGAGTATCAAGTCATATCTGAACAATTTTTAAAGAGTAATAACTCTATCAATATTTTGTGTACTGTAAACTCAAAATAATATAGTCTAAATGTTCACAAAGTTTCAACCTCATTTGATGAAAACTGTAAGTTCAGGAAGATCTGATCAAAACTGAAGGAATTAAGCTGATGAGAAGGTCGATATTAGGCGTTTTTAGCAAACAATGGGGCATAACTCTAAAATAAAAAATCTGATTTGGACAGTGAGAAAGGTTTTGTGCTAGGTGGGTACCTCATTTGCTCACCGAGGAGCAAAAGACACAACGCCTTAAATGTGCCCGGGAACTTTTGAAAACATACAAAGGCTGTAATAGTCGGGTTATTTCTAACTAGCTAACAGGTGATGAAACCTTGGTGCACATGTTTGAGCCACAAAGAAGGGCTGATAATAAGCAGTGGAAGCGAAAAGATCAAAAACGCCCATGTATTGCCAAGACAACCATAATTTCGAAAAAGATGTTGTACGCAAGTTTCTTTAATTCAAGTGGGCCAGTCGTTCAAGTGCCTTGTCCATCTAGTCATACAGTCACTGGCCGATTCTACAAGAATTCTGTACTGAAAAAAGTGAATGAGTTTTACAATAAGAAACGATCAAGCAAAGGATGGTCAGGAGTCCACCTTTTACATGTCAACGCCTCCTCTCATAAGTGTGAGGTTGTTAAGTCTTTTTTAGCTTCTGAAAAGGTGAAAGTTTTAAACCATCCAACTTATTCACCTGACCTGAGTCCCTGTGACTTCTTTTTATTTCCAAGGCTTAAGAAAACGTTTTCTGGAAATAAGTTTACGTCTAGAAGTTCTCTTGGTAGCGCTATTTATCAGTGTCTCCAACAGATACAAAAAGAACACTATTTATCTGCTTTTCGCGACTGGGTAAAAAAGTTACAAAAATGTGTTTCAGTAAAGGGGGAATACTTTGAAGGTTTGTAATAAAAATGTGTTTGATAAGACGTAGCACTGAAGTAATCTGAACCCAGTGACAGAACTTTTTTGCAGGACCTTCGTATGTCCACCTTATCTGCAAGTTTCAGGAAGATCCGATCAAAACTGAATGAGTGATGCTAATAACAAAGTCAATCAGAGTCTTTCACTGGATTTCTATGAAAAGCTTATGTCATCAATCCCCCATGCTATAGATTAGAAATGATCGAGATCAGTCTGCAGACGATGGACGACGGACGGATGGACTACAGACGACCAATGGCCATCATCCTATAAGCTCCCCTAGAACATTTGGTCCAGGTGAGCTAAAATATCAATATTGCTGTTTGCTTGTAGACCTGGTGGATATGATCACAGCTCTTGCTGTTTGCTTGTAGACCTAATGGATATGATCACAGCTTTTGCTGTTTGCTTGTAGACCTGGTGGATATGTTCACAGCTTGTGCTGTTTGCTTGTAGACCTGGTGGATATGATCAGAGCTCTTGCTGTTTGCTTGTAGACCTAGTGGATATGATCACAGCGTTTGCTGTTTGCTTGTAGACCTAGTGGATATGTCCACAGCTTTTGCTGTTTGCTTGTAGACCTGGTGGAGATGATCACAACACTTGCTGTTTGCTTATAGACCTAGTGGATATGATCAGCTTTTGCTGTTTGCTTGTAGACCTGGTGGATATGATCATAGTTGCTGTTTGCTTGTAGCCCGAGTGGATATGTTCACAGCTTTTGCTATTTGCTTGTAGGCCTAGTGGATGTAATCACAGTTGTTGCTATTTGCTTGTAGACCTGATGGATATAATCACAGCTTGTGCTATTGATCACAGCTTTTGCTTTTTGCTTGTTGACCTGGTGGATATGATCACAGCTTTGGCTATTTGCTTGTATACCTGGTGGATATGATAACATCGTTTTGATATTTGCTTGTAGACCTGGTGGATATGATCACAGCTCTTGCTGTTTGCTTGTAGACCTAATGGATATGATCACAGCTTTTGCTGTTTGCTTGTAGTGTAGACCTGGTGGATATGTTCACAGCTTGTGCTGTTTGCTTGTAGACCGGGTGGATATGATCACAGCTTGTGCTGTTTGCTTGTAGACCTAGTGGATATGATCACAGCTTTTGCTGTTTGCTTGTAGACCTAGTGAATATGTCCACAGCTTTTGCTGTTTGCTTGTAGACCTGGCGGATATGATCACAACACTTGCTGTTTGCTTATAGACCTAGTGGATATGATCAGCTTTTGCTGTTTGCTTGTGGACCTTGTTGATATGATCACAGTTGTTGTTTGCTTGTAGACCTAGTGGATATGTTCACAGCTTTTGCTATTTGCTTGTAGGCCTAGTGGATGTAATCACAGCTGTTGCTATTTGCTTGTAGACCTGATGGATATAATCACAGCTTGTGCATTGATCACAGCTTTTGCTATTTGCTTATATACCTGCTGGATATGATCACATCGTTTTGCTGTTTGCTTGTAGACCTGGTGGAAATGTTCACAACTTTTGCTGTTTACTTGTAGTCTTAATGGATATGATCAGAACTTATGTTGTCTGCTTGTAGACCTGGTGGATATGATCACAGCTTTTGCTGTTTGCTTGTAGACCTGATGGAGATGATCACAGCTTTTGCTGTTTGCTTGTAGACCTGATGGAGATGATCACAGCCTTTGCTGTTTGCTTGTAGACCTGGTGGAGATGATCACACCTTTTGCTGTTTTTTGTAGACCTAGTGGATATTATCACAGGTGTTGTTTACTTGTAGACCTAGTGGATATGATCACGGATTTTGCTGTTTTCTTGTGGACCTTGTGGACAGATTACAACGTTTGCTGTTTGCTTATAGACCTGGTGGATATGATCACATCGTTTGCTGTTTGTTTGTAGACTTAATGGATATGATCACAGCGTTTGCTGTTTGGTTTAGACCTAGTGGATATTATCATAACTTTTGCTGTTTGCTTGTAGACCTGGTGGATATGATCACGTGATTTGCTGTTTGTTTGTAGACCTGGTGGATATGACCACAGCTTTTGTTGTTTGCTTGTAGATCTGGCGGATATGATCACAGCGTTTGCTGTTTGCTTGTAGACCTGGTGCATGTAATCACATCTTTTTTTGTTTCATCTCTTCTTCCCGGTGAAGGTCACGAGTCTTCTCCGACTGTAAAAGTTGACCTTGTTTGCTTGTAGACCTGATGGATATTATCACAGTTTTTGCTGCTTGCTTGTAAACCAGGTGGATATGATCGCAGATTTTGCTATTCGCTTGCAGACCTAGTGGAGATGATCACATCGTTTTGCTTGTAAGCCTGGTGGCTACTACAGACCGTAACAATGAACATAGAAAAAATTAAACAATCTACTGAGAGCTTTCTCTCCTCACTCATACTTTTGCATATGGTTGAAATATGAGCGGTATCAAGCGAAAATGGGTCTCGAGGCATTTTCAAACACGACCTGATCAGGACGGTTGCTGTAAAATTTATATTATATGGTAACGGGGGATTCTGTTAGCGGACAGTGAAGCCTCGGATCAGACTACGCATTTGCGCAGTCTGAACTGGAGCTTCGCTGTCCATATATATCCCTCGAAGGCACATTTTCACATTGTATGGCTCATATCAATACCCGTTTTCGTGCCGCCTATTGGTTAAAGGTCTCAGTCACTTTAGTCCTGTTTCTCCTTTGTGGGTTCCTGTCAATATCCGTGCCAGGGATTGATTCAAGGTCGCATTCACTTGAGCCATCTTCTATCGGTGTGCTCTTGTAGGTTCCTGTCACTATCTGTCCGTGCCACGGGTTGATTCAAGGTCTCATTTTTTTGAGCCATCCTCTGTCGGCGTGCTCTTGTACGTTCCTGGCTCCTCTGATATAAGGTTTGCCCGTCCTCTTGATAAGCAATAAACTATAAGGCACAAAAGTCCAGAAAATAGGTACATGAGTCCCGAGAAACCAAAGGGTACAACGAATGAATCAAACTCGTCGTACAGGAATCCTGAAACAGAACATATCAAAAATAAGCCGGGACACAGCATTTCCTACAAGACTGCATGTGCGCCAAGCGAAGACTCAGATCCGCGCAGTCTGATCAGAGTCTTCGCAGGGCGCATTCTGTGTAGCCAGGGATCCAAAGCGTCTTCAAGGGACAGCTAAGACTGATCAGACTGTACGGTTGCGCAGGCTGATCGGTCTTCACTGGGCGTAAATCATCTTGGATGCAATCTTGTAGGAAATGCTGTGCCCCGGAAGAAGATACTCAGAAAATGCCACACAGGAAGCACAGCCTTCCCGAGGCACCACAAGAAGGTGAGATTAGGGACTTCCAAAGAAAAACAAACACCACATAGGAAACTATCGACGCACGAACCAAGACGAACTGCAACAGAGGTACCGCTTTGGAACGATCATAAGAAAAACTAGTGGAAGGAGACAAAGTATTTAATCCATTTGATACGCAACGTGGGAAAAAGCCCTTATGTCGTATGCAAACAGCGAATGTCCAGATGAGCGTAAGCATCCGTGCAGTCTAATCTGGACATTTTCTGTTGTCAACATATACTACAGTATCTATTGATTCTATAAGCGGGCAACGACGGACCTGATCAGCCTGCGCATTCGGTCCGGGAAAGCTTTTCTGACTGTAGATAGTGTATATAAATTGGGTATATTTGAGATACTCGTACAACGTGAGATAAAGACTCTTATGCCAGATGATACTGAGAAGGCTTAGATCAGCCTATGCATCCGCGTAATATAAAAAAGGATATTCTGTCGATACATTTTACAGTGTCCAATAATTTTGTAAGCGTTTAACAGAGGCATTGGTCAGACTGCGGGAATCCGCTGGCAGGTATGGGTCTATGTTTCCCGTTTGCGAAAAGGGTTACTTTCATTATTCATCTTATTATATATCCAAACGAACACTGCTTTGTGGCCATGTTATACTTTTAGTTTCGTAGCAAATTATCTTTTATACAGAGAATAATTAACATTGTTTGATTGATTTTGGTAAAAATTAGTTCCAAAGGAACGAGATTTACCGATTTTCCCACGCTTCTGAGTGACATATTTTTCAAATCAAGCAAACACTGTTCATTATTCTATTGATTATAAACCCTTTTGCTAGTACTGTTCTCTTGAAAGCGCCACGAAATCGTTTCAGTTTGAGCGGAAGAACAATAAACAACGTAAGAAAATAACGTTATACAGTCCGTTCATTAACAACATTGACCTCACTTCATGACGTAACGTCAACAGTTTCATGACGTTATGGTAACGTCGGGCCTATCTCCGTTTTGGCAGCCAAAGCCTTCAAGATCAGATTGGTTCTCTCACCCTACAGCTCTATAGTTTTCGCATATTTGGATCGGTCAGGCATATTCGTACCGGTGACGTAACACATCTCGTGCTGTAAACTCTTGTGATCTGTCAGCCAACAACAATGGCATTTCAGCTCGTTGAAATAAAGAGAAGTGAAGTGAACAGTTTTATTTAACTTGTATAATGGGTATATATATGATTGATCACCGTCTTTGTTTAATTTGCCTAAAATGCACTTAGATTTAGTGGAAAATTCTATGTTTGCTGGGTTTTCCGCCATTACTGTTTACTGTCAATGCTTGCTAGGAAGAGTAGCCACCAATGAAATCTTAATAGCTGACGCACCAATGAGATCACGCGACTGCTTGTGGCGCTTACCTGTTGTCTATCTTAAGAGAACAGGCTTCCAGCTTACGTCAAGATGAAATTCAATAACGCGAGAAGCAGTCTATAAAGTTAGTTACGCTACTGTACTAATACACTTAGTAACTGCTATATTAATACAAAAGAGCGCCGATTTTTATGTCATACAGTTAACACCACGATGTCCTTGTGGAGTACTGTGGTGCAATGGTAGCGCGTCGGACTGGAGATCGGAAGGTACCAAGTTACTATCCCACAGTTACCGTAGTGTGTGTGTTAACTTTCTGAGGAGAAAACGATAAACAACATTTTACCTAGAAAACTAAAGGTTTATCGACAGAGTAATAGTACAACATACCAGCTAGTGGTGCATTGGTCATGAAAGCAACACCTTGAAATAAAGCCACCACACCAAAAGCCCGAGTGAGCTGGTCAATGCCAAGGTGATCCGCCAATACGATAGTCCTTAAAGACACTGAAGTAGCTGTAAATAGACAATAAGTTACGTTATTAAAATGCATTCAAGCATACCACAGAGACAGAGAGAGAGAGAGAGAGAGAGACAGACAGACAGAAAACAGACAGACAGACAGACGAATGCAGAGTTTGTGATTTACAATTTCTAAATGTTTATAAATAATCACTTTAGCATTCGACCAGAGGGTTGTTAACTGCAATAGTGGTACCAAGGTTGTGACAAGCAGCAAAACTCCAGATTCAGGGAATCAACACACTTTCAAGGGTGACAATACTGCTTTTCCCCATTCTCAAAAAGCGGTAAAAGGCGTGAGTTTGCTCCCACAGGGCCTCCGGTCCGAACAAAATAAATATCAATAATATCAGCACTATATCGAAGTACGGGTTGACGTTTTACGGTCTCCATACAAGTATTTAATATGGGGATCAAACATGGTTTTTCATGCATTAACACTCGCCAGGTCCCGTGGGAGGTGTGGAACACTGAGGCCGGAGGCCGCGGTTTTCAACACCTCCCAAGAGCCCTGGCGAATGTTAATGCATTGAAAAACCATGTTCGATCGCTAATATTGCATAAAAACTGAAAACGTTTGCTACATTTCGCGTTATTTCTTGCAATATTTTGTTTCGCCTTTTCACCGATGTCTCACTAACGCAATTTCCACGGACTATGCTCGTTCTAGGGCCAGGCAGTACACATCTCGTAACGGCAGTAAATCTGTGGCCCCCGTACGATCATATTGAAAGTTGCGTTGCATGAACAGCGCGTGAATTGTCTTGTTAATACACGGCTTTTCGCCGGTTAATGCACGGCTTTTAATAATGTGCGACACTGCTTTTTATGCAATAATGACAGTTGGTTGCTGCGGTTACAAAGTATTCTGTAAGGGGATATTCTACTTTGAAGGAAAATAAGGTAACGTGGCATCAATTTGCAGTCCTCAGATTTTGCCTAGAACGTCCATCAGAATTAAATATAAAACAAGTAGCGAAGCTTACCCATACATAATCCGAACACAGCCGAACACAGCGCCATAGTGACAAACGACTCGCACCAAGGAAGTAGGAAGTTCACCAGTGACGCAGTCAACAACGTCCAAGTATATATCACAATACTTTGGATTCGGAACACATCGGCTATTATCCCTGAGATTATTCGTCCGAATATGTTTGCTATTCCAACAACAGAGATCAACATAGCTGCCTGTGAAGTCGGAAGATTTTTGGACACTCCGAGATCAGGTATATAAGTGAGCGGGACAGATTGCACTGCAAACGAAACATTATAAGTACTTTAAAGTGCAGACGAAATTTCTATAATATTTCATTCAGAGAAAAAAAAGGCTTGATATTTCGTTGGGATCGTCTACTGGGCGATTCACATAATTTATCAAGCCTATTTGTCAGTCTCTTACATTACGAAAACATGCCTATATAATTTTGACCCCCTTAAACCCCACTTTTATATAGTAAAACTGGGGTTTACAGGGATATACATTATTTTTCTTATTTCTGCTCAAAAACATAGATTGTGGGTACTCGTTAGTACCGCCTCGGCGAGGCGGTTCTAACGAGTACCCACAATCTATGTTTTGAGCAGAAATATGAAAAATATCAGAATTTTTTTTATCTGAAAAATTGTCATTTTTTGGTGGTAAAATTTTCAATGTATTTGAATAGGAGTGTTTTCGTAATGTGATAAAAAATGATAAAAAAAGTTTCAGAATATCTTCTATTATTGTTGCTGGCGATTTATAAAGGCGAAACGATTCATTGAAATCGTATCGTATCACGAAACTTTTCCTGACAATAAGCGTATTGTATCGTTGGGCTTGTGCCGCGATACTTGACGATACACCCAAAAGTTCGATTTCCAAAGGAAATGATAGCTTTAACATAATTTCAAGACCATGTTTATAACAAATTACAAAGATCTCAAATATTACTGGAAACACTGATCACTTAAACGACAAACAGGGGCATCTTACACATGCATTGTTACACAAACAATGAACCTCTGAGATGGTTTAGAACCTTTTTTTTTCAAGAGTATTGAAGCTTTCAAGCTGTGACTTATGCATGGAAATTGTTTTGTGATACGTATCGTATCATGAGGCAAGTATTGCGATACGTATCATATCGTGAGGCGACTGTGTCGTTACAGTCCTAGCGCTTTAGTGGTTAACCCTTGTCCTGCTGAACCCGGATATACCCTGCCTTTGCAAAGAGTGTAGATCCAGATCAGTTGGCTTCTTCAAAAGCTAACTGATCTGGATCTGCACTGTTTGACATTAAGTATATGAGTTTATAGTAACAGTCCTGATCAAGTGATCTGATTGGCTGAAAATTAGAAGTAGGTGTGGCATCTTAATTTATTCAGCATGACAAGGGTTAAACACAACAATCAATATTTAGGAGGTCAGATAGGTATTCCAAAATCAATGCAAAAAAACGAGTACTAACAGTGCAAAATGAGTAAAATGCAATATATATATATATATATATATCTTTACAGTCCAAAATACTTTATCTCGTGGACAAAGTGTGTAAGAAAGTAAACAGGAGATTACAAAAAAAAACAACAACAAAAAAAAAAAACAAAAAAAACGTCTCCCTTGTATGAAAAAAATGGTGAAATAGCTACCAATAGTATCAAAGCCTCTTAATATAACTAGTCATCTATAGTCATTAGAAATAAACGACCCAATAGTATACATATATATCATCGAATTAGGACGAACAGTATAGTCGGGTTTCTTATATCTCGTATCTTGCAAAAAAAAAAAAAAAAAAAAAAAAAAACAACAAAAAACATACTATCGGAAAGATATACAGCTGATTTCTTTTTGTGTATATAAAGTCTGGATGTTGCATGATAACAAAACCACTGTATGGCAATCCGAAACAACTTGCATTTTGGCGGAATGGATGCAGTTTGCATTGTACTGTTTCCGAGTTTTGCCCAGCAACTGTTAATTATATTAAATGTATTGTAAACAAGTAAATACACCCGTCCAGCGATAACCGATGTCTAGATATAAATGAGCACTGAGTGTTTAAAATTTTTTTCGCGTTTTGTTAAACGGCTTGTTCTTTATGGAATTTCGATAAACATTTGACGTATGTCTACATACACTCTTTCCGAGCCATTACAAAAACACGCCTATTCAAATACACTGAAAATTTTACCACCAAAAAATGGCAATTTTTCGGATAAAAATTCTGATAGTTTTCATATTTCTGCTCAAAACATAGATTGTGGGTACTCGTTAGAACCGCCTCGTCGGGCGGTTCTAACGAGTATCCACAATCTATTTTTTGAGCAGAAATAAGAAAAATAATGTATACCCCTGTAAATTCCAGTTTTACTATTAAAAGTGGGGTTTAAGGGGGTCAAAATTATATAGGTATGTTTTCGTGATGGTAATCCGTCAACAAGTGTTTTAAAATTGTGGACATGACAAAATTTGCAGAGAACTCCCTCAGCATGCATTTTAAGGACTTACATAAGTATGAAATTGTATTGTATACGAATTTAATCTAATAGAAAAATCATAAATACGAACGTCCAAAAGGTGTCCGGTAAAAATTTAAAACGTGTCAATAAATACGATAGTCTAAATTTTCCAAAACGAGCGTTCTCGTACAAGTTTATTGTAGCAGCCAGATTAGATCAGAAATCGGACATATTTGTGTCAACCTATTTCTATTAACCTTTAAATACATGAAATCGAAAAAAGGGTAGAAGGTACATTTGAAAAACAGTTAGCATGCAAAATTTTATAAATGGTTTCAGACAGTAAACCAGGGTATGCTCCCTTGAAAGCAGAACACAGCCTCAGCATCACATTTTGCTTCACAGTTGCATATGTACATGTACATGAGAAAATAAACATTCTGTTTTGAACATTATTTTCTTTCTTTTTTATGACGTTAATCTGAAAATGCAAGATTTTGTATACTTGAAATTTGTTAAGTATCAACCAGGCCTCCGTAGAAACATGTCAGTTTTCGCGAAATGCAATGTATACATATCTGCAAAACAGTTGTTTTATATACAAGCATATCCAAACTGTCTTCCAATATCACAATAAATTGTATATATTTCCGATTGTAGGGATAACACTATTTTTTATATATTGGAGCTTATACTAGTAGTAAATACTGGGAGCATTTCCTTGTATTAAATACCCTTATACGTTGTCTTTGTTACAGTTACTAGAGTCGTAGCGTACCTTCTGACATGTGCGCTCAACGAAGACTCAAATTAGCCTGCGCATCCGCGCAGTCTAATCAGAGTTCTCGTTGTCCGCATGAAGAAGTTTTGCATCCTTGGCTATCCAAAATGCGCCCAGAGAAATTTCTGATCATACTGTGCGAATATGTAGGCTAATCTGAATCTTCACTAGTTTTCTGCTGTTACGTCTCACTCGTTATAAAACATTGGGACAAAAACAGTCATATTAATGTTTTTAATAGTCTGAAAGCTCCATAAAATATGAAATTTCGAGAGAAAGTAGTGGGATTTGTAAAAGAGAGAAAAAAGAAAACGATTGACAGAAAAGATAAAGATTAATATGTTTAAAATTAGACAAATGAAACATTTTAAGAAATAAGATTCAAAATGCATTACCTGTCCAAAGAACATTTGCCAGCAACAATAATACAAATGTTTTCTCTTTAAACAGAGAAAAGTGCGATATTACTGTTTTCTTTATCCTCTTAGATTTCAACATTTTTGAACTGTTTTCTTGAAAATCATCAGTCTCTGTTGAATCATCAGACTCAGATTCTTCCAAATCTGCATCATTGCAAGTCTGAGGTAAACGGGCCAGGGATCCGCTGTAGAAAATATCCTTCCGCGACATGGGTTTGAGCAATTGACGTGAACTATGATGGTGGCTATGATGCCTAGTTCTTGTGTTTTCTATATCTACATTTCGGAAGTCATTATGGCTGGAAAAAATTCTAGGATATTGAGCTTCGACAGTTTTCCCCCGAGATATATGTTGCACATCTTCTGTGCTTACAGTCAGTCTTTGTGGTAATTCTTTATAATGCGGTAGTTCGTTATATTTCAAATAATTTACACGGTCAAACTTGTGGATGTTTTTATCATACAAACTGTCACTGTCCATATGCACAGGCAGCAGCTTTCCAAACTCGTCTTCGAGTTTGATATCAACATTATCAGGAATAGTCTCAACACTTGTGTCTTTAGACGGCCTCGCAATTCGCCGAAGAGGTCTATACACAGCGCCAGCAGCTACGCCATGTAACAGAACCGCACTCAGTATTAGTACTGTTCCTTTCCAGTCGTACTTGTCCAAGAGAATATTTGTCACGTAGGCGTAAGCAAATGTTCCTAGTCCTGAACCACTCGTTGCTATGCCCGTTGCTATGGCTCTCTTCCGATCGAAATACATTCCGACTACTATAAGGGATGACATGTACGCCATGCAAAACCCGATACCTGTAACAGAATAATAAAATACTCCTTGCTATTCGAAAACATGACTTCGGGCATATGTGGACAGCGAAGGCCCTGATCAGACTGCGCATCCGCGCAGTCTGATCAGGGCCTTCGCTGTCCACTTACATAATATTTGGGTACTGCAGAAGAAAAACAAAAAGCAAAGTCCCTGGTCAGACTATGTATTTAACTGGTTTTCTGTGTTCTATAAGAATATATGCGAAGTATTGAGCTATAGGGTGAGGGAACCAGTCAAACTATGTATATCCCGTTGGCTGATCTGGATCTTTACTGCTTGAATTGACCTCAAAGACAGCTTTTCTCATGTCGCGGTTCAAATGAACCACATCATGAGAAAAGGTGATTTCGTGACATATGCGAACAGTAAAGATTAAAGTCAGTCAGGGAAGCAGCGCAATCTGATAATCACATTAACTATACATCAATATTTTATACAACGTCCAAAGAGCGGGCAGCGAAAGCTGAGCAGACTGTGCGGGTGCACATGCTGATCTGGGCCTTCCGCCCCGCACATGCTCCGAAGACACGTTTTACCACGACGCGGCTAACATATTAATATGTGTCGGCGCTAAATTTCAGACTACGTTTGTCTGCTAGGTTTTTTTTTTAAAATAAACTATCGACTGGAAAGAAGTTTATATGTAAAGTTGAAAGGCTGAATGTCAAACAGTGTAGATACTGATGAGACGGCTCTAGATAAGGCTTTAGTAGGACTCGTGTCTGATAATGAGCATATGATATTTCTAGCGACTTTCAGCACTTGACTGATACAGGGCACACCTGAATAGCAAACAGATATTGATACATGATGTTGATCTTGTCACAGGCGACAAAGTATTTTAGTATCTTTTTAGTATTGTATTTAGCAATGTTTTAGCCAAGAGTTTCAGTTTGTTAAAAATGCTGAAAGTAATATTTTTTGCAGCTGTTTAATGTCTGTTTTTTGGCTGAGAGTGTGTGTGTGGGGCGGGGTTGGTTATAAGAGACCGTTTCAAGCCTCAAGGATGCCCGTTGACCTTAAAATAAAATAAAAAAAAATCGGTGTTCACTGTGCGCCACTTTTAGCTTGAATGATTCTTCCAATACGCATTCCCTCCCCACCCCACCCCAGCGATAAACATACAGCACGTGCTTTTCATGCTCGCTACAGCTCTTTAAACAGGCTTTTCCGACCGTGTATATAAAGATGCCTAAAATGCCCTCAAGAGAAAAGCAATTAGTGTCTAATTCACTTGTTCAACGACATAAATTGCATTTCCACTATAAAATGATTACATGCTTTGATTTTTCAGCAAAGTTTAGGCAACGAGGCGCTTCTAATAAGTACCACAACATATGTTTTCGTGGAGAAATAAGAATATTATTTGGATACGATCTCCTCTCTAGAGCCATATAAATAGGAAAAAAATGTTTGAATTCTGTTATATCCTTTATCATCGCTGGTCATCGCTGATAGTCCGAAGGCAATGGTTCTGATACGGTTTGTTATCTGTACATGTACTACAGTCGACTCTCGTTATCTCGAATTCGCTTATCTCGAATAACCGCTTATCTCGAATTGAAAATTTGGTCCCTGTTTGAACATGAAAATCGAACAACAGATACCAAAATATTGTGGAAAAGAGGAGGAATTGCTCCTAAGGAGCAATTTCTCCTCTTTCCACAATACTTTTATTATATAATTTTAACTTCAGGAGACACATTACATATTCATTTGTGAAATTTGGTCGTTCGATTTATTTTTATCACTCAATTCTGCAAATCTGATATGTCAAGGTACGGATATCTCGAAGTATTTCAGAGAGATCCTTAGACTTCGAGATAACAATAATTGACTGTATTTTGTGGCCCCTGTTTGCGGGGTTATTTTTGTTCTACCATGTTTGACGTCTTGTTCTTGTGTTTGATCTGTTCTATGTACAGTCGACTCTCGTTATCTCGAATTCCAAGGGACTCTCTGAAAAACTTCGAGATATCCGTAGTTCGACATATCAGGTTTGCAGAATTGAGGAAAAAATAATCTGATTAACCACATTCAACAAACTGATAGGTAATTTGACTTTTGAAGTTAGAGATATATTGAAAATACAGTCAAACCTGTGTTAGTGGTCACCTCTATTAAGCAGCCAACCTGTATTAAGCAGCCAAAGGAAAGTTGCCCCCAAATTCATAGACTTATATATTTGAACTGTATTAAGCAGCCACCTGCCTTCAGCAGCCACATTTTAAGCTTCCCATGGGTGGCTGCTTAAGACAGGTTTGACTGTATTGTGGAAAAGAGGAGAAATTGCTCCTTAGGAGCAATTTCTCCTCTTTTCTACAATATTTTCCATCTGTTGTTAGGTTTTCATGTATAGGCAGGGACCAGATTTTCACTTCGAGATAAGCGGTTATTCGAGATAAGCGAGGTCGAGATAACGAGAGTCAACTGTATTTTTGTGATCACCTCACTTGGGGAAGAATCTGAATCTCTCAGAAACATCAAACATCGCAGACGAGTATTACATGGAGTGCGTACGACAATGGTCGGAATCCAAATAAGAATATTGAAAGAAAAGAAACTAAATCATCATCTAATGATGATAATAATGATGATTATGACGGTTGATAATGGTGGTGGTGATGTTGATGCCGATGATGAATCGAGGTCTGTACTGTGGTACTGATTATGAATCGAGGTCTGTCAGTGTGTGTGTGGGTGGGGTGGAGGGGAGGATACTATTTTGCTGTTCTGAAATAAAATGACTACTTGAGTATGCTAACCCTAGAGAATAGAATGGTAACCTTATCTTTCACTGAAGGCTGAATGTAAGTAAGAAATTTGAAATGTTGTGCTGTATCTTGTAGAACATAGCCAAGTCTAGAATTTTTCTTCGTTTTTCTAAGGTGGGGAGCCCTAACTTTGATATACCCTACAGGTGTAATCGTAATCGTTTATGATGGATGTACTTTTTTCTGCAAGGTGTCCTTAGTTGACGAAGAGCTGGTCGCCTGGCTAGTTGTTTAGCTATATGGTCTGACTGTGGGTGTTCTTGTACGTTCACTCTTCTCTCGATATTGGTGGCACTTCCTTCCATTTATTAAATTGTTTTACATTTCGATCGATTCAACTCGACGAGGGAAAACATGTGCTTGCAATTCGGGGTAATTTTATACATTCGTACATGTTACGTTTATCATACATCAACCCTTAAAGCTCTATTCATAACTACAGCAAACGATATTATGAAATAGTCGACTCTCGTCATCTCGAATTCCAAGGGATTCTCTAAAATACTTCGAGATATCCGTACCTCGACATATCAGATTTGCAGAATTGAGGAAAAAATAATTCGAACAACCACATTTAACAAATTTATATGTAACTGGACTCTTGAAGTTACAGATATAGTGAAAATATTTTGGAAAAGAGGAGAAATTGCTCCTTAGGAGCAATTTCTCCTCTTTTCCACAATATTTTTCACCTGTTGTTAGATTTTCATGTTAAGGCAGGGACAAGATTTTCACTTCGAGATAAGCGAGGTAGAGATAACGAGAGTCAACCGTATCTTTTGTTTTTATTTTTCAGAGAAAATAAGACATCTAGACAGACGATTCAGATGAAATGCCAAGCCTTATTTTATCTGAAAACTCTCTCTCTCTCTCTCTCTCTCTCTCTCTCTCTCTCTCTCTCTCTCTCTCTCTCTCTCTCTCTATATATATATATATATATATATATATATATATATATATATATATATATATATATATATATATATATATACACTCTCTCTCTCTCTCTCTCTATATATATATATATATACTCTCTCTCTCTCTCTCTCTCTCTCTCTCTCTCTCTCTCTCTCTCTCTCTATATATATATATATATATATATATATATATATATATGTATATCACACACACACACACACACACACACACACACACACACACACACACATGCAAGTAACTGCTGTAATAGTAACTATCGATTCAAGTGTTTCTATATGGTTCAAAGCATACTGGTATCAGGTTGGGATAAACAGAATTACGTAGATGATGAATGCTGATATCTTACCTCCAATCACACCGTACGTAATAATAAGGATCTCAACATTTGGAGAAAAAATGCTAACTATGAACGCACAGGAGGCCAGTAAAGCCCCGAATATTGTGATCTGTCGGCAGCTGTATTTTTCCAGAAACATGCTCACCACAGGGCCTGAAATTATACATATAACTGTCAGAACTCTTTTGGCGTGAAGTTTCAGATGGAAAGTTTAAAGCAATTTATCTATTGGACGTATGATAATATATGAGCCAGCGCACGACAAAACCTACATGAAGACTTGTGCGACCAGCGAAGACTCAGATCAGCCTGCGCATCCGCACAGGCTGATCAGAGTCTTCGCTGACCGCTTGAGCCTTCTACAGTCTCGAAGCCATCCAAAGAGGGAGAACTCTTGCTATAGTGGGTGACTGTACAGGCTGATCTGAGTCTTTGCTGGTCACATAGGTCCTGTTGTAGCCTTTGTCGTGCGCTGGCTTATATTAAAATACAAGACTGAATCAAACTGTTTATGAAAGTCTTTTATTATAACTTGAATTGCTAATCCTTTAGCAAATTAGCAGACGACATTCTAATTTAATTGTTATTTTTACATAGACAATAATACATTTCGTGCGAATCGTCTTTTAGATTCACATGAAGTGCCAAGCCTTCTTCTTCTGAAAAATAAATCACAAAATATCGTCTGTTGTTGCTGAGATTAGCGTTTTAAGGATTAACAAGAAGCATCTTCAAAAAAAGAAGATAAGCGACGAAGAACAGCAGATAATTGTTGGTATTTTTTATTTCAATTTTTACTAAAACGAATCTCACTTTGACAAAATCACATCTCACTCTATGTAACGCTGGATACGAAGTTGATATCTAATTTCATCGCCGTACGTGCATTTCTTTGTAGGATAGCTTCTCATTGTCATTTTGACATACCGCAATTTAAATCTATGGAACGACTGTCGAATGACTGTCACGCTCCTTAAATTCCTAGGACGCCTGATTGCACCCTTTCTTTTGGGGACCGTGTATGTTCACCTGAACATTATGACTTGCCACTGGTTCAACATTTTATGAATGTTCTATGGCATGCGTACGTAGACCACATATTTCTTGGTGTCAACAAAAAATGCCTTGCCACGTTGCACAATTGCAAGTTTCAAAAAATACTTTTCTCTGAATTAGGGTACTAAACATGCTAAAAAAAGGAAACGAAATTTCATTTTATCCTCTGATGTTGAGAACTTTAAAATAACTAAAAGTCCCTAATAATTTCCATTACGAAAACATGCCTATTCAAATATATAGAAAATTTCACCTCAAAAAATTGAAAATTTTCAGATAAAAAGGCTGATATTTTTTCATATTTCTGCTCAAAACATATATTGTTGGTGCTCGTTAGAACCGCCTCGGCGAGGCGGTTCTAACGAGTACCCACAATCTATGTTTTTGAGCAAAAATAAGAAAAATAATGTATACCCTATAAGCCCCAGTTTTACTATATATAAGTGGGGTTTAAGGGGGTCAAAATTATATAGGCGTGTTTTCGTGATGCGTCCCATTTGATTTCCGCTAGGTTCGGCAAATAGGGATATGATTTATTCTCTCTGGGTCAGTATTGTTCTGTTAGTGTTCCAAATGTTGTAATCTACCACTGATCTACACACTTGTTTTGCTACCCTAGAAACCTCAATCATAGCTGCAGCAGATAACATTTAAAAAATATGAAAGAAAATAAAACTGACACTTCATGTGAATTGTCTGCCAATCAGATGATCCTCATGAAATGTCAAACTTTTTTTATGAAAAATAATAATGAAAATATAATGTCGTCTGCTACATGTAATGCTGCTGCAGTTACATAAAATGCACTAATGATACTTTATTCTACCTATCATTGCTAAAGCTGATGGACTTAATCGGATTTTTTTTTTCGGAAACTTCCGGACTAACCCGGAAATATATATCAAACCGAGACTACACCTTACGACATTCGATATTATTTTGCTTATGTGTACATTACAGTCCGCTGTTTAAAGAGAACAACAACAACGAAAAAAAATATATTTATTCACGCTGATTTGATTTTTTACCTATTTAGAATATCTTTTGAATATTCAGTAAACAGTATACACTTTCAAATATTGCTAAATGTACAGGAAATTAACCCATATTTAAACGAATAAACACAGATAAAAGTAGAAAATGATAGCAAACAAACCAAGAAAAATAGGATGTTTAGGGTTGTCACTTGTGAGAATTGATTTATATCACCGAGCAGCTTAGATTGATGCTTTATGATGAATATGATTCGTAAACAAAACAACTCACCAGGCGTTTTCGTTATAAATATAAAAATGACAGTACTAATGGTATATGTTTTGTTTTTTTTTTATTTGGGTTTTACGGCCCTTTGAAGAATATTTCACTAAAATTGAGCCAATCGTTCAGCAAAGGTCGGCGAAAAACCGGAGAATCCGGGGAAAAAGCACCTGACCATCCGTAAGCAGAACTTGGCTTTCCCACATGCGACCCGAGCTAGGCTCGAACCACAGCGGCGAGAAACCTAATGATGGATTAAGAGTCAGAAACCTAATGGATTAAGAGTCAACTCTCCTATCCACTAGGCTACAGGGGCAAGCAATGGTATATGTTGCATGTTATTTATATGAATGGGATACAGCATAAATTACGTCTGAAGGCTTTTGTAGATCTGTTTTGAGATATTATTGGTTCGTCCGTCCGTCCATCCATCCGTCCATCTTATAGTCTGGCCTGCTACCATTACAAAACATACCTATTGGAATATACTGAAAATTTTACCACCAAAAAATGAAAAATTTTCAGATAAAAATTCGGATATTTTTCATACTTCTGCTCAAAACATAGATTGTCGGCCCTCATTAGAACCGCCTCGCCGAGACGGTTCTAACGAGTACCCACAATCTATGTTTTTGAGCAGAAATAAGTAAAATAATGCATACCCCTGTAAACCCCGGTTTTACTATATAAAAGTGGGGTTTAAGGGGGACAAAATTATATAGGCATGTTTTCGTGATGCCACGACCAAGTGTATCAAGTTCAATTTACCCTCTGCCATAGATATGAAACAATATTAGAATTTTCGTTCACGGTTTAGGGGCAAAGTATTTTATGACCGAAAATTAAAATTTTACATGGTCTTAAAGGGGCCCAACACTAATGAGCTTTTGCTGGAAGACGATCGAAGACCCTTATCGCATGATCTGTTTTCTTAGATTACTCTAAATACTTGGACCAATAAATGAGCCACCAACGTAAGACAATGTACATGTACCTTCTGGCATGTGAACCCAGATCAGCCTATGAATCCATGCAATTTCCGCCGGGTGCTCTTTGGGTAGCCAAGGATTCAGGCGGATAGCAAAGACTCTGATCAGACTGCGCGGATGCGCAGGCTGAGCTGAGTCTTTGCTGGGCGCACATATCCCACGATACATTATCTCAAGTTGTGGCCCCTAATTATCCTATTTTTGACCTGCTCTATTTGATTACTTGGTGATATATTTCCAAGCACGTTCATACAGTATAACTGACAAGCAGTTTATTCTCCTATAAAACTGATCCTGTGGTTCACATTATCCATTTGAATATTTATGGTAAGTTTGGTATTAAAAGGTTACTGACCTGTCTATGAGCGCATGAACAAACGCCCATTTTGAAAAATTATGGCATTTGTAAGGTTTAATTTAACTTCTAATGTGCCACGTGAAATCCTATCTTATTTCTTATAACTGAAAATGGTGAAGACTTCAGGCAAACTCCTGATTTGTATTTTTAGCATATATAAGTGCATGGACCTGACCGCCGAGAACTACTGCGGTTAGAAACGGTGGGGGTAGCCAGTCATGGCACGGCTTTAAGGTTGATACCTGAGGTACTTTAGATGTAACAAAAGTCACAAAAGCTTCACTTTTGTTCCAAACTGATTTTCCCAGACTGATAATTATAGTCCCCATAAAATTAATCAGAATACGTGGTCTGATACTCAAAAAATTTCATGAAAATAATTGATACTCAAAATGAGGCTTTGAAGAACCAGCACTTTCACTGTGAAAGAAATGTACACGAAATATAAATGCGTTGCGCATCAAAAAGGCCCTTAAGTAATAAGCGAACAGCGAAGGCCCAGATCAGACTCTGCGCATGCGCGCAGAGTCTGATCTGGGCATTTCCTGTTCGCCGTTATAATTTACAGTATACAGTGATTCTATAAGCGGGCAACGGAGGATCTGATCAGACTGCAAATGGGAAGACTGATCTAGGCATTACGAAAACACGCCTATTCAAATATATAGAAAGTTTCGTCTCCAAAAACTGAAAAAATTCAGATAAAACACTGCAATATTTTTCATATCTCTGCTCAAAACATAAATTGTGGGTGCTCGTTAGAACCGCCTCGCTCGCTGAGGAGGTTCTAACGAGCACCCACAATCTATGTTTTTGAGCAGAAATAAGAAAAATTAATGTATACCCCTGTAACCCCCAATTTTACTATATAAAAGTGGGGTTTAAGGGGGTCAAAATTATATAGGCATGTTTTCGTGATGGACTTCGTCGCCCGAATATGTGGTAATAACCCTTTTCATGCGATTTTTTTTAAATGTCTATACATTGGTTTCTTGTGACACACTTCACTAGTTTTATTTCTTAACGCTACATGTGCCTATATTTACCATAATCCTTAAAAATGTACAATTAGATGTGTCATTTCAAGTGAAAACGGTTCTTGCTAAAGACGGCTTAGGCTAGAATGTATTCATTCCTGCTGATCAAGCTTTCACAATCGACTTACGATGAATGTGTTTGGCAACCGAAGTGCCCCATTTCGCAACGTTCGGCTTGTTCGTATACTTTTGCTGAGTTATCAGTTTTCGAAATTTTATACGACACCAGAACAAAAATGTCTGTGAGATTAAATCCTATTCAAAATTACCTCGCGTTACACAAAGATACTTTGGCTATTTTTACGTTTTCTTACAATCAGCATTTCTGCGGTCAATATCCTTTGCCATCATAGTTCGCGAGTGTCCGCGAACGTTATGCTTTATTGAACGCAGCTCAGGTTTAACCAGTTCCCTTAAAAGCATGTACGACCCATTACGAGAATACGCCTATTCAAATATATTGAAAATTTCACCACCAAAAACTGAAAGCTTTCAGATAAAAATTCTGATATGCTTCATATTTCTGCTAAAAAAATAGATTGTGGGTACTCATTAGAACCGCCTCGAGGCGGTTCTAATGAGTACCCACAATCTGTGTTTTTGAGCAGAAATAAGAAAATATTGTAAACCCCTGTAAACCATAGTTTTATTTTTATAAAATTTGGGTTTAAGGGGGTCCAAATTATATAGGTATGTTTTCGTGATGCAATGGTAAGAATCAATCTTTGGCTAAAGTGCACGACCCGCATTTAATGGCAGCTTTAAGCTGTAACTGATTAGTTATATAGACCACTTCTACAGCCTTGCTGTGAAAGCCGGCTTCTATTGCGCAAGGAAGCCCGCCCTCTTTCCTCGACCTTCCCAGTAGTTTTCCCTCTGACCGGTCAAACGCGGTTCTATTGTTGCATTTCTTCTTTTTTGTTCGTAAGGGGTTTCATATGTGCCGTTTATGGTGTTCTCATCGCAAAAATACACCTGTATAATTCTGCACCCTATCCCCCACCCCTTAAACCCCAATTTCAAACAGGAAAACTGGGGTTTACATGGGTATACATAATATTTCTCATTTTGATAAAAAAACAACAACAAAAACATAGATTGTGTGTACGCGTTAGAACCGCCTCGCCGAGGCGGTTCTAATGAGTACCCACAATCTACATTTTGAGCAGGAATATGAAAAATATCAATTTTTTATCTGAAAATTTTCCTTTTTTGGTTGTATCAATATATTTGAATAGGCATGTTTTCGTAATGTTATTTGATCCTCATTTCCCCTTCGGGGGGGGGGGGGGGGAGAGGGGGTGGGGTCTGAAAAACTGACTGAAAATTAAGCACGCACATTGCGGTTAGTACCTGGATAGGTGACCGCTTTGCTTCACTTAGTGAAAGACCCGGCAAACGAACGCTACATTTGGGGAAAGGATAAGAGATGATACTGCCATCATCTCAGGTGGTTCCTGGTGGCGTTGCATTGGCCACCCCCTTTCCTTAGGGTAAGCAGGTTTAGTAACTTCGGGGCGAAGTCAAGAAAAGAGAGGGAGAAATGTAACGGATTAGGTATGTGGATCACTAATACGGCCTTGCTCTGGAAATCGGCTTTTATGGCAACTTTGGTAAAATGATTTGCTTTTTCACGAAGTTCAACAACGCACAACTGGGTTTGTACCGGGATTTGTGGCCACTTTGCTTGACTTCGTGGAAGACCCGGCAAACCAAGTAATCAAAGCTCTGAGAGAGCTGATGGGGGCAGCTGCCTAAAAGTCTTTATGTAAGCCGCTAGAACTGACTGGGTTTTACGCTGAAATTAAAAAAAAACATAAACAGTATACAAATTTATTCGTAAAATGTAATCTGAGAGTAGAAAACCAGATGTTTGCCACTGACGTTTTTGTAACATTTTGTATTTTCAGTGTTAAAATCTTTTCGGTGTCAAAACTCATTTGTAAATTGTAATATCATATTTATAAAGTCCTTTCGGTACACAATACACTCTTTTTAGCGGAAAAGGTCTTTTCGATGTTAGTAGGACAGCGGCAAGGGTTACACTTTTTATCCAACACTATAGATGTGGCGCTTTTTAATAGATTATTCACATTCGTTCGCCAATATTATACTCAATATGATGATTAAAATCTTATTTCTTCAAAGTTGGAAGTTTTATTTTTCATTTATTTATTAACTTTTTTTTTTTGATTTATTCGACACTTATAAGCATCAGAGTGTATAAGGCTAATATGTTTGAATGCAAAATTTAGCGTTATGAGCATTAGCAGAGAACTATTTTTTAGGTAGCTATTAGGTTGGTAGTAACAGGAATACGGATTGGCGAAACGTGATATGTTAAATCTAGTGGCGGTTTAGCAACCGCCTCCACCCTCCTTACCCACCCCCTCCAAACACTTTGTGATGGGGACATGTAAGACGACTTTTCAATTTTTATTTTTTTTTGTTTGTTTTACACACTCCATTGTATATTATTTGTGAAATAATTTTCTTGCAACAGATACTATAACCGGCTGCTGTTGCTAATGAAATGGGCGTTGATTCACGTTATTCTATCACAAGGATATGCAGACTGCACTGAATGGTGATAGAAAACAGACCGTGCTGAATTGTGATATGAAAAAATTGAAGTACATGTTACAAGATTCTTGATTTGAAAAGATAAGTTCTAATAAATCTGTAAAAAGTTCCTAGTATAGTGTTCCTTTTCTCCCAAATTATAAAATTTAAAGGCCAAAAATACCCCATACGATGATAATTTGGTTTTATGGCTTTCAACACTACAAAGGTACTTCAAACTATCGACGAGTTTCCGGGCCAAAGCTTGTCCGAAGCAATAAACCAATACTAAGTACAAGTCCATTGGCTAGATCATGTTGAAATCAATCAGTATGCAAAAACGTGTTGCTTAGATGAATATAGGGATCAAACATGTTTTTTCATGCATTAACATTCGCCAGGTCCCTTGGGAGGTGTTGAAAACCGCGGTTTTAAACACCTCCCAAGGGACCTGGCGAATGTTAATGCATTGAAAACCATGTTCGATCGCTATTATTGCATAAAACTGAAAACATTTACTACCTTTCGCGTTATTTCTTGCACTATTTTGTTTCGCCTTTTCACCGATGTCACGCGAACGCAATTTCCACGGACTATGCTCGTTCTAGGGCCGGGCAGTACACATCCCGGAACGGCAGCAAATCTGTGGCCCCGGTACGATCATATTGAAAGTTGCGTAACCGTGCATGAACAGCGCGCGAATTGCCTTGTTAATACACGGCTTTTCGCCGGTTAATGCACGGCTGTTAATAACGTGCGACACTGCTTTTTATGCAAGAATATGGTATTAATCATAATGCCAAAATCATCAAAGTATTCCAAACCGTTCAAGCGTTATGGACGTTTCTCATTTTTATTTTTTTGATGCCCGATAAAGCTACCCATAGACTACCCTGAGGAGAATCCGATAAGACTTCGCGGAATCGGAGACTGATCTGAATCTTCAAAATTGTAGAAAATGCTGTGCCCGGCTCAAATGTATCACATTCATAAACCAAATCGAATCAAAACATCACCAATAACAAAAACACTTTTTCATTGACAATGTTTATTACCTGTTTATTACTTTTCTCATAAAATGTAAAATTTGTTTTAAGAATTCAAATGAGACATATATCGTATGGGCCGTGCAATGTCTTCGGGCATATGTGGAGAGCGAACGTCCAGATCAGCCTGCGCATCCGCGCAGTCTGAACAGGGCATTCGCTGTCCGCTAAAATAGTAAGTCGATACTTTAGAATGTATGAATGGAGAGCAAAGGCCCGGATGTTACCTTGCGCATGCACAGGATGATCTGAATCTCTGCAGTTTGCTCATATTCGAAGGCACTTTTTCGCTTGACGCGGCCCATATTGAATTGCCTGTTCAGATCTAATGATTATACTATTAGAATCATTAATGGCCCCTTCCTTTAATTCATTTATGATGTTTGATCTAAACATGTGATTGTTTTCTGTCGTTTAATCAACAGCCTTTGGGCAAAATTGGTGAGCAGTGTCAAACGAAATGAGAATTTCTATGTATGCATTACACGAAAACAACTAAGGCCCAGACTAGCTTACGCTTTCGCAAGAACTGATCAGTGCCTCTCATTGTTTGCTTATTGAATAAAATTTCCGTGAACAGTGCGTGTGTTGGTGAACAGCACAATTAGATAAGAACCCGGATGTATTTGTTGACGTGAGTCTTTGTTATCCACAAAGATCGCTTTGCACTTGGCGTTACTGAAATGAATATTTCATGCATAAGTTCAATTACCAGTCAAGATAAAGCCGTGTCTTGTATTGAACCGCAAAATGGGAAAACGTGTCTTCTGAAATATGCCTGATCAGAGTCTTCGTTGTCCTTGGCTATCTAAAATTGGCCCATTGAAGATTGATCAGACTGAATTTTGCTGGGCTCACACGTCCGAGGGTACGTTTTCTGACGTTGAGGTTCAATCTGGTGCATGACCTTAATGTTTCAGAATAATATGTAAACAAGATCATGTTTGTCTCATGCATTCAAAAACCGGATGTTAGTAGTCTTTCGCATATCAGTTTAAGTCTTGCATTCCAACGTAGTAATGAAATGTATAAAACAATTTGAACGAACTACAAACTAGCCCCGTATTCCAAAAACACATATTTTACGCACTCCCTCATCTATTTCATATTTGCTATTGATCTAGTACTTTGAACTTCTGCTCCCATTCTTCTGTCTGGCGATGTTGAAGTTAATCCCGGCCCAGACTCTGTCGACAGCAATACTGACTCGAATCACAATATCGCAGCTTCATTACTGGATATGCTTTCCGATCTTCTCAGTATTTTTCATCTTAACATTCAAAGCATCGTAACGAAAATGGATATGATTAGGAGCGAGGCAGACGCTTACAACTTTCTTATATTTATTGAAAGTTGGCTCAAACCGGACAATTCTGACACCACTATCCACATTGAACGTTTCTCGCAACCTTTCAGAAACGACAGACGCAATCGTCTTGGAGGTGGTGTTCTTGCGTACGTACGTGAAACTATTACCTGCAAACGTCGCCACAACCTGGAGATAAACGATCTTTAGGCCGTCTGGCTCGAACTTTTTGTCAAATCGAAAACAAGTACTCGTGGCAGGTATAAACCGACCACCAAACAGCAATTTAGCGTACATGGACTTAATAAAAGAAAGTGTTGATCGAGCCTACAACACAAACATTGTAGACGTCATTATTACAGGCGATTTTAGCTTTTAATATGGCCCTGAACAGCGACAAAACAATTACGGAATAAATGAACGAGTTCCACTTAAGCCAGCTTATCACAGATTCGACACACTTTACCGAACACTCCGCATCAACGATTGACCTCGTTCTTGTCCGTAATAAGCAAACATTCTGCAAAGCCCTGTAGTCGATCCCTTTATGCCTGATCAAATACGATATCATTGCCCAATCGTTTTTTACTTAAAATTTTCACATCTGTCAACCACAAGTTTTAAGAGAAAAAATTGGAACTACAGGTTAGCCGACTATGACAAATATCGCCAATTATTATCGGCATTTAACCTTATCGATCATCTCCAAACAGATAATGATATCAATTCTAATGTTCAATGCATCTCAGCAATACTCAGTGCAGCAGAAAACGCGATTCCGAACAAAGTTATCACAGTAAAACTATCCGATCAACCACGGATAACATGTCGCATAAAATAACTGATTAGAAAACGTAAACGCACTTTTCGCCAGTATAGAAGAACTCACGACATCCGTTTTTGGATCAGATACAAAACAGTTCGTAATATCGTAGTAAACGAAATAAGAAAATCTAAAAACGAATATTACGATAAACTTGATCGCTTACTCTCTTCCGATAACTGTGATTTGGAAAACCTCTAAACAAATTTTAAACTTACAATCAACAATTAATACACCTACACTGAGCATGAATCTGGAATATGTAGAAAATGACCTTCAACATGTTGAATGGATTTTTTTCTTCACAGACAACCCTTAACGACGCAAACTTTTTACCGAACTTAGACCTAGCCCCTTACCGTTTAGAATCTATTAAAATTTCCGAGGAAGATGTGAAAGATTGTCTTTATAATTTTACTTAATCAGTCCACGTTTACTGAAAGAAGGTGCTATCGTTCTTGCCCTCCCGTTTTCCCTTATTTTCAATCGATCGCTCCAACAGGGTTATTTCCCCTCAGACTGTAAAACTGCCAACGTTTCGCCAATCCACAAGAAAGACGAAAAGTCCTACCAAATAATTACCGACCTATATTTCTCCTGAGCTGACCAGGCAAAGTCATGGAACGTTGTGTACATAATTTTTTGTATAACTATGTCACTTCTCATCAGCTCTTAACTCCGCTTAATCGGGCTTTGTCTACGGCGACTCCACAACATATCAGTTGTTACCACTTATCACACATTCTGTGAAGCCGTTGATAAAGATTAAAGTAAAACGGAGTCTGGCACAAGGGTCTCCTGCATAAAATGTCCGAAATAGGCTGTTCAGATAACGTTCTTAAGTGGTTCACCAGTTATCTCTCTGGACGACAGCGTGTTGTACTTAATAGCCAAGCTTCTGATTGGACTCTAGTCTTAGCAGGTGTTCCCCAAGGATCAACTAGTCAAGTGACTTGACGGAGGAGTCAATTGCTTGCCACTCCTGACTTAATTCTTGCTCCAGTTGCTGACGAGTGCGGATACATGGGTGTCTCTCGTAAGTTCTCCTTCCTAACTAGTCTCACAGCTGCTCTATGGGTGAGAGATCCGGCGATCTTGCTGGCCAGGGTAGAATCTGTAGTCCTTGCTGCTGGATGTAATACGTAACAATCCTGGCTCGATGAGGACGTGCGGTATCATCTTGAAACGTTAGTCCAGTCTGAGCAACAAGAGGCTGTACAGTTGGGATAAGCACTGCGTCACGGTATTTCAAAGCCGTCATGTTTCCCTGAAGAATGTGAAGGTCAGTCTTGTGGTTGTAACTCACAGCCGCCAAAACCAAAACGCTGCCCCCGCCGTATCTGTCATGTTCTGCTATGGTTAAAGGTACATAACGCTCGCCGACTCTCCACTATAGACATTTACGCCGGTCGTAGAAATCAACGTTGAAACGCGATTCGTCTGACCAAAGGATGTTGCCCTACTGATTCCTCCCCAATGGCGCTTGTGGTGGGGAGTCAGCTTGTTCCTCAGGCAAGGTCTATGAGACTTGATGCCAGCAGATTTAAGTCGGTTCCGTACAGTACGAGGGTGGATTGCCACTCATGTAGCCCGTCGAAGGTTTGCAGTAAGTTTAACAGACGATTTAAATCGCTGCCTCAGGGCAGTGAGTCTCAGAAACCTGTCTTGGACCGCCGTAGTCGACCTCGGTTTGCCAGGTTTGAACTTTTTTTTCACTGAGCCTGTTTGAAGAAACTTCGATTTAATCCTGAACACTGTAACTCTGTGTACGCCGACTTGATTAGCAGCTTCCTTTGTCGTGGCCGCATTTTCTGACACACCGATAACGCGGGCCCTTACTTCGACCGAAATGCTTCTTCCAGGTATTTTAAACTGACTTTTCTGAGATCATTTGCAAAAAACGGCACGATTTGTAAGGAGAAAGATCATCTGCAAACATGCCACGATTTTCATGTTGAGCAAGCGACAAGGTGCATGAGCAAATGCAGTTTTCTGCAGTGTGAGTTACAAGTGTAATTTTTGTATTGTGACCCCCATGCACAAAAACTGGTCGATACGCCTGACTGCACGAACTCATCAGAATTTTAAAGTGTGCAAAATTTGCAAAATTGGTTACACTTTGAAACACTTTTTAACTGAAACAAGGCAAGAAAAATATTTAGGTTTGATGGCAGAGTCGCAATACTTTTTTTTTTTTCGATAGTATATTTATGTTAACAAATATGAAGATAAAAGACAGTTGCTTCATATTAGATTGTTACGAGGTGTAGGGGTGCGGGGAGCCTCGAATTGGGTTGGGGTGCGGACCAGGTTTCCCAAGGTGTACACGCTTCATCTAATATTACATAACAAAGAATCTTTTTATTGAATGTGGATGCATAAGTTTGTAATATGTGAATCATGAGAATGCAGTACGCCTCATTGTATATTATCAAGGTTTTTTTTAAATTTAACCCTCGTCCTGCTGATCCCGGATATACCCTGCCTTTGCAAACAGTGTAGATCCAGATCAGTTGGGCTTCTGAAGAAGCCAACTGATCTGGATCTGCACTGTTTGCCATTAAGTATGTGAATGTAAAGCAACTATCCGGATCAAGTAATCTTATTGGCTGGAAAATAGAAGTGGGCGTGGCAATTTATTCTCCATGACAAGAATTAAGTGCATACTCTCTAGAACTACAGTTGACTCGTTATCTCGACCTCTCTTATCTCGAATAACCGCTTATCTCGAAGTCAAAATCTGGTCCCTGCCTAAACATGAGCATCTAATAACAATTAAAAAAATAGTTTGGAAAAGAGGAGAAATTGCTCCTAAGGAGCAGTGTCTCCTCTTTTCCACAATATTTTCAATATATCTCTAACTTCATGAGTCCAATTACATATATATTATTCGTTAAATGTGGTTGTTTGAATAATTATTTCCTCAATTCTGCAAATCTTATACATCGAGGTACGGATATATCGAAGTATTTAATAAAGTCCCTTGGAATTCGAGATAACGAGAGTCTACTGTATTTTAACCCATTATAAACCATAGTTTGAACCAGTTTTATTCGCGCGAAACCTCTCCCTTACTTCGGCCTGCATAGGGGTGTTCTACCTCATCTGTAGACTGGCTCCAGTCTCCAGTGACTAAATATTTTTCTCATATTCCTGTTTGATAATCCGCTAAAATAAAACCAAAAAAACTATCACGACTATAAAGGCTGGTCACTAGAGTGACCAGCCTTTATAGTCATGATATTACTTTGGTTTTATTTTAGTGGATTAATAAACAGATTATAAGAAAAATATTTTGTCACTAGAGACTGGACATTAAAATATTGTGGAAAAGAGGAGAAATTGCTCCTTAGGAACAATTTCTCCTCTCCTTTCTCCACAATATTTTTTACATGTTGTTAGATTTTCATGTTTAGGCAGGGACCAGATTTTCACTTCGAGATAAGCGATTATTCGAGATAAGCGAGGTCGAGATAGCGAGAGTCAACTGTACCTGACAGGCCGGATTCCACTCTCATCGCGAAAACAACACAATATTTTTGCATTTAGTTCTACACACATACAACACTTCGATCTATTTATATATAAAGGCGGCGTCAAGCGAAAATGTACCTTACAACATGCACAAAATGTGCAGAGTCAGATCATCCTGCGAATGTGCACAGCATCAACCAAGCCTCTGCTCTTTATTCTTACATTCTCCATGTTAGCGGACAGTTAAGGCTCTGATCAGATTGAGTGGATGCATAGGCAGACATGGACCTTCGCTCTCCTCATAGCCCGGAGACACGTTTGCGCATGGCGCGGGTTATACAATATTCAGTATACATATATATTATTTTTTTTTTTCCAATAAAGTAAGACATTATGGTACCGCATTTTTATTTGAATCAGACGAAAGACCTCTCTCTCTCTCTTTCTTGTATTTCATTAGTTATACATCAGTTTGCCCTACTTTCGTTTTTTTTTTTTTTGTATGAATTGGACAAAAAATACTGATTGTGGATATAAGTTTGAAATTCACATGTTGAAAATCACCGAAATTTATCAGATACATCTGTTTATGATATTCTTGTTTTCTTTTATAAATAACCATTTACACAGACGACACTGTATTTTAGATTGGAATGTTGGTTTGAATACGTCCCATTATGATTTTGTATCACGAATTGCATTCACGTCTTATATTATTTGCTGAATCGATACAACTGAACTACTTTTTTTAAGCCGGATTCAATGAAACCCATGGAATACAATTTAAGTTGTGTTCCACAGATTTCATTGAGCCCGGTTTAAAAATTAGTCATACAGACGTACGTACAGCAGACCGACGGAAACATGTTCATCCAGCAGGGAACATTACGAAAACACGCCTATTCAAATATATAGAAAATTTCACCTCCAAAAACCGAAAATTTTCAGGTAAAAAACTCTGATATTTTTCATATTTCTGCTCAAAACATAGATTGTGGGTACTCGTTAGAACCGCCTCGGCGAGGCGGTTCTAACGAGTATCCACAATCTATATTTTGAGCAGAAATAAGAAAAATAATTTATACCCCTGTAAACCCAAGTTTTACTACATAAAAATGGGGTTTATATAGGCTTGTTTTCGTGATGAAGTAATGCCCAACCACTTTCGTGTTTTGGGGTATAAAATCATTCCGGCCAGTCTCGGTGGCTCAATCGGATGCGCGTCCGACTGATCGGCAGAATTTTTTCGTGGAGATTGATCATGAAATATTTTTACCATCATTCCCTATCTTCCGTTGATCAAAGAAGGGCAGTTGTCAAATTCTGGCGAAAGAATGTGCACAAGTACTGGTTAGAGGACTTAGCCTACCCAGGAAAAGTGTGGTTAGGTAAGCTGAGCGGCACGATATGACCTTCATGGTGTTGACAGGGCCGTTAAACTCCAAACCAATCAACTATAAAACCATTCCGTATAAACAGGAAGCAACTGGAACTAAACTCATATATCATCCTGTGTGCTATTAACCCTTGACCTGCTGAACCCGGATATAATCTGACCTTGCAAAAAGTGAAGATCCAGATCAGATGGATTCTGAAGAAGCCAACTGATCTGGATTAGCACTGTTTGCCATTCAGTTTATGAATTCATGTCAACAATATCGAGCAAGGCATCTGATTGGCTGACATTTAGAAGTGGGCGTGGCATTTTGATTTATTCGGCATGATAGCGGTTAAGTCAAACATTTATTAACAGCAACGCCAGGTATGTCATGAAACAGAGGAAAAAAAAAACTCTTGAAAATTTAATTATTTTTAATGTTATGTTCCTTTTTTTCATGAAAAGGTCCTTTGATTATAAACAGTAATTTATATAGAGAATTTTATCACACACACAAAAAAAAAAAAGAAAAAATGAAAACTTTCAGATGAAAAATTCTTGTAGTTTTCATATTTCTGCTTAAAACATAGATTGTGGATACTCGTTAGAACCGCCTCGGCGAGGCGGTTCTAACGAGTACCCCACAAGCTCTGGTTTTTTAGCAGAAATAAGACAATTAATGTATACCCCTGTATAAAAATGGGGTTTAAGGGGGGTCAAAACTATATAGGCATGTTTTCGTGATGTTTAGATCTATACAGGATTCTTATCGGACCGATAACGGTCCGATATAGATATCAGCAAAATGCTACCTAGGTACTTTGCTTCAGAAATCATTCGGTGATGATGAAAAATTAATTTCGATCGATAGATTGACTCCGGTTCATGAATGTAGCCTAGTTCCATATATGTCAGTATAAAGACGCCAGATGAATGAATGTGGTCAATATACTAGTATTCTCTCACATTTATACAATCACTTTAAAAATAATACGTTTTTATTTTGTGTTGAACTTGACTGACAGCCTTATATTAACCTGTTCTGCCGCATTTGCCCTTTTTTATGAAAGTCGCAGAAATTTTAAAAAATAGAAAACATTCAATCATTCACATAATACTTGAAAAATAGCGTTCACCTGTAGGGATTTATATTCTAAATAGCAAAAATATACACTCCTGTTGGAAAAATGTTTTGTTTTGTTTTTATTTTTTCAACTGTGGGACTTATCCTTATTTTTTGATATATATTTCTTCCATCACGAAAACAGGCCTATATAATTTTGACCCCCTTAAACCCCACTTTTATATAGTAAAACTGGGGCTTACAGGGGTATACTTTATTTTTCTTATTTCTACTCAAAAACATAGATTGTGGGTACTCGTCAGAACCGCGTAGATTGTGGGTACTCGTTAGAACCGCCTCGCCGAGGCGGTTCTAACGAGTACCCACAATCTATGTTTTGAGCAGAAATATGAAAAATATAGAGTTTTTAATCTGAAAATTTTAAGTTTTTGGAAGTGAAATTTTCTGTATCTATTTGAATAGGCGTGATTTCGTAATGGCTTGTTGCTACATGTATTTGTTGGAGCATGTGTTCTGTTTTTTCGAGTTTTATGCTAAGTGTTACGATAATACACAATTGGTTGTTTCAGATTTGCATTAACTATTCAAGCACAATTCGTGTGCTTATCTAATTATTTTGATACATTTTGACACACACAGGCACAGGAGCCAACGCTGATACAAAAAGTAAGAAAACACAAATTGAACGCGTTAAAAATAATAATTTCTGAAGCTTCGTTCTTAGTAGCTTCAGAAATCATCTAAACGGGTGCTCTAAGTAGCATCAACCGATATCATATTTTCTTACAAAATGTAAAGAATGCCCAGAAAAGATCAATTTCTGTCACAAAAAGAATTCTGTTTTACAAGGTACCTTTCAGGCGGGCTAGTGCTTGCGGTTATAACAGTACACAAATTGTGCTGCTTTACAAAGTGAGCCGAACAGTTTGCTTTTTTTTTTTTTTTTTTTTGCTTGTTTCTGGTGTTCTGTTCTTGCTGTTTAGTACCTATTTGGCGTATAAGTGTATGCAAATGCAGAAAAAAACTAAATATATAAAATAAATAAATAAATGAAAAAAAAAAAAAGCAAAACGTTTACATATTGTTTCACGTTTGATGAACATTCGATATTTTAACGCTGCCCTTGCGCACGCGCTTGGTATTAATTAGCACCGTGGTAAATAAATATCGAACTGTTGCGTAAATATCGGAACTACCAGCGTGTGCTACGTGTATTGAGTGTTGCTTTGTATTCTCAAATCCCAGACAATCCGATTTAATAGCTAGCAGTTTCAGAAAGCAACATGAAGGTTATTCACGCTGGAAGCTATTAAACAAATCATTATTGATATTCGGCACTTCAAACGAAACCCTTTAAAACCGTACAAACAGAAATGAATGCAATAATCATTTATAAATCAATAGGAATTCGTGAAAGTGTTACTTGTATACACTGTACATGAAGGGAATAAAATTGTCCTATTTACATTAAGTATTCAGACAGACAGGTTTGAGCAAACAGTGCAGAACAGATCAGACGCCGCAGACGCGGCGTCTGATCTGGTCTGCACTGTTTGCCACTCATCCAGCAATAATTTAGACATCCCAACATATACTAAAATGTTAACATTTTAGGAAAACTATGGTAAGGCGGTAAGGTGGCCGAATATTTAGAGTAAATACGACAACTTTTGAAGTGAAATACTCTAGCTCGTTCCTTGAAAATATTTTTCACAATCCTACAGAAACCAGCGGTAATGCATTGTCTCTGAGCTCAACACCGAATATAACCATAATAAAGCAAAAAAAAAAAAAAAAAAAAAAAAAAAAAAATCAACGTATTTTATATAGTAACCATGTGCATTAAAGATAACTGCTTTTCTATGTTTGAAGTCATACTCTATCTAATGTCACTCGACATTTAACATATACATGTAACGGGGAAACAAAATTATTCATTTTGTTTGGGCTCAGTGTTACATAAGCAAATCTATCTGAAAACTAAATCTGAATTCCATATGTGGATTTTAATCCTATACGACATATCCAAAGTGGCCTTTCGCAGACAATGTAGAATGAGATAAGACACCATGTAAAACGTAGCGTCTGATAAGGTTCAATACCGTCTGCAAATGAATGATACTCTGAAACTATAGTACTGCAATACACAGACGCCTTAAATAATAAATGGATCAGTCCAACTTCCGAAATGAAAGAATACATTGGATGTAAATGGGTGTATAACACTTAAGCTTTACCACTTTCTGGGCTAATTCACTTGGCGACAAATTCACGATATTTTTTTTTATTTTTTTTTTCTCAGAAAATACGCTTTGACATCAGATCATGCAACTTTTCTCCTTAGGCAACAATTTGGAAGAAATGTTCAAGCCTATTTTCTTGGTAAAATAAGGAAAACTTTAGAAAAAGAAATATCGTCTGCTGAAATTTTTACCTATTATGCACAGCATTAACTGGGCCGCGCCATGCGAAAACGCGTCTTCGGGCATACGTGGACAGCGAAGGCCCTGATCAGACTGCGCGTCCGCGCAGTCTGATCAGGGCCTTCACTGTCCCCTAACAGAATCCTTGGATACTACAGAATGTATAAATAGACAGGAAAGACCCGGAGAATACAGTGCGCATGCGTAGGATGATCTGAATCTGCAAATTTCGCACATGTTCGAAGGCATTTTCGACCGATGTTGCCCAACTAATGTTTCTATTTACTTACCCATAAACATGCTCATTCCCAGCAGTGCTGAGCCTACCCACGCGGTCTTAGCCTTTCCCTGGCCAAAGTAGTCAAGTAGATCTAACAAAAGCACCCCGAATGAAAACATAGTTCCGTCCAAAATAAAGTTTACCAGGAAAGCACCCAGGCAAACTACCCAGCCCCATCCTCCGTCAGGTACTATATCGTCAGTTAAATCACTTTTGGAACTACTTTCTTCAAGAGTTTCATCCTTTAGTTTCCGCCCCATTTCTCAGCAAAACATCCACGTGAAAACTAGTACATCAGGTACTATCTCATTCTTTTGTGCTGAAAAGGTACAAAAGTAGAAACCGTATCAACAGTTATAGTAAAATCAGCAATAAGACAATATGTATGAAATATCAAACCCATTTTTCTGGGGAAAACAAGATAAAAAAAAAAAAGACGAATTTATCCTCCGCTGAACATTACAAGTAGGTTCTGAAGGTTAACAACCAAAATACTTCTCATTTAGGTGAACGGATACACTTGTTTGAATTTCTACCATTTCTTACAGGGAACCTAACTTTTGTAACTTCCTGTTTTGCTTCTCTACTCAATAGTCCCCTTCTGAAAAGAGGGCTAGGGGAGACCGAGGATAGCAGATGCACTTGATTTTCATTTTGGACTCATCTTTCCAAACGATTGGCCGACTTACGTTTATATATGTGTAAACACTATTCTCTACTACATTTAATTTCGTGTAATGACTTAAAACATATAGCTCTTCTTTACGAACTCACCCGATTTTGAGTAAGGTCAGTGCATCAGCTTGTCCCGATAGCGAGGCTTGTCGATGCAACCACCGGGGCAAATAATTTAATTTATTCTTTGTTTGCTGGGGGAAAATGGTCACATTAATATGATTTTATCCACAGAATCTTTTCAACAGGCAAAAGTTATGCATTATTCACATATTATTCCAACAGAATTTGGTTGTTTTAGCATAGTGGTGTTTTAGCAGTCACAAGACCTCTTTTTGATCGAAATTGTCAACAAAAAAAGAGGTTTTACATGTGCATGACTCTCTTATGCAATCATGACAGGAGTAACACTAAAACTGCCGAATAAATAAGTTGCCACACCCACTTCTAATCATAGCCAGTCAGAATACTTGATCCAAGTTATGGACAAAAATTCACATATCTAATGACAAAACAGTGCAGATTCAGATCAGTTCAGATGCCAGCTGATCTGGATCTACACTTTTCGCAAAGGCAGGGCATATCCAAGTTCAGCATGACCAGCGTTAAGGCCAGAATTTTTCTCATTTCATCGGGTCGCGGTGAAAACGGCTACATGCAAGGCATTTTTCCATAGCCAAGTACCAGTGAAACAAATACGGATACAATATAACACAACATGGTTGAAATACAACGGAAACAATTTTGACAGAGGTCTCACCGCAAAGTGTACGAACATCTCTTAATATCTGGGTATACATTCACTCTAGACCAGAATCGAGGAAAATGGCACACTATTTTTTTGTCCGAACATCGAAGTCTGTGAGTAGATCGCATGTATCGCGCTGATCTGAATGTTCACTTGGTGCTCATGTCCGAAGCTTCATTTACTCATGTTTTGCCTTGTATATTCTGGGGTCTTACTAGAATAATTTAACCCGTTTATACCGAGTGGACTCTTCTACCTAAACTCTTTGGTCCTGTCCATTTCCAGTTTGAAGGATGTCTGGTCAGTTTTGATTATTACCATGGTTTATTGAAATGCCTGTAGTTCATGCAAAGAGTGTAGACCCTGATCAGACGCCGCGTTCTGCGGCGTCTGATCTGTGTCTACACTGTTTGCCAATGTCCCATTTATGTGACACTAGGCCCCAATGGGTTAAGAAAAGTTAAAAAAAAATGTAAATAGATATTATAATGTTTTCGCAGAGGGATTAAGAAATTGCTCGGATTGTATGCTTTAGTGAATCCGTAAAGCTGATAGATGTTTGTGACGCACAAAAAGATGACCTAGTTTTTGAATTCTTATCTCAGTTTCAGCATTTTACTGTCTTGGATTACCCAAACTTCCTGTCAACAATTCTCAACATCATTAGTTTACATTTAATGCTTAAAATGTTTTCGAATAATAGGTTGCATATGACATAGTACTTATAACATGATACAGAAAATATATGATAATTGTTCTCAGCGAGATATTTTATCTGAAACGGGCGACAGTAAACCCAACGATACTATATACATGTACGAGCAGCGAGTGAACAAAACACCCCAGTGATGACTGGCCAGAATGCAAGGGTTGGCAAAGCGGCCTTCGTACTACTTATATATGTAAAAACTACTGTTTGCCGGTGTATTCTTTAATTCTATATACTAAAAACAATTCTGCAAACGGAAAGCGTAGGTTCTAATCAAATGACTTTCTAACAGAAACACGTTGTACAATTCAGTCGAATTTCAAAGGCTCGAACATCTTTGGGACCATAGAAAATTGTTCGAGACATGGGTAGTTCGAGCCACTGAGTCATATTAATCATGATGCCAGGTCAGGAAGCAAATAGCGATAATTTAGGAATTTTTTTTATTTCCTTCACAATAATTATATGTTGAGTGTACTCTTTAGAATCGCCTCGATGAGGCGATGCTAATGAGTACACACAACATACAATTTCATGATAAAATAAGAAAATTTCCCTAAATATTTGTTTTCTTGAGCTAGTGGAAGAATTTCGTAAAAAGGGACTCAAAAATGAGTTCGATTTCGCCATGGTAAACGAGCCATCGGTGTTCGAGCAATTGAGGTTCGACTGTATTATCACTAAAGTAACAATTAACACAACGTTGTTATGACATTATGTGTTACTGGGATTACTATCAGATAAGGCAATGAAAGAAGTAACCCCGATTGAAGCCACAGAAAGCAAATGAAGAGAAACCAAACCCCGGCAACAATAACTAATCTCACGTTTTGTAACGTTCAGAAATTTCATAACGGAACTTTCCTATGCGACAAAAACTAATCTTCTTTGTATTTTCTGTTGGTAGCCTAAATTTTCAACCATCTAGGCATCAGAGGTCATCGTCCTTGCAGGCAGCTGGGCCCAGTTGTTCAAAGCGTCGTTAGCTTAACGAGCTCGTTAAGGGTCATTTCGTTAACTAGTTTAGCGGATTCAATATACAAAATTCTGATATTTTTTGCTGAAAAAATGTGAGTAGCTTTTGCACATTTTTTCAGCCAAAAATTTCAGCATATTTGCGTATCACTCGATGTAAATTTTAACGAATCGTTAACTAACGACGTCGTTAGCTTTGAACAACTGGGTCCAGATTTTCCTTATTTCTATACAACGATAAAATGACAATCCCAGTCAGCATTCTACGTAAATCTATATCGGGCCGTCATCGGCCCGTCAGGGTTGCTGACGGGCCGATGACGGCCCGATGTAGATTTACGTAGAATGCTAGCTGGGATGAAGCTGAAATAGGGTTAGGACAACGTGTTTCGATGATAATACTCTATTTGATGAAAATGACGACAATGAAGACGATGATGTTGATTATGACGTCGATGATGACAAAGATGGATTAAAATGATGATGAAGAAGGCGACGATGACAATGATAAGGACGACGAGGACGATACTGCTACTACTGACAATCATGGTGATGACGATGGCGATGATGGAGATGATGATGATAGTCACGGTGACGACGATGACGATAATAGTGATGATGATGGCAGTCACGATGACGATGATGGTGATAGTCATGGTGACGATGTCGGCGACGACGATGATGATCATCATCATAGCAGTCACGGTTGCGACGATGACAATGATGGTGATAAACTATGACAGTCATGGTGACGATGATGACGATATAGATAATGTTGACAATGTAAATCATCATTATTTGCCCAACTGTACTGCTTACCGCCTAGCATGCTGATTTAAAAGAAAAGCAGACGACAATTTGAAATAATTTATTATTTTGTTTCCTTCAGAAAATAACTGTCTCCTTAGGAAGTCATTCTGAAAGTTGCACATTTCATGCAAACTGTCTCCTTAGGAGACAGGAGTGGGTTTGCATGAAATACCAAATCTTTTTTTGCTGAGAAAAAAAAAAAAAAAAAAAAAAAAAAAAAAAAAGAAGAAGAAAAGAAACAAACTAAGAATAATATAGCCAATCTGTCGTCTGCTGAGTTTGCCAAGCGAGTGCTACAGGTAAATTACCTTAACCCTTTCTGTACCAAGATCATGAAAGATCGTTTGATCCACATTGTGAGAAAATTGTTCTTTTGTATGTCTGCTGGTAACAGAAGTCCAGATAGATCTGTGTTTTCGCGCCGTCGAATTGTCTCTTTTTGTCAATTAAGAAAAATTCCTACCACCTTTGATCCTATGAGCGAATAACGACTGTCCTATTCGCAGATTAATCAGAGACTGCCTTATTCCAATGTTTCGTAAGAGATGTTTTTTCGAGTTAGTTTTTTTGTACTTCGTTTCTGAAGCCAAAAGTAGATCAACAGGTATTTAGGTGAAGGTATTTGGAACGAATGCTCATCGTCTGCAATTATACGTCATTTGGGATACTATACTGAACGTCAATATTAATGAGCTATATTTCTCAAATACCTTTTATCCCCAACGTATTTGGATCGACAAGTTTAAACAAACAGTGTAGTAAGCGCTACACCCAGCCAGCATTCTATGTAAATCTATATCGGGCCGTCATCGGCCCGTCAGGGTAGCTGACGGGCCGATGACGGCCCGATGTAGATTTACGTAGAATGCTAGCTGGGTATTTTCCAGTTACCGCTTGGATCGACAAGTTTAAACAAACGGTGTAGTAAGCGCTATATTTTCCAGTTAGCGTTTTTATTTGATTTATTTGGACAGGCAGCCTTGAGCAAACATTGTAGACCCAGATCAGATGCCGCAGAACGCGATGCCTGATCATGAACTACACTGTTTGCAATGACGATAATGGTGATGATGATGGCAGTCACGGTGACGATGATGGTGATAGTCATGGTGACGATGATGTCGGCGGCGACGACGACGATGATGATGATCATAGAAGTCACGGTTGAGACGATGACAATGATGGTGATAACTATAACAGTCATGGTGACGATGATGACGATATAGATAATGTTGACAATGTAAATCATCATTATATTTTCCAGTTACCGTTTTCATTTGATTTATTTCGACAGACAGGCTTGAGCAAACATTGTAGACCCAGATCAGACGCCACAGAATGCGGTGCCTGATCAGGGTCTACACTGTTTGCAACGCATCGAGCAGTTTTTAGACACAGTAACATGAAGTATGTTGGATTTGTTGAAATATTACAGGCACAGTAACACCTCAGTAGCTCGGACACCAATGGCTCGTTAACCATGGATAATTTGAATTCGTTTTTGAGTCCCTACGAAATTCTTCCGACAGCTCAAGAAAACAAATATTTAAGGAAAATTTCTCATTTTATCACGAAATTGTATGTTGTGTGTACTCATTAGAATCGCCTCATCGAGGCGATTCTAATGAGTACACTCAATATACAATTTTTGTGTAGAAAATCGAAAAGATTTCCCTAAATTATCGCTATTTGCTTCCTGACCTTTTGCCATGATTAACCCTCAGTGACTCGAACTACCCATATCTCGAACAAATTTCCATGGTCCCAAAGATGTTCGAGCCATTGAAGTTCGACTGTATGTAATATTGTAATTATAGCCATCTAATTATACGGTAAGCAATTATTTTGACATGAAACACTTTAGAGGGTACTGTGTTCAACATTCAATATCTCACAAAGTATGAAAGATAGTATAGTCGAACTTCAATGGCTCGAACATCTTTGGGACCATAGAACTTTGTTCGAGATATGGGTAGTTCGAGCCACTGAGGGTTTTTACATAGCGCCAGGTCAGGAAGCAAATAGCAATAATTTAGGGAAATCTTTTCAATTTTCTATACAATAATTGTATGTTGTGTGTACTCATTAGAATCGCCTCATCGAGGCGAGTCTAATGCGTACACGCAACATACAATTTCATGATAAAGTAAGAAAAAATTCCCCTAACTATTTGTTTTCTTGGGTTAGCGGAAAAATTTCGTAAGGACTCAAAAACGAGTTCGAATTAGCCACGGTAAACGAGCCATCGGTGTTCGAGCTGTTGAGGTTCGACTGTATAAATATTGTTGCAGTTCTGACTATGTGAATAGAATGCCTTCCTAGCAGTAACAAAACTGAGGTCTGATGCGGAAAGAAAAAATTACAAGAAGATACTATTTGGATATGACGTAGCGGTGACGTCGAAGCGACGTTGTGTGTTTACTCGGTAGTCGTATAGGCAAATAATAATGCATTCTCGAAAATACATGTTTATATGTGATGCTTCATCTCTCCCTCCCATGTGTGTGTGTGTGTGTGTGTGTGTGTGTGTGTGTGTGTGTGTGTGTGTGTGTGTGTGTGTGTTGTGTGTGTGTGTGTGTGTGTGTGTGTTGGAAGATGTTGTGTTTTATGATTATGTCTATTCATAAGAAATTTCACCTCTAGTTTTGTTAGCACTGTGTGCGTACGTGTCCCACAGAACTTCTTTTATACTTTCCCGATTTTTTTTTATTACTTCTTGAATGATTTTGACACCGACCGACTCTACACGCTCAAACTGACATTGTTGTGCATGCTCTCAAGTTCAGTTAATTGAAAGTTAGGTTACGTTAGGTGACTTACTGCGAGGTGCATGATAGGCTATGGATTGCGTGCTGATAAGATTTTACAAGGATAGTTTGAACATTGGAATAACAATTAAGCATAGTAATTGAATTCATGCAAAATAATTGAAAATAAGTCGTATTAAAAATAGTCATTCTGATCAGTTACAGTGGTACAGTATATAAACACAATACATTGATTAATATCTGACCACCGAGAACTCTACATTACAAAGTCCTTTAAGAGAGTGTGTCAGCTGCCATTTACTCTACTAAAACTGCATATTTGCCACGTTCAGTTTGAAATAATTGGAGAAAATGCGTCTTACTAGAACAGGTCCCAGGTTTATAATCATTCCTTAACCCTGGTCCTACTGAACCCGGATATACCCTGCCTTTGGAAACAGTGTAGATCCAGATCAGTTGAAGAAGCCAACTGATCTGGATCTGCACTGTTTTCCATTTAGTATGTGAATTTATAGCAAGAATCCAGATCAAATAATCTGATTGGCTGAAAATTTGAAATGGGCGTGGCATCTTAATTTATACAGTGATGATACATGGAGGATTTGAAGGTTGCCAGATCTTTCAATGAGGAGAAAGGCAGGATGATGATGGGTCTGGTAGAATTCACGAGACGTGCAAAGAAACGCCAGTAACTATACCCGGACTCAAACACTCAGATGTTAACAACAGGCAGCACAGACGATTTTTAACTGCCTAGAAGCCTGTTCAGTGTATCGTATATATACAAAGACTTTAATAGCGCACGGTTTTTAAAGCAAAATTTATGCTACTTATATTTATTCTACCAAACTTTGGGCAATATAAATTTTATTGTGACTCTTAAAAGTAATTTATCGCATGTTTTAAATTTAGACACAATTCATGCATAGCGAGAAAATGGTGAATGTCATTACGAAAACGCGCCTATTCAAATATATAGAAATTTTCACCACCAAAAACTGAAAGTTTTCAGATAAAAATTCTGTTATTTTTCATATTTTTGTTCAAAACATAGATTGTGGTACTAGTTAGAACCGCCTCGCCGAGGCGGTTCTAACGAGTACAATTTATGTTTTTGAGCAGAAATAAGAAAAATAATGTATACCCCTATAACCCCCAGTTTTACTATAAAAAAGTGGGGTTTAAGGGGGTCAAAATTATAAAGGTATGTTTTCGCGGTGAAATGTGCTTTTCTCTGACGAGTCAATGTTTGTATGGCTGATGGTCGAGGGCGTGTGCGGAGGAGAGGAAGTTAACGTTATTCGAACTGTTGTGTAGAGGACGCGATCATTGGGGAGGTGGAAGTGTTCTTGTTTGGGATGGAATAAATGCAGCACTGCGGACAAAATAAACTGTAAACGCGGATCGTTATGGGACTCAAGTGCTGGAAGCAGTTGTGGAACTCATCCAGACACATAGTGGTCTATTCCAGCAGCACAACGCCAGTGCACATACTGCCAGGCCAACCATTACGAAAACACGCCTATGTAATTTTGACCCCCTTAAACCCCACTTTTATAAAGTAAAACTGGGGTTAATAGGGTATACATTATTTTTCTTATTTCTGCTCAAAAACATAGATTGTGGGTACTCGTTAGAACCGCCTCGCCGAGGCGGTTCTAACGAGTACCCACAATCTATGTTTTAAGCAGATCGTTATGAAAACACGCTTATTCAAATATATTGAAAATTTCACCACCAAAAACTGAAAGTTTTCAGATAAAAAATCCTGATATTTCTCACATTTCTGCTCAAAACATAGATTATGGGTACTCGTTAGAACCGCTTCGCCGAGGCGGTTCTAACGAGTACCCACAATCTATATTTTGGAGCAGAAATAAGAAAAATAATGTATACCCCTGTAAACCCCAGTTTTACTATATAAAAGTGGGGTATAAGGGGGTCAAAATTATATAGGTATGTTTTCGTGATGTATATGAAAAATATCAGAGTTTTTTACCTGAAAATTTTCAGTTTTTGGAGGTGAAATTTTCTATATATTTGAATAGACGTGTTTTCGTAACGACAGCAGTATCTTCAAGCCCATAACATCGCTGTCATCGACAGACCTTTATTATCGCCAGATTTTGCGACCATTGAACATGTTTGGGATGAGTTGGGTCGTTGTATGTAGAGGGAACCCCACCCCACCCACCCCCACCCCCTTCACACACACCGTAATGATAATGAACTGAGACAAGATTTGGTGCGAATCAGAAACATTGTTATCTCGATGAGGAAAAGATGTACTGCATGCATCTATGCTCGTGGTGGATATATACGCGTTTTTTTTTTATTATTTTTGATTCAGAGGCTACGTCAATAAAATCATTGCGCATGCCGCCCATTTTACAAAAAAAAAAAAAAAAAAAAAAAAAAAAAAATGGATTTCGAAACGACTGACATATTTACAGATGCATTCATTAATAGATCTATTTGAAGAAATATACGCTTACCTCGAAAAGATTTTTTTTTGTTCAAAATGTTTAGGCTGTGTGTTGTTTTAGTCTTTGAGTAGTATCATAACTATTATCATACCTGTCCTAACTTTTGAACAATAGTATAGTCCAGAATGAATTACAATCTCAGAACATAGCCTACCAATGACACCGTCCAGTTTACTATCTACCGTATTCGACCTAATTACCACACTGTGCGCTTAGGTTTTTCAAACTTTACTGTGAACACTCATTCGTGTTAAAATATGTACCTGCTAAGGGTACACTATAAAAAAAAAGATCAGAAAAGGACTTATTTGATATTGATTATGCAATTTTTCTGATTTTCTTTATAAAGGCATATGTTGTGGGTACTCATTTGAATGGCATCGACCCACAATATATGCCTTTATAAAGAAGTAGACAAAAAAGTACATTGCCTGTAAGCTTAAGACGACGAAATCGCTTGACTGTGCGCTTATAGGAGTATGTGCGGTAATTAGGTCGAATACGGTATTTAGTATGTCTAAAAATTGCAGGATGAATAGAAAACCGTGTAGATCCTGATCAGACGCCGCATGATCAGGCTCTATACTGTTCATTGTCCGATTACTGAGCGTAAATACGGTAAGATGTGCAAATGGCTTCTAACTCACAACTGGCAACTGACAACTAGCAGCTGCCGCTATACCTCGTTAGGCAACACTGTGGTTGACGGTAATTTCTGTACGGATGTTTTGGAATGTCGGGTTTCAACTACATGTAAAGAGAGACTCTCTAAAGCATTTTGCTCATCTTTCAATTGTCTTCATGGTCCGTCAATGTGCTTTACATGCAATATTCCACTGTTCTGACAGCGAAACGCGAATGCCAGGTTATGGCTGTTCTTTCTACGGCATCTTTTTGCGAAATGTATACTTGTATCGTTTTTGCCGACCAGGACGCATGAAATATAAACACTCCCAGTTTAGTAGAATATCCGTCCAAGGACTTGAGAAACAGCCCTAGATAGACAGAATATGAGGACAAGTCAAAACTCGTAATTGTTCCGAATCTGGTTTCTTAATATCAGTATATACCGTATTTTGCCTAAAATATTCGCACATCTTTACTCCATACCAAACCTGATCATGGTCCTCACTGTTCGTCCGACAAATGGCAAATACGACACGAAAGCATCACGAAAACATACCTTTATACTTTTGACCCCCTTAAACCCCACTTTTATATAGTAAAACTGGGGTTTACATGGGTAGACATTATTTTTCTTATTTCTGCTCAAAAACATAGATTGTGGGTACTCGTTAGAACCGCCTCGGCGAAGCGGTTCTAACGAGTACCCATAATCTATGTTTTGAGCAGAAATGTGAGAAATATCAGGATTTTTTATCTCGATGAGGCGGTTCTAACGAGTACCCACAGTCTATGTTTTGAGCAGAAATGTGAAAAATTAAATCAGATTTTTTTTTATCTGAAAATTTCATTTTTTGGTAGCGAAACTTCCAATATATTTGAATAGGATGAGTCAAATAGTTCACGACCCATCCGCAGACAATATTTCAGTCATTTTAAGTCGAATGATACGAGAAACTCGACAGTCTGTGTAACAGAACAGCGTACATGAATAATCATGAAAAGTGATAAAATATACAATTAATATACACATCCTTTGAGATCGATTCTCCGAGTTAGTACTTGTATTCTGACCCATATTGTTAAAATGTGGATAATGAAAGACTATTGAAGATTACAGAAAATCGACAAACTAATAATAGAAAAAATCGGCAGGTTCAACAATTAATTATACATGATGAGATTGGTCAGTGAAACGGAACATAATGGAAGCCGTGCCAAGTAAAAGCGCTGCCTTATCATCACGAAAACTTGCCTACATAATATTGACCAACTTTAACTCCACTTTTATATAGTAAAACTGGGGTTTACAGGGGTATACATGCAAGCATTTCAAACTGCTATTTCTATGTGCACCTCTTATGCCAAATTCCGTATGGGTGGAGTGAACTAAAGTTATTACCAAACAAACAGTATGTACACGGATAGGACGCCATAGAACGGCGTCTAATCAGGGTCTACAGCCTTTGCATTTAATACAGGAACTGCTATAAAATATGGTAACAATTATATAACCTAACCAGACACCCCTTTTGTTGGAAGTGAACAGGTCTGTAGAATAAGGTAGAGGAGTCCACTCGGCATAATTAGATTATACTATTCAAAGTTTAAAATTACTCCTCTCCCGAATACATTGGTATCGATTCTTATGGAAATTTACTGTGTATAATGTATGTCCGCTATCCTGCATATCATGTATGTTGAAATTTGTATATGTGCTCATGGGCCATATGCCTTATTGCATAAATAAATTACTAATTACTTACATTATTTTTCATATTTCTGCTCAAAAACGGATATTGTGGGTACTTGTTAGAACCGCCTCGCCGAGGCGGTTCTAACGTAAACCCATAATCAATGTTTTGGGGAGAAATATGAAAATTATCTTTGTTTTTTTATCTGAAACTTTCAGTTTTTGGATGTGAAATTTTCTATATATTTGAATAGGCATTTTTTCGTTATGTTTGCATACAGTCGAACTTCAATGGCTCTTTCTGTTGTTGTCTCCCTTGTTGACGAAGCCAAACACTTTTGCAAAGTGTTTCGTTGAATTAGACTCTTTCATTACGAAAACACGCCTATCTAAATATATAGAAAATTTTACCTACAAAAACTTAAAATTTTCAGATTATTTTCATATTTCTGCTTAAAACATAGATTGTGGGTACTCGTTAGAACCGCCCCGACGAGAACCCACAATCCATGTTTTTTAGCAGAAATAAGTAAAAATAATGTATACCCCTGTAAACCCAGTTTTACTATATAAAAATGGGGTTTTAGGGGGGTCAAAATTATATAGGCGTGTTTTCGTAGTGACATTTGCTTTCCTCTGCGATACAGCAATTAACCCATTTTACTGTGCTTTCGACTTCCTTCGGAAAGACATTTTTGAATCGTTCCATTTTATTCTAAATGGAAAGATTGATTTTTGATTTACAATCGAGTTGACAATATATTATCAGAAACCATTTGTCGTTTCTGTTCCTGTGCTTAGTTTTCAAATCTACCGCAAAATTCATTTTATGGCCAAACGGTCTGACCTGTGCAATTTCTATTGTAAACTGGATTTTTGGGATTTTTTTTTCACTAAAAAATTTTTTTTTTTTTTTTTTTTTTTGCTTTTCTTCACTATTTTTATTGATGCTTCTCTACAACAGTGAGAAAATTTAAGCAAGTTTGAACAAGTTGAACTTGTTGAAAATCTGCGTCAAATCTACCTACAATATTTTACTGCAATTTTCACTATGGGAAAATGAAAATATTCGATTAAAAAAAAAACAAACAAGAACAACAAGGACTAGAATATTGTGTGTGTGTGTGTGTGTGTGTGTGTGTGTGTGTGTGTGTGTGTGTGTGTACATAGGTAAATACGACAAATGCTTTTGCATTAAATGGTGTTAAAAGTTTGCAAACTTAATTCTTCTGTGTTAAGTGCCTGACAAAAAAGACGACTTCCTAACAGATGTCAAAAGGAGAGTAATCGGAAGACCCCAAAAAGGTAATTGGCAGACGGTGGAGGTCCAGCTCAGACGCTGCAGAAATTGTCGTCTGATTAAGGTCTCCACTGTTTGCAAATAGTTTATCCATTTTTCTCTGAAATACGTAAATCACAAAGCCTGACATACCTAAAATTAAGATTGGACCAATATATAGTGTGGGGGAGTCTTCTTAGTTTAAGATGGGTTAAATACAATGAAACACAACAGTCAACGGCGTCGTGCTGACCTAACTGGACTGCGCAGATGCGCACCTTGATTTATCCCTTTCACCCCTGAGTTTCTAAAGTGGACTCTTCTATCTCTGCATTTTATCCTAATCACACTGTGCTAGTGCACGGAATATGGAATAATCTAAGTTTTCGGTGTTTGTATATATACAAATGACCCTATATTCGCGACACGTCTAATAATTTGCGAGTACTTTATGCAGGTAAGACTTAACAATGACAGTCCGTAAAAATAGCCATCAGAAGAGATGGCAGATCGCACCCCAAATGGCCATCTTTTTTCAATCTAGGGCATCAGAGATGTAATTTTATCAAGGGATACACTTGTTTAACCCTGCAATTGGTGATAACCACAACTCTGAATCACACATAGAACTCTAAAACCATAAGTTGTGGAAACTGAATTTTGTGTTTTTCAACAAAGAAACTGAAAATAATGAGAAAAATAAGGCCCATTGCCTGCAATGATTATAACTCTCAAACTGTAAGTCATGGAAACTGGATTTTTTGTTTGCTAGGAAGTGATTTTCAACAAAGAATCCGAAAATAATGAGTAAAATAAGGCCTGTTGCCTGCAAAGATTATAACTCTCAAACTGTAAGTCGTAGAAACTGGATTTTGTGTTCGCTAGTAAGTGATTTTCAATAAATAATCCAAAAATAATGAGAAATATAAGGCCCTTTGCATGCAAGGCCTGTAAGTCTTCAACCGTTAGTCTGAGAAACTCAATTTTGTGTTCGCTAGTAAGTGATTTTCAACAAAGAATCCAAAACTAATGCGAAACATAAAGCCTGCTGCATGCATTGCTGATAAGTCTGCATCCGCAGTATAAGTAAGGGAGATAACTCAAACACTCCGTAGGTCAGAGTTGTCCTTACATATTGTGACACACCTAGTTTATGTTCTTAACATCTCTACTAACTACCATTAAAATGTCTCAACTGGTTAAAAAATTATAGCCTGCACAAGATATTATCACAAGGGGAGATAATTGAAAATAATGAGTAACCCATAGTTACAATTTTTAAATGCAACTCTCCTTCTTAATGTTCTAAGCATCCTTATTAATTATCACCAAAAAAATCTCAACTGATAGAGAAGTTATGACCGTCAGCAAATTTAACAACTATGGGAGATAACTAAAAAATAGAGTCAGACTTGTCTTTTGTGTACATGACATGCCTACTCAATTCCTCTTCAACTTGATGAAGTATCATAAAAATATCTCAAAGGATTTAAGAGTTATGGCCTGCACAACATTTAACAACTATGGGAGATAACTTCAGACCTGAGCCAGTTAGAGTTGTTATTCTTATATGTGACACACCTACTCAATGCCCTCTACAACTTGATCAAATATCATGATGATATCTCAAAGGGTTATTGCGTTATGGCCTGCACAAGATTTCATAACTCTGGGAGCTAACTCCAGAACGCAGCCAGTTAGATTTGTCATTCTTGTACGCGACACCCCTACTTAATGTCCTCTACCTATTAGTAAAGTATTATGAAAATACCTTAAAGGGTTTTAGAGTTATGGGCCGCACAACATTTTACAACTATGGGAGATAACTCCCAAAATGGAATCAGCTAGAGTTGTTGTTCTTGTATGTGACACACCTACTCAATGTCCTCTACAACTTGATCAAGTATCATGAAAATATCTCAAAGGGTTATTGAGTTATGGCCCGCACATTATTTTATAACTATGGGAGATAACTCCAGAACGCAGTCAGTTAGAGTTGTCATTCTTGTATGCGACACGCCTACTCCATGTTCTCTACCTAATGGTGAAGTATCATGAAAATACCTTAAAGGATTTTAGAGTTATGGGCCGCACAAGGTTTAACAACTATGGGAGATAATTCCAAAACGGAGTCAGCTAGAGTTGTCTTTCTTGTACGAGACACGCCTACTCAATGTCCTCTACATATGGGTGAAGTATCATGAAAATATCTTAAAGGGTTTCAGAGTTACGGTCCGCACAAAATTTTACAATTTTGGGAGACTATGGGAGATGACTCCTGAACCAAGTCGATTAGAGTTGTCATTCTTGCACGCGACACTCCTACCCAATACCCTCTACAACCTGACAAAATTTCATGAAAATAGCTCAAAGTGTATAGGAGTTATGGGCCGGACAAGGTTTCGTCTACAGATGGACGGACAGACGGACACCAGGGCGATCGCTGTATCCCCCGAACCTTTCGGGCGGGGGATAAAAACTCTCTAAAGGAGTTCTTCTTCAGCAAGACAATGCAAGAGCCCACAAGTGCAAGGTTTGAGTGAAACGCCTGACTAGTTTTCTGGATTTACACTAATTCATGAAGTCGCTCCAGGAAGGATAGGAAAAAACTGGAAAGATTTGAGAAAGTATTAATGAAATACTAAATAAGAAATAATAATAAACTATTTTAATTCCGTCATTCTCGCGTTAATAATAAGTTCTATTTACACATACATCATAAAATAACTACATAAAATAACAACGTGACAAAATGTACCTTCTAACACGAATACACAATGAAGACTGAAAGCAGCCTGCGCGCGCATCCACGCAATCTAATCAGAATCTGTTGTCAGCGTGAAAAACAAACAAATAAAAAAAAAAAAAAAAAAAACTTTGCATTATTGCATATCTAAAATGCGCCCAGTGAAGATTCTGATCAGACTGCGCGAATGCGCAGGCTGATCTGAATCTTCGCTGGGAGCACATATCCAAAGGTACGTTTTCTGACGTTGTAACACAATATTATGCGCATATAGTCTTGGCGAGCAATGCCGGCATTAAGTTTAATGCACTTTAAGCTCTACCACACTACGGGCAAATTCAGCAGACGACAAATTGATGATATTTTTTCTGATTTAGCCCAGGAAACAGACTGATATTTCATGCAAATTGTCTCCTGAGAGGGAGATAATTTGCATGAAATGTCAAAGTCGGTTTTCCGGGAAAATTGCGAAAAAATGTTTCAAAATGTCGTCTACTGAGCATGCTAAATGTTAAGTATTGCGTAGAAGATGCGAGTGACTGAAGCGTATGGGTTGACGGGAAGGAGCTAATCCTCTATAAAGATATATTTTGTGTTTTAAATTGTTTTATGTAAAAACTCCAGGCTTTTGATAAAGTACACTGTGCACCAACAACTACGTACTATTTATTTATTTGAAAAAAGAGGTGTCTCCATTCTGGTATAAATGCTTAATTTACAGCGATTCGTTTTTGGCGAGGATGGCCTCTAAGGGGACGGACAGTGGCGGAGCGCTCAATAAGCGTACATCCAGGTAAACCCGAGTTATCAGATTTCGGAGGTAAACAAACACAAACATGGCAGGCCAGAGTCTGTATTTATCCATGTTTAGTTCTAAAAGATCAGCTTTGCGGAATGGAAAAAATAACATAGAGACCGTTTCTGGAGAACGATGAAAACACGCAATGCGCGTGTCAAGATTAATTTGAACTGTGTCCGTAGGAATCAAAGCCAGTTTTAAAATTGCGACTTCATTAATTTCAGCGACGGTCGTGTTTTCGATTGTTAAAACTGATGTCGGAGGTCGTAAATAAAAGAACGTGTATGCTGCCTGAATAATTTCTATTTTTGACATGTTAGTGCAATGGGTGATGCCATATAATAGAAGAAATAACGGGTGCAGTCATGATTTACCGGTGCTGTGTGGTTCAGACCGGTCTATCTATTTACTTCCTTCGTCCTAGGGTAGGCTGTATTGGGTTTTATTGTCATTCTTTATATTTGGCACACAAATACTCACGAATACACATAATTGTGTGAGGATGATGAGATATTCTAGGGCCGCCACACGACAAAACTGCAGTACGATGCCACAACAAAGCTGTTATGATCTCTTCATCATTACAAGACGACAGTCGCAGCATAAAATTCTACTGAAAATGGAAATGGTTTGTAGTCTGTGGTCACATGACTTATCCTCAGATTTCATATCTCACGTAGATTTACCTGAGGTGTAATAAAGTTTATATTCTGAGAGAGAGAGAGAGAGAGAGAGAGAGAGAGAGAGAGAGAGAGAGAGAGAGAATAAGGGCAGTGTATAAACTTGGTAGTTTTTTTCCACCATTTCACAAGGTAGACGACTTCCACTTTTGTGACCTCCCGGGTGCTCTAAGGGGAGCAAAGTCTTTCTTTTAGAATGACTATTCCTTTTAAGAAATGATCTGAGTGCGTTCAAAAGTGCAGGTTACTCGCAGGTTACTCGCGATTTTAATGCCTTGGACCCCTGCTCCTGTTGGCCTCATCATTAGATACAGGGATCCAGGACAAAAACTTCGTCATCACCTTGTACTTCTGAACGCTGCCCTGCTGTTTTGTTTTATTCTTTCAGAAGAAACCTTGTTTGGGTCATTAGCTACTCTACGATCAGTCTGAACAGATACTCGTACCTATTTTGATCTAAGACTTCGCTGGGCATACAGGTCTAATTGTTGACTGTCATGCGCAGACTCATTTTATATTTTCTGTCATGCAGATATACAGGTCCCTTTCCTCTGCAAGACTCTTCGTTAATTCTGTCCCTTTCATTACGCAGAATTTTGCCACCTAGCGGAAATTAACACTGACGATGCGAGATCACTCGAAGGCTTAGTACATGTGGTTCTCACGGATAAATTTATGCTTGGAATGTCCTGTTACAGACTTATTACCTTATCGACGGAATTTGCTGCGTTTTACATTGAGCAAGAGTGAAAACAAATAGACCTAGTCATATCGCTTATCATCAATTTGAAGAAGCAAAAAGTATTTTGAACGTGGAACAAAGACTGTATTATAAGCGTTCTCTATCAACACAATGCCTTATGGAGCTTGGTTGTCGACATCTTCGCTGATCAAGCCTCTTGTTTTCGAGAGGGTTAAACAGTTTCCAATCCCTTTACCAGTACGATAGACCCAGTAAGCATTCTTTATAAATCTATAGCGGGCCGTTATCGGCCCGTCAGGGTAGCTGACGGGCCGATAACGGCCCGCTATAGATTTATAAAGAATGCTAACTGGGGATGTAATATATATGTTTTAAATATTTTAACGTTCTCAGACATCAGGAGTAACATAAACACGTCTGCCCTCCAGCATATACGCAACATACCTACGATCATTTAAAGAACCATAAAAGTGACACCATCTTTCGATTTTTCACGTCTGATATAAACAAGAGAGAGGTGTAAGATTGCAACAATGCTTATACTTTATGAAACTAGTAAATATCAATACGAACAATAAGCAAATGAAATAGGAATCTTCGTTGAAAAAATGCATTTCTGATTTCAGAAGTGATTTTCAATCCAACGGACAAACTTAAAAAAAATGACGCATTCCGTGTTTACATCATTCCATATATATATAGAGACTACCTGTTTGGTATTTTCCTCCCACAAACTTTATATATACGGGAAGAAATAGATTAATACAGACCCTGTCATGCAGTTCCTCCGAAATCAGATAGCCTCCGACAGCGAGATCTCGGATTTACCTGGGTGAGAGTAGTTTAAACATGTATTGTTATGGTGATAAAACGGCAGTTCAAGGTCTAATGTTTAAGTTTAAGGCCAATGTCTGTGTATGAAACACAGTGTGTCCAGCTATTTCGGCTATCCCGCAGGAACTAATCTGAACCAATATATTTAACCCAGTTAGTCCTAACGACCTGTTTCGACCAACAATACAGATCCTGATCAGATATTTAAGAACTGTTATCTGTCCGGGAGTCCTAGTTCACACTAAGTACAGGAGTTGTAGCTACATTAGCCCTTCAAATGTCAAGCAAATTTGTAGCAGACGACATTCTAAAGTCTTGTTTTTCGAAAAACATAAGACTTGACTTTTCATGTGAATCGTCTGCTAGACAGACGATTCACATGAAATACCAAGTCTTATTTTCTTTGAAAAATAAAAGAAAATATTTCAAAGTGTAGTCTACTGTAGTTGCAAATGGCACTTTAAATGTTTCTATATTTTTCATTCAGTCATTCAGTTACGGGGAGAGTGGTTGGGGGAGTGGTTCAGGTGAGTGGGACATTTATGTTAACCCATTCCTCAACCGTGGTCTTGGTTTCTTCACAAGACCGGAAACAGCGTTCACGTATATCATTTTTTTAAGTGCGGGATCAAAACATAATCACTAGGTGCCAAATCAGACGAACAGGTGGGATGTAATATTATTTCATACAGTGATTTTTACACAAAAATGCAAATTTTACATAAAAAAACAACTCTTTATAGACGATTGTGCTCCAGTTGCTAGCATTCTTTTTTGAACATCTTGAAGATATAGTATAACCTCGATGGCTCGAACACGGATGGCTCGTTTACCGTGGATGATTCGAACTCGATTCTGAGCCCCTAGGAAATTCTTTCGGTAGCTAAAGAAAACAAATATTTTGGGATTTTAAGGGAAATTTTCTTATTTTATCATGAAAATGTATGTTGTGTGTACCCAATAGAATCGCCTCATTGAGGCGATTCTAATGAGTACACTTAACATACCATTATTTTATAGAAGATGAAAAAGACATTCCTAAATTATTTTCATTTTCCTTCTGACCTTGCGCTATGATTAACCCTCAGTGGCTCGAACTACCCATGCCTCGAACAAATTTCCATGGTCCCAAAGATGTTCGAGCCATTGAGTTCGACTGTACACCATATTTAATCCTTAAAGCGCCAAGCAAAAACTGTAGCGGATGACTTTCGCTTTTTTTTTCAGAAAAAAATAATAAGCCTTTACATTTCAATCGTCAATACTTATTGTCGATGGAAAATAAACATTTTTAAATGTTGTCTGCAGCAGCCGTGATTGTCGCTTTAGGGTCTAAAGAGCATTAACATCCATGTCGGTAATTGTTGCCAAGACTATATGCGCATATTAGTTATTTTTAATGATGTATGTATAAATACAACTAATAATGCGATAATGACTAATTCAAATTTTTGTTATCATTTATGTGTAGTATTTTCATCATTATTTAATTCCCATCTTTCCGTTTTGTTCCCATCTTTCCTATATCGACATCATGAACTAGCGTAAATGCAAAAAATAGTCTTGTCAGCAAATAATAAAGTAATATAAACTGTACTACATACTACAGCGAATACACAAACTCCGCTCTTGGCAAACACTTGATATGTATGAAGCTTTTAGTTGAAAGCTACTAAAATACTTTTTTTATTATACTTATATACGCTGTAAGTATACTAACAGGTAAAAGAAATTTGCCTTTTTACTGCTGAAGGTCTTTATATCATGTTGTTCTTATAGCTTCTGTCTGTCTCAGGTAGAGGTGTATGTAAACTGGTCGACATAAGAAACACACCTTTTGCAGTCAAGCTTGTAAAACGTTTTTCACAATAGTCTTTTTCTCTGTATCAGTGTCGTTCATTTTCATACTTGAGCCATAATAACGTTAAGCACTGGGTATTGTTTTCAGCAGACGATACTTTGAAATATTTGTTTTCCTGTTTTCACAGAAAACAGGATTTGACATTTCTTGCAAGGGCAATTTGGAAGAAATGGAAAATCCTATTTTCCATGAAAATAAGAAAATATAAATTTGTCGTCTGCTGAATTAGCCCACAGCGTGGTAAATGTTAAGGAGAGCAATTTTCCAGGAAAATAAAATATCGTAATTTGTCGTCTGCTGAATTAGCCCAGCGAGTGAAAAATTTGGAGCATATACAGAGACCAAAAGCACGGATTATCCAGAGATTATGAACCCCATATATACATCCAGGGCCCATTTGTTCAAAGCGTCGTTAGCTTAACGAGCTCGTTAAAGGTCATTTCGTTAACTGCTTTAGCGGATTCAATATACAATATTCTGATATTTTTTGCTGAAAAAATGTGGAGTAGCTTTTGCACTGCAAAAGCTACTCACATTTTTTCAGCAAATAATTTCAGCATATTTGCGTATCACTTGATATAAATTTTAACATATCGTTAACTAACGACGTCGTTAGCTTTGAACAACTTGGCCCAGATTTTTGCAAGCTGTTTTACCCCTGATTCTTTGCTCCAGTAATCACTTATTGCCCGGACCAAATAATACATATGCAGACATCTATATTGACCTTGAACTACAAATGTATATATCACAGCCCAGTGACTTTGTTAAGTCACTCATCAGTGATACTTGGCACATGCATACATCGACGCTTGAAAGCAGTCATCCATATTTGACCTTCACCTATATTTCACGGTCCGGTTGCTCCGTTAAGTTTTTGCGTTTATGTCAGTTGCTCAGGAACTATTGGTCCTACAGCAGTGATACTTGGCACATGTTTACATCTTAGCATGAGGGTTATTCTCTCCCCTCCGCTGATTCAAGAAAGGCAATTGTCAGTTTCTGGCGAAACAAAAATGTGCACAATACTGGTTAACCGCTTAGAGAACTAACCCAGCCCCGTAAAAGTATGTTTAGGTAAACTGACACATGCATAATGGCAAACAGTGCAGATCCAGATCAATTGGCGAATCCGGATCTACACTGTTTGCAAAGATAGGGTATATCCAGGTTCTGCATGGCAAAGGTTAAATAACGCATGGTTACAGGCGTAATCTCGGAACGTAACGCGCCGTAACTAGAGTAACATTACAAGTTCGAGTATGTACAAAAAGCGTTTGCTGAGGCCAGATCATACGATAAAAAAAAAGATATTACATTGTCCTGTGTTGCCCTTATTTTTGCCATTATTGCTTCAGAAAATATGCGCTGCCATTGCTTTGAGCCGCAATGTAAGAAATCATACCTTCTGATATGTGCGCCCAACGAAGACTCAGATCAGACTGCGCATCTGCGCAGTCTGATCAGATTCTTCGTTGTCCGCATAAATATACTTTGCACCATTAACTATCCAAACATAGTGAGGATTCTGGTCAGACAGCGCGTATGCGCAGGCTGATCTGAATCTTCGCTGGACGTACATGTCAGAAGGTACGTTATCTTACGTTATGGCTCATCATCACGAAAACATTCCTATATAACTTCGACCCCTTAAACTCCATTTTTATATAGTAAAACTGGGGTTTACAGGGGTATACATTATTTTTCTTATTTCTGCTCAAAAACATAGATTGTGGGTACTCGTTAGAACCGCCTCATCGAGGCGGTTCTAACGAGTACTCACAATCAATGTTTTGAGCAGAAATATGAAAAATATCAGAATTTTTTATCTTAAATTTTTCATTTTTTGGAGGTACAATTCTCACTATATTTGAATAGGCGTATTTTCGTAATGTGTATATCTGAAGCAATAATACTGTTTCTGAAAAAAAAAAAAAAAAAAAAAGAAAAAAAAAGAAAAATGTCCTTTTCGTAGATGTTATCCATTGCATATTCCGGCGCAAATAGGTTTAATGCTTAAGCTCTCTGTAGACTAAATAATTGGATGAAAATAAACGATCATTTTCTCTTTTATGTCACAAAAAAGATAAGGCTTGACATTCCATTCAAACGATCCCCGAATGGGAGTCGATTTAAGTGGAATGTCAAGTCTTATTTCCTTGTGACAAATAAGATAAAAAAAATAGATTCTGTTTTATTTATTGTAAGCAGGCTAGGATTTCAGCTTCGGAACCACTCGTACGTACTTCCGACGGTAAATTCAAGCCCTGTCCCTTTTCAGTGGAAAGTTTGATAATTAAAACAGTATCATTCATATAATATTTCTGAGGGTTTTTAAACAACCGTAGAAAGAAATGCTTCTTGTAATGAGAAGTCTTGTAAACCTCCTCTTTAATACAGAAAGGGGGCATCAGGAGATTCACAAATTATAAAGTAGTTCAAGTGTTGCACTTATTATGCACTAGTCATTTGAAACTCCGACACCTACGGAGCCGGGAATAGCGGGGTATATCGGGGCTTAAGTGCCTTGATTTAACCTCCGATGAATCATAACAACGCCGTAAATGTGCCGGGGTATTAATTTCCCGCCAAAATGCTTTGCATATATAAATTAGAGCCACATCAACCTCAAACTTTAGTTTTCTTATATAACCTGGCACATACTATCAATGATACTTTCTTTACCTTTGTACAGTATAACCCCAATGGCTCGAACCTGGATGGCTCGTTTACCGTGGACGATTCGAACTCTTTTTTCAGTCCCTACAAAATCCTTCCAACAGCTCAAGAAAACAAATATGAAGGGATTTTTTTCTTATTTAATCATGGAATTGTATGTTGTGTGTACTCATTAGAATCGCCTCATTGTGTAGAAAATCAAAAAGATTACCCTAAATTATCGCTATTTGCTTCCTGAACTAGTGTCATGATTAACCCTCAGTGGCTCGAAATACCCATCTCTCGAACAAATTTCCATGGTCCCAAAGATGTTTGAGCCATTGAAGTTCGACTGTAGTTAGCTGTATGGAGGAAACTAGACTGGAAAAGATATAGGTTGATTTTTGCAACAGAGAGCAGACTGTTCCAGGAAACAAAAACTTGCCCCAGGAAGGAGGGGCTTTTAGCAGGAGTTTTACCATAAATCTGTTCCCGCAGCACAGGGTGTTTAGCAGGGCTTTAAACTCATTACGAAAGCACACCTATTCAAATATATTGAATTTTTACAAACAAAAAAGGAAAATATTCAGATTAAAAATTCTGATATATTTCATATTCCTGCTCAAAACATAGATTGTGTTTTGTTTAGCAAAAACAGAACAATGCTGTATACCCCTGTAAATCCCAGTTTTACTATATAAAGTGGGGTTTAAGGGGAGTCAAAATTACTTGGGCTTGTTTTCATGATGTGATAAGTTAAAGTACCGCTAGTCCCCGGTGCATTAGCCTGTACATCAGAAAAGTCAACTTTGTTACAATATATGTGTTGCATCCGCCAATTCTTTTGTAAGTGTAGGGGCTAGGGCTAGGGCGGGGGCGGAGGAACAAGGAATACACTGATCAGATTATGCGATGTATATGAAATAAGGACTATTTCCTCTCAAGTTGAGTGACAATAACATACAACACAAACACCAAATAGAAGAGTATGTGCCGTATTTGGTAACATTATGAGATTCAAGTTATGCTGGAATTATTAATATTCATGTTTTGACTATAGTCTGATATCATCACGAAAACATGCCTATAAAATTTTGACCCCCTTAAACCCCACTTTTATATAGTAAAACTGGGGTTTACAGGGGTATGCATTATTTTTCTTATTTCTGCTCAAAACATAGATTGTGGGTACCCACAATATAGTACCCACAATCTATGTTTTGAGCAGAAGTATAAAAAATATCAGGATTTTTTTATCTGAAAATTTTCAGTTTTTGGTGGTAAAAATTTCAGTATATTTGAATAGGCATGTTTTCGTAATGTTACATAGAATCTATGATCCTGTATGTGAGTCTAGACTGTTTAAGCCATATATGACTAGAATAAACTCACCCACCTGTAAAATTCCGTACCGCAATTCGTGGCCTAAAGTTATACAGGGTTAATAAAAGAACCGAAAGAAATACAACGTATGACTTTCTTTGCCTTAAAGTAATTTTATCATAATCATAATATTATTGTTAATGCTTTGTTAGAGCTATGTGTGACCAGAAAAAAGGTATATATTAGATTATATTTCGAAATAAACGCCCATTTCTCTCTTCCGACGATTATAGTTTGTCCTTGTATGACCTTTAACGCTAAATGCAAAATAATGTATCCACACGATATTGCTTCTTTTTGACACACTGAGTATTATCTGCTACTGCTCCTTTCCCGATGGAGGTAAGTACAATATTTTCTTCTTTTTTATCATCACTTAAATTTGATTTTTCCTTCTTCTTTTTTTTTTTTTTTTTTTTTTTTTTTTTTACATTATTATTATTTACAACATTATTACGGTTTATTTTGAGATGTCTTCGTAACTATTATCAGTTTTATTTGATGAAGTATCTATCTCAGTTACTTTTGCTGTATAACTAATTTTGTTACACCTATGTATCATTGTTGATGACAGTTGTCATATACCATAGCGGTTACATATCATGGGTTAGATATTGTGCATTTTCACATCTGCCTATAGGGATACAGTTACAAAAGTCTATTGACTTTCCTCTGAATCCCTTCTAAGTAAAATATCTTAACATTCAACCTCTGTTTGTAAATGCTGATTATGATTTATACAAATAAAATAAGGTTTAACTCTTTTGCTGCCACAGGCGGTAATAATAGACTTTTGCAAACAGCATAGACCAAGATGAGACGGTGGAGGAAACCTAAAGGTCGTACGTTTAAATCCCGCCAAGAGATACAAACGGAAAACACTCTACTGGCTGTATCTCTCTTGCACAGGGAGATAATAGATTATGTTTTTTGTTTTTTTCTTTTTTTTTGTTTTGTTTTTTCTTTTTCTTCGGTTTTGGATTCATAAAACTTATAAAAGTCGGGTTTTTATATTACAAGCTGCTTTAATGAAATTGTAAGGTTGTGTAGAAAGTTATCGAGATTTAAATTGGCCATGTTCTTCTTCTTTCTTTTTTTTTTTTTTTTTTTTTTGCTTCAGAAATATATGGGCCCTAACATGTGCACCAAGCGAAGATTTAGATCAGCCTGTGCATTCGCGCAGTCTGATCAGAATCATTGTGCTCATTTGGACAGTCAAGGGTGCAAAGTATATTCATGCGGACAAAGAAGACTCTGATCAGACTGTGCGAATGCGCTGGTTGATCTGAGTCTTCGTTGGTTGCACATATCAGAAGGTATATTTCTCACGGTCAGCAGATTGATGAAAATAGAAAAAAAGTATTTTTGTAGCGTCAAGAGGACCAGCCTATTGTTTACAAAGAGTTGAAGCAACGTCGTTTCAATGTTGATTCAACGACGTTGAATTAACATTGAAAAGACATTGATTCCAGATCATTCGCATCCGTTGCACGCTTCAATACGCAGGTTGGTATTGGCTTGTGCTGTCGAATTTCATAGAATGACTTTTTTCCTGTTCCGTCAGATCTTGACATCCGACAAAGGACAAGACGGGCAAAGTCAAGGGCAGATGGATATTCCTAAGTACGAGAACCACACATACCCTGGTCAACCGCTTATCCGCGCAATACGATAAATGTCTACGCTGTTGTTTCATAATAAATATATTCAGGACTTTCTTTGTTCACTCACAGAATCAATGGATACTGCGAAATATAACTAACATCGACGTCGCCGTGACGTCATGGTGTTGTGGCGACATTTTGTGTATAGTGGGCTGAGTGTTCGCTGTCTGTATATATACGAAAATCGATGATGACACGGATAATTTTGAGAGAAAAGGTAATCTTCAACAATCACTTATCTTCTAACATTAGCACCCCCCTCCCCCCCCCCCCCACCCGCACCCCCCCCCCCACACACACATTGTTTTTCCATTGCGTAATAATTTCTGATTACATAGACGGACGAAGACACTGTGCGGACTGGATATGCATACTGTTCCTTGACTTCATTGCAAGCATAGACAATAATATCCTATTTCTTCATGAAATTTCTCACATCCTATTGTGTTAATGATTTGTAATATTGATATATGTACTCAGTATTACACACTTAGTAACTTGTAACAAATAAATTTCATTCTTAAAGTACGTTTAGTAGTTAGCTAAATAAAGATGTTTTCAATAATATCAATCAGTCAATTAATCGATCGATCGATCGACAAAAATTCCATCACAAAAACATGCCTGTATTATTTTGACCCCCTTAAACCCCACATTTATAAAGTAAAACTGGGGTTAACAGGGGTATACATTATTTTTCTTATTTCTGCTCTAAACATAGATTGTTGGTACTCGTTAGAACCGCCTCGTCGAGGCGGTTCTAACGAATACCCACAATCTATGTTTTGAGCAGAAGTATGAAAAATATCAGAATTTTTATTTGAAAATTTTCATTTTTTGATGGTAAAATTTTCAGTATATTTGAATAGGCGTGTTTTCGTAATGGATCGGTCAGTTGGTCGGTCAATAAAATAACCCACAGCAGAAATGTCTCTTCTGACATGTGCGCCAAACGAAGGCTCAAATCAGCCTGCGCATCCGCACTGATCAGTCTTCCTTGTCCGCACGAAGAAACTTTGCACCTTTGGCCATCCAAAATGCATCCAACGATGATTTTTATCAGACTGCGCGAATGCACAGGTTGATCTAAACCTTCGCTGGGCGCAGATATCCGGGTACATCTTTTGACATTACAGCTTATTTTTGGAAAAGCTGTAACGAGTTAAGGTGTCCCACTATTAAGGATCCATACGGTATATATCGAGAATATACCCAATGCAGCAGACGACATGCTAGAATTGATATTGTTATTTTCAAGACGATTCATATGAATTATCAAGCCTTATTTTCTCTGATAAAAAAAAAAAAAAAAAAAAAAAAAAAAACATTTCAAAGTGTCGTCTGCTGTACTTGTGATTAGGTTAAAAAGATAACTGAGTACTTACATTTTTTAGCTGTAATTTAAAAGTAATATATGTATAAATCATTGATATTTTGCATTTTATATAGTGTTTATTAGTGTGGTCTATTGAATTAACGTCACTTATCTTCACAGGAAAATCTACAATGACAAGAAAAAATATACTTTATTCTTGTATGAACGACTTTGTAAAAGTAGACCGAAACCGATCCGTACATTTCAACTGTCCGCTCGCGGTTTATATCGTTTGATTTCAGAGATTTTACGGCTAATGCTTGCGCAATGCGCATGCGCAGTGCGCGGATCATAGCTGTTCTGGTTCTGTGTGATTTACTCATGTTGTAAGTATATTTTGTATTTGACATCACCCTAACCATTAACATGTTGGACTAAAGTAGCAGCAGACCACATTTTCAAATACTTTATTGGTTTCCCATGGCTTAGGGTTTAACATTTTATGTGAATCGCTCGGAAAATAGAGTTTTGACATTTCATGCAAATAATCTCCTCAGAGCTAATTCGCATGAAATGTCAAACCCTATTTTCTGTGAAAATAATATACAAATCATTAATTTGTCGTCTGCTGATTTTGCCCAGAGAGCGCTACAGTTTAATGTTAATTTCCTTTGAGCCGCGTCATATAAACAACTACCTGTGGCTGATAAAGTATTGCACAGATTGAGATCATCTTGCGCATTGCCGGCTCTACCTGCGTTACTAGCAGTGTTCGCATTACGAAAACACGCCTATTCAAATATATAGAAAATTGTACCTCCAAAAACAGAAAAATTTCAGATAAAAAAAACTCAGATATTTTTCATATTTCTGCTCAAAACATAGATTGTGGGTACTCGTTAGAACCGCCTCGGCGAGGCGGTTCTAACGAGTAGCCACAATCTATGTTTTTGAGCAGAAATAAGAAAAATAATGTATACCCCTGTAAACCCCAGTTTTACTATATAAAAGTGGGGTTTAAGGGGATCAAAATTATATAGGTATGTTTTCGTGATGGGACTGATAAATCTGTCAGTAGATAATGTACACCCTGACGGGACTGTGGGAATGGTGGGAATGCCGAAACTGGTCTGATTTTTTGCCTCAAGCTGTTTTTCTCTAAAGTTGTCGTGTTAAATCTGTTTAACAAAATATGTCCTACATGTCATCACCCGTGAACTAAAAAGTTGTTTTTTATTACGAAATCTATCTTAAATACCTGTAAACAAAATCTCTCTCTCTCTCTCTCTCTCTCTCTCTCTCTCTCTCTCTCTCTCTCTCTCTCTCTCTCTCTCTCTCTCTCCTCTCTCTCTCTCTCTGATTCGAGACTCGGAAGACGCGCTGGGCCAAACAGAGGAGTTGAAAGTAACCGGCATGCTCACGGTTGGTGGTTCTTTCTAGCTACTTAGGTCTCCTCTACCGCTCAAACTTGTACGCCCTATGAAGCCTTATCCTTGTTGAAAACGGCATTTATAAACCTGTCCTTCCCTCAGGTTTTCGGTTTTGAACATACATGTATACAAAAGTACCCCGACTCAGGCCGTTGAAGAGGACCACCGCTTCCCGTCAGTATTCAATACTGGAGACCACCTTAAAATTCTAGGCTGCGTGAGCCTTAATTTATATATCTGGACAAATTCCGTTGACAATCAACTTACCCGTACGCTAAGATGCACGACTTGATTATACCCATTTACAAATTCTAACCATCGGTCATAGTATAGGTCATTAAAGGTAATGGAGTGACACAGGGTTGTATACAAAATTCCTAACAGCATGGTGTTGTAACTACATGATTAATTCATTACGAAAACACGCCTGTTCAAATATATTGAAACTTTTACCACAAAAAAAATGAAAATTTTCGGATAAAACAATCTGATATTTTTCATATTTCTGCTCAAAACATAGATTGTGGGTACTCGTTAGAACCGCCTCGCTGAGGCGGTTCTAACGAGTACCCACAATCTAGGTTCTAACGACTACCCATAATCTAGGTTTTGAGCAGAAATATGAAAAATAATGTATACCCCTGTAAACCCCAGTTTTACTATATAATAGTGGGGTTTAAGAGGGTCAAAACTATATAAGTATGTTTTCGTGATGAGTAGTAACAGTCTTTTCAGAAAAAATACAAATAAAAAAAACCCAAAAAAAACACGGATGCCCCGACTGACAATGCACCTGTGACAGTGTAAACTAAAGATCTAGGGAGTGCGACAATCAAACGAAGCAACGCCGAGTATCATGTTTTGGTGTGCCTCGGAGAGGCTATTTATAACTACTAACAAAGAAATCTGGCATTTGACAATTACATTGGTTAGGTATTGTCAATATGTATCTGCATGCCAAACATCATCAAAATATTCAAGTTTTTTAAAAGTTACAGTGGTTTTAACAAACTGATTACGGACGGACGAACAACCCTCGGCAAAGTTATTTATAAAGAAATCCGGCATTTGACAATTCAGTTGGTTAGATCTTGTTAATATGTATCTGCATGCCAAAATTATCAAAATACTCCAAGCGGTTTGAAAGTCAAAGCGATTTTTACAAACTGATTACGGACGGACATGCCTCGGCGAGGCTATTTATAAAGAAATCTGGCATTTGACAATTTCATTGGTTAGGTCATGTCAATATGTATCAGCATGCTAAAAAACATAAAAAATATATTTTCAGCGGTTTAAAAGTTATAGCGATTTTCACAAACTCATTACGAAAACACGCCTATTAAAATGTATAGAAAATTTCATCTCACAAAACTGAAAATTTGCAGATAAAAAATTCTGCTATTTTTCATATTTCTGCTCAAAACATAGATTGTGGGTACTCGTTAGAACCGCCTCGCCGAGGCGGTTCTAACGAGTCCCCACAATCTATGTTTTTGAGCAGAAATATGAAAAATAGTGTATACCCCTGTAAACCCCAGTTTTACTGTATAAAAGTGGGGTTTAATGGGATTAAAATTATATAGGTATGATTTCGTGATGTGATTACGGACGGACAAGGGTGATTACAGGGCATACCTCGTAAGTCCTCCTTTTGGATAGCTTTACAGTGGGTCGTGCAATTAATTGGTGATGTGTTCTTATTTTTTGGCAGAAAATAGGATTTGACATTTCACGCAAATTTTCTCTTTTGGAGCATCCTACATGATCAGCAACATCCCACGTGATCAGCGAGCATCCCACGTGACTAGCGAGCAATCTCAGCGAGTTTTGCAAATGGCTGATGAACAGCATTTTTTCCTCTTTAGCAATAAATCTGAAGCTACATTCGACTCTCGCTATCTCGAAGCTCAAGGACTCTCTTAAATACTTCGAGATATCCGTACATCGACATATCAGATTAACAGAATTGAGGAAAACAATAAATCGAATTACCACATTTTACAAATGAATATGTAATTTGACTCCTAAAGTTCGAGATATATTGAAAATATTGTGGAAAAAAGGAGAAATTGCTCATCAGGAGCAATTTTACTCTTTTCCACAATACTCCTCCGGAGCAATTTCTGTTATTTTCCGCAATACTCCTCAGGAGCTATTTCTCCTCTTTTCCACAATACTCCTCGGGAGCAATGTCTCCTCTTTTCCACAATACTCCTCGGGAGCAATTTCTCCTCTTTTCCAAAATACTCCTAAGGAGCAATTTCCCCTCTTTTCCACAATACGCCTCAGGAGCTATTTCTCTTCTTTTCCACAATATTCTTCTAGAGCAATTTCTCCTCTTTTCCAGAATACTCTTCAGGAGCAATTTCTCCTCTTTTCTACAATACTCTTCGGGGGCAATTTCTCTTCTTTTCCACAATACTCCTCAGAAGCTATTTCTCCTCTTTTCCACAATACTCCTCGGGAACAATTTCTCCTCTTTTCCACAATACTCCTAAGGAGCAATTTCCCCTCTTTTCCACAATACTCCTAGGGAGCAATTTCCCCTCTTTTCCACAATACTCATCAGGAGCCATTTCTCCTCTTTTCCACAATACTCTTCAGGAGCAATTTCTCCTCTTTTCCACAGTACTCTTCAGGAGCAATTTCTCCTCTTTTCAACAATACTCTTCGGGGGCAATTTCTCCTCTTTTCAACAATACTCTTCAGGAGGCATTTCTCCTCTTTTCCACAATACTCCTCAGGAGCAAATTTCTCCTCTTTTCCACAATACTCTTCAGGAACAATTTCTCCTCTTTTCCACAATATTTTGATACCTGTTATTAGATTTCCATGTTGTAAAAAGGAACCAGATTTTCACTTCGAGATAAGCGGTTATTCGAGATGAGCGATGTAGGGATAACGTGAGTCGATTGTATATGGCTAACCGTATATATAATCCGTACTATTTGGATACGTATCCAAAATTGAACAAGTCTAATTGCGAACTGTTGATGTGGCTAAGCTGCTGGGTGATTGGCAGTGTAGATCCTGATCAGACGCCGTATCATCTCGGTGCACACGTTAACTAAAGCCTGTCTGTCCGAATACTTAGGTTTATTACGGTACCTGACAACCAAAAACTTATGACGGTTTCAATCTTATTTTCTAAATCAAAACTCATTTACGTCGAATGGATTCTACTATCACAACTCTTTGGACTAGTCTATTTCCAATAGCAGGATGTTTGATTAGTTTTTATTATTACTATGTTTTATAAATTTTCCTGTATTTAATGCAAACGGTGAAGACCCTCATCAGACGTCGCGTTCGGCGGCTTCTGATCTGGGTCTACATGGTTTGCCAACGTCCTTTTTTTGGGACGCTAGACTTAAATGGGTTAATGAATCTAATTAACTCTGAAGATACGAATAATACAAGTTTGGGCTTATCCAGGAAAGACCAAAGTCGCGGACCACAATCCTTCCAAGACAATGAATGAGGTTAGAATTACAGAACAACACACCGATGAATACAGAACAAACATAATGAATAGAAACTTTCAGAGGGCCGCGCCATACGAAAACGTGTCTTTGGACATATGCAGACAGCATCCGCGCAGTCTGATCAGGGCCTTCGCTGTCCGCCAACAGGATCATTGAATACTATAGAATGTATAAATGGAGGGTAAATGCCTGGATGATACTTTGTGAATGCGCGGGATGAATCTGAATCTATGCTAATTGCGTATGTTCGATGACACATTTTCTCTTGGCGCGGCCCAATAGAAATGCCAGCTTCAAACGAGCAACAGTAAAACTGCGCGCGTGTTTGTGTGTGTGTGTGTGCGTGTGTGTGTGTGTGTGTGTGTGTGTGTATTAGGTACTGGGGATGCGGGTGTGGTTAAACCTGCGTTTCCCGAAGACTCACCCCTTACCCTCAGTCCTGGTACAGTTTTAGTTACATATAATTGTTCGGTGTGCACAGGGGTTCACAAACTCTTCAGACGGTCATTTTTTTGAATACTACGATCCAAGACTACAAACTGAAAGTCGCAGCAAAATCAAACCACTAGTAGAATTACGGTGAGCTGACCAGAGACGTCAGGCACAAGCTATCTATAAACGGTTTAGGACTGAGCCGTCATTGCGTCTGTGACCCGACCCACCATTTTGAAAGCCGCAACGTCAGAAAACGTACCTTTGGACATGTACGCCGAACGAAGATTCAGATCAGCCAGCGCTTTTGCGCATTCTGACCAGAATCTCCATTGGGCACATTTTTGATAGCCAAGGATGCAAAGCTTCTTTATGCGAACGTAGACTCTCATCACGAAAACATGCCTATATAATTTTAACCCTCTTAAACCCACTTTTATGTAGTAAAACTGGGGTTTACACGGGTATAAATTATTTTTCTTATTTCTACTCAAACTATAGTTTGTGGGTCCTCGTTAGAACCGCCTCGGCGAGGCGGTTCTAACGAGTACCTACAATCTATGTTTTGAGAAGAAATATGAAAAATATTAGAGATTTTTATCTCAAAATTTTCAGTTTTTGGAGGTGAAATTTTCTACATATTTGAATAGGCGTGTTTTCGTAATGGGCTGATTTGAGTCTACGTTGGGCGCACGTGTGAGAAGGTACATTTTCTCAAGTTACGGCTCCTGCCATTAATGATGGCAGCAAAGTTGTTAACCTTGCTTGAATTAACGCTGTTAGCCACTAAACTTATTTGTACATTCACTTCAGAAGCCCTGATTGTATTTTAAATTTATCATATTCCAACTGTTAGCTTGTTAATTGCATGCTGTATGAGTGCCGATACCATCTTCAGAGTATATGGTATTTGAACACAGAATTCGAACAGACAAGCATGGGCAAACAGTGTAGACCCAGATCAGACGCCGCAGAACGCGACGTCTGATCAGAGTCTACGCTGATTGCCACACATCAAGCAGTTCGGACGAAAAACTTGATGTTCACACAAAACTTCTTTTAGGTTAAGAACAAATATGGTAATGAGTTTAGGGACCCATTACGAACCATGCCTATTCAAATAATTTATATTGAAAAATTCACCTCCAAAAACTAAACATTTTCATATAAAAATTCTAATATTTTTCCTATTTCTGCTCAAAACATAGATTGTGGGAACTCGTTAGAACCGCCTCGATGTGGCGGTTCAAACGAGTACCCACAATTTATGTTTTTAAGCAGAAATAAGAAAAATAATGTATACCCCTGTAAACCCCAGTTTTACTATATAAAAATGGGGTTTAAGGGGGTCAAATTGTATAGGTATGTTTTCGTGATGCGTTTAATATTTAGATTAAATATACATGTAGAATGTTGGTAGTCCAGATATGATCATCAATGTGAGAAAACGCATTTTCTGACATGTGAGCCAAAGAAAACCTAAATCATTCTGCATCCACGCAGTCTGCTCAGTCTTCGTTGTAAGCAAGAAGAAATTTTGCATTCTTTCCTATCCAAATGTAACCAGTGAAGAATCTAAATGCGCAGACTGATCTTAATCTTCGCTGGCCGCACAAGTCCGAAGGCCTTACGTTAGGCTCAATTTATTTTTAATGCATTAATATCCAGGATAAAAAAACAAACAAAAAAAAAAAAAAAAAAAAGAAAACAATAAATAATGTTAATACACATCAAGGGAAACTCCATCACGAAACATGCCTATATAATTTTGACCCCCTTAAACCCCACTTTTATATAGTAAAAGGGGGGTTTACAGGGGTATACATTATTTTTCTTGGTTTTGCTCAAAAAACATAGATTGTGGGTACTGGTTAGAACCGCCTCGGCGAGGCGGTTCTAACGAGTACTCACAATCTATGTTTTGAGCAGAAATATGAAAAAAAATATCAGAGTTTTCTTTTATCTGAAAATGTTCAGTTTTTTTTAGGTGAAATTTTTTTATATGTTTGAATAGGCGTGTTTTCGTAATGCGAAAACATATCTCTTGTAATAAAATCCCAATATGACAATTAATATTTTGTATAGAGTTAAATCGATTTGTTATTCAAAGAAAATAATATACAAAATGTTGGATGTACCTTCTAACCTCCTCCTTTACACTCCAGTATAATATTGATTGAAGTTTTCACCTGGCGAACTTGTGATGTGCCTTGTCACGAGAAAATTACTGATACTACAAAAATAATGTGTGTAATAGTGAAGACAAAGATGAGCCTGCTCAAGACTGGTAAGCGTATTCGCTGCTTACACAGTCGGTATTTGAAATGTGTAAAATCTTATAAGAAACCCTGGTCGGACTCAGTTGGTACAATTAGTCTTTCCTGTTGTAGGAACTCTTCCTTAATCCTAGCGTCCAGTAAAACGGACATTGGCAAACAGTGTAGACCCAGATCATACGCTGCGGTATCTGATCAAGGTCTACACTGTTTGCATTAGATACTGGAATTTCTATATAATGAGTAATATTAAAAAATAACCAGAGACCCCTTCTATTGGAAATGGACAAGCCCAAAGAATTGTGGTAGAAGAGTCCACTCGGCATAAATGGGTTAATAGGTATATATAATCAATTGTATTTACGCTTGATTTGCGTTTTTCAGCTTCTTGCGATCAATGCTTATCCCATTGCAGTAGGGAGACTCGTAAAAGGCTACTTGGCAAACAGTGCAGACCCAGATCTGACACCGCAGAATGTGGCGTCTGAGCAGGATCTCCACTGTTTGCATATGTAAATCGCATAGCCGGACGTACCTAGAAATGAAATTGGACTGTTCCAATATATAGTGTGGGAGAGTCTATTCAGTCTACAATGGGCTATAGACCATCTGTGCCGCAACGTAAAAAGAACGAACACCCCGACATCCTGGACATGTGTGGCCAGCGACGATTGAGATCAACCTGCGCATTCCCAGTCTGATACAAAAATCATGCGGACAACGAAGACTGACTCGTGCATGTTGGTTTGAGTCTTCATTGGGCGCACATAGCAGAAGGTACGTTTTCTCATGTTCTTTTTCATGTTGAAGCTCATACCATTGTCGAGATGTGCATGCATAAAAAAGACTGGTTCACGAGTCCCAGTCCGTTGACAGTTGGGGAGCGTTACGGCTCTTTGTCGATATCGAGTAACTATGAAATGGAATTTCCGTCAATACATGGTTTAGCTGAACTGTGTATTACGGTCCTTTGAACTGTTTATTAGGGTCCTTTATACTAAATATTTACCCACAGCGCTCAGTTACAACATTTTACACTCTTTCACACATCCCTCTGTGTATTCAATAAATTTATTCTTCCTGCTTTTCTTTTTTTCTTTTTTTTTTTTTTTTTTTTTTGTTAAAATCAAAATGTTTCCTTTCTACATCAGGAGGCGGATGTAGTAGTATTTGTTTGTTTGTTTGTTTGTGTTGAAGTTTTAACGGCCCAGTCAACCCAATGGGGTCATGTCGAGCGCGGTCAGTTTTACCACACGTTTACTTGGCAGGCTTAGTCCTCTAAGCGGTTAACCAGTATTGTGCACATTCTTTCGACAGAAACTGACAACGGCCCTTCTTGAATCAGCGGAAGGGAGAGAATGACCGTAGGAAATATTTCATGATCAATCTCCACGAAAGAATGTTGCCGACCTCGGCGGGGGTTGAACCCGCGACCTCCTGGTCTCCAGTCGGACGGCGCATACACTGAACTGAGCCACCGAGGCCGGCTGTAGTATTTGTTTACATGCAGGTCAGCACTATTATTTGAAGGATAACTACATAAAATTATTCCATGATATGGTTTACACGGAAAACGAAAATCAGAAACATGTATATTTTGTTTTGAGTGAAATGACATTGATTTATATTGACTAGACGACAAACAGAAAACATTATCGGTATTTTCTTCCCTATAAAATCCGCCAACCCAATTCAAAAGGAACGGAGTCACGTCCCACGACTGTTTGGGGAATCCTACAATTATATATAGAAGTAGTACCATATCTCTGCCTAAGCCAGCAGGCAAACAATATCAAAATGACGTCGTATCAACGTCGAAGCGACGTGATCACGTCGCATCGACGTTGATACGACGTCATTTTAACGTTGTGTGCCCACTAGGAAGGTTTCTCGATCTTATTTTTATTGTATTGTATTTATTTAAAATGTAGTATTACACATGAATCTGCTTAAGTATTATGAGATTTATTACTTTCGCCATTCGATCATACCAAAACTGTAAAGTTTGATGGACAATATCACTGTTTTAGACTAAGATGCCATGGTAATGAATTACTTAGACCTGGTTCTGCTGAACCCGGATATGCCCTGTCTTTGAAAACAGTGTAAATCCAGATCAGTTGGCTTCTTCAGAATCCAACTGACTCGGATCTACAGTGCTTGTAATTCAGCATGCGAATTTATATAAAAAACTGGATTAAGTAATCTGATTGGCTGACAGTTAGAAGATGGCGTGGTATCTATATTTATTCAGCATGACAAGGGTTAACATGAATAATTGATATGATGGACTGGATTGCCAAAACATAACGAAAACAAGCCTATCCAAATATACTGAAAATTTTACCACCAAAAAATGAAAATTTTCGGATAAAAAATTTGATATTTTTCATATTCTGCTCAAAACATAGATTGTGGGTACTCGTTAGAACCGCCTCGGCGAGGCGGTTCTAACGAGTACCCACATTCCATGTTTTGAGCAGAAATAAGAAAAATAAGGTATACCCCTGTCAAGTAGCATATAAGCTCTTTTCCTGTAAAGTTTTGTTATATAAAAGTGGGGTTTAAGGGGTTCAACATTATATAGGTAGGTTTTCGTGATGATAGAAGATGATAGAAGATGTCCAGGAAGAGCCGAACCACAGAACAAACCACAGAACATCCTACCAGTGACACAGAGAGAGCCGGCCTCGGTGGCTCAGTTGGATGCGCCGTCCGACTGGAGACCAGGAGGTCGCGGGTTCAACCCCCGCCGAGGTCGGCAACATTCTTTCGTGGAGATTGATCATGAAATATTTTCTACGGTCATTCTCTCCCTTCCGCTGATTCAAGAAGGGCAGTTGTCAGTTTCTGGCGAAAGAATGTGCACAATACTGGTTAACCGTTTAGAGGACTAAGCCTGCCCAGTAAACGTGTGGTTAGGTAAACTGACCGCGCTCGACATGACCCCACTGGGTTGACTGGGCCGTAAAACCTCAAACCAAACAAACAAAAAGACACAGAGAGAAAGAGCAAACAACTCATGACAGACAGTACACCATCATGTAAACAAGCCTATATAATTTTGACCCCCTTAAACTCCACTTTTAATAGTAAAACTGGGATTTACAGGGGTATACATTATTTTTCGTATTTTGCTAAAAAACATGGATTGTGGGTACTCGTTAGAACCGCCTCGTCGAGGCGGTTCTAACGAGTACCCACAATCTATGTTTTGAGCAGGAATATGAAAAATATCAGAATTTTTTATCTGATTTTTTTTCTTTTTTGGTTGTAAAATATTCAATATATTTGAATTGGCGTGTTTTCGTAATACATTCCACAAACCAAAGACAAGAAAAGTACAGCAAACTTTCGCTATTAAGACCAGTCGAAATTAAGACCACTCCACTATTGGGAGAAGCCTTTGCCGATCCAAATTGTTTTTGTTTTTTGTTTTTTTGTTTTTGTTTTTCTAATTATTCCATATTATAAAGGACCATCCAACTAATAAGAGCACTTTTAGACAGTCCTAAAGATGATCTTAGTGTTGGAATTTAAGTGTACCAGCCCCCACTCTCATCCCCACTCCCTCTAGCTCAACATAATGCTAGACAGGGTCCATCTAAAATCATCAAAAGACAACCAACAGGACAAAAATATTAACCCATTGTAGTCGGGAGACCCGTAAAAGGGTACTTGGCAAACAGTGCAGACCCAGATCAGACGCCGCAGAACGCGGCGTCTGATCAGGGTCTCCACTGTTAGCAAATAGTTTAGCCATTTTTCTCTAAGAATATGTAAATCTCATAGCCGGGTGTACCTAAAATTAAAATTGGACTCTTACAGTATATAGTGTGGGAGAGTCTATTCCGTATACAATGGGTTAAAAAAGTCCCGTAACGCATAGCCAGAAGGCCATAAAAAATACAAGCAACATCAGAACCACCGCCTTAGAGCAATCTGTAGCAAAACCTACCGGGATGTGGGGCGTGGTGGTGGAGTGGGCGTGCGGGGGGGGGGGGGGGGGGGGGGGATACATCGATTTTAATGCCACCAAACTTTGAGTTATTCCGGCGTAAAAGTCAATTCCTTCGTGTGCGGATATCCGAACAGAACCTCCACGCCGAACCTAGTAAAATAGTCATTTATGTACACATGTAGGCACGACAAAAACAAGGTAAATACTTGTAGTACTTAAAATAATGTTTTAAAAATTGCAAATAAGGAAACATATTATACTCTGAACCCTAGATAACCTAGAGCTAACATTAACCAAACATTAACCTTTGCACTAGCCATTACACAAAGCAGACAATGCTACCAGGTTTGGCGAAAACTACGAATCTTCTTTTCATGCATAAGTAACCGAGTATGTATTTATTGACACAAGTAATCTTGATTTATATCCGTCCGATGTAGATTCCTTGATGGGCGGATATACACATAAAGGCACTATAGACATGATCAGTGACAAGTTATATCTTAATGATGCAATTATCATTATGAAAACACGCCTATTCAAATATATTGAAAATTTTATCACCAAAATATGAAATTTTTCAGATAAAAATGCTGATATTTTTTCATTTTTCTGCTCAAAAACATAGATTGTGGGTGCTCGTTAGAACCGCCTCGCCGAGGCGGTTCTAACAAGTACCATAATCTATGTTTTGGCGAGGCGGTTCTAACGAGTACCGACAATCTATGTTTTTGAGCAGAAATAGGAAAAATAATGTATACCCTGTAAACCTAAGTTTTACTATATAAAAGTGGGGTTTAAGGGGGTCAAAATTATATAGGCGTGTTCACGTGATGTAAAGGATTTGTAACCATAAACATAATCCTAAGCCTGAACACTAACCCTATTTCTTCAGTATTTTTAAATTAAAAGTATGTTCCACCCATTGAACCACTAAGTCATTAATATATTGTAGACTGCCGTGGTCTATTCACATATTACGAGTATGTGCGATTGGGAAGCTTGTTTAAGGGGTTGACCATATTCTTATTTTAAAAATACAGACGCACCCTCAATTTCCAGTTTTTGACCGAAGAAAAAATGCATTTTTCTATGTTAAATGACGCGCAGTCGCGGACAGGTGAAAAACAAAAGTAGAGAATTAAAATTAAACCTATTGTGCATGTATCTATAGCAAATTGAGAACTCAAAGATAACGGATCACTATGGTTTTAGTTTCTTGAACATATAGGTGTAAGAATATGATGATTTTAGGGTAGGTAGATAAACCATTGGTTATCTCCACATTTTGTGACATTTGAACTGCCAAAATAATGGTATTACACAATTAACACATGTAGTTGATCGAGACACATGTAGTTGATCGTTGGACCAAACATCGCTCATATCACACGTTTTAAAATTCGACCTCATCGACTTGGACATTTCGGTAGAATTTCCGTCTCAGTCGTTGATGTCCTCTGTTTAATATGAACATAGGCAATGCCTATAGGCGAGCTCGCAATGCACTATGCTTTGAAAAACCACATTTTGCAGTTACAGTACAAATGGATAATATTAAAGCGATTGTGTTGGGGTACAACGACGTCAATCCTCATGGGTCATTTTGTGTCGTCTCCCAGAGAAAGGGAGAAAAGAGATAAGAAGAAATAGTAGAAAAAATGAAAGGGAGGAACAGGGAAGAAAGAGGAACAGGAACAGGAATGAAAGTGAAGAAACAGAAGAAATAAAAACATTCCCTCTCTACCCTTACCTGCTACAAGGATAGCAGGCCTTGCGCAACTGTAAGCCAATATCACTTGGACGCCCCGGTGACGTAAGATACACGACACCATCGCACCACCCGCCCACCCCTAATATTAGAGCAGTTGCATCTATAGCATTATTGTGATATTCATGAAGTGTGATCAGCACCAAGGAACTATGATGCTTCGATACTAGAATGTCTAAAGCTACTGTACACCCACATCCACATCACGAAAACATACCTATATAATTCTGACCAACTGAAACCCCACTTTTATATAGTAAAATTGGGGTTTATAGGGGTATACATTATTTTTCTTATTTCTGCTCTAAACATAGATTGTGGGTACTCGTTAGAACCGCCTCGCCGAGGCGGTTCTAACGAGTACCCACAATCTATGTTTTGAGCAGAAATATGAAAATATCAGAATTTTTTATCTGGAAGTTTTCATTTTTTGATGGTAAAATGTTTACTATATTTATATAGGCGTGTTTTCGTAATGATGTCTGCGCATCCTGAGAGACTGGAGTGTTCTCTTACCCTGTAGCAAACCACCATAGACAGGATTTCTTATAACACAAATCATTTAATAATCGGTTACCTAATCACAATAACTATATCTATACTGTCTGTTGATGTCACTGCATGGGTGGAATAGAAAATCAAACTGCCTTTAAAATGTCAATGTGTGGGCTAGGCTAGGGTAAATAGGAGCGAAACGACCAGGTTGGCAGAATGACTACTGGGGGCGAAACGAATGTGGGGACGACCTGAGGGGACGTCTTGGGGTTAAATGAACAGAAGAGTAAATGTTTTGGGGTAAAATAACCCCGGTTTAGCAAACCTACAATCATACTATACGTTTCATTTCGAAAATACGCTTAGAACTGTTTAGTTTGCACTGAGTCGGCCCAGTAGTTTAGGGGAAAAAAAACAAACTATGTCCTGGGTTTTCTATAGACAATCAGTTTCTATATTATGCTCCCTATATCAGTAATGAATGACAGAGGTAAGAATTCTTCATATGCATTTCAACTTTAAGGGCCAACGGAGTATGCGGGCCAAACATCGTCTGAAAAATCAAAGTATAAGACCCAATCTATACCGTTAAAATTTTGGTACCGGATTCTTGTACCGGATTTCCCCAGTTGGTCCCTGCAAATACAAATAGATTGCACATTCATTGAGAACCCGACAAACTGCAAACAAAATGTTTATTTCCGGTTTGGTTTGACAGCAACGAAACGTGCAAGAACTTGTGACTTGTCTTCCTTGGTAAGCGAATTTAAAGGATATCGGTTTTCTTCTTTCTTTTTTTTTTTCAGATCGACATAGTAAGACACGGCTAATGTATATGTACTTCCGCTTTCGTTCGACAACATATGCAAATTGTCAAACACGTCAGAAATTCATTGACAAGCATGTAATGTAAGCTTCTCGTTGAATTTCATGTTACGTGTGCTGTACATAGTGCTTGCTCGCGCAGGCCTACAGCCGTCGCCGCATCGGCCACATGCGGCAGCTGGCACGCTATAAGCGATATACTGCTGCTATTCATTCACTTCACACTCATCAAAAAGCTCGTAGTTGATGCTTGTAGACTGATATTGTTGACGAAAGCCATTTAAACCACAACGAACCTTCAGACATGTGCGCCCAACAAAGTTTCAGATCAGCCTGCGCATTCGTGAAGTCGGATCAGAATCTTCACTGAGCGCAATTTGGATAGCCAATGATGCAAAATTTCTTAATGCGGACAACGAAGATTCTGATTAGACTGCGCGGACGCGTAGGCTTATTTGAGTCCATAAAGAAAACATTCCAATTCAAATGTACTGAAAATGTTACCACCAAAAAAGAAAATTTTCAGATAAAAAAAAAATCTGATATTTTGCATATTTCTGCTGAAAACATAGATTGTGGATACTCGTTAGAACCGCCTCGACGCGGCGGTTCTAACGAGTATCCACAATCTATGGTTTTGAGCAGAAATAAAGAATATAATGTATACCCCTGTAAATCCCAATTTTACCATATAAAAGTGGAGTTTTAGGCGGTCAAAATCATATAGGCATGTTTTCGTGATATTTGTTGGGCGCACCCATCAGAATGTACGTTTTCTCGCGTTGCGGATCGATTGGTGTCAAGGTCAGCCAGCGAGGTCTTATTTGACCAAAAGATAATCTGTCAATAAAAGAACACAGTTGTTGGAAATATTTAAAAAATACAAAACAATATAACGACATAACCGCAATCATATTAACTCTTAATACCTAAACACTACAACTCATTATGGGACTAACTCTAAAATTGGAACAAGCCCATTTCGCTACCCGAAGATGTACGTAAACACTGATTGCTATAATACCATGACAGGCCATGATCAAATGCGGCGTCTGATCAGTAACTGCACTGATTGTTCAGGCATACCTGTCCGAACATCTGTTGTAAATACGGTATTTCCCGATCCACCCCAACAAATTGTTAGAAATACCAACATGCTGTTGTGAATAACGTACTCAAGCTGACATAATGGGTATAAAATACAGCTGCCAGTCTATTGTCAGGCGATTTCCCCGGATTAACCCTTGCCATGCTGAGTAAATTAAGATGCCACGCCCACTTCTGATTTTTTTTTTCAGATTACTTGATCCAGGTTGTTGATACAAATTCACATACTTAATGACGAACAGTGTAGCCCCAGATCAGTTGAGAAGCCAACTGATCTGGATCTACACTGTTTGCAAGGGAAGGGAATATCCTGGTACGGCAGGACAAGAATTATTATATGGTAATAAAAAAAAAGAAAGTACTCAGGGGCGTATTCAGTGGACGTGGGGGTGGGAGTCGGGAGCTCGATTTGAAAAAAAAAATACCGTACTATATGTATTCGGACAAACAGACCTTAGCAAAGAGTGTACACCCAGATCAGATACCACAGAAAGCAGCGTCTGATCAGGGTCTAAACTGTTTGCCACTTATTCAGCAGTTTTACACACACTCACAGGCAGTAAAATGGACTTGTTGATGAGAAGTATAAGGGTGTGAATATTTAGGGTAAATACGGTATTCCAAATTCATCAAATTCATCCAAAATTTCCCATGTAAATGTAATTTTGAGTCAAAGGGATGTTCGATCGAAACCCCGAGCCCCCTCTGAATCCGCTCCCGTTATGTAACCTTCAAAAGGCATACGAAGTGAAAATAATTAGAGAAAGGTAAGCACAAAACGCAAACAATACATTGCCAGAGGTTGAATTACATCGCCCGATTTCGGATATCGGCGATCGTGCCAAAATGAGATACTATTTTAACTAACACCCACCTTCAACGCTACCTCTAAACTGACTCTCCGCAACCATCTCCGAAAGATCTTACGATTTTCTTTTCACAACACGGTGTTGCGCGTGTGGAGATAAGCAGCCGTGCCAAGGAGGTATTTCTGTTACAATTCATCTTAATTCGTTTGTTCGTTGTTTTTGATGAAGTACTGTATTTATTGTCATCTAATATAGGGATCAAACATGGTTTTTCATGCATTAACATTCGCCAGGTCCCAGTGGGAGGTGTTGAAAACCGAGGCCGGAGGCCGCACATCTCCCAAGGGACCTGGCGAATGTTAATGCATTGAAAAACCATGTTCGGTCGCTATTTATTGCATAAAAACTGAAAACATTTTGTTTCGCCTTTTCATCGATGTCTCATGAACGCAATTTCCACGGACTATGCTCGTTCTAGGGCCAGGCAGTACACATCTCGTAACGGCAGCAAATCTGTGGCCCCGGTACGAGCATATTGAAAGTTGCGTAGCCCTACATTAAACAGCGCGTGAATTGCCATGTTAATACACGGGTTTTCGCCGGTTAATGCACACGGCTGTTAATAACGTGCGCAACTGCTTTTTATGCAATAATATCATTCAAAACTTGTCTGGCTTCGTTTTCAGAAAGCAGTGGTCCTAGCACCTTGATACGCTTTATTTACCTTGTACCGTGCTAAAGTTGATGTTGTTAACGTTAAGTTATATGACGTTGGGACATTTCGTCACTAAAATATGACTTCACACTGCACGAGACTATGTCAGACGCTGTAGGTGGAATTTCAAAAGAAAAAAAGCGCATATACAAAAAAATAAACGACGGAATAACCGTCCGAGATCTTCAACACCCTACTATGTATATTTGAAATATGTGGTGAATTTGAAAGTATCCTACAATATAAAAAATTAGTAGACAGACTTTGCTGTCCATGGTTGAGAGAGAATCAATGGCCGAGAGAGAATAAATCAAATATGAATCATAAGTGCGCATGCGTAGGGATCAGTTAAAAAACATGATACTTAATTAAAGTTTTAATTTAAAAGGGCTTTTAAAATATGATTTTTCAGAAAGTGGAACACCAGATTTAAGGTAGGAATCATTTCGGAAAGGCTTAATACATGTTTTATTGAGGAATTCAGGAAAAATCAGTCAACACGATTACATCAAAGGGGATCATTAATGGTGGGAAAAGAGCTACAGTTACATGTAAGTAAGTGAAGAAGAAAATGATGTCTCAATGCTGACGAAATAGTTTGTATGTTCCCCTTTCTCTACATTACGAAAACACGCCTATTCATATATTTTGAAAATTTCACCACCAAAAACTGAAATTTTTCAGATAAAAAATTCTGATATGTGCCATATTTCTGCTCAAAAAATAGATTGTGGGTACTCGTTAGAACCGCCTCGCCGAGGCGGTTCTAACGAGTAACCACAATCTATGTTTTTGATCAGAAATAAGAAAAATAATGTATACCCCTGTAAACCCCAGTTTTACTATATAAAATTGGACTTTAAGGGGGTCAACATTATATAGGCATGTTTTCGTGATGAGCAGCTACTTTTTAACTTGATTATGGCCGATAGCAACGGTTGGTATGTAATGTAAACCCAAACAACAAGCTTTCAGTTGAATGCCAAATGCGACGTATTTGCGAGATGAAAAATCGGAAGCAAAATAAATGCACATGTGATAATACAATAACTAATGGTAAAGGGAAGAGTTTTGTTTCTTGCACACCAGATAAGAAAATCGTGGATTTAACCCTGCGATAGAAATTCTTACTCTTCCAAGTTACGTATCCTAAGATAATTGCCAACAAATACAATCGACTCGTTATCTCGACCTCGCTTATCTCGAATAACCGCTTATCTCGAAGTGAAACTCTAGTCCCTGTTTAAGCGTGAATATCGAAAAACAGGTAATAAAATATTGTGGAAAAGAGGAGAAATTGCTCCTAACCTAAGGATACATACCACTTCAAGTCAAATTACATATCATTTGTGAAATGTGGTTGTTCAATTTATTTTTTCTTCAATTCTGCAAATCTGATATGTCGAGGTACGGATATCTCGGAAGTATTTCAGAGAGTCCCTTGGACTTCGAGATAACAAGAGTCGACTGTAGGTGACAACAGTAGCTTATAAGACAAAGAGGAATATTCCTGGAAGACATTAGGAATGTCAGAAATACTGCTTATGAAAAGGAAGGGAGATGTGAAAATTGCGCCAAGAGCATTTGAGCTATTAAATGTTACATCTGCAATTTGAACCATCCAATAAGTGTCAGGGATTATCCTACGTACGTCAGTCGCTGTGACAAGTTGACATCAAGACAATAAATTGCAATAATCATAAAAGGTGCTTTCATTTTAAAGACTCCATGTTTAATTAGAGATATTTCGATGAATCTTTCATATGTTCGAAGTTAAAAAAAATAATTACTGCTTACTTACAATTTTGAATTGCTGAGACTCTTTGGTTAATGATACCACACATGTGCATACAACAAGAATTGAAAAATAACACAGAGAAGACCAAGTAATATAACAACATGACCAAAAGCTTCTTGTCCATTACGAAAACACACCTATTCAAGTATATTGAAAACACCACCAAAAAACTGAAAGTTTTTAGATAAAAAATTCTGATATTTTTCATATTTCTGCTCAAAACATAGATTGTGGTACACGTTAGAACCGCGTCGCCAAGGCGGTTCTAACGAGTACCCACAATCTATGTTTTTGAGCAGAAATAAAAAAAATAATGTAATAGTATATAAAATTTGGGTTTAAGGGGGTCAAAATTATATAGGTATGTTTTCGTGATGCCAACTTCTGCAACAGAGAATTTTCTGTGGCTAAATTTCAGAAATTCATCGACCAAGATCGCAGATTGACATGCGAGGACACAGCTCATGATTTGGTTAAAAAAAACACAACCTTACACAGCATCACGAAAACATATCTATATAATTTTGACCCCCATAAACCCCACTTTTATATATGAAAACTGGGGTTTACAGGGGTATGCATTATTTTTCTTATTTCTGATCAAAACAGAGATTGTGGGTACTCGTTAGAACCGCCTCGTCGAGGTGGTTCTAACGGGTACCCACAATCTATGTTTTGAGCAGCAATATGAAAAAATATCAGAGTTTTTTTATCTAAAAATTTTCAGTTTTTGGAGGTGAAATTTTCTATATATTTGAATAGGCGTGTTTTCGTAATGGATAGGGTCGCTACAGAACGTATCATAACATATAATTTATGATATAGTTCTCTCTTCGATATTTGATAAAGTTCTCTCTTCGATATTTGATAAATGACTACCTTACCCGGCAAATTAGACAAGGCACCATAGAACGATCCCGTGATGAAATGTCCAATGATGAACGTTTTATTTTTATTTTAGGAGTTTTAGAAAGTACAAATAACGAAATTCATTCATTCATGTTTATTGCATTTTTCAGTATATTGCACAAATGTATTTACAGGCCTGATATCGCAATATCAATGTAATGTTTCAATAAACACTAGATACTTGACTTCTTGTATACAAAAATATTTAATTCTTTTGTTGAGTATTTGATAAGCTACTGACAGTTGTACCGTATATATCCTAAATACTGGGACACCTAACAACTTATCGTTCTTGTACTAAAATTGTAAAGAGTCGACTCGCAAACTACAGTGTTGCAGATGAAGAGACTCAATCAAATCAAGTCTCCGATTTTCGTGACATTGTGTGTTCTTTGTTTCCAAAGGTAATCCTTTTTGACTTTTATTTTACTCTATTGTAGTTGGTCTTGTGCTGTGTGGGGCCGTAAAAAGTCTCCCCGTACATCATCATAGTGCAGGTTATATTTTATTTCCTTTGGGATCATTGAGCCCATCCCGGTTATTTTGAAAATCGAATATCACTTAAGCAGGCGCTAGGAGCGTATGTAGTCTCGCAAACTACAGTGTTGCTAATGACGAAATTCAATCAAACCGAGTCTCCGATTTTCGTGATTTGTGTGTTCTTTGTTTCCAAAGGCAATCCTTTTTGACATATTTGACTAGCTTTTGTATGTCTAAAATTGCTTGATGATTGATAAACAGCGTAGAACCAGATAGAATGTCACATTTTGCGGAATCTGATCTGAGTCTTACGTTTCTCTCATGCTTGTATGTCCCGTAACAGGATGGCTACAGTAATTACTCTATAAAAAGTCAGATAAGTGTAAAGACAATATGTTAGTGATACATAGCACATTATTGTAAATAACAAAACATGTAGTTATACAGGAAAGGCCTTAACTCTGTCACTGCCATAGGCGATAATAATAGGTGCTTGCAAACAGCGTAGATCCTGATGAGACGGCTCGTATGAGCCATCTCATCAGGATCTACGGTGTTTGACATTCAGTTTTCGGTTTTATATAAAAACTTCTGTCCAATCGACAGTTTGTTTAAAAAACAAGGCAGACGACATACGTCGTCTGAAATTTGGCGCCGAAAGAGTTAATCCCAAATTTTAAACTTTCCAAGGCCCCAAAAGTAGAAGCTCGGTATCTCCATATTTAAACTCTGCACATGGATAATCTCGAACTGCATTCCAGCAGTTCTAGACTAGCAGTTCTGGAACAAGATCAGCCAAAGTGCCGTTCTGTATTCTTTGCTCGATTTATGCTACAGATGAAAAATCTAATCACCATTTCCGTGGATTAGGGCCGCCTGCGTGACAAGCCAAAACTCTACCGCGTCGCCATAAAAGCCAGCCTGTAGCACAAGTACAAATGCATCATATACCTATCAGTACAACTTATTCCCCATCCTACGTTAGTTTCGTCCTCGAATTTCCATTTCGGTTTCAACGGAATTTTCATGTACACGGATGCGCCCTGCCGGACCGGCTTCGTGACAGGTCAACACTGTACCGCATAGCTATAAAACCGGCTTGTACCACAAGGCAGTATAAGTGTATCATATACCTATCATTGCTTCATTCACCCATTATCTTTGGTAGCCGTACATTCCTACAATACGTTCCTGATTTCACTAATTAATGATATGAGCCAGCGCATGACAAATCCAACAAAATGGCATGTGCGCCCAGCGAAGATTCAGATCAGCCTGGGCATCCGCCCAGTCAGATCAGAGTCTTCGCTGTCCGTATGAAGAAAGCTTGGGTCCTTATCTACACACTGAGCGCATAGCAAAGACTCTGATCACACTGAATGGATACCCAGGGTGATCTGAGTCTTTGCTGGCGAGCATGTCATTTTGTTTGTTATGTCATGCGCTGGCTCATATGTCTTTTGCTGGATGAATGGCAGTGTATACTACAGTTCTGTGAAAGACACGTACAAGAACCCAGAGCAGATTGTTAAGACGGAGTATTTGATGATGTTTCTGAGATAATTTACTCGAATTCGCGATGAGCACCCACAACATAGGTTTTATGGTGGAGAAACAAGAAAAACTGTCCTAAAATTGCCACTCAATACTTTTCCTTAAAATATCTCTGACAACCGCATCTTTCAAAAGAAAATACTAATATTATCCACAATACAAAATATACAAACAACAACAAAACTTTAAAGAAAACAATCACTTCAACAACAAGAGAACTTTTCGTTTAACAAAGCCAGTAAAGGAGTTACGGCTTACGGGAAACTGATACCTTTCAATGAAGAGACCTCTTTCAAAAGAGTTTGTTTCCCTTCTCAAAACGGTTCTTCTTTAAAAGAAAAGACTCTGCTGTGGTATGCGTATTTGATTATTTAGACTGGTTTTCACCCGCGTATATGCTGAAGTGAGATACTCGGCGTACTCAGTGTGCTACTCTTACCTGGTTGCAGCAAGCACACGAGAGAACTCAAAACCAGTCATCTTTACAATTAAATTTCTTATTAACACAGCGATCAAAACGTGCTGAAAAGGAATGGCCAAAATGGATTCTTTAGTTGAAATTAACAAATATAAATTTGTTTTCATCCAAATGTCCGACTGCCATTTCTCTACCCCTTGCGTAGTAATCAAATACTCGTATGAGTAACTACAAAAATGAAGTGAAATATGAATTCCCATTATGCGTCTGAATCGACTTTTACAGCGTTATCGCCTTTGCTATAAAGCGCATTATCGAAACCGAGTCCACCACTAGCTGATCTCTGTAATTGGGGCGGTGTTTTCACAATTCCTCTAGTCTTGAGCAAGAACAACAGAAGAGCTACTAGAACTATAACAACAATAACGCCAACCACGACCCCAGCTATAGCACCGCTAGACAGACCCGACGACTGACCTGTAATACACCAGATAAAGAATATGAGCCATCACGTCAGAAAACGTACCTTCAGACATGTCGCCATGCGAATATTCAGATCAGCCTGCATATTCGCGCAGTCTGATTAGAAACTCCATTGAGCTCAATATGGATAGCCAAGGATGCAAAGGATTCTTCAAACGCAATACGATTTGCGTCTTCGTTGGGTACAAGTCAGAATGAACGTTTTATCACGTTGCGGCATCTCATATTATCGTTATTAATTTACAGTGAACTTTCTTTACACCGACAAACGATACACCGACGTGAATTGTTATTATAGTAATTTGACTGGCACAAAACTTTCGCTCAAGAGGCGACAGTGAATCAGAAATTACGCAAGAAAATTGCATTTAATACTTCAAGAAGCATATATTTTGAATATTTGATAGAATCGCCTTAGGCAATTCTAATAAATATCCAAAATGTATGTTTTATGAGGAAACTAAGTTAAAAGAATGTCTTTCTTACATATCATTCTGCTCATTAAAATTCTTTAACACAGCTTTTTCATTCTAATTGCAACATCTTTTGGAAGATACAATAGCGTTGTAACAAGGGTTTACTGTGCAATGAGTAGAGTAGTAAATGTGACTGGACATATTGAAATTTTATAGATCCAGATCAGAACACGGCTATGTTCTACAGTTAAGATGTTTATTTGTGCTTATTTGTGCTTTCATGTTTTGTCAGTAAACCCTTCCATTACGAAAATACGCCTATTAAAATATATAGAAAATTTCACTTCCAAAAACTGCAAATTTTCAGATTATAAAACCTTGATATTTCCATATTTCCGCTAAAAACATAGATTGTGAATACTCGTTAGAACCGCATCGGTGAGGCGGTTATAACAAGTAACCACATTCTATGTTTTCAAGAAAAAAAATAAGAAAAATAATGTATATCCCTGTAAATCTCAGTTTTACTATATAAAAGTGAGATTGAAGCAAAATAATATAATCATGTTTTCGTGATGAGCACCTTTGACGGACTGTGTTCCATAATTGTGGCCTCTCCAGGGTATTTGTTTCTGATTGTAGCGTTTGTAGCAGTTATCATAACATCACCAATATACTATCACAGAAGCAACAAAACACCGTGTTTGTAAAACACTATGCCCCCTACTATGCTTATAACTCAAAGATGCAACATAACCCAGCCGTTTCAAAATGGCCGAAACATCGAATTAAACAGTATGCAGGTCAAAATATTCAAACGTCGAAGCAAACTACAAAAGTAGGCAAAAGGGCTTACACTCTCAAAATAGTAAAATAACTTACGAACCACACTAGAACCACCGTCAGTAATAAAGAGTAACGTGGGGTTTGATTCATTTTACTATCGCCAAATATTGACATCCTAGATTCAAATGTTGTAATTTGATCAGTGAGACATCACTGGAAAACAAGTCAATCAAATTAAATGACTGATGAAACAAGGAAAGAGGGCTCATAGCAAACACATAACTCTAATTACGGCGCTTTTTTCAATCCAAAAGTATTGGTATTTTTTTCTTATTTCTCCACGAAAACATATGTTGTGTATTAATTAGAAGCGCCTCGTCGAGGCGCTTCTAATGAATATCAACAACATATGTTTTCGTGACGAAATAAAAAGAATATTGACCTGATACCCACTCTTATCTAGACCTATGAAACACTTCATGTCCTTATAACCAGAGATAAAAAAGCCACTAGTTGAAGCACGATGAACCCGAACAAAAACATATCAGACATCAGCCCTCCAAAGAAAGATTAAGGTGGGCCCCGTCATAAAGTCTGAGTCCGAAACCATCGTCGTGCAATTAAAGATGACAATATAGCTATTAACCATGATTAGATCGAAACAAAGCATGCAATCTGTTGCATGACATTCATGTAATATCCTATCCTTTATCAACGGGTAACTCAACTTTGAATTATTAAAAAATCCTAGATTTATAAACTAGGTCGCTTTTTCTTACAGAAGCGTTTCCAAGTTAATTTACTTTATATCAATCAACTAATTTGATATGTCGGTGATAAAAACTTTGAAAAAAGCGTTAAAGTGTTTATGATACAATGTACCAATAGCTTTGTGTAAGGAGAGAAACCGTGAGAAGTTTACTCAATACAAGTTATTGATGGAAGAATATCACCATCTTAAAAGGGAAATCAACAATGTCAAAATCAAAATCACCACTTCTGTCTGGCGTACATATTTTTTAGAAAGTATACTATTTTATATCGGTAAATACAAATCTCAAAACCACTCTGTCAGTTTACAATACAATACAGCTTCATCAAAATGAAATTTCAGAAGCTTAGCTTCAACACCTCACGAAAACATACCTATATAGTTTTGATCCCCTTAAACCCCACTATTATATAGTAAAACTGGGGTTTACATGGGTATATATTATTTTTCATGTTTCTGCTCAAAACATAGATTGTGGGTACTCGCTAGAACCGCCTCGGCGATGGTACTTCAGGTACAGTAAGTGCATAAAGGACTGTGGACGTACGGTCCTCTACGGACAGAGGCAAATCAAAGTGCCCTTAAAAATAAATGACAGACAATTCGGCCTTGCACAGTGAAACAAACATTTGAAAATTCAGTCGACTCGCGTTATCTCGACTTCACTTAACACGAATAACCGCTTATCTCGAAGTGAAAATCTGGTCCCTTTTTCAGCACGGAAATTTTACAAGTTACAAAATATTGTGGAAAACAGGAGAAATTGCTCCTTAGGATTTCAGGTGTCAAATTACATATGCATTTGTGAAATGTGGTTGTTCGATTTATTTTTTTTTCCTTAATCTGATGTGACGGATATCTCGAAGGATTTCAGAGAGTCCCTTGGACTTCGAGATAGCGAAAATCTATAATGCAACCTATCCCCAGATCTGTGCATTATATATTTCAATATCCAATAACAGTCGAACCTCAATAGCTCGAACCTGATGGCTCGTTTACTATGGCTAATTAGAAATCGTGTTTTATGTAGCACTTCTTCCGACAGCTCAAGAAAACAAATATTTAGATAAGTGTTCTTAGTTCATCATAAAATTGTATGTTGTGTGTATTCATCAGAATCGCCTCATCGAGGCGATTCTCATGACTACATTCAATATATCATTATTGTGTAGAAGATCGAAAAGATTTCCCTAAATCATCGCCATTCGCTTATATACCTTGTGTCATGTTTAACCTCAGTGGCTCGAAACTACCCATGTCTCGAACGAATTTCCATGGTCCCAAGGATGTTCGAGCCATTGAGGTTCGACTGTATTTTGTAAGAAACGAAGGAACCATCTTTATCTGTACTGACCTTGTTGCTGTTGTTGCTGAGCAGCGCTTTTTCCTCCTGGTGCCTGTGTTACACCGGGAACCACGGGCGGCCATGTGTATACTGTATATATTGGGTTACCAGCTAAAGTCTGGGAAACTGAAATCAGATTCTATGCTGCATAAGAAATTATAGGTTCTGAAAGGAATGACCCTTGAGTCAGAGAGAGAGAGAGAGAGAGAGAGACAGACAGACAGACAGACAGAGAATAAAAACAACTGAAAGTGAAACATACAAGAAAAATGTTTCAAACTCTTTTTGTTTTTGAATTTTCATAAAATCTTTCTACTTTCTATCCAAGTTTTTACAAAGACAGAACATTAATGAAAACGATCATGAGATTTTCAATTGACTGATCATTTGAACACTGTTCACAACCGCAGTTCGAACTAGTCATAGGAAATAAAGGGATCAATTCAAATGTAAACAAACCTACTTACGGAGATATCCATGTCAGGCTACAGTCAGACAAGGGACGGGCTAAGGACTCGATAACATAAACTGACAATAACCCATTGTAGTCGGGAGACCCGTAAAAGGGTAACTGGCAAACAGTGCAGGCCCAGATCAGACGCAACAGAATGCGGCGTCTGATCAGGGTCTCCACTGTTTGCAAATAGTTTAGCCATTTTTCTCTACGAACATGTAAATTTCATAGCCGGGTGTACCTAAAACTGAAATTGGGCTCTTCCATTATATAGTGTGGGAGAGTCTATTCAGTATACAATGGAATAAAAACATTCCATTGAAAACAGCAGTACAAACGAATGTGAAATGTAACTGAAATACCGCTTTGGAATGACCAACAGGACATCTGCTGGGGTTCACACCTGGGCCCAGTTGTTAAAAGCATCGTTAGCTTAACGAGCTTATAGTGGTAAAAATGTTAATTGTTCTAGTAAGTACAATATCTAATTCACAGGAAGTTTTGCTGAAAAAATGTGAGTAGCTTTTGCATTTTTTTACTGAAAAAATGTGAGTAGCTTTTGCATTTTAATTTTTGCTGAAAAAAAAATGTGAGCAGCTTTTGCATTTTGTTTTGCTGAAAAAATGTGAGTAGCTTTTGTATTTTTTCAGCAAAAATGTTACCGTATATTCCATATTTTATGATCAAAGTTTTAACGATACGTTAACTAACGACATCGTTAGTTTTGAACAACCGGGCCCTGGTTTTAAGAGCACCAAACGATCTCTCTTAATCCTGATACAATTCCAGCTACAATGATACGTCCTCGTAGAATTCTCTAACACATCATTAGATCAACACAGACAATAAATAATGGTGCTAATAATGATATACTAATCATATGCACAATTACACATCCAACCCGTGTGCCATAAAAAATATTAGGAAAATGCTTTTAAGTACTATGACAAACGCAAAGATAACAAGAACTGTCAGTAAGCAGTACTTATTACATCACGAAAACATGCCTATATAATTTTGACCCCCTTAAACCCCACTTTTATATAGTAAAATTGGGGTATTACAGGGGTATACATTATTTTTCGTATTTCTGCTCAAAAACATAGATTGTGGGTACTCGTTAGAACCGCCTCGACGAGGTGGTTCTAACGAGTAGCCACAATCATTGTTTTGAGCAGAAATATGAAACATATCAAGAGTTTTTTTCATCTGAAAATTTTCATTTTTTGGTGGTAAATTTTTCAGTATATTTGAATAGGCGTGTTTTCGTAATGGATATCCCACGCCCCGCTCAGAAACCAAAACCTAACGGACAAGTTGAAAACAGTATACATTCTCACTTAAACACGGTTTGCGGGTGTATAAAACAATAGCCCCTAAAAGTACTGACCCTTGAAAGCAAGGAACACACTCAAAAAAAAAAAAAAAAAAAAGAATAGCTGAAGTATCAAGTTTTCTGGACCAAACTAGCTAGTTTCGGCCAATGAGGTCACATCAGTGACCCTCATATAATTTTTCAAAAAAAAAAAAACAAAACAAAAAAAAACAAGAAGGGGTTTAATGATCACAAAGGACCGGAAAATATAAACTACACTATAATGAAGTACAGGGAGACGTTTTAAGCCACCATAAGTCACTAACACCAGCTGTAGTGAACTTAAATAGAGTCTCAGCAAAGAGGAATCTCAATAGTAACTCAGGCAAGATTCATCTAAGCGAAACATCCCTAACCGACATTTACACAACAGTTTTCCCCTGAAGTCTCAAATCAAGTCTGACATTATGCTCACATACACTTCATATTGATTTCATGTGGAATTTTATCTACATAGATTATTTATTCATGATAAACATTAAAATCAATTATTACAATTTGAAAATTACCGTATTCGACCTTATTTATGCACCCTACGCTTTGGTTTTCAAAATTACTGGGAAAACTTGTGGTGAAATATGCATCCACCTATACTAAGGGTACACTTAAAAAAAACAGCGAATGACCTGTCAAATGATGCTTATGTGATGTGTGTGTGTGTGTGTGTGTGTGCGTGCGTGCGTGCGTACGTACGTGTATGTGTGTTTTCTGACTTTCTTTATAAAAGCATATGTTGTGAGTATTCATTTGAATTGCATCGACAAGCCGATGCAATTCAAATGGGTACCTACAGCATATGTCTTTATAAAGAAGTAGACTAAAAGTACATTTGCTGGAATCTGGAGACTATGGAATTACTTAATTGTGCGCTAAAAGGGGTATGTGCGGTAATTAGGTCAAATACGGCAGTATAAAAGATGTCCAGGAAGAATCACAAACACAGAATATATCCTACCAATGACAACAAGAGGAAGAGCAAAGAAACAGACAGACAGACAGTCAGATAGATAGACAGTACACAAGAAAAGAAACCAACGAAAAGCAGAACAACCAGCCCTTTTTTTTCCCGAGGTGATCACAACATGTCTCACAATGCCAGAGAGATCAACTGAACACAAAAATAATTAAATTGGCTCCGCTATATTCCTTTTCTTTACTATGTTATGTGCATTTACGGACAGGCTGATCTTAGTCTAGGTTGGTCGCACATGTCGTAGGGTCATGTTCTGATCGTAAGTGCTCAGTTATGTACATTACCTTTTAACGCTTTGCACACATATCCCCGGTTGGAGAAGCAGGTTAAGTCATTCCATTTTCCTGTCGTCCTATCAAATTCTACACATTCTTCCAGTTGTCCGTGAGTCCCAATCCCGGTAGGTTGTCCTGGATTCCAATTCAAATAATTCACTGCAGTATTGTCACTCCATGCAAACGAACCTAAAATATAATATAACAGATGTTTAGTTGTTTAACCCATTTATGCCGAGTGGACTCTTCTACTCCTAATGGTCATTCCTTTGAATGGTCAGTAGAAAACCGACACTAGGGTTAGGATTAAACCAGTTTTAAATACGCGAAACCTCGCCCTTAGTTCTTAATGCTTAAGACTAGCTTGAGCCCTCTTCCCACCACCCTAGGCTGGTGTTGCTACTGACCGTCCCAAATCGGTTCTTCAGTACGTCGCTGTCTATTGTGGTTATTCATCTGATTATTGTAATTGAGTTAGTGCATGACAAACCAAACAAAATAGCATGTGTGTCCAGCGAAGACTCAGATCAGCCTGGGCATCCGCCCAGTCTGATCAGAGTCTTTGCTGTGCGCTCAATGGATAGTTTAGGACCCAGGCTTTCCCAATGCGGACAGCGAAGACTCTGATCAGAGTACGTAATTATCCTGATTATTATGACATATGCATATGAAAACAGTGTTTACGCAGATCTGACGTCGCATTCTGCGGCATCTGATCAGGGTTTCAGAAAACTAATTAGCCGTTATAAAGAATTGGCTATAGCCTTGATATTATGCGGCAGACTGCATGCCTAGTAATCAACCCAATCATTGTCGATTGCTTTGCTTCACTCTTTAATTGCACGACGGCGGTTCGGGCCTCAGATTCAATGACGGCCTCTTCGTAAAACTTTAATCAGTGGGTTGGGGCTTGACGATATGTCTTTGGCTTGACCAGCAGTGGTTCAACTATTCATTTATTCTGGCACAACGTAGAATGAGTACTCGTCTTTGTTTATCATGGTGATTAATTGGATTTTTATGTTTTCGCTTTGCTGCATTGACTGAGTTGGGAGCCTTTATGCGAACCGACTTTTTATGCATTTCTGTGTAATAGTAGCATCGGGACCCAGGGTGAAGTTGGCCGGCTGTAAAAGTGCTTTAAACTATCCGGTGGTTTATTCTACTGACTGTTCTAAGGCGGTGGTCCCGGTTTTAGTCCTACCCTTTGTTGCTTTGTGGTTTGTTCTACGAGGCGATTTGTTTTAAGTTTTGCCTTGTGTTATTCTGTTCTTGTGTTTTTCAGTCCTTTTAGCATTGCGATTACCTTGCTTGGGGAAGAGAGAGAGAGAGCTAATCTTAGTGCTTTTCATACGTTTGTTCGATTTGCGCTTATTTAGTTTTGTCTGTTTCCTCTTCCTCTTGGTGTCTTGGAAGGGCTGCGGCTTCTGATTGTGGCACTCCCTGGAATTTTCTCCTACCTTTTTTTACACTGTTTGACACTCATGTAACAGTATTTAAACATAACAGATTGTGGAACAGATCTATTGAAATTTTATGACAAGTATGGTTAGGAGTTAAAGCACCAGCATTATGATATTTAAGGGAAATGCGGTACTTACCTTAATCACATGGACTGTTAGGCCTACGCAATTAGAGTAGGCCAAGACTGACACCGCAGAACTTTTAACCCTAGTTATGATTGAAATAGCTTTTTCTACAGAATGATACATTTACGTATTGCAATAGGGGAACGTTTTGAAAGAACAGCCAGTGCAACTCTGATAAAAGGTATACAAAGTGAGCTAAAGGCATTCATGATTCTTGTAGACTGGCTAAAATTATTATTTATTTATAATCCTGTGATACAGACACTAAAATAAAATCAAGACAATATAGACCTACTAAAATTATAAAGCATTGGTCACTAGTACCGATGCTTCATTATCTTAGCATTTTAATATTTGTTTTATTTTAGTGTCTATATCAAAGAGAATTACAAACATTAAAACATTTAGTCCCTTAAGTCAATCTAGGCTTCTTGTTGTAAAGATATAAACGGTATGGAGCACATACCCATTGGTCCTTTAGCAAGTCCAACCCAAATATTAGGTTTATACTGCGGGTTGTTCACTTTCGCTTGTGATACGAGATTTAACAGGAAGTTCATATCTGCCTCTGAGTGGAAAGAAACCAGCTGCATGCCACTCTTCTGACACTGGAAGTTGGCTTCCGGCCATGATCGACCTTGGTTGACAGAGACAGAATAACAGTAGTCACCATTCGGGATCCATTTGGGATTAGCGCAGTTACCTGGCGGAGGCGCAGTTGTTGCGGGTGGTTTAACTGCAAAGAAGCAAAAATGGTGTCTAACATTACAAATAAATATACGTTCTCCTAGTGCCGCACTAGTTTCATTATCCTTCATAAACATGCCGTATTTGTCCTAAGTATTCGGACAAACATATCTGAGCAAACATTGTAGACCCAGATCAGACGCCGCGTTCTGCGGCGTCTGATCAGGGTCTACACTGTTTGCCACTCATGCAACAATTTGGAATATTTAGGGTAAATAAGGTACACAATAAACCCGACTCCATCTTTTTATCTATCTTTTATATGTAAGTTATCTCTGTAACTGTCTATGTATTATTTGTGCTATGTGCTTATGTGTCTCACAGTCCTTGTTTCTATTGTTTTGTGGCTTTTTCTAGGAATTTTGGGTCTGAATTTGAACACTCTAATGATTGGATATTGCTGGGTTTTGTATAAAATGTTATGTAACTAAACATGAAACTAACAAACTAATGTCGGCAGGTTTCGACGGGTAGGATACACAAACGACCCAGTAAACACACAACGTAACGACGTTGAAGCGACGTTGTGTGTTTGCTGGGGAGTATCTTGTTTTATGGGGATTTGTTCAAGTATTTTTGGCCGAAATTCATTCACTTCTGAATGTTTGTCACAAATTTAGAAAAGCAAGACTAGAAGTGAATGGATTCAAATGGAATATTTTGTTGCCATCATTGCGCATAGAAGTAGTGACCTCCATATTAAGTAAAATCTGACTTTCAAAACTGGAAGCTTCTCTTAAAACAAACAAATGCCCCTATAAAGAATGAATGTTTCCTTTGAGATTATTCCCAAATAAAAACGCATCAGGAAAACATACCTATATAATTTTGACCCCCTTGAACCCCACTTTTATATAGTAAAACTGGGGTTTACAGGGGTATGTATTATTTTTCTTATTTCTGCTCAAAAACAAAGATTGTGGGTACTCGTTAGAACCGCCTCGTCGAGGCGGTTCTAATGAGTACTCACAATCTATGTTTTGAGCAGAAATGTGAAAAATATCAGAATTTTTTATCTCATTTTTTTCATTTTTGGTGGTAAAATTTTCATTATATTTAAATAAGCATGTTTTCGTAATGGGAGGCACATGTGTCAACAAAGAGTTACTTTCTTTCCTTTGGAAAGTATCTACAGTCGACCCTCGTCATTGTTCATCTCGAATAACCGCTTATCTCGAAGTAAAACTCTGATCCTTGTTTAAACATGAAAGTCTTACAACAGATAACAAAATATTGTGGAAAATAGGGAAAAAAAAGGAGAAATTGCTCATATGGAGCAATTTCTCCTCTTTTCCACAATATTTTCAATATATCTCTAACTTCAGGAATCAAATTACATATTCATTTGTGAAATGTTGCTGTTTTGTTTATTTAATTTTTCCTCAGTACTGCCAATCTAATATGTCGAAGTACGGATATCTGCAAGTATTTTGGAGAGTCCCCTGGACTTCGAGATAACGTTAGTCGATTGTATTGTTATCACAACAGCAAATAATATATTTATCTCTTTATTCATATTTTTGCTTTAGTATGCAAGGACGAGGCTTAGATCTTTTCAACGCAATGTGACCAGAAAACCTATTCGTAATTTGGTGCTGTATAAAAATTAAGTAAGAGGTATAATGAGAGTTGAAGCCCCCGCTGCAGAACCACCCTTACACACACACACACACACACACACACACACACACACACACACACACACAGAGTAGTTTTTCTGCTGACTATCCAAAAGCGATTTTTTTGGTCGTTCTAGCTTCATAACTACATATATAAAACCGAGAGTCCAAGGGACTTCCTGATTTAGGATCCATAAACAACATTTACCGGTTTGTTTTTTTAAAGAAATTAATTATTGCACAATTTCTTGTCTTTTAGGTAAGAAATAGATCAAATTTCAAAGCCCAAAAAGAATAAACCTAAGTTTACACTGATAATACATGTATCAGTCGGGACCCTTATTTCTTAATTTTGAAAGACAAAAGCCATAAGTTTGGGAGTAAAAGCTGAAAATGGAACAAACGCTGCCCTCTTAGGCACTGGATAAATGTTTATTGACTAAACACACACACACACACACACACACACACACACATATATATATATATATATATATATATATACTCCTTCAAAAAAAGACAAACATAGAAAAACTGCAATAAATATAATGCCATTTGAATGGATCGTGGAGAGACTTTTCGTAAACAAATCGAATGAAATGTCAAGCAATAATTTACTTGTTGAAATTTGACACTTAGTCAGGACCTACCAACTGTGCCTAGAACTGAAATCTACCTGAGGTTATTTTACAGACATAATGAAGTTTTCTGCTGCAGTCTGTATCATTCCATCTGCCATTTCTGTTTACCATGACACAACCACCGGGGTTGTCATACGATGGTTCCTTCCATCCCCAGTTTGTATACTTTACAGGCCATCCGTCAACCCAGCCATATAAACCGTGCGTCTAGTGATGAAAAAACAGAGGTATTGGGGTTAGTTTATATTATCACTGTGTTAAAATCTCTATTCATTTTCTGTTTCAGTGAAAGTACGTATATCTTATGGGTATATTTTAAGGGAACGAACACTCGTTTATGGAGGCAACTCAAAACTATTTTCCTCCCTTCTGAAAAGAGATCTACCCTAAAAATAAAGAGCTTGTGAGCAAATTCTTTCCTTTTGAACTAGATTTCTTTTAAAATGGGATCCGTGTAACGAGTACCCACAATCTATGTTTTGAGAAGAAGTATGAAAAAATATCAGAGTTCTTTACCTGAAAATTTTCAGTTTTTTTTTTTTTTTTTTTTTTTTTTTTTTATGTGAAACTTTCTATATATATAAATAGGCGTGTTTTCGTTATGTTAACTTGTTTCTTTTTTATTTCCTTTGGATCATTCATCACGAAAACATACCTATATAATTTTGACCCCCTTAAACCCCACTTTTATATAGTACAACTGGGGTTTACAGGGGTATACATTATTTTTCTTATTTCTGCTCAAAACATAGATGGTGGGTACTCGTTAGAACCGCCTCGGCGAGGCGGTTCTAACGAGTACCCACAACCTATGTTTTGAGCAGAAATATGAAAAGTATCGGAGTTTTTTATATGAAAATTTTCAGTTTTTGGAGGTGAAATTTTCTATGTATTTGAGTAGGCATGTTTTCATAATGGAGCGCATTCTGGTATCATGGAAGCTCGAATTTCTCTTAAGCCGGTTCTAGTGTCGTGTGAAGCCGAGCAAAATGTATTGCTGTCAATTGCAGAGTGTCAATAATATCCGAGACTTTTTTTTGCTTAAATGTGGGCAGCCGTTATATATTTTAAATGGTTTTATCAATCTACTAATTAGCAATAGTATTATGCAACAAAGCTCGAACTCTCCTGCGTCGGCTCAGCAAGGCGGTTCTAACGAGTACCCATGATCTATGTTTTCGAGCACAAATAAGAAAAATAATGTATACTCCTGTAAACCCGAGTTTTACTATATAAAAGTGGAGTTTAAGGGGGTCAAAATTATATAGGCATGCTTTCGTGATGGAAGAGCAGGCTGACCAGACGCTTATCTGTACGAATGGCTGATCAACACCTTCTCTGTACGCATACAGCATATAGGTACGCATATGCATTCTATATCACGTTGCGTATCAACTTAAAACCACCACAAACATATAGAAACAGAATTAAGCAACGAATGAAATGAAAATGTCCTTAATATAGTTATTACTAAAGACACAAGATAGTAATAGAGTGACTGTGCCTAGCCTACCACTCTGAGGAAGCTTCCGGTTACAGACCCTATTTGAATAAGACAAGTAACCCGAAATATTTCAGGGCCAAGTTGTTCAAAGCTAACGATGTCGTTAGTTAACTATTCGTTAAAATTTACATCGAGTGATGCAGTGCAAAAGCTACTCACATTTTTTCAGCAAAAAATATCAGAATATTGTATATTGAATCCGCTAAAACAGTTAACGAAATGACCCTTAACGAGCTCGTTAAGCTAACGACGCTTTGAACAACTGGGCCCTGATTTACAAAAATCAAATCTCTTTTAATTTGCTATAGTGCTAGCACTTTCAAATATTCTAGTCCTTAGGTACTCATAAGGTTATATAGTAAACATAGTTATGGAATTCCGTTTAAATTTCTGCTAAAGATTGTTACTTTTATTCATTATGCCTAACGCTAACTTATGAGGGCCGAGTCTGCTATATCGAGGGTTGAGCGCAAGACTGGCGTAAGTCAGATGGTTGTTTTTCCCCAAACCTAATCTCCTCACCATGAAGGCGTTATGAAGATTACAACATTTCTTTCTGTAAACAATGAAAATTTAGGTGCCATTGCTCGTCTGAGCAATGGTACCTATATTTGCATTGTTTACAAAGGGGTCGAAGTTGCCCCTAAACAAGGGTTTCAAAAATATGTTTGAGTTACTATAGTCTTGCGCTCTACCCTCGATATGTTTTTATTTTTAGTTTGTACATTATTTCAAAATGCTCCCCGGTTAAAATTATTTTGTTTATCAAGTGCAAGAACTAAGCCACATACCACAGAGTCGGAGAGGCCAATCCAATACGGCGTCTTTTTAGCAGCAAGAGTAACAACAAATCCTGATTCATAGACGTTGATGATTGACGTCAGCGCTCCGCCATCAGACTGGCAGGCTGCACTGGCATCGGACCAGGTTTTTACTGAAAATGGCATAAAAATATTAATAAAGTACTAAAAAACATTTAATCAAACATTCGTACATTACGAAAACACGCCTATTCAAATATATACGGAAAATTTCACTTCCAAAAACTGAAAATTTTCAGATAAAAAACTCTATATTTTTCATATTTCTGCTCAAAACATAGATTGTGGGTACTCGTTAGAACCGCCTTGGCGAGGCGGTTCTAACGAGTACCCACAATCTATGTTTTTGAGTAGAAATAAGAAAAATAAAGTATACCCCTGTAAACCCCAGTTTTACTATATAAAAGTGGGGTTTAAGGGGGTCAAAATTATATAGGCCTGTTTTCGTGATGATAAAACAACGTTTTACTTATTGCTGTTACAAGACAAAGTAGTCAAACCAATCTAAACAGTCCATGTTGATTGTGCTTTCTTGCTGTAATCTGTCATAAGATTATGTAAATGTACTTCCATATTAATCTAAATGGAGTCAATCTATTTGGTAAACTTTTTACCAAAATGTAGATAGCTGTTTTGCTTTTTCTGTTTTTTTTTTTTTTGTTTTTTTTTTGTTGTTTGTTTTGTGTTTTTTTTTCCTTTGGCAAACCAAGTCCTTTCTGAAACGGATCGACTCTTAAAAGGTAGGACATAACTTGGTTTCAAAGGAAGTTGTTCCTTCCTTTTAGAGTCGACCAATACAGAAGGAAGGGAAAAAAATTGCCAGAGTTGCCTCCTGAAAGGTTATCCATTCATCTTTAGGTAAAGTGCTATTCAACGAAGAATGAATAACATCCAGTCAGCCAGTGTATAAAAACATAGTGGAGTTGTATGACTGTCATATACAGTTGGAACAAGGTTAACTTTTACCACTCTCTCAGGTAATTCAGTAGACGATCAACTGATGATATTTTTCTTATTCGTCTCAGAAAACATGATCTGACGTTGGAGACGCTTTGCAGGAAATGCCAAACCTTTTGTTTAAATAAGATATTTCAATCTGTTGTCTGTTGAAAGTTTTACACAGCATGCTTAGCGTTAAATCGTACATCAATACATGATCCCTAAAGATCAGGCGGTGTTGATGCAAACCACTTATATATAAACATGGTTTCAATAGTCTGCTTATCATTTCACATTACAAAAACACGCCTATTCAAATATATTGAAAATTTTACAACCAAAAAAGGAAGATTTTCAGATAAAAAAAAAAATCTGATATTTTTCATATTTCTGCATTTCTGCTCAAAACATAAATTGTGAGTACTCATTAGAACTGCCTCGGCGAGGGGGTTCTAATGAGTACACACAATCTATGTTTTTTAGCAAAATAAGAAAAATAATGTATACCCCTGTAAACCCCAGTTTCACTATTATAAAAGTAAGGTTTAAGGGGGTCATAATTATATAGGTATGTTTTCGTGATGACGTCAATAAATGCCATTTGAGCCACGCCATGCCAAAACTTGTCTTCGGGCATAAGCGGCAGCGAACGCCCAGGTCAGCCTGCGTATCCACGCAGTCTGATCAGGGTCTTTGCTGTCCGCAAACAGAATCAGTGGATACTTTTGAATGTTTCAACGGGAATTAAATGCCCGGATGATGTGAATCCGCACATTTTGCGCATGCGCGAAAGGACTTTTACGCTTGACGCGGCCCATTTAGCTCATGATATACAAAAATTTAACAGTGTCTTCCTGTTCAAATCAATCAGACAGAAAACTCACATATCAAACAAAATTTTCATTATCGGGATCTGTGTTAATAGATACACGGTCAAGGGCGATCACTCTGACCAGATATATGTCTCTATTGTTAAAACAATTATATTTTTCTCCTTGGAGCAAAAGACATCCGTCAAGGAATTCATTTCTGCTGCAGTGGTCTTTCTTTGCAAAAGGGGACACTATAGCTATTTTAAGGAAACTGGATGTACTCAGTAGATTAACTTTTGTGGCTCTCTGTTTTTCTACACACCATGCCCCGTCTGAAATTGTGTCTACTCGAAAAGGAAAGAATTTGCTTCCCTTGGGAGTAAATTCTTTCCTGTCCGAGAAGATATTTTTCAGATGAAGAAATACCATTTTTGGCGGAGCTGACCCCTCTGAAGGTGTGTTAAGTCCCCTTAAATCCTCACCACAAGAAAAATGGGTCTTCGTGATTCTGGCCTTTCCGGGATAATAGGATTTATATTCGTCGGATTTCTACTCTACCCAATAATTTAGGAAGCAGAGAATAAATTCCCTGATGAAACTGCCTGGACGCGAGGCTAAACTTCACCTTCGCTGTTAACGCATACTCCGACGGCACCACTTATTTAAGTCAAGGGGAGTTTATACAATTTCAACTCATAAATCTCTCAAAACTGTTTTGGCTCCCTTCTGAAAATGTGCCACTTTAAAAGAAAAGAAAATGGGAACAGATTTCTATCAGTTAGAGTAGATCCTGTTCAGAAGGCTTTTAATGCGCAGAAAAGCTAAACGGAATTTACAAGAGTTGCCTGCCTTGTAAAATGGAGGGATATCTACCAGGTGTATCAAGTCCCCTTCATTTTATATTTTTATTATAAAAGTCTCTTTTACCATCCGTGCTGAGTTTATAGCATCCTTGCTGGTAGGGCTGGTAACCAGATCGACAGGTGTTGGGGGCCGCAATGATTTTTAGGTTTGGATCTGAAATGATATAAGCAGCATTAAAAGCCTGGTGCATACAAATATTATACCAATAAACACTGTGAAACATTTGCAGTAAATTCTTCTTTGAAGAATGCTATCATTTTTCTCTTTATCACGGATACACACATGCACGCGCGCAAGCGCTCGACAGAAAAATGTAAACAGAGACAAAAAATCAAGTCTGCTAGCTTCCGTTAGTTTATGTGTTTCTTGCTTCCAACTTGAGTTGTTGTCTGTCATTCAACCTTCATCCGGTGCCTTGGAAAGGCTGTGTTCTGTAACTGTAGTATTTCCTAGGTATCTCAGTGTTTACCCTTTCAAAGAAGTCTTTTCATAATCCTTTATCTTCACTTCAGTGATAAGTGGCGGCCATAAAACGTCTCAACCTACTTCCTTTGATTTAATTTATATTTTCCTGTACTCTATTTCTCTGAATTTGTTAGGAAATCAAGTACCGCTCAACAACTACACGAAAACATATATGAATAATTTTGACTCCCTTAAACCCCACTTTTATTTAGCAAAACTGGGGTTTACAGGGATATACATTTTTTTCTTATTTCTACTTAAAAACAGATTGTGTGTACTCGCTAGAGCCCGATGAGGCGGTTCTAACGAGTGCCCACAATTAATGTTTTGAGCAGAATATGAAAAATATCAGATTTTTTATCTGAAAACTTTCCGTTTTTTTTTTGTGGTGAAATTTTCAATATACATGTCTTTGAATAGGCGTGTTTTCGTAATGCCGGGTCCTCAAGGCCGGGTCTAGAAGACGTGAGTGGCTTAAAACATTGCACTACTATTCAAGAACAGACTCCATTAAATCCAGTTCGCTATTTTCGTTTATCAAATATATTTCTTGTTGCTCGAGCATCCCTCTTTCCAGAATCATTTTATTATGCAGAGCCGAATGCAACAGCATGGCAATTTTACTAAACTTGAAAGAAATACTGTATCCATCATGGTCAAGCTGGTGGTTTTCTGTGCTATGGCTACATATCTCCATGGAGTTCTCTATTTCTTTCATGTCATTTTGTGATTGTCAATGCCTTACTGTGATGTTTTACTGACGATGTAGATAACCCTACACAGACCGAACACATATTTGTATTTCATTACGAAAAAAGGCCTATTCAAATATATTGAAAATTATCCCACCAAAAACTGAAAGTTTTCCGATAAAAATTCTGATATTTTTCACTTGTCTGCTCAAAATATAGATTCTGGTACTCGTTAGAACCGCCTCGGCGAGGCAGTTCTAACGAGTACCCACAATCTATATTTTTGAGCAGAAATCAGACAAATAATGTATACCCTGTAAACCCCGGTTTTACTATATAAAAGTGGGGTTTAAAGGAGTCATAACTATATATGCATGTTTTTGTGATGGTTTAATACATAACACCACTGTTAACGAACAGACTCAACTGAATCCAGTTTGCTAGTTTCATTTAACAGATGTGTCTCTTGTTTCTAAACCATCTTTTTTTCGAAATCATTTTATAATGCAGAGCCGAATGCAACAGCATAGTAATACTACTAAATTTGAAGGAAATCCATCATGGTCCAGCTGGTGGTCTTCTGTGCTATGGCTACATATCTCCATGGAGCCCCTACTTTCTTTTATGTCATTTTGTGATTGCCAATGCCTTACTGTAATGTTTTACTGATGATGTAAATAACCCTACACAGACCAAACACATATTTTTAATTCGGACCTATTTTAGGAGGTTTAGAAGTAAAACTAGTTTCAGCCTCAGTAGTTTGCTGGTGACCATTCCTAGGCGACTTGTTTTTTCGCCGTTCTGATTCTCTTCTTGTTTCTATGCCGGTTACTAGACCTGTTCTGTTATGTCTTTTCATTGCTTGTTCCCCATCTCTTCTACTTTCGTTGCCTTAAGAAGGCTGTGCTTCATAACTGTGACTTTTTCTGGACCAGTTGTTCAAAGCATCGTTAGTTTAACGAGCTCGTTAGTGGTCAAACTGTTAACTGTTCTAGTAAGTACAATATCTAATTCACAGATAGTTTTGTTGATAAAATATGAGTAGCTTTTGCAAATGCAAAAGCTACTCACATTTTGTTAAGCAAATGCAAAAGCTACTCACATTATTTCAGCAAAAATATTAGGGTATATGCCATACTCAATGATCAAAGTTTAAACGATACGTTAACTAACGGCATCGTTAGTTTTGAATAACCGGGCCCTGGATAATGTTCTTGTTAAATTGAACGAAATGTCATAGTTTACCAGCAGTTGCGTATGTATTGTTTACCTTGTTTAGCTTGACACACTGAGCCAAAATTTTGATTGCAGTCAACATCCGCCCATTTCCCCTCATGCCCTTTCCACATTCGGATAGCAACACAGTTTTCCTGCAAACAGAGTTTAAAAATAATAATCATGTTCACTACATTTAATTTATCATTGTAAACATGTCTTCGTGGCCATGTTCCTTGAGGCTCCTTTCTGTATGGCATGGCTTAATTTAGCACACTAGGTTATCATTTCAGCACGTTTTGTAACGTTGCGATCATATATTTGTCAAGTTGGTGGGTTAGTTTTCATGACATGTAGCTCAGTGCATATGTTGAATTCTCTTCCATCATCTTTTAGGGGCTCTGGATGGCTCTACTTTTTTATTGTGCCTTTACCTAGGTAAATTCAATTCGACTTCTGAAGATTCTCTCCCAGAAAAATGAACGATTAAGGTCTCCACGCGTTTTGATAAAGCATCAACAATTATTGATTAGATAGTGTTTTTTTTTTTTTTGTTTGTTGTTTTTGTGTGTGTGTGTGTGTGTGTGTGTGTGTGTGTGTGTGTGTGTGTGTGTGTGTGTGTGTGTGTCGCCTTCTACATGCAGTAAACGAATTAGTTGTTTATTAAAAAAAAATATATATCAAACTAACAAATCTTAATGCAACTTACAGTAAAACCTCAAAAACTCGAACACCGATGGCGTGTTTACCATGGCTTATTCGAACTCGTTTTTGAGTCCCTAGGAAATTATCTTTATAGCCAAGAAAACAAATATTTATGGATAATAAAGAGAAATTTTCTTATTCTAATATGAATTGTATTGTGTGTACTCATTAAAATCGCCTCATTGAGGCGATTCTAATGACTACACTCAACATACAATTATTATATAAAAGATCGAAAAGGCATCCCTAAATCTGCCTCCTGGCCTGGCGTTTCGATTTACCCTCAGTTGCTCGAACTACCCATGTCTAGAACAAAGTTATATGGGCCAAAAGATGTTCGTTATTGAGGTTCGACTGTATATACATATATATATATATGAGCTGTGTGGCAAGCGTTAAACGTCTAACTGTACTTCGCTATGTTTCGAGGCGTGAGCCGTGTTGCACGCTCATGAACAGAATCAATAAAATGGAGTCTTATGTTATCATTTGTATATATTTTTGCTTCAAAATGATCCCTATGTTCAGAATTTATTTTGAAATAGGGATGCTTTAAAATTCAGATAAGAAAACCCTGATTATGCAACTCTGCATATGTTCACAACATGCAGGACAGGTTCTGTTCTAGCCTGTCAACTATGAAACCTTTAACTGTGTAAAGGAAAAGTCGTCTTTACTTACAGAATTCTTAGTCTTCGCTTGTGAGTGACTACTTGTTGGTTCTCCCCTGTCCCAGTTTGTGTAAATAACTTTTGAGTTATCTTGCCAGAGCCACTGATTATTTCTTCGCATATCAGTCAGTCCAATCCAAAAATTGAAATACTTTTTAGTAGCCATGGCCATGAAAAAGTCTACAGATGAAATTGGTAATTATTATTATACATGTATCTTTTAACACAATTTATTGGATATTACATATCATTATACTTTTACAAGTTCTCATAAATTTATTTGTAGCATAATTCAACCTATATACTAGTAGGTAGCAAGCAGAAAGACACACTGATGGAAATAGGAAATATATCACAGTTCTCAGCCATATTTATTGTATACATCGACCACATAGCTATCAGTTTAAGTTTCGTGAATTGGCGTATGATTTCTGTCAATGTATTCTATCACACTCTCACTTTCATATTTTCTTAATACAACACTGGTCATTATAGTGTATTATTCGTGAAAAATTTAAGATTGAAAAGCAACTAGTTGCACAGACAAACACAAACAGTTAACACGAGGGCCAAGATGGCCCTGTATCGCCTATTTAAGTACCAGACAAGTTTAGAGTCAATTTGCCTTTAAATTCAGGAGAATGTTTAAAAGATTTTCAAGATAGCGACTGGAATAGCCATCTTGGATTTCTGATCGAAACGATATTTAATTTAGCTTTCCCGACACGTCCAGCCAAGTTTCCAGTCAGCTGCCCTTTGATTCGGGAGAAGAAGTTCATAATAGATGACAGCCATCTTGGATTACTAATCAAAATGATTTTAGCTGTTTTAATCTACAAGTCGCCCTGATATTTCCTACCAAGTTTGAAGTCAATTGACCTTTTAATTCAGAAGAAGTTCAAAATAAATTTACAACATGGCGGCCATGGCAGCCATCTTTGATTTCCGATCTAAACTACATTTTCCATTTTTATTAAAAGTTACCTCCATACTTCCTACCAGGTTTCGAGCAAATCGGCTTTTCCGCGAAGGTTCTAGATACAATTTCAAAATGGCGGCGGTGGTGGCTATGTTGGACTTCCGATGGGAACGTTCAGTTATATTTTAATCTAAAAGTCACACCGATACTCATATCTAGTTTTGAGTCAATTGGCGTTTCAGTTCAGGAGAAGTTCAAAATAGATTTTCAAAATAGTGGCCGTGACGGCCATCTTGGATTTCTGATCAAAATGGTGTTAGCTATTATTTAATCTACAATAAACGTCAAAAAGATTGGCTTTGCAAACAAAGAACATACTACAGACATACACACTACAAGTTACAAGTCACCCAAATACTTTCTACCAAGTTTCAATTGGCCTTTTCTTTCAGGAGAAGAAATTGAAAATAGATTTTTAAGGTGGCCTCCGTAGACTTCCGATCGGAACAATTTTAGCTATTTATGATCTTCAAGTCACCCCGATACTTCCTACAACGTTGGAGTCAATAAGCCTTTCGGTTTAGGAGAAGAAGTTCAAAATATATTTTTAAAATTGCGGCCAAGGTGGTTCTCTTGGATTTCCGAGGAGAACGATTGTAGCTATTTTTATTTACAAGTCGCCCAGATACTTCCTATCAAGTTTCGAGTCAACTGGTTTTCCGTTCAGGAGAAGAAGTTAAAATATATTTTCTAAATGACGGAACGGCTTCAGCTATTTTTATCTACAAGTCGTCCCGAAAGTTCTTACCAAATTTTCCAGACAATTGGTATTTTGGGTCAGGAGAATAAGTTGAAAATATATTTTCAAGATGACACCCGTTTCAGATTTCCGATATTTTAGCTAGTTTTGATCTATATGTCACCCCAAAACTTCCTTCAAATTTTGGGCCAATTGGTCTAGAGGTGTAAGAGGAGATGTCCTTTAAAGCACGACGTACGACGGAAAACGGACGACGCACCACACACGACGGACGACGGACATTGACCGATCACAATAGCTCACCATGAGTTAATAAAGAAGTTCAAGAAATGCAAAAATTCTCAATCCCTCAATCGCTTCAGAATTGTCAACCTATGATACCGGCTTGTAAACAAGAAGAAACAAAGCCTGAACATTGTTATACTCTTTCCATTGTGATATGATTAAAAAGCTAGATATGATAGTCCAAACACATGAACAACACCAAAGAGGAAGGAAAAATAACTAAGCAGTCATGGGCCACAAAATAATACAACGAACGAACAATATCAGCACCACCGCCTTATAACAGCCACACTTTCCGCTAGTGTGTTAGCCTGTTCATTACGAAAACATGCCTATTCAAATATACTGAAAATATTACCACCAAAAAATGAAAACCTTTAAGATAAAAATTCTGATATTTTTCATATTTCCACCCAAAACATAGATTGTGGGTACTCGTTAGAACCACCTCTGCGAGGCGGTTCTAACGAGTACCCAAAATTTATGTTTTTGAGCAGAAATAAGAAAAATAATGTATACCCCTGTTAACCCCAGTTTTACTATATAAAAGTGGGGTTTGAGGGGGTCAAAATTATATAGGCGTGTTTTCGTGATGTTTTGCAATAAAAGGGAATACCAAACACAAACGTTTCCGACGACCTTATTTTTTTCATAAATGCGATGATAATAATACTCAAACTATACTTTGCTTCTGTATTCTGGCCTTTCCTGTGTAATGTCCGGTTTATATCTGCATGATAATCCGAGAGGAAAATTAAGAAGAAGAATAAATCTTAAGTTACGACATGGTGTAATCTGGTACTCCGGAATGAGGCAATGAATAAACAAAGGTACACCATTAAGGAAATCTGAATATATACCTTCAAGTTTTTGCAAATATGACACAACAATGACAATACATCTGACAAATATTTTACAAATAATAGTCGGATGCTCATAAATCCGAAGAGGATGCAACTAACTACTCCATCGATCTATGTTGGGCTGTCAAGAATGAAGTGTATTTAACGCCGTATGTTCGTGCCTTTTCTCTTTTTTCGTGGTTTAGGTTGACTGCGGATGTTTGTTTCTGGATATGGTATATTCCAATTTTCATTGTTTGTTACTAGTAAATATTAATTCTATGGTACCTTGCTCATAGAGATCCTCAATACTTGCTATATCATAGCCGAGCCCAAATCTTCGGCACTGGTCACGTGCTGATGTCCAGTTCATTCTGTTGTTGTTAAGATAAAAACATTTGTTTCCTGCAATAAACCAAAGGTAAAATTAGCAGAATGATTTCGACTCATACAGTATTCTGTTTTTTCCCGAACATATGATATGATATTTCCTAAGGATCATTTCGACGATTCGCACGTAATGAGAAACCGTATTTCATAACTACTTACATAATAAAAAGGCTCAGTTTGTACCATACTATAACAACATATCTTTGTTCCTTTGAACAGTTTTTTCAATGGGTATACAGCATTGAAACAACGAAGAATCAACGTTCATTGAACGTCTTGACGTTGAATCAACATTGAATTGACGTTGTTTTAACGTAATGTACCCACTGGGCAAATGTAAAGGGGTCCAGATACACTTTGTCGATTTTGCCGTTTCCATCAAGGGGTACTACATTCGCAACTATCTGGTTGGCTCCTAGTTTTCCTGCAACTTCCTCTCCTTTTTCTCTTTCTGATTAGGGATCTATTCACACAGGAATGAATTTGCACCCAAAAGGCAACAAATTCTCTTCTGTTAGGACAGACCCATTTTCGAACGGGGAAAACATTTAGACAGAGATATCTCTCCATTGAGAGTATCTAGTCCCCGTAAAATGTACTTACAACAGCTTACATTCACAGTCTACTTATAAGAAGATTTCTTATTGCTTTATGAAGCAGTAAACGCATCAACGCATCGACGTGTAGCTGCGAAAATATGATTGTTTTACGTGGTAAATTTTCCAACATCTGTTTAAGGGATATATGTTGTGACATTCTGACTGCTTGTATGCAAATGTGTGACTACCTGAAAAGGATACACACTGAAAATAGATTTCTTCCTTAACGCATAGTTCTTTAAGCTCATAGATTAAATATATCTAAAATGGATTGTTCCCAGTAAAAGACATACTAACAAAATATTGTTTTATACTGTGCAGTACTGAGAGTTTGACAATGATGCTACAACAATATGACGTTGTCCAACTTTTTGTAGGTGCATAAATCCATTCAAAGAAAGAACACCATCAGTTGAATCTTTTGCCTTCTTCTTCAAGGAACATTATTTTATCAGAAACTAATTTGATTCCCCGGATGTGAACACTGTCTCAAAGTGGGCCTATTCCGAAAATAAATGAAAGGAATGAATTAGCTTCCAGCAGATGCAAAGTCTTTCCTTTAACCCATTTATGCCTAGTTGATTCGTTTAACTAAACTCTTAGGACCGGTTCCTTTCAATATAAGGTTCTTCTGGTTAGCTTTTATTGTTATCATGTTTTATACCACTTCCTGTCCTAAATGCAAACAGTGTATGTAACAGATGATAAAATTCTAATCACCAATGCCGCGGCCGGGAATCGAACCCGGGCCACCTGCGTGAGAGGTCAGCACTCTATCACGTCGCTGTAAAAGCCGGCTTGTACCACAAGGCAGTACAAGTGCATCATATACCTATCACTACTACATATTCCCCCTCCATTTTTAGATTCGTCCGCGAATCTCAATTTGAGCAACCACTCAATATTAGGCCACCAAGCCTATTGAGCCACCAAGCACATCAAATGGGGTTATTTACGTTGGGCGCCAGATGTAACAGGTGAAAAAATTCTAACGTGACAGGCCAACATTCTACCACGTCGCTATAAAAGCCAGCTTATATCACAAGAAGTACATGTGTATCATATATCTATCACTATTACATGTAGAACCTAATCAGACGCGCCCGGCGTCTGATCTGGGTCTACAGTGTTTGCCAATGTCCCTTTTATGGAACGCTAGGCATAAATGGATTAAGGACAGCACCAATTTGAGAAGGGTGAAAATACTTTCAGATCAGAGTGACCTAATGTAAAACAAATATGGAAATACCACTAACCCCAACAGAACATAACTCTCCCAAGGCAATGAGTAATGGTTAAATACATACATTTTAGATCGAAAAAAACACTATGCCGAAAACATAATAAACAAAACGACAAAGTAACGAGCAATAGATTAAAAAATACAGCCAAAACACCTCATTTGGAGTGGTCAACAGTACACGCGTTGCAAAGGGCAACCTGGGCAGCGTTCGGTTAATCGAAACGTTCGCGGTTACTCGCTAAATGAAAGCAAACTTTTTGTTCACTTGTGACAGTTCTCGGCGGAGGGTAGCAAACATCCCAATTCTATTCTCAAGCTGTCTTTTCTTACCTCTTTTTGTACAGACAAGATAGTGGATTTTGCGAATAAATTTATGTATGGTTGTTAGTAACCAAAAATATAGGAATGTTTACTGTGTTGATATTAATTATTTGATTCTTTACGAAATGAATAACTACTGATATTGTTTATTCGATATAACATCGAATCTCTTCTACGAGAATAACGGCTACATGTAATCTCCAAATTGGGGTCACATGAGACGAATTTACAATAATCGTTTACCAAAGTAGTTTTTGAAAAAAAACACTCGCCAGTCTTTCGCTTAACTTAACAGACCAGGTTTTTCAAAATTACTGGGAACACTCATTTGTGGTAAAATATGTATCTACCTATTAAGGATACACTATAAAAAAGATCAGAAAAGGACTTATTTAATGATGACTATGCGATTTTTTCTGACTTTCTGTACAAAGGCATATGTTGTGGGTACTCATCTGAATTGCATCGACTTGTCGATGCAATTCAAATGAGTACCCACAACATATGCCTTTGTAAAGAAGTAAAGAAAAAAGTACGCTGGTTGTAATCTGAAGACTACGGAATTTCTCGACTGTGCGCTTATAGGGGTATGTGCGGTAATTAGGTCGAATGCGGTAATCATTCGGTCGGCGTTAAAATTTCGTAACTCATAAGTGGATCTACGTAAAAGAAAACAAAACATAAATAATTTCGTATGATTATCATGAGACAACTGTCTGAGCAAACCGAAAGACAGAGCAAACGAAACCCACTGGTAGGATCATAGACGGGTTAGGACAGACTCTGACCTTCTAGAAAGGGGGACAGGTTTAGCGAACCGAATTTTTATGTATTTCTGTATTACGAGTAGCATCGGGACCCAGGGTGAAGTTGGCTGGCCGTAAAAGTGCTTTAAAAACCCTCAGTTGTTTATTCTACTGACCGTTCTAAGGCGGAGGTCCCCATGTTAATCTTACTCTTTGTTGCTTTGTGGTTTATTCTACGAGGGTTTTTTTTTAAGTCTTGCCTTGTGTTATTTTGTTCTTGTATTTTTAAGTCCTTTTAGCATTGCGATAACCTTGCTTGGGGAAGAGAGAGCTAATCTTAACGCTTTTCTTACGTTTGTTCGATTTGCGCTTGTTTGGGTTGTCTGTTTTCTCTTCCTCTTCGTGTCTGTGATGAGCTGCGGCTTGTGATTGTGGCACTCCCTGGACTTTTCCGTTACCTTGTTTAGGATAAAGTCTGTGGCCTGACACATTGCTATGAAATTAAAGGGCAGCAGAATTGTTAACCATGATTGGGTTAACAACTAAGCAAGCACTCTGTCGAATAATGGTTAACAATTCTACTGCCCTTTAATTTAATAGCAATGTAACACCTATATTATATCATTTTTTTTTTTTGTATCAATTAATAACCTTTGTATTTTCTTTCTGAAAAAATATAACTTCCGATTACTTCTCCCAAGTTTGTCAGTAAGTCAACATTACCCAGTGTTCCAAGAGGCATTGTTAGAGAAGTTTTTTAATGCAATATTATGTTTAGAAATTAGTTCGGAGTGTTCATGATAAAATTTAGAAGAAGGTTTAATAGGTAGTATTATCTCCATAACGACATTAGATGATCTTTTTAGAGGAAGCAACTCTTTAATGAACATCTCTTCTGAAAAAAAGGTTTACTGTAAAATGAGTTTGGTTAAAAATTATTTAGGTTAAGAGTAGACGCCTTTTCAAAAGGTGTTACAGTACAAGAAAGCAAACAGGAAGTCACAAACATTTTCTCTGTATTAAGCAGTCTCCTTCAACAGCAACTAAACATGTAGACAAGCTCATTTATTACTTACGACCGCCAGGTACCCTAGTAAATCCATTGGCACATCCACCTGGTGGGTAAGGCGATGGTGAAGGTATGACAACTTTGCCACTAAGAGGCTTTTTACAGATATATCCACGTTTCATACCGCAGTTCTGATCATTCCACATACCTGAATAACAAGCTAATAATCACAAATGGGCCGCGCCAAGCCAAAATGTGCCTTCGAGCGTGCGCAAAATGCACATTTTCAGATTCATCCCACGCATGCGCAAAGTCACATCCGGGCATTTGCTCTCCATTGATACATTCTATAGTGTCCAAAAACTTTGTTAGCGGACTGATCTGGGCCTTCGCTGTCCGCATATGTCCAAAGACACGTTTTCGCATGGCTTCGCCAAAATCACAATGGTACCATTTTTGTTCTTTTCAAGGAAGCGTACTTTATCAGATGAACAGCTATAAGCCCAGACCAATGTAGGCTGATGTCTGCCTTCATAACTCGAATATATATTAACATGTCATTTTCTGTTGTGCCATATTTAAGGAAAAATATGAAAACAACAAGGTTTGTCTCATACTATGCCAAATATCCCTAAAAAAATGTTATTTTCTTCCTGTATTTGCTTTTATTTGCCTTTTTATTCGTATTTATATTTTATGGAACTTGTTTGTCAGATAAGGGTAAGGGTATGCTCACAGTAAACTGGTTTACATTACGAAAACACGCCTATTCAAATATATAGAAAATTTCACCGCCAAAAACTGAAAGTTTCGGATAAAATTACTGACATTTTTTTCATATTTCTGCTCAAAACATATATTGTGGGTACTCGTTAGAACTGCCTCGCCGAGGCAGTTCTAACGATTACCCACAATCTATGTTTTTTGAGCAGAAATAAGAAAAATAATGTATACCCCAGTAAACCCCAGTTTTACTGTATAAAAGTGGGGTCAAAATTATATAGGTATGTTTTCGTGATGAAATTCCCCAGTAGTCAAACAGCTGTCTATTACAAAGTTGTTGTTTTCGTTGGTGTTGTTGTTGTTTGTTGTTTATTTCTTTGTTTCGTTTGCTACTCATCTGTATGCCTTTTTTGTTAGTAGCTGTCTATCTATTGTTTGTATTTTAAAGCTTACATGGGTACCCTAATGAGGGCTCGTGCGAATAAAACTGGTTTACGCAGCCCAATAGTTTTTCTTCTCACCATTCCAAGACGGTTCCTCTGGTACAGTTCTTTTTTTTTTTTTTCTTTTTCTTTTTTTTTTTTTTTTTTGGCTATACATCAGTAGTTTCATAGTGCCGTTCGTTTGTCATTATTGTTTCCTCTTCTATCCACCTTTTGGTGCCCCGGGAAGGCTGTGCTTCGTGATTATGGCATTCCCGGGTATCTTCAGTTATATGTTTCCTGAGTATCCCCCATGGGTGCACTGTGTAATTACTATGGCCTACCCAGGGTACATCCATATTCATTTTTCTAGACAGTGTTTTGGATTGAGCGGTCATGGAGTATTCAGCTCGACACACCATTCTTCAGTTTAAGGGTTAAGTAAAATTGTCAACCTTTCACTGCTTTGTGTTTTGTGCTTCGTGATTGTGACCATGGATAACTTCATGTATATTTTTCATATGCGTTAACCTCTAAGCATGCAGTCTGTCTCATAAGACCTGCACTATATGTAATCATTTTATGTCGATTTTAAACCGTTTTAAAATTGTTCTCTAAGTTGGCTTACCAACAACTCATTTAAGTTTGAAAAGTAAGTCATCACAAATGTCGGTCTGCGAAAGGCCTTGTTCACGAGTCTTTTTCAATTCAGTATTATATTAGAGGATCTGTTGTATGTTTTTACTACTATGGAAGGTATGGGTGAGTTTTGGGATCCCGTAAATCAGCTTAAGCGCCTCACCTCTTTCCCCGCACTCCCACACGCCAAGTAATTTTATTACTGACCGTTCCAAGGCAGTACTTTTATTCTGGCACTTTTTGTCAAATGTTCCGTAATGTTTCAATAACAGGATTTTTCTTTTTTAACTTGTATATCAGTTATAGATATATTCAGTTATGTTTGATTAACAGAGTCGCCACCTTTTTGCGGCTGTTTAATTGTATTTATCTGTCTTCCCATTTGAGGTTAATATCTTGGATTTGGATCTGATTGTATAAATACCTGAGTTCGATTTGGATCTGATTGTATAAATACCTGAGTTCACTTATTTACTTATAATTATTAATTAATTAAACGTGTCGACGATAAGAAACTCGTTTTTGATCGCCTCCCTTATGAATTTAATTCTAAATATAACGTTGCTTTAAAATATTTATGCATTAAGTTGTATTGAAATCTTCATTTTAGGAATGCAGAAGGATTAATCCGCCCAGTCTAATCAGAATTTTCGTTTGCTAACACTGAATTAAAAAAGTCTCACTCGATTCCGAGAAAGAGCTTATAAAACGAATACTCTGCGGCAAACCATACGCAGAGCTGATAGCCAAATTATGATATGAGCCAGCTCATGACAAAACCTACAAAATGGCATGTGCGCCCAGCGAAGACTCAGATCAGCCTGGGCATCCGCTCAGTGATCAAAATCTTCGATGTCCCCATGAAAATAGCTTGAGTCCTTAGCTACCATTGAGTGCACAGCTATAACTGATCAGACTGGGCAGATGCCCAGGCTGATCTTTCGCTGGGCGCACATGCCATTTTGTATGTTTTTGTCATGCGCTGGCTCATATATAACTGTATTTCTCTTTAATTACACGACGATGATTCAGACAAATGACTGAATGAGGCTATTTCTCAATTTGTTTCAAATTGGCGTTGACTATCTATCTGTGATCGGGTCAAATCCTGGTTTCCTTATCTCCGGCCTCAGATTGAGCCCTCTGATATGTTCCATCATAGTGTTTGTGATTATAAACGCTTACTGGAATCTATCACTGAAAAGGCATAGTACACTTCGCGAACTGCATACATATTTGTATTTTAGAGCTGCATCAGAAGCAAGTCGCGAATAAAACTAGTTTAAACCCCGCGCCCGCCCCTCACCCATAGTTTTTTTTTCTGCTGAATGATCCAAGGTGGTTCCTGTTACATTTCTTTGACCGTATGTCGATTCCTGTAAATGTGCCGATTTGGTTGGTCATTGTTTGACCTCATCTCTTCTTCTTTCAGTGTCTTGGGAAGGTTGTGCTCTGTTATCATGACCTTTCATGTTTAACCCATTTAAGCCGAGTGGACTCTTCTACCTGAACTGTTTGGACAGGTTCATTTCCTGTATAAGGGGTATCTGGTTATTTTTATTATTATGATGCTGTTTTGTAGAAATTTCTGAATTTAATGCACTGTAGACCCTGATCAGACGCCGCCTTCTGCGGCGTCTCATCTCGGTCTACCCTGTTTGCCAATGTCCCTTTTATGGGCCGCTAGGCTGAAATGTGTTAAGTTTATTTATTTTTACATCTCTAAAATAATTATTGAGCTCCTATCACCTCCATTTTGTGTTTTTTTTCTGTTTTAATTAAAATGACATACCATTTGAAAACAGTTCGACACATCTTTCCCCGCCAAAGTAATCATTTGGTTCATTTGCATTCCAGTTTGTGTAGTCCACAGGTGTCATGTCGGTCCACCTGAAATGTAAAATAATTAGATGACGTAAACATCGTTCTACCAAGCAGATGTGAAATTGTGTGTACGTCAACATCTTGTCGACACCGTTTGTCTGTTCTCTCTTTATTTGTTCGTTCTGTTTCCGATGAAGTACTGTTTTTGTAGTAATTTCATGCTAAGAAACCCTTATCCTGTGCTCAGGGAGGGCTGTGTTCTATCAAGAAAGCACTTTTAGACACCCAAGTAAAGGCCCCCATGTTATAAAAACTTGTCCTGCTAATAAATCTCAAATAACTAAAAATTGCAAATTATTTCTTGCTAAATATTGCTGAGCATGAAATTTTCTCTGCTAATAAATATGAAAATGCCAACAATTGTTGGCATTTTCACATTTATTAGCAGAGAAAATTTCATAATCAGCTGATTTGAGCTGGTATCATAGCTATAGGAGTTTTAATGTTCAAAAACTCTTTTCTGATTTGTAACTGTTTTGCTTTGTAACTCATTAATGTTAAGTCAATAATAATAATAATAATAATAATAATAATAATAAAGCTGCCTTACGTATATCCATTGAAGCTCAGCTCGTTAAATCCTATCCAGTAGTTAGTCAAAGACAGCGAGTTTTTCTGAAATAGATAACCAGATCCCCAACTAAGTGGAGAATAGAAAATCACACGTTCTGACATTATACTGGAGTAGCATGTTTGTAGGTTTCTTGTATTCTGGCTTCATATCGCCATTGAGCCATTTGGTTTGTTAAATCACAAGGTTCATGAATATATGTGTTTCACTGTGGTGTAATTGAAGCTGCAACAAAATTAAGTATGCGATTAAAGGCAATTAAAACTGATTCAACTCCCTCCCTCATTTTTAACGGTTCAAAGGCGATGCCTCTGTTGCAGTTCTTCTTTGTTCTTGCGTCGGTGGTTTCGTATATGGTGATTACTTTGCCAGTGTTCGCCCCTTTTGGTGCCTCAAGAAGGTTATATATATATATATATATATATATATATATATATATATATATATATATATATATATATATATATATTCACACACACACACACACACACACACACACACACACACGGACAACGAGTAATCTGCTAATTAGCATTATTCTTCTCCTTCTCATGTTAAATTCAGGTTTAAGCATATTGTTTGCTGGTTAACTGTTCATGTATCTAAATTAATGCGCAAGTAATGTGTCACAATGAAATGTTATACTTCCATTTCTGAGTTACTACCTATTTATATATACATATTCTCTTTATTATTCCACATATTTAATTGATAAAATGGTCATTTACATGCAGTTATTTTCAAGAATATATAATATTAAGTCTATCAGCAATCAACTAACCATTCCTTGAATAAAATTATTCTCTTTAATGTCGTGTATACTTGTCAGCTGTGCATTAATACCATTGCAATAGTCACTGGCGTCGTACCACGTCAACGTTGCATTTGGGCCGGAGGCTGGGTTCAACGCGTAACAATTCCCGTTATAAAAATACCAGCTAGCGTCATTTCCACATTGGGAAGCTGTAAATAGAAAATATCGTATTTACCCGAAATATTGGATCACTATTTTTACTATTTAGATCCTCTCTGTTCGTTTATGCTTACATATTTCACAGCATTTGCTTATACTTTCAATGCCGATGAAAGCCGAAACGTGATGTTGGTCCTTCCTATTTAAGTCTTGTTCAAACAAAGGGTAAGAGAAAAAATCAGGGAGTGCCACAATTACAAACAGCAGCCCTTCCCAGATACCAAGAGGAAGAGGAAAATACAAATCCAAACAAGCGCAAATCGAACAAACGTAAGAAAAGCACTAAGATTAGCTTTCTCTTCCCCAAGCGAGGTAATCACAATACTAAAAGGACTTAAAAACACAAAAAACAAAATAACACAAGGCAAGACATAAAACAAATCGCCTCGTAGAATAAACTACAAAGCAACAAAGAGAAAGACTAACACCGGGACCACCGCCTTAGAACGGTCAGTAGAATAAACCACTGGGGGGTTTAAAGCACTTTCACAGCCGGCCAACTTCACCCTGGGTCCTGCTACTACTCTGCAAAATGGGCAGCTTTTTAAGGTGACCAAAATGCTAACATCACAACAGACTAGTAAAACAGAAAACAAAGTGGGCAGCTATTGAAGACGGTGACCACAATGCTAGCATCACAACACATTTAGAAAAAAAAAACAACAGAAAGCAATGCGGGAACCTCAAAGCTACAGAGAGCTACAAGGAGTAAGAACAACACCAGGACAACCGCCTTAGAACGGTCGGTAGAATAAACTACCGTGGGGTTTAAAGCACTTTTACGGCCAGCCAACTTCACTCTGGGTCCCGATGTAACTCTTAATACAGAAAAACATAAAAATTCTGTTCGCATAAAGGCTCCCAACTCAGTCAATGCATCAAAGCGAAAACATAAAAATCAAATTCATCACTATGATAGACAAAGACGAGTACTCATGGCTAATTCTATTGTGTGACAGAGTAAATGAAAACCAGTAGTTGAACCACGGCGGGCCAAGCCAAAGACAAACCGTCAAGCCCCAACCCATTTGTTTCAAAGATGAGTTAGAGGACCTGTATGCGGACCGAACATATGCCTATAATTTGCAGCTGCATCAGAATTAAAAAGAGGTTTCGCGCGTGAAAAACTGGTTTAAACCCCCTATCCCTCAGTATTTTACTGCTGCCGTTCCAAGACGGTTCCTCTGTTGCAGTTCGTCTTTGTTTGTGCGTCGGTGGTTTCATGTATGGCGTTTGTTTTGTCATTGTTTGTTTCCAGTCTCTACTTCTTTTGGTGTCTTCGTAAGGTTGTGCTTCTTGATTGTGGCATTTCCTAGGTATCTTCACTCACATTTGTGTTTTGAACCTTCTTTGGAGTTATTAACTTCATTAAAAAATCTGGAAAGTCTTATTTGTATTCTATATTTGTTCACTCCCTTTTCTCGATGGGTACGAAATGTGTAATGTTGGGTATGTTGATGTCGCTTCTACTTTTGTGGATGGCTGCATTCATTGACTGTGGCTTTTCCGACGTATGTTCTTATTTATTGATTCCCGCTTAATATCTGGAGATACTGTGCTTCCAGGGCCATGTAAGTTGTTGTAGGTGTGGGGAGAGAATTGCACTGCTAGCTAGCAGAACCTGTCTTAACAATGTTTGTTTCAAACTTTGGTGGTTCACTGCTGCCGATAAAGTTAAAAAAAAGAAAGAGAAAGGAGTGCTTCCCCAGCACTTTAAAATTTGCGTGGTTATGTTTATACCTGATATATATTATTTAAATACATATACTTAATGCCTATATATAATGTTAGTTTTTTTTTATTTATCATTAAGCTTTCAGTTAGATAATTGGTGTTCCATAATTTACTTCCGTACTTATAACAGTGGTAACAAGGTCTAGTGGCTATTTAAGAGACTGCATACACTTTCTAGTCTTCTTTATATTCTACGAAAGACACAACTTATTTTATAAAATGGTATCAAGAGTAAATGTCTTTCCCGAAGGGATGAAAAAAAAATAAAACACATACCGTATTCGGCCTAACTACCGCACTGTGCGCGTAGGTTTTTCAATGTTACTGGGACTACTCATTTGTGGAAAAATATGTATCTACCTACTGCTATAAAAAAAAAAAGATCAGAAAAAGTCTTATTTGATGATTTTTTTCTGACTTCCTTTATAAAGGCATATGTTGTGGGTACTCATTTGAATTGCATCGACAAGTCGATGCAATTCAAATGAGTACCCACAACATATGCCCTTATAAAGAAGTAGACAAAAAGTATACTGGTTGTAATCTGAAGACTACGAAATTGCTTGACTGTGAGCTTATAGGATTATGTGCGGTAATTAGATCGAATACGGTAGGCAATTCTCTCCTCTGAAAGTGTATCCATTCCCCTAGCATATATTCATATAGTTCGACATTTTTTTATATTAAAGTGGGCAAAATACTTCACTGATAAACATTCTAATCGTGACTTCCATTTAGAATGCTAACATCGCTAACATGTCTACCAGCTACAAAAGCACCGTTGGTAGAGAGTCTGATTCGTAGGGGAGAAGTCGTAGGTTCAAATCAAAGACTTTCAAAAGGAGAATTATTGTTGAATTGAACAGCAGAGACTCTGATCAGACTGCGTTTCCGCAGGGTGATCTGGGCCTTCGCTGTTCGCACGTGGTCCTAGGACACCGTCCTACGACACAGCTCTGTATTAACTTACATGTGGTTGGAGTGGGTAAAACTGTTGTGGGTGGCAAAGTTGCTCCTACAAAAGAACAGACACGGTTATTAAAAAATGGAGACGATAACTTAGTATTTGTGTTTGTTTGTTTCTCACCTGTTACCCGAGTAACCTATGGTTACTTGATAATGTTATGGTGGACGATACACCATGAATTACCTGGAGTAAACAAAGCTATATCTGCATCCGTTGGACAAAATTATGTTAATCTACAGTAAAAACTAATCTGTAGTAAAAACGAAACAAAAGTCGTTCGACTGCATAACAGATAAATGAATAAAAAACATAAATCAGCATCTTGTGCACAACGTGTTATGCTACTTAACCCTTGTCCTGCTGAATAAATTAAGATGCCACACCCACTTCTAATTTTCAGCCAATCAGATTGCTTGATCTGGATTGTTTCTATAGATTCACATACTTAATGGCAAACAGTGCAGATCCAGATCTGAAGAAGCCAACTGATCTGGATCTACACTGTTTGCAAAGGCAGGATATGTCCGGGTTCAGCAGAACAAGGGTTAACATTTTAATAAAAACACAACAAAACAATTGTAATTAATAGATCAAGGTTTCATGTTTAAAGTCTGTAGTAATTTATATAGTAAATGGGGAGAAAGTAATAAAACCTGAGCAGGTCATTTTTAATTACCATATTTACCCCCAGTACTGAGACACAAAGGCCTGGATAACTAGTGTTTACCGGCAGAATACATCGTCTGATCAGGGTCTGCACTATTTGTTTCTCATCCACCAGTTGCTAGACACATCAGAAAGAGTTATAATTGACTCGTTTAAGTTTTAGAAAGAAGTGCGATAATGAGTTTAAAAAAGTTCCCAATATTTAGGGAAAATATGCTATTTCGTAAACGAAGCACTTACAATACTGAACTAATGGTATATAGTTCCTCTCATGTTTAAAGTATTTTGATATGTCTCATATTTTAAATGTGTTTTACTTTCCGACAATTACTAAATCTTTCATTAACCATGCTTTCGATTCTCCATGAATCAATTTTGCTCAATGAATATGTAATTATTGTGCTATTAGGAACACGCTTATATATTTGTTACAGAGGGAGAGAGAGAGAGAGAGAGAGAAAGAGAGAGAGTATACCTCTTGGTATGACACATATATAATGAGCAGCGGCGTAACAATTCATATCATTCCATTTGTGAGTGGCCGTAACGTACTGTGCACAATCTTCATTGCTTTTATAATCATTGGGTTCGTTAGGCATCCAGTTCGTATAATCTACAGCACTTCCGTCACTCCATTTATAACCTGCATAAAACGTTGCTTGTATACTGTTTAATCTTTACCACTCTCTGGGCGAATTCAGAAGATGGCAAATTTATGGCACAATTGTATTTTTTCTTCATTTTCCAAAAAGAAACAAAAAAAAAAGAAAAAAAATAGGTTATGAGCTCATGCAAATTGTCTGCAAGGAGACAATTTTCATGAAATGTATAACCTATTTTCTGGGAAAATTAGAAGGCAATAATTCAAATTGACATCTGCTGAAATTTTACCAGCATGCTAAGCGTTAATAAACAGTGTTTCTGTCACATCATAAACAACAATAATAATGTACATCTTTATATTAACGGTATGATTTAAATCATAATATTTTTTGTTTTCAAAAGCATCATTTTAGATTTTTATTTTACTTCACTGCAGCTGTTGCTGTTAAGTGTCGTTTGGAGGCCAAAAAACCTCTACACGAACTTCATCTTAATGCAGATTATATTTTATTTCCTGTGGGATCATTGAAACCATTCTAGTTACTGTGAAAAAACACTAATGCCGCCCAAGCCGGTGCTAGGGGCGTATGTAACCTTGCAAACTACAATTGTTGCATATGAAGAGACTTAATAAACCCGAGTATGCAAGTTTCCTTCTTCTGTGTGTTCTTTGTTTCCAAAGACAACCTTTTAGATATTTATAAACAATACGGTCTGTCCGAACCTGAATTTAATGACGACTTAGTCTGTAAATTCAGAAAGATTGTTGGCAAAACTATTGTTTCCTTGAATATTACAAATATTGTCACTCGCTACAAAAAAGATAGGTTACAACATAGATATTCTGCGGCATACAGCATGCATGATTGTTAACCCAGTTATGATTGATTACTTTGCTTCTCTCTTTAATTGCACGACGGTGGGTCGGTCTTCAGACTAAATGACGACCCTCCTAAATCTGCTTTAGACTGTTGGTCCTGTGCTCGGGCTCATAGTGGTCTTGTTTGTGGTTTTCTCATGTTCTCGCCTTAGATCGCTATTCTCGTGTTCTCGCCATTAAGCCCTTTGCTTTGCTTTGTTTCATCAGTGTTTTGGTTTTTTTTTTGTTTCATTATGATGGTTCACAGTTAAGTTAGAAGACTCTATGCGGACCGAACATAGATTTGTAATTTTGCATCAGAATTAAAGGTGAGGTTTCGCGCGAATAAAACCGGTTTAAGCCCCACCCCGCCCCCCGCCCCCACCCCCACCCACCACCAAGCCTCACCCCCCGCCCCCACCCCCACCCACCACCACCCCTTCCCCCACTTCCACTTACAAGTACTTTTGCTAGTGACCATTCAAAGGCGGTTCTTGTGTTTTAATTTTTTCTTTTTTTTTTTGTGCGTCTGAAGTTTCATACTTTGCGTTTTCATTATCACTATTTGTTCCTCATCTCCCCTTCTTTTGGTGCCACGGGAGGGCTGCGCTTCGTGATTGTCGCAATTCCTAGGTATCTTCACCTTTATTTTAATTTTTATTTTTTGTGATTTGTGTGTGTGTGTGTGTGTGTGTGTGTGTGTGTGTGTGTGTGTGACAAAAAATCGTCTGCCAGTACTTTATCATAGTGCAGACTGACTTTGTTTCCTTTTGAATCATTGAGCCCATTTTGGTTTCAATGAAAATCGAATACCGCTAAAGTCGGTACTAGGGGGTGTATACAGCCTCGTAAACTACACAGCTGTGTAAGAAGAGATCTGATAATATCGAGTCTTCGGTTTTCTTTCTATTGTATGTTCTTTCTTTCCGAAGACAACCTTTTAGATTTTTATTCAATAAAAGGGTAATTACGTCATTATGAAACGTAACCTTATACTGTTGTTACATCATAAATTTGTCCTTGACGACGACACGTAATTAACTATCTGCAGTTTTCGTGCTCTCTAGGCTTAATCATTGATTCTTTCATGAAACCGGTTAGCCAAACAGACAAATAATTAATAAGTGTGCATCTGCTTTTTAATTTGTGACCATATATATTTATGAATATGATTTAACTGAAGACCGACAACAGATTGTGCACCCGCAATGTTTATTATTGTACATAATATAAGATACTCTCTTCCTTGTATAGCCCTGCCAAAAACCGTAACCAAAACGAACTGTTCCAATAATACTTACCAGCTTCCGCATCTCTATCGTTCAGTCCAATCCAGTATGTTGCAGGTCCCTTCGGACTGAAATGATATAAAACAATACATTTCCAATAAACTGTAGTAATACAATGGTGTAAAATAGTGTATATATTTTGGTCCTTTAAGATCACTGGGCTCACTTCAGCTGCACTCAGAAAGACCTGCTCAAACTATGGCTAGAGGACAAAAGTAACATTTATATAATCCATAAAATCGGATTAACAGACTAAATGCAAACAGAGGCTGCTTTTGCCTATTGCTTTGACATGCAAGGTTGTTATAATGAGTCTGAGGTCAACATACCAAAATCGCATTTCGGAAAATCATACCAAAGACAGACATTTACAAAATTAATGTTCAGACTGACAGACATGGGTCCAAAATAAATTGGGTGTAATCAGGCATCTATAGAAAGTAAGCATCACTTGGTAGGCAGTCCCTCCCACCATGCCTATTAGGCTGAACAGAGATTTAAAAAAATATGGGAATTAATTTCGAAGGTTTAGAAAGTCTGTTTATGGCTAGGCTGTGGCTAAAACATCAGACATAAGTCGGGAAATGGCAACATTGTAATGATTGCCAAAGTCATGATGCCTCCCATACAACTTCTTAAGTGTTCATCACGAAAACATACCTTTATAATTTTGACCTCCTTAAAACTCACTTTTATATAGTAAAACTGAGATTTACAGAGGTATACATTATTTTTCTTATTTCGCTAAAAATTATATATTGTGGGTACTCGTTAGAACCGCCTCGCCGTGGCGGTTCTAACGAGTGAACACAATCTATGTTTTGAGCAGAAATATGAAAAATGTCAGAATTGTTTAATCGGAAAATTTTCCTTTTTTGATTGTAAAATTTTCAATATATTTGAATAGGCGTGTTTTCGTAATGTGACACCAGTTTAATTCTTTGCTATCCCTGAATCCACGTAGTGAGCATATACATTAATACAAACAAGTAATTCAGAAACTGATTATGGAGATACCAGTAAAAGGCCATATATTGTGCCCAGTTGTTCAAAGCATCATTAGCTTAACAAGCTCGTTAGGGGTCAAAATGTTAAGTGTTCTAGTAAGTACAATATCTAATTCACAGGTATTTTTGCTGAAAATGTGAGAAGCTTTGAAAATGCTAAAGCTACACACATTTTTTCAGTAAAGATATTAGCGTATATGACATATTTAATGATCAAAGTTTCAACGATACATTAACTAACAACATCTTAGTTTTGAACAACTGGACCCTGGGAAATAGCCCTCCACATACCGGATAAGGATATATTTATATAAAGTTTAAACAAAATTAGTTTCATCGAGAATATAACAATCAAAAAGAGAACCAACAAACGAAGAGAAATTGCTTCAGAAATACCGCCTTGGAATGGTCAACAATAAAACATCTGTGCCTAAATTCCAATAACGTAAGTAAATTAAGTAAATTTGTACCCGTACGTCACTATAGTGTTGTGTTAACCTTTTAGATTTTCAATTTATATTGTCTGGCCCTTTATGAGAACTGAGCAAATTCCGAAGTTTTTGACAGCATCACGAAAACACGCCTATATAATATTGACCCCCTTAAACCACACTTTTATATAGTAAAACTGGGATTTACAGAGGTATACATTATTTTTTTCTGATTTCTGCTCAAAAACATAGATTGTGGGTACTCGTTAGAATCGCTAGCCAAGGCGGTTCTAACGAGTACCAACAATCTATGGTTTATAGCAGAAATATGAAAAATATTTTAGTTTTTTATCTGAAAATTTTCCGTTTTGGGTTGTAAAATTTTCAATATATTTGAAAAGGCGTGTTTTCGTAAAGTGACAATCTAAATGAGGGTCATTGATGTGGCCTAATTGCCCGAAATTGCATGTAGCTAGGCGGGTCTAGAAAAGCACATTTCAGTTAAGTTTTTGAGTGTGTTTATTGCTATCAAGGGTCGTTCTTTTTAAGAATCAATTTTGTATCTAAAACCAAATCAAATCTATAGAGGCTGTCCTTGGAAACGATTAAAAACACAAAAGAACGGAATTCGTAGTTGTAGCTTTATTCAGACTTTTCATATGACAGTAATGTATTTTTCAGGGTTGCATACGCCCCCACTCCGCTAGCACCGGCTCACAGGTTTTCAATTTACCAGAATGCGCTCAATTACCTCAAGGAAAATAGAAAACAAAAACTGTGGTATAGTAAAGTACATGGAGACTTTGATGGCCTCCATACGCCATATTTGCACCAGCAACAATATTTTTTATTATTTTTTTAAAACATTGTCATTGGAAATGATAAACACAAAGAACAAAATAACACATGTCATCTATGTGGTTTGAAGAACTGCATACGCCCCTCGTGCAGGCTTAAAAGCGGACATCGATTTACTAGATACCAGTATGGGCTCAGTCATATCAAGGAAAGTACAGCGTAGAATTTACATACATCCATGTCTGTTATACATAAAGAGGAAATCTAAAGGAATGCTAAAACATACAATAACGTAGTGTGAATAGAAAAACACTGACATGACAGTGACAGTCACTGCTGTATGTCACATTAGGGCATAAAGTAAGTCAATGAATACAATAAATAGTCAAAGAATACAGATATCATCGTTAAAGCAAGACGTTGAAAACACTTCTGCAACAAGGTATATCGGAACCCGAATTTTACGGTGACTTAGTGTACAGATTTAGAAAAATTGTAGGTAAATCTAACTTTTCGGAGCAATTCAGAAAACTTATTAACCGTTATAAAAGAATTGGCTATAGCCTGTATATTATGCGGCAGACTGCATGCCTAGTTGTCAACCCAATCTTTGTTGATGGCTATGCTTCACTCTTTAATTGCACGACGGCGGTTCGGGCCTCAGGCTCAATGACGGCCTCTTCGTAAAACTTTAAACAGTGGGTTGGGGCTTGACGATATGTCTTTGGCTTGGCCCGCCGTGGTTCAACTATTGGTTTTCATTTACTCTGGCATACAGTAGAATTAGCCATGAGTACTCGTCTTTGTTTATTATAGTGATTAATTTGATTTTTATGTTTTCGCTTTGATGCATTGACTGAGTTGGGAGCCTTTATGCGAACCGAATTTTTATATATTTCTGTATTAAGAGTAGCATCGGGACCCAGGGTGAAGTTAGTTAGCTGTAAAAGTTCTTTAAACCCCCCGGTGGTTTGCTCTACCGACCGTTCTAAGGCGGTGGTCCCGGTGTTAGTCTTACTCTTTGTTGCTTTGTGGTTTATTCTACGAGGCGATTTGTTGTATGTCTTTCCGTGTGTCATTTTGTTCTTGTGTTTTTCAGTCCTTTTAGTATTGCGACTACCTCGCTTGGGGAAGAGAGAGCTAATCTTAGTGCTTTTCGTACGTTTGTTCGGTTTGTGCTTGTTTAGATTTGTCGGTTTCCTCTTCCTCTTGGGGTCTGGGAAGGGCTGCGGTTTGTGATTGTGACACTCCCTGGATTTTTCTCTTACCTTTTTTTTGGAATATTACCGTACTCACTCAATAATTGATGCCAGAACGGAGTCATTGAGTGTACTATGGAAACTCGGTAGATCTCCACCTAAACTTTGACAAAAGGAAACAGCGTTCATCCATGTGAGGGTTTGACCATTGGCAGCAAATGCCTAAAATATAAAACAAAGTAGACCCAATACTATGTGTATTTAAGCTCGTTTTTGTCAAAACTCTCATATACCATCATATCTAAAGTAGCAACTTTAATTCAGTTTGAATCCGATGTTTACAAACAATTTGTCAAAGCGGTCACGAATTTGTTTCCTGGTTTGTATTGACTTTCTCTCTCGAAAGAACACAAACTGGCTGTTATAGGCAGGTGGTTGTAGGTAAGCGGTGGCCGTTAGGGCAGATACTACTGTAGCTTTGCTTTACTGCACATACTGAGTTAAACTGGCTGTTAGCCAATACTAAAGCTGGCACAATTAATCGGATAATCGATAAATTGATCGATAAATTCCACAAAAATGATTATCGTTACAGATTTGCTAATAATCGATCATTCAATTTCTGTCTTTTACTTTACCATATTTACCCTTAGTATTCAGACATCTCGTCCTTACCATACTTAATCTAAAATTTGAACAAGTACAACTTACAACCCAATGTTGTGTCTAAAACAGCTGGGATGAGTGGCAAACAGTGTAGACCCTGATGAGACGCCGCGTTTGCGGCGTCTCATCTGGGTCTACACTATTTGCCCAAGCCTGTCAGATCAAATACATACAGTAAAGTACAACATATGGTAAGAGTCATTCTCAGACAGACAGATAAAATTATGACCAAATCTTCAGTGATTACTAATCGATTATCGATCGCAATGGCAGGATCGATAATCGATTATCTTTTCAGCTCTGATTAGCCTTCCTTAGCCAATGCCATGCGAATCAATTCAATTTTTATCTGTAAATCGTAGTAAAACAATAAATATATCTGAGATATTTCAATACGACATCGCATTGTTACTCCGTATTACATAATAATGTGTAAATTACATCATAACTGAGAACAATTAATTATTTTTATGTCGATTATATGTACCAATTCTAACCACTTTGGATGGAACAAAGAATTGTATAAATATATTTGCATATAAATCTGTCTTACATAAAAACATTGTCCTTGGATTGCGGTCCAGCCCGCTGGACACGGTACATTAGGATACGGTGTTGGCGTCGTCGGAGTTGTTGAGAAACCTCCTTGACGAGGAAACTGACAGATGAAATTGTTCTTTTGGTTGCAATCCAAGTTCTCCCATAAACCAATAGGTTGATCCGCTCTCATTCCCACGCAGGTTGATCTTTCGTTTCCTGCAAAATAATTGGCGATAATCTGTCATATTTCATCATTATATTTATGTAAATAAACATTGGCCATGGGTAGGAAATAATGTGTCTTAAGAGGAATGGATACCCTCCCAGGGGAAAAATTGGTTTTAATTGTTTTGCCTCCTTCTAAGAAGGCCTTCTTCTAAGAAGGAGTGTACTATAAAAGGAAAAAACTGCATCCCTTTGGAACAAGTTCTTTACTTTTATAGTACATCCTTTATAGTGGGGACTTGGAGTACAGGAAAGCAAACTGGAAGTTACTAAAGTTTATTCTTTGTAATGAATGACTGAAAACATACAGTGGACCCTCGTTACAACGACAGCATTTGTTCCCAAAGATGTTGCCATTAAACTGAATTTGCTGTTGTAAAGAATCCTTAATGGACACAATGATATGTAAGAAAGACCGTGTTTTGTTCTTGTTTACTCATAGAAAATATGTTTTGGATATTTGTTAGAATCGCCTCAATGAGGCGATTATCACAAATATCCAAAACTTATGTTGCTTGAAGTTTAATGCAACATTCTTGCATAATTTCTCATCAGTTGTCACCTACTGAGCGAAGGGTTCGTGACACTAAAATCGTCATTGTAACGAATTTTGTCGTTGTATCGAGAGTCGGTATAAAGAGGGTTGACTATACTAAATTTATCAAACCCCTTTAACATGAGAACAAGGGCTTTCGTCGCAATTGTGGTGCAGTAAGGTTCACGGATAAGCAATCTTGTCAAAATGATCTTGCTAGCTTCAGTTAAGTTTGGGTAACAGAGTTGCCATCTTTCTTTTTGGTAAAGGGCTGCCAAAATGTAAACAGAAATGTCCAGGGAATGACACAGTCACAAGTCGCAGCCAATCCCTGGCACCAAAAGGAAGAGAAAAGAGACACAAACCAACACGCGTAAAACAAACTAACGTACGAAAACACATAGACTAGCTATATCTTCCCCAAGCGAGGTAATCGCAATGCTAAAAGGACTGAAAAGCACAAGGACAAACAACAACGCAGAACTTAACCCATTTTAGTCGGGAGACTCGTAAAAGGGTAATTAGCAAACAGTGCAGACCCAGATCAGAAGCCGCAGACCGCGGCGTCTGATCAGGGTCTCCACTGTTTGCAAATATTTTAGCCATTTTCTCTAGGAATATGTAAATCTCATAGCCGGGTGTACCTAAAATTGAAATTGGACTCTTCCAATATATAGTGTGGGAGAGTCTATTTCGTATACAATAAGTTAATATAAATCGCCTCGTAGAATAAACAACAAACCTTCACAGAGTAAGAGCAACACCGGGACAACTGCCTTAGAACGGTCAGTAGTACCGTGGCAAGGTGGGCGGGGGCGAGGTTAAAGCATTTTTACAGTCGACTAACTTCACCCTGGGTCCCGATGCTACTTTTATAATAGAAATACATAAAAATTCGATTCGCATAATGGCTTCCAACTCCCAAGCAGATGCATCATAGCGAAAACATAAAAACCAAACAAATAACTACGATAAAGAAAGAAGAGTACTCATTGCTAATTCTACACTCTCTGCGAGCCAGAGTTAAAGAAAATCAATAGTTGAACCACGGCGGGCCAAGCCAAAGTTACATCATCAAGCCCCAACCCACTTGTTAAAGCTTCACGAAGAGGCCGTCATTGAGTCTGAAGCCCGAACCGCCTCTAGCCATCTGTTCTTTTTATAGCTGTTTAAAAATATTTGTCTGTCTTTCCCTTTGATATTGAGTACTGGATGAGGATCTGATTGCATAAGCTTTTGAATTCACTTATATACTTTTCTAAAAGGGGATCGGTTTTGAAACGAAAGAATTTTTTCTCTTAACAGCTATTTATCCTTTCAGACCATATCTCTTTATGAGCAAATTGTTTCCACTTAGACTTTATCTCTTTACGAGCATTTTGTTCCTTTAACCCTTAAAGCGCCAAGAAAAACTGCATCTGAAAATATCGTCTGTTTATGTCGTCTGCTGAATATTCTTGCAAACTTCTCAAAGCTATTTTTTGCATATCGGCAAACAGTGTGGACCCAGATCAGACTGCTCCTAAAAGAGCAGTCTGATCTGGGTCAACACTGTTTGCAGAAATGACTTTTACAATCAGAAGCAGAAGACAAAGCAGACGACAATTGTTGTTATTGGCGCTTTAAGGGTTAAGACTATATTTCTTTATGATAAAATTATTTTCTTTTAGACTCTATCTCTTTATGAGCATTTTTTTGACTTTTAGACTATATATTTTCGGAAGAGGGTTGTTGTGCCGGAAAGTAGTTGTTTGTGAAAATTGGCGGAAAACTAACCAGCGCATTCAGTGTACTTAAGGTCAAAATCAGTCTGTGAATCTTTGAACACTGTCTCCCTTTTCAGTTCAACTGTTCTCGCCAAACTCTTAAGTATAAAAGTCAAACGACATTTTGTGAAATTTATGTCAATTAAATATTATTCTCATTTTTGTTTCGAACTAAAACAGTGTTCGACAGTAATCAGTAAAGCAAAGTACACTTCTAAATCTTAAATCGTCGGTTAAATCATGACAGCGATAATAAATAAAAATTCTAATGCACTTGCGTTTTAACGCGACGTCCGATTGGATAACGTCAAAAATTTGCGACGGTATATTCTGCGATATACTGCCGCAAATCCGACGTCATCACGTAACGTCGCTTCTTATTGGCTGGCATTTGGTTTTACGCAGCTCACAGCACTTGTCGTTTTGTGCAAATAGTACATTTTTTCAATAGAAAAAAATAAATAAATGCATTAGAATGGGGATAACTGCGTCAAATTTGTCATTTGTGGAGGTAAATCGGCGGTTTTACGGTCGCAAATTACGTTTTACGGCTCCGCTGACGCGTCGCCGTAAAACGAAATTTCCGACCGTAAAACCGCCGATTTACCTCCCCAAATGACAAATTTGAATGCAGTTATCCCCTAAATGAAATAAAAAGACAACTGTTCACCTTTGTGTGTATTATGCCAATAGGTAAACAATACCGGGTCTCCGCTCGCCCATGAATAAGTTCCAGGATTGGCTTTATCAGTCATGCCTAACCAAAAATATCCCGTTCTGTACAGCAACTGACTCGATAAGAAAGCCTGGATATATCTGCAATAAGTCGATATTTAGTGTATATTATGACGACTAACTATATTAATCCTAAATATTGGGACACCTTAACTCCTTAACATACTTGTCCTAAAACTTGAACAGGTCCAATTTACGACCTGTTGCTGTATGAAAAATAACTGTTAGATCTATTGCTAACAGTGTTGACCCTGATCAGATGCCGCATCCTGCGGACCTGGGTTTACACTGTTTGCTCAGGCCTCTCTGTGTCAATACTTTGGTTATGCGAACCGAATTTTTATGTATTTCTGTATTAAGAGTAGCATCGGGACCCAGGGTGAAGTTAGCTAGCTGTAAAAGTGCTTTAAACCCCCGGTGGTTTGCTCTACCGACCGTTCTAAGGCGGTGGTCCCGGTGTTAGTCTTACTCTTTGTTGCTTCGTGGGTTTATTCTACGAGGCGATTTTTTGTATGTCTTTCCGTGTGTCATTTTGTTTTGTGTTTTTCAGTCCTTTTAGTATTGCGATTACCTCGCTTGGGGAAGAGAGAGCTAATCTTGGTGCTTTTCGTACGTTTGTTCGGTTTGTGCTTGTTTAGATTTGTCGGTTTCCTCTTCCTCTTGGGGTCTGGGAAGGGCTGCGGTTTGTGATTGTGGCACTCCCTGGACTTTTCTCTTACCTTTTTTTTTATCTATTCTATAACTCAGAAAAAGTGTTTGCAGTATTGATTTTTCGGCAGCAATTTTAAAAAGACTGTCACTCGCTACAAAAAGCTAAATTACAACATGAAACTTTCTGTGGCGCCCGACTATAAATGTCTGTGATCGGGGCCCATCGTGGTACTGTAGATCATTGTCTTGTGTTGTGGCTTCAGATCGCCCTTTGCATTGTTCTATCGCAGTGTTTATGAATATACAGTCGAACTTCAATGGTTCGAACATCTTTGGGACCATAGAAAATTGTTCGAGACATGGGTAGTTATATCCACTGCGGGTTAATCATGGTGCCAGGTCAGGAAGCAAATAGCGATAATTTAGGGATTTTTTTTATTTCATTTACAATAATTGTATGTTGAGTGTACTCATTAGAATCGCTCGATGAGGCTATTCTAATGAGTACACACAACATACAATTTCATGATAAAATAAGAAAATTTCCCTAAATATTTGTTTTCTTCAGCTAGCGGAAGAATTTCGTAGGGACTCAAAAATGAGTGCGAATTAGCCATGGTAAACGAGCAATCGGCGTTCGAGCTATTGAGGTTCGACTGTATGTCTTTTATTTTGATGTTTCACTGATAAGATAGAGGACTCCTCTTTGTAAATTGGAGCTGCGTCAAAATTAAGGGGGAGGTTTCGCGCATGTAAAACACATTAAGCTCCCAACACCCACGCACTGAAAGTTCCAAGGCGATTCCTCTATTGTAGTTCTTTGTTCGTACGTCGGTGGTTTCATATGTTGAGTTTATTTTGTCATTTTTGTTCCTAATGTCCCTAATGTCTGCTTCTATTGTTGCGGTCGCGAAGACGGGGCTTTCTGCTTGTTGCATTTCCTATGTATCTTTACTTATATTATTATGTAAATTTACCTTTGGCCAGCGTCTTAGGAGAGCTGTGTTTCGTAAATTTAAACTTTGCTGGATATTGTCGTATTTATTTCCTTCTTATCCACGTTTTGATTACTGTGTAACAAATATCCATTCAATAAATGGGTCGTGTCATACGAGATCGTGTCTTCGGGCATATGCGGACAACGACTGAGCAGATCAGAGAGCGCATCCGCGCAGTCTGATCAGGGGCATCCATTACGAAAACATGTCTATATATTTTTGACCCCTTAAACCCCACTTTTATATAGTGAAACTGGGGTTTACAGGGGTATTCATTATTTTTCTTATTTCTGCTCAAAACATTGATTGTGGTACTCGTTAGAACCGCCTCGTCGAGGCGGTTCTAACGAGTACTCACAATCTATGTTTTAAGCAGAATCCTGAAAAATATCAGAATTTTTTATCTGAAAATTTTCATTTTTTGGTGGTAAAATTTTCAGTACATTTGAATAGGCATGTTTTCGTAATGCATGTCTGTTAACAAAATCAGTGGATACTATAGAATGTATCAATGGAAAACAAATGCCCGAATAAGACTTACCGCAAGTGTGGGATGAACCTGAATCTGTGCATTCTGCGCATGTATGAACACAACTTTTCGCTTGGAGCGGCATAAATGTCCTCGATGTTCTAAAATTAACCTGGGCCCAGTTGTTCAAAACTAACTATGTCGTTAGTTAACGTATCGTTAAAACTTTGATCATTAATATGGCATGTATGTTAATATTTTTGCTGAAAAAAATGTGAGTAGCTTTTGCATTTGCAAAAGCTACTCACATTTTTATCAGCAAAAATACCTGTGAATTATATATTATACTTACTAGAACAGTTAACATTTTTTGACCACTAACGAGATCGTTAAGCTACTGATGCTTTGAACAACTGGGCCCAGCCCTGCAAAGACATAAAACCAGAGTCGAATTACTGACCTGTCATTTACAGTTGCAAGTGTTCCGTGGTATGTTGTGTTGCATATGTTGTTAGCGCTATTCCAGTTTTTGGCTTGTCCTGCCATCAGTTTATAACAATGAGACTCGTATCCAAGGGACCACTGCAAATAATGAATTATATCGACGATTTCAAAACATAACGGAAACACGCCTAAATAGTTTTGGCCCCCTTAAAACAACTTGTTTACAGTAAAAGTGGGATTTACAGGGGTATACATTAATTTTCATATTTCTGTTCAAAGATATAGATTGTGGGTACTTGTTAGAATCGGTTCGCCAAGGCGGTTCTAAGACGTACCCACAATATATGTTTTGAGCAGAAATAAGAAAACTACCAGAAAGTTTTCATTTTTTGGTGGTACAATTCTCAATATATTCGAATAGGCGTGTTTTCGTAATGACATCCATGTACTTGGGCTAAGATTTGGCTTCAACGCGAAAAAACATACCTTTTGACCTTATTACGAACACACGCCTATTCAAATATATTGAAAATTTTACAACTAAAGAAGGAAAATTTTCAGATAAAAAATTCTGATATTTTTCATATTCCTGCTCGAAACATAGATTGTGGGTACTCTTTAGAACCGCCTCAGTGAGGCAGTTCTAATGAGTACCCACAATCTATGTTTTTGAGCAAAAATAAGAAAAAATAATGTATACCCCTGTAAACCCCAGTTTTACTATATAAAAGTGGGGTTTAAGGGGGTCAAAATAATATAGGTGTGATTTCGTGATGGACATATGCTTTCAACGAAGTTTCGAATCAGCCTGTGCATCCTCGCACTCTTGTCAGAGTCTTCGTTATCCTCATCCCTGGCTATCAAATATGTGCCCAGGGATGATTCTGATCAGACTATGCGAATGCACAGGCTGATCTGAATCTGCGCTGACTGTACATGTTTGATGGTACGTTTTCTGACGTTGAGGCTTATTTGTTTTTAAAAATAATAAAGTTAGCAGTCTTTAAGCAGTACATGTTAAACGATGGCGTAAGAATTTTAATAAGCAGGGACATACCTAGTAGTTTCGTCCGGTCAAAATCTGCCTTAAGTCAGCTATGGATATGGATATTGTTTTATTTTTGAAGTTAGACAAACCTATTTTAGTATTATGGAGCAGTTTAACAATACCGTCGTGTGATTAGTGTTTCGTGTAGAAACAATGCAGAATATCAGACAATCAGGTAAAATAAAAATCTAAAATGTTGCCTTTGAAACCGCAGACATAACAGATAGAAAATAGGAGTCTCGGTTTCACTGAGGCTCTTCATAAGCAGTAACGAGGTTTGTAGCACTGCTTACGCCCTCGAGCGTATACATGGGCACAAATCCACTTTCGAAGAGTCCAATGATCCCAAAGGCAATGAAAAATATAACAAAAATGATCAAACAGTTTTCAAAATATCTCGCTTACAAGGTTTTATCATCTATATAACTAGGAGTATAAGTCCTGAAAATACTGGAATGTTTTCAAAAGTTTATCAGATAATTTACTTATAATTTCCAAGAAGCACACCATGTTTCAAGACCCTAGCTTGAATAATTTTCGAGATATTTTCGATGACCATAATGCCAGATCCTAAGGTTATAAATTTGTTTTCATGCTCAACTCAGCTGAGCATGGCATTTGTCAAGCTAATAAATCTCAAATGACAAACAAGTCAGTCTATTTTTTTTTCTTGCTAAACATAGCTGAGCATGAACATTTATCTGCTAATAAATATGAAAATGCCAACTGTTGTTTAAATTTTCATATTTATTAACAGAGAAAATTTCATGCTCAGCTGAGATGAGCATGAAAAATGTTTTATAACATCGGAACCTGAATTCAAACAGGACTTAGCATGCAGCGAAAGGCTATTTTGTCTTACAATGAAGTTGCAGTCCTACTGTCGTATAAAAAAAATCAATATAACTGTTACTCCTAATTTTGTTTGTTTGATTCTTTGTGTTCTTTGTTACCAAGAGTGACTCATTCGAAAACACGCCTATCCAAATATATTGAAAATTTCACCACCAAAAACTGGAAGTTTTCAGACAAAAAATACAGATATTTTTCATATTTCTGCTAAAAACATAGATTGTGGGTACTCGTTAGAACCGCCTCACCGAGGCGGTTCGAACGAGTACCCACAATCTATGCTTTTGAGCTAAAATATGAAAAATAATGTATACCTTTGTAAATCCCAGTTTTACTATATAAAAGAGGGGTTTAAGGAGGTCAAAATTATATAGGTATGTTTTCGTGATGGTTATTGCATGTGATTGATCTTGGTCTAGAATATTCGCTAACGTCTGATATGTAGACATTAGGCATTGATGGGTTCAAGTTACATTCGTCCAGATTCAAAGAAGAAAGAATTTACTACAGGAATCTGTATGACACTATTGATACTTAACTTCATTTGTACATTATATAGGCCGCGCTACGCGAAAATAAGTGCCCTCGAGCATGTGCAAAATGTGCAGATTCACATGATCCTGCACATGAGCAAAGTATGATCCGTGCTGTCTGCCATTACGAAAGCATGTCTATCCAAATATATACTGAAATTTTTACCACCAAAAAACGAAAATTTTCAGATAAAAAATTCTGATATTATTCATATTTTAGCTCAAAATATAAATTGTGGTTACTCGTTAGAACCGCCTCGACGAGGTGGTTCTAACGAGTACCCACAATCTATGCCTTCGATCAGAAATAAGAAAAATAATGTATGCCCATGTAATACCCAGTTTTACTATATAAAAGTGGGGTTTAAGGGGTTCAAAGTTATTGCGGGTCGTCCTGACGGCCCGCATATATAGGAGTTGAGCTAATCACACATCAAATTCGGGAATTATACCGAACCGGAAGCGTCTGTTGACATAGTAGTCGTGCATCTGATAACGAATAGAATAGAATAGAATGTTTTATTATCCAATGATAACCTCTTTCGGGTGTAAACCATTTATGTCTAGCGTCCCATAAAAAGGACAGTAGCAAACAGTATAGACCTAGATCAGACGCTGCAAAACACGGCGTCTAATCTAGGTCTACACTGTATTATGTATAGAAATCTTTATAATACATGAAAATATTAAAAAAAAAAAAGCAATTCAGACACTTTTCTTACTATGAAATGAACCTGTCCAAAGAGTATCTTTACTGGCATTCCATTGTCGAATTAGCAAATACTAGTATTTCATTTGACTGCTAGATGGAAGTACAGTGAACCCTCGTTACAACGACAGCATTTGTTTCCAAAAATGTTGCCATTAAAATGAATTTGCTGTCAAAAAGAATCCTTGATGCACAGAATGATATGTAAGAAAGACCTTGTTTTCTTCTTATTTCCTGACAGAACATATGTTTTGGATATTTGTTATAATCGCCACAGATTTGAATTCTACCAAATATCCAAAACATACGTTGCTTGAAGTTTTAATGAAATATTCTTGCATAATTTCGCATTAACTGTCATCTCTTGAGAGAAGGTTTCGTGACATTCAAATTGTCATTATAACGTTTTTTGTCGTTGTATCGAGTGTCGGTATAAAGAGGGTTGACTGTATATCTGTGAAAGTAGGTAGACATATTTACTAAAATTAAACTGGAATATAAGATGCTCTGTCTATTTAGGTTTTTAAACCAGCAGTCAAGTCAAAGTTGTGTCGTCAGAGGAGGATCTTTGCTGTTCATACACACCAGCTTTTTCACGCGGACTAATATATTATGATTTCGTTTTACCTGTGGGCATCCGGTTTGGTATGGATTCTGCGTGGCGGACACGATGGACTTTGGCTTTTTACAGACAAACCCGCCTTTCATCGTTGTGCAGGTTTCATCATTCCAGTGGCCATCCTGTAAGTAAAAGCAAAACATGTAAGAGAAGTGACCAAGAAAAGTTCACACCTATAACAGTATAGAAGATGTCCAGTAATAACTACAATCACAGAACAAGCCTACCAATGACATCCACTAAAAGCCTAAATTTGAATAATATGTTAAACATAGCTCTTGATAAGGCGCTTTTTTCCACCAAAAAGTATCTATAATTTTTCGTATTTCTCGACGAAAACATATGTTGTGGGTACTCATCAGAAGCGCCTCGGCGAGGCGCTTCTAATGAGTACCCACAACATATGTTTTCGTCGAGTAATAAGAAAACTACTTATCTGATACTCGCTCTTATCTAGACCTATGTGTTAAAGATTGTACAACAATTCGGCAATGTTTATATCAGTTTTAACAATCTTTAGTTTTTGTTCATTTATTCGTATTATATAGTCTATGAATTTCAAAACAACTCATAATATTCTTTCTTTACTGTTAAGCGTATCGGGTAAAATTTTCAGCGCATAACATATTGAAATATTTTTGTTTGTTTTTGCAGAAAGCAGGATACAAAATGTCATGCAAAATGTCTCCAATAGAGAGTATTGCATGAAATGTCAAATCCTGTTTTCTGGGTTAGACAGATCATGCAAATACCGACATCCAGACATGTTTAAGAGGACATGATACAATGTCAGAGGAAGGAAGCTCTGTCCATATTGTTTCAACTTCCTAAATCTATGCCATATTTATATATTAATTGTATTTTAAGCATTTGATTTTTCTTTTTAAATAGAAGCTTGATAAAGATAACCATTCCGTTTTACTGGGTTGGAGGATGTTTTATCTGTTTTTAATTTCATCTGGAGAACTAACAAAAAAGTTTGAAATCAAATTGTGAAGAGAAGGTATCGGTTTACAATACATATCCCCACAAAGCAAGAAAAAGTGAGAGAAAAGTCCAGGGAGTGCCACAATCACAAGCCGCAGCCCTTCCCAGACACCAAGAGAAAGATGAAACAGACAAAAACAAATTTCAAATTTCAACTGACATGACACGCGAAGCACAACAGCTGACAACATCTAACAGAAGAACCCATCAATTGATATGATCAACGAAACAGGACAGACTGGGCATCAACCAGGAGATTTGATTACACAGGCGAACCTCGTTATCTCGAACTCGCTTATTTCGAATTACCGCTGATCTCGAAGTGAAAATCTGGTCCCTGTTTTAACACGAAACCATGACAACAGGTAACAAAATAATGTGGAAAAGAGGAGAAATTGCTTCTAAGGAACAATTTCTCCTCTTTTCCACATTATTATATATATATATTTCTAACTTCAGGAGTCAAATTACATATTCATTTGTTAAATGGGGTTGTTCAATTTATTGTTTTCCTCACTCTCTCAACTCTGATATGTCGAGGTACGGATATCTCGAAGTGTTTCAATGAGTCCCTTGGAATTCGAGATAACGAGTTCCGACTGTATTTCAAATTCCCCAGTTACTGTTAATTTATTATTGAAACTTCACAAAGTACATTTCCTGACACATCTAACTAAAAAAAAAAGGTAAGAGAAAAGTCCAGGGAGTGCCACAATCAAAAACCGCAGCCCTTTCCAGACCCCAAGAGGAAGAGGAAACGGACAAATCTAAACAAGCACAAACCGAACAAACGTACGAAAAGCACTAAGATTAGCTCTCTCTTCCCCAAGCGAGGTAATCGCAATACTAAAAGGACAGAAAAACACAAGAACAAAATGACACACGGAAATACATACAACAAATCGCCTCGTAGAATAAACCACAAAGCAACAAAGAGTAAGACTAACACCGGGACCACTGCCTTAGAACGGTCAGTAGAGCAAACCACCGGGCAAATATACGTTTCTTTACACTATGGAAGCCTCCTGCCACCCCCTTCCTGGCACCCCGTTCCCCACCCCCCAGTAAATTATTCCTGACCGTTCCAAGGCGGTACTTTAATTATGGTACTTTTGTTAAATGTTATGTAGTGTTTCACTTACAAATGTTTTTCTTTTAACATTTATGTAAGTAAAATATATATTTAGTTATGTTTGGATAACAGTTGCCATCTTTTTGAGAATAGGCTGTCAACCCTGCTTGTCATCTGTTCATTTTGATGATTTTTAATTATGTTTGCCCATCTCTCCTTTTGTTTGTTTGTTTGTGTTGAGGTTTTACGGCCCAGTCAACCCAATGGGATCATGTCGAGCGCGGTCAGTTTACCTAACCACACGTTTACTGGGCAGGCTTAGTCTTCTAAGCGGTTAACCAGTATTGTGCACATTCTTTCGCCAGAAACTGACAACTGCCCTTCTTGAATCAGCGGAAGGGAGAGAACGACCGTAGAAAATATTTCATGATCTATCTCCACGAAAGAATGTTGCCGACCTCGGCGGGGGTTGAACCCGCGACCTCCTGGTCTCCAGTCGGAATGAGTATTGTTAATGGCACTTCTTACACTAAGTTTTACTTCCACACAGTCTTCGTTCTTATTCATCCAGCTGTTTGGTTCATTGGTTCCCCAGTTGGTGTACTGAACGGTAGTACCGTCTGACCATGTAAACCGGGACTCAGTTTGTCTGTCTGATAGGCCTATATAAACACCATCATTCTTGTCCTTTGCTGTGTAGGAAACAAAACATATACTAGCTGTTAAAATGTCAAATACCAGAACTGCAAGTTAACACGTGTAAATAAGCACAAGCTTATGTATACATACGATAGTTTTCCAGCCATTTTTCATTTTGAGACACATTTTGCCCAAGGGAGACAACTTCTTGTGGGCTTTATTTTAAACAGGCCCTTTCTGTTAAAGAGCAATCGTTTTGACGTTTATTATACTCTAAAAAGGAACAAATTTTATCCCACGGGGAGCAGATTATTTCTGATTTGAATAGACACTTTGAATCCTGACATATATGAATTTCTGACGACATGAAAGTGCATAACATGCATGACATGCCCTTGTATATATGGGTTATAGCACAGCTCCGTTACCATAGCAACAACTGAGTTATGCTTATCTTTTCAAAGGTGACGTTTGCGTACCTTGTCAAATAAACATGTGTGAAACAGCAGTAAGGAATTTGTCCATTTAAGTATGAAGTTGGTCAAATGAATCGTTTGTTCTTAAGTCTTACAAGTTAGTGTAAATATGACATCTGAATCATGGCTAAATGTTGAATTGATTAAAATAGAGGCAGAGAATAGTTTTAGTCAAAAAGGTGTGTATATTAATCACAAATAAATCCTAACGTTTTAATTTAGATACAAAAGTCTATGTTTTCTTACGATTTTTCCAAAGATTAGCCACGATGAAATTCTGTTCATTTCTGTTCTGTATACTGGCCAAATGTGCGCTCATATGTCCACACTGTAACTCTGAGTCCATCCAGTTAATCTTTCTCCGTCCAAAAAAATAACAGTTAGTGCCATATGGTTTCCAGTTCGGTTGGCAACCTAGAGTCATTCCAGCTGAAATATAGTTCGAGCCTATCTAAACCTTGCATATTCAACACAAACTACAGGCATACTGACTATGTGCATTTCGCATTTAAACCTACAAAAACTGCGCATGATCAGACTAGCCTGTGCCACAGCTTCTGATAAGCTACTTTTTCAACGAAAATTATCAATAATTTCCTTATTTCCACGTAAACCTATGTTGGAGTACTCTACAAAAAAAGTTCTTGTAATGAGTACTCACAACTTAATGTTTAGATTAAAAATATTTTATTGCTTTCAACAATAGAATGATCAGTTCAAATATATATTTACAAATAGGCATGCATAAATCTGATAACATATAAACATGTAATAGGGATTATGTTTTGTGGAGAAATAAATAAATAAATAAAGTGTCGTGTGGCGGCCGTAGATTTCTTTTTTATATTCCACTATAATTAAATTTGTATTATCTGGTCATTTAAGCCTAGCGTCCCATAAAAAGGGACATCGGCAAACAGTGTAGACCCAGATCAGACGCTGCAGAACACGGCGTCTGATCAGGGTCTACACTGTTTGCGTAAAGTTCAGAAATTTCTACAAAACATGATAATATAAAAATAACCAGATACCCCTAATATAGGAAATGGGCCTGTCCAAACAGTTATGGTAGGAAAATACATTCAGCAATAATGGGTAAAACGTCAAGAATGTTGTAGTTCAATAAACATCTACATCATATCCTATCATTTTATATCGTTAATACCGTATTCGATCTAATTACCGCACATACCCCTATAAGCGCACACTCATGAAATTCCGTAGTCTTCAGATAACACTTTTTTATTTACTTTTTTATAAAAGCATATGTTGTGGGTTCTCATTTGAATTGCATCGACTTGTCGATGCAATTCAAATGAGTACCCACAACATATGCCTTTACAAAGAAAATCAGAAAAAAAATCGCATAATCATCATCAAATAAGTCCTTTTCTGATTTTTTTTTTATAGTGTATCCTTAATAGGTATAGGTACATATTTTATCACATCTGAGTGTTCCCAGTAATTTTGAAAAACCTAAGCGCACAGTGCGGTAATTAGGTCGAATACGGTAATTGCTAATATACGGTAAATTGTAGCTGGTGCTAAAATTAAAACAATAAACTTCCGATAAGATCACCTTTGGTACTGCCTAAAAGTGATCTTAACCCTTCTCATGCTGAATAAAGTAAGAAGTCACGCCTGCATCTAATTTCCAGCCAATCAGATTACTTGATCCGGATTTTTGATAGAAATTCACATATTTAATGACAAACAATGCAGATCCAGATCAGTTGGCTTCTTCAGAAGCCAACTGATCTGGATATACACTGTTTGCTAAGATAGGGCATGTCGTGCTCAGCAAGAGAAGGGTTAATAGCGGGGCGATCTTAATATTGAATGTAGAACAAAGCTCCAGCTAGGTGCTTTTTTACACGAAAAAGTACTGATATTTTTCTTATTGCTCCACAAAGTACATGTAATTGGTACTCATTAGAGGCGCCTCACTGAGGCACTTCTAATGAGTACCACAATATATTTGTCCGGAGAAATAAGAAAAGTATTATGCGGATATCCCCTTTTATCTGGAGCTATGTAGAATACCGAGAAAAACCCATTTGGAGCTAGTAAAGCTGGTCTTGACAGCGGAGCGGTCTTATTTTTGGTTGGTCTTAATACGGTGTTCCACTGTATTGTCACGTTTGCAGTTATTGTTAAAATGGAGCAAGACCAGCTTTCTAGGATGTATTAGATAGCAAAGCTTAATAAAAGATCGCATAATGCAATTTATATCGCGAATTGTGGTTCATGTACTACCACAGTGATTTTAGAATTAAATAACGTCTCGCCTATTAAAAACATGTAGTTAGATAAGGTGAAAACGTTGAAAGATCACGTAAAATATAACCAATGGGAATATAGGAAAACCAGTGAAAACCCATTCTAGTCCATTACAAACTCCAGTGAGGGTTCTGAGTAAGTTTAGACTTAGACATTTTCGAGTGCCAGTTTTCGACATATGATTTTTCTGCAGTTTATACTACATTGGCACACAAACTGATTAAGATTAACTTTTTGATCTTATTGAAGGAAGGAACTTTCAATTGAAAGTTTCTCTTCACTCGGCCTATGATCAAATCAAAATAATTGTCTAGTACTTCCGACGATGAAGAAAAGTATATTTTATGGTCTTATTATAAAGTTTGTCATGCTGTTACCTTTGTTTTTCATATATGTATTAGAAATGGTACTAAATAATATATGTTTATGCAAGACACTGCATAATCAGTGACTAATTCAACCACGATTATCAATTTTGCCGCCATATTTAATTGCACAACAATGTTTGGAGCCGCAAACTCAAGATTTTGGGCAAATAAAACTAGTTTAAGCCCCCACCTCAAGTAGTACCGTTCCAAGGCGGTAAATCTGTTGCAGTTCTTCTTTGTTTTTTCATCTGTGGTTTAATATGCGGTGTTTGTTCTGTCCTTATTTGTTCCATATCCCTCTTATAGTGCCTCGAGAGGGTTATACTTCATAATTGTGGCATTTTCTGGTTACATTGTACCTTTCCCAAGCAAGTTTGTATTGCAGTTCTTCTTTTTTAGATCTGTGTTCGATAGTAATTTTTTTTTTTTTTTTTTTTTTTTTAAGATGTCATACGATATCATTCAATAATATAAATGAAGATACCCAGGAAATGACTCAATCACGACAATTAGCCCTCGAGAGGTTCCTTAAAAGGAATGTATTAGGGGAATGCGGCCTTTTCTTGTTTCTCATGTTTAATTTAGCATTACGATAACACGCCTATTCAAATATATTGAAAATTTTACTACCAAAAAAAAGGAGAAAATTTTCAGGTAAAAAAAAAATCTGATTTTTTTATATTTCTGCTCAAAACATAGATTGTTGGTACGCGTTAGAAGCGCCTCGGCGAGGCGCTCCTAGCGAGTGTCCACAATCTATGTTGTTGTATTTAGCAAAACAAGAAAAATAATGTATACCCCTGTCAACCCCAGTTTTACTTTATAAAAGTGGGGTTTAAGGGGTTCAAAATTATTTAGGCGTGTTTTCGTGATGGAGCCGAAATTTACAGTGATTCAGTAAAAATCAAATATAAATATACACAGAAAATCCTCCAATCACGGAACACAACTAGACAAAGGTACCTGATAAAGGTTGAATAATACGAAATACAAAGGTTCTGTACCTGGAATTCTTTGTGTCGTTGTTCGAGGAGCTCGGGTTGTAGGTAAAGTTGTTAATTTTTCACAGATATAACCATTCCTCTGGCTACAGTCAATGTCATCCCACTGGGCGTTCTGAGAATACATTACCACACAGTCAGTACCTTGTCCATGGGCTCCCGGTTGTCCTGTAAAGATATATATATATATATATATATATATATATATATATATATATATATATATATATATATATATATATATATATATATATATATATACAGTCGACTCTCGTTATCTCGAACTCGCTTATCTCGAATAACCGCTTATCTCGAAGTGAAAATCTGGTCCCTGTTTTAATACAGAGACCTACTAACAGGCAACAAAATATTGTGGAAAAGAGGAGAAATTGCTCCTTAGGAGCAATTTCTCCTCTTTTCCTCAATATTTTTAATATATCTGTAACAGGAGTCAAATTATATATTCATTCTGTTAAATGTGGTTGTTCGATTAATTGTTTTCCTTAGTTCTGCAAATCTGATATGTCGAAGTACGGATATCTCGAAGTGTTTCATACAGTCCCTTGGAGTTCGAGATAACGAGAGTCGACTGTATATATATATATATATATCAGTGGTGGCAAAATAAATGAAAATTATCTCATAATACAATTTGAATACGAATATGGTTGATTTGATATTCTGTTTCATACCGCGCATAATTTCCAGGACTTCACTTACAATCACAAATCTTTTTAAGCCTGTGACATTTTGTGTTTATAACTAGAGCTGTTTCGGGAGGGTGAGGTTGGATGTCCAAAAAATCAGATTTAAACACCGCATACGGTTTAGTGTCGGCCGTTCCAGTGCAATAATTCTGTTCTTTTTCTTTGTTTCGTTTGCCTTAGAAAGGTACTGCTTGGTGGGATCCTCTCTCTCTCTCTCTCTCTCTCTCTCTCTGTGTGTGTGTGTGTGTGTGTGTGTGTGTGTGATCGGAAAGGTCCATTTCCATTTTTCATACATTTTTATCTACTGTGATTTTTTAAGCTATTCAAATTCAATTCAATATTAGTTTTATTCCAAATTATAAGTGAAATACCATAATCACGAAACACATCTTTCCCGAGCCACCAAAAGAACAGAGATAAGGAACAAATAATGAGCAATCTTGAAGTATATAACATTATGAAACACGCCTATTCAAATATATAGAAAATGTCACCTCCAAAAACTGAAAATTTTCATATAAAAAAACTCTAATAGTTTTCATATTTCTGCTCAAAACATAGATTGTGGGTACTCCTTAGAACCGCCTAACGAGTACTCACAATCTACGTTTTCGAGCCAAAATGAGAAAAATAATGTATACCGCTGTAAACCCCAGTTTTACTACATAAAAATGGGATTTAAGTGGACAAAATTATATAGGAATGATTTCGTGATGAATACACTGTAACTATGGAAATACACAAGAAAGGTCTCAGTCATGGAGCTCAGCTCCCTAAAGGCATCCGATATGACTTTAATCACATTAATGGTAACTAATCGAGTCGCCTAGGAATAATCAATTTAATAAGCTAGGGCCTTAAACCTGATTAATTACGGTTGACAGCTATGCCTCACTCTTTAACTGTACGACGGTGCGTGAGTTGGGTCGAAGAATGTATGAAGATGTCGACCTAGACCTTTAAAATGAAGACTGATATATGTTGTTATGTCTTTCTTCGGTACCTAAGTAGTCCAACTAGTAGTGTTCTTTAGATCTGACTGTCAGTGTTTGAGTTGTTGCCACGAGCCCTCATCCTTGTTTAACATAGTGATTCAATTTGATTCGCGCGTTTCTTCTGCGACGTTTCATTGAATAAGTTAAGGAAACGTTTTGTGTATTTTTACAATACTTGAATATAAAATAAAGATATGGCGCAATTAAAACTTCTCCATATTAACGTCTAAGTTGTGGTTCTTGGTTTGTTCGTTCCTTATTGGATCTATCGGCTGTTCACTAGCGAGATGAGTTCGTTCTTTGTCCTCCTGTTTAATGTTGTATTGTTGCATGTGGTTGTTTCTGTCTGCCATTGTTATCATTTATTTGAGAAGAATGGTTTGGTTGTGTTTTTATTATGTGCGTGCTATCCGTCGCATTTTACTCTTTCTCTTTAGGCTGCCCGTTGTAATTGTCGCACTGCCAGGACATCTGAACTTTACCGTATGTACCTAACCCTACAACGTAATATTACTTCCGTTTCGTTTTGCTGTTCTACATGATCTTCTGTTTAGATTTTGTTTTAGGTTTACGGATAGTTATCTATTAAACCCCCGGTGGTTTGCTCTACTGACCGTTCTAACGCGGTGGTCCCGGTGTTAGTCTTACACTTTGTTGCTTTGTGGTTTATTCTATGAGGCGATTTGTTGTATGTCTTTCCATGTGTCATTTTGTTCTTGTGTTTTTCAGTCCTTTTAGTAATGCGATTACCTCGCTTGGGGAAGAGAGAGCTAATCTTAATGCTTTTCGTACGTTTGTTCGGTTTGTGCTTGTTTGGATTTGTCGGTTTTCTCTTCCTCTTGGGGTCTGGGAAGGGCTGCGGTTTGTGATTGTGGCACTCCCTGGACTTTTCTCTTACCTTTTGTTTTGCAGTATTTAAATAATTCTCATGTAATATCCACAGACTAGTTAAAATGTGAAGAAATCCAGCACATTTCACAATCACGAAGCACAGATGAGAGAGATGAGGGAAAAAACATTGACAAAACAAACGCCATAAACAAATAAGAACTGCAACAGAGGAAACCGCATTGGAACAGTCAATAAAAAAACTACATAGACCAGTTTTACCATGATGATGAATTCGAGCTGAACGATGCGTCAAACCATGAGGGTCATTTTTGACAATATTCTTTGCTAGAATCATTATAAATCATTATGAAAACATGCCTATTCAAATATACTGTAAATTTTACCACCAAAAAAATGAAAATTTTCAGATAAAAAATCCTGATATTTTTTATACTTCTGCTTAAAACATAGATTGTGGGTACTCGTTAGAACCGCCTCGTCGAGGTAGTTCTAACGAGTACCCACAATCTATGCTTTGAGCAGAAATAAGAAAAATAATCCATACCCCTGTAAACCCCAGTTTTACTATATAAAAGTGGGGTTTAACGGGGTCAAAACTTTATAGGCATGTTTTCGTGATGGTTGAATTAAAACAGTGATGTTTCTGTTCTACTGTCTTTTCGACATCTCTCGGGAAGAAGTTTTTTGCTTGCCGTTTTATTTTTAATGAAAATAATTTGTTCTGATTGACCATATCTTATCAGAAACAATTTGTCTTTTCTGTTTCTGTGTTTTGTTCTCAAATATTTACTCTAAATTGAAATTTACAGCCAAAATTTTTGTCTGGCATATGCAATTTCTGTAGAAAAGTGATTTTTTTTGGAATTGTTGGTTTAAGTAAATATTTTTTACTTTTCTTTGTTGAATTTGATTTATTGATGTTTCATAACAATATTATGAAAATTTCAGAAAATTTGAACAAGCGAAACTTGTTGAAAATCAGCCTCCAAGTAACCTACCCTACAGATTTCTGCATAATTTGCATTCATTTTTACTATGGGAAAAATTGAAATTATTTGATTTTTTAAACCAAATGACTAGAATAAAAAAAAATGTGCATAGGTAGTTACGACAAATGGTTCTGCATTAAAGCATGACAAAACTTTGCAAATTTACTTCTTATTTACAGAACGCCAAGCAAAAAACGACTTTCTGAAAGATGTCGAAAACACAGTAGTTCTACCTTATTTTGTTTTTGATCTGTTTTATGTTGTCATTTTATGAGGTTAAGTCCGTGTCCGGTGCCTTCGGACGATTTTGTTCTGTGATTGTTTTCCTATTTGCTATATTTCTCATTATTTTTTTTATCATCTACAGGTCCTACGCTATTGATTCTGCTTCTTTCTTGCACAGAAGCGATTATCTTTTGAGGTATTGAAGATGAAATATTTTAGTCGTTTTCAGAAATATTTGAGTCTTACTCTTTGTTGCTTTGTGGTTTATTCTACGAGGCTATTTGTTGTATGTCTTTCCGTGTGTCATTTTGTTCTTGTGTTTTTCAGTCCTTTTAGTATTGCGATTACCTCGCTTGGGGAAGAGAGAGAGCTAATCTTAGTGCTTTTCGTACGTTTGTTCGGTTTGTGCTTGTTTGGATTTGTCGGTTTCCTCTTCCTCTTGGGGTCTGGGAAGGGCTGCGGTTTGTGATTGTGCCACTCCCTGGACTTTTCTCTTACCTTTTTTGATAAGATTTATGATCAAATTTACTTTTATTAGATTCAAAGCTTTAGCAATGCATTCGAAAATGTGACTTCGGGCATATGCGGACAACGAAGGCCCAGATCAGCCTGCGCATCCGCGCAGTCTGATCAGAGCCTACGCTGTCCGCAAACAGAATCATTTGATGCTATAGATGTTTCAACTTTGCGCATGCTTGAAGGAACGTTTTCCCTTGATGCGACCCATCTGGTAGTGAGCATGTGGCCGGTTATAAATATGTTCTGTAAAAAAAAGATCATGTCATCTCTTATCCGGTGTCTTTTAAGGCATGCTCCGTGGTTGTGGTCTTTCCTTGGTATATTCATATTGAAATGCATCAAAAAGAATACAATGAACGTCAAAAAGATTGCCTTTGGAAATAAAGAACACACTACATATAAGAAAATGGGAATCACGTTTTTATTAAGACTCTTCATAAGCAGTAATGAAGTTTGCAACACTGCTTACGCCCTCTAGCGTATACATGAGCAGAACTCCATTTTCAAAGATTCCACAATGGGCCCAATGATCCCAAAGGAAATGAAATATAATCTGCACTGTGGTAAAGTACGGGGATACGTTCTACCGCCGCCACACGGCACTAATACCAGCTGCAGTGTAGTAAAATAAACGTCAAAAAGATTGCCTTTAGAAACAAAGGACACACAGCAGATAAGAAAATGAGAGTCTCTGTTTATAACTTTCGATTATATTTAGCATCAAAGAAGTAACCATGAAAATCCTTTAAACAGCATTATGGCTTGCCTAAGATTTCATTTGGTTTTAGATATCTCGCCCTCTTTTTCAAGAACAGCACTGACATCGTCATGCAAATCCTACGATAGTATGTACAGTATGGCTTTAACTAGTGGTCAGATTTCTAACAAATGCACATGGATATATCATGGGGTATGTCTAAACATTGATTAGGTTCGATGACTCATTTTTTAGATCAGCACGGAAAAAAAAAGGTCAAAGGTATTTTTAACATTTAGTTTGAATATATTTCTGACTGGTATCATTATAGTATTTACTGTAAAGCAGAAATGAATTGCCAGAGGAAAGACCATAGCCATTAAGTGTAGCCTTCCCACAAATAATCACAATACTACCCAGCACATTTGCAGTAATTGGCATAAAAGAAGAAATCGAAAACAGAGGAGCCACATTGGAACGACCAGAGAGAAAACAGGGATTGGAGCAGCTCTGCATATCAAGTGCTTGTTCGGTACGCAAGGGGGCGGGAGGGGTGCTCTAATGCATACATTAGACATCATAGTGAAACAAATGTAAAGGTGATAATTCAACGTACCTGCGCCCCAGTTCAGGAAAGCAAAAGGCTTCCCCGCAACCCATCTCCATCCGCCTTCTGATCCTCTGTCATTGGCTCCTATCCACACTCCGATAGAGTTCATAGACTGTATACGACCTAAATAATAGATTACCGTATTTACACTAAGTATTGGGACACCTTAATCCCTTACCAAACTTGTCCTACAATCTAAAAACGTCTATTTTACTACCTGTTCCTGTGTCTATAATAGTCCTGGATGAATGGCAAACAGAGTAGATCCTGATCAGACGCCGCGTTTTGGGTCTACACCGTTTGCTCAGGCCTGTCTGTCCCAATATTAAGGGTTATTACTGTATAGCAAATCAAACTTATATGCCTACCAATGACACATGCAGTTTGATAAACATTATTTTGCTGCATTGTCCCCTTGTAAGTCAATACATTTTGCTCACCTCCTCATAAGTCACTAATACATGTTCTGTAGAAGTCTGACTTTTGGCGCTCACTCCAAGCCTGCATGGCATCTATGAATTTTTCGCTGTACTTTTTGCCACGCAGATGTTTTTTTTTTTTAATGCTTGCAGTAGATGATAGTCACTCTTAGGGTAAAAGGTCAGGTGAATAAAGCGGATGCGGCAATACTTCGAACCAACATTCCTTTTCATCATCCATTGCAGGTTGGCTGGTGTGAATTTGAGCATTGTCATGGCCCCGAGGTTATAAAACTTTTTTCATGCTCACCTCAGCTGAGCACGAAATTTTCTCTGCTAATAAATATGAAAATGCCAACTAAAGTTGGCATTTTCATTTTTATTAGCAGAGAAAATGTCATGCTCAGCTATGTTCAGCAAGAAAGAATTTGCAATTGCAAGTAATTTAAGATTTATTAGCAGGACAAAATTCATGCTCAGCTGAGTTGAGCATGAAACAAATTTGATAAACTCGGACCCTTTTGCACAAGAACACCACGCTTAAGCTTGCCACCGCGTTTATCTTTGATCGACTGACGCACCTTTTCGACCAGCCGATATGATATCCACCATTTATTGTTGTGCCATTTAGTAAATAATCTATACTGATTATACATTTGCCCATCAAGTACAATGGCCATAATCTACTTGCAAGGTTTAGACTTTTTGGTCCGTGATTTGCTCATGTACTTCCATTCCATTGACTGTTGTTTACTTTCTGGATTATAGCGGAAACGTCAGTTCTATTTACCTTCACTATGACAATGACAATGACAAAATTTTTATTATGTAGTAAAGACCTTCAGCCCATTATACGTTATCATGAAGTATGCTTTCTGTGATACCGTATGATATACTAGTAGTATCCTCTAGCCAATTAACTTTGATAAGCCTTGTATTAACAACTAGCTGATGCTCTCAATTTTTTTTCTTGTGTCTTACTGGAGAAGAGTCACGCTAAACCACAAACAAACGTCGAAGGATATTTTGGGAGATTCACCGTCTTACGTCAAAAAATGGTATCATTGTCCTGTACACAGTTTTGTCTAGTTTACTGTTAATAAGGAGATCCACACAACGCTTAAAAATCTTAAGTAACAGTCATACAAAAATTCTAAATCTGCAAAACCTCTAAAATACATATAGATGCGTCATTATTAATTATATAAACGATTAAGCATAATTCCCTAGGCTACATATATCAGGCTTAAAACTTATTAATATACCATCGTTGTTTACAAATCCAACAACAGGATACCTTTATTTAGTGTGATTTGATTGGTCGAGAGAAATTTAAAACGATAAATCAAGTAAGCAAGATTCGTCGTACTATTTACTTTGTGTATTTCTTTAAAATAAGTGTTCTTATTTACCATTTTAACATAATCATAACAAACTTAGAATTATAAGAAAGTAGACATATTTTTTGTGGATCTAGTGGATGTGGATTCTTGTATCAGCCAGGCAAAGAAAACATGGCAAGCAGAGTTGGCAACACTTTCCCCAAAATATGGCAGTTCTATAATCCAAACTTAACTGAATATATTTATAGCTTACGTAATTGTTAAAAGAAACATATTGGCAAATGAAACACCGCAGAACATTTACTAAAAAAGTACACAATAAAAGCACCGCCATTGACTGGTCAGTTATTAATTACTTGAGTGGGGTGGCGGGGGGGGGGGGGGGGGAGGGCTAAGCTAGCTTAAAGGGCCGGATCCTAAACCTTGCCCTCAGCTTCCATAGTGGTAAAAACATATATATTTGTTCGGTCCACGTGTATGTTTTCAAACTCATCCATGAATCATTAGGGGCATTACGTTACATAACTTGAATCATTACGTTTATTTTAACCCTTGCCTTGCTGAATAAATCAAGATGCCACGTCCACTTCCGGGTTTTTGGTAGAAATTCACATATTTAATGGCAAACAGTACAGATCCAGATTAGCTGGCGTCCTCAACTGATCTGAATCTACACTGTTTGCTAAGACAGGGCATGTCGTGTTCTGCATGAGAAGGGTTAAACCATGTAACATACCAGCCAAGTAGTTTTGTTCCTCCAATGACTCTATAGAAACTAGGCTACTATGAAGCCGTTGGCACTGATTTAAGGCGTCGATCCATGCTAGTGGTTCATCAATAAACTGGTAGCAACTTGGTGTTAATGGGTTACTCTCCCATCCTGGACCACATTTCACAGTCCAATCCACTAGAATCAGAAATCAATACATGGTTTATATGTCTGCGGTTATATTCTATAATAGAAGCGAAAATGTTCAGATCGAAGATATGCTAGTTAATTATTTTTTTCCTGAAGTATAAAGTGTCCTCACTTATGGAATAATGATTTAACAGAATTTTAACACTTAGCGGTTAAATTTGTCAGCAGACGGCGTTTTGATTTTTTTTTCTTATTTTTTTCCGGGCAAATGTCATAATCTGTTTTCTGGGACAAATGTGAAACATATTTCAACGTGTTGTCTGCTGAAAATTTTACCCAGGGTGCTAAGTGTTAAAGTTCTTTTATAAGTGAGGACACTTTACAGTTCGGGAAAATAACTTGTTAGCATAATATCTTTGATCTGAACATTTTCGTTTTTATAATTGAATATTTGTAGCCTTCAGTGTCTCAGACCATAAGTATTAAACTTGGCCGCAGAGCAAGAAAACGTACCTTCTGATATGTGCGCCTAATTAAGACTCCAATTAGCCTGAGCATTCTAGAAGTCCGACCAGTGTCTTCGTAGTGTGCATGAAGAAACTCTGAATCTTTGGTTATCTAAAATGCGCCCTGTGAAGAGTCTGATCAGACAGACAGCTAACTGTTTCACTAGACTGCGACACATGACGACAATAAAATCTTCACCTTAGCGCAAAAAGTCGTTTATATATTTTATATTTTAATGGAGTTATTGACTTTTGCGCTAAGGTGACTAGTCATGATGTATAGATGTTGGGTACGTTCACATTTTCCTATTACCTATCTCTGATGGAACACTTATTATTCTGTGTAGTATTTCTACAGATTAAAATCAATCAGTCAATAAACAGAGCCAGTGCGTCTGTTAAGTAGACACAATTAGGCAGGAATGGCATGAGAAAGGACATGGGTTTGTCAGACTTCCCTGTTTGCTTTTCATAAGCATATAGTCTGTAATTAAAAATATAGTGCAACCCACTGGACTTCAGGCTTGTCAGTTATGTTTTGGTTTATTGTCAAATATATAAGAGATATTGCTTAAATAACAACTTCATAGGGTAGATTACATTGCTCTTTTTCGCGACAAAGGTGGTTCAGATATTGACCTCGTCAAGCGAAAAATGACCTTCGAGCTTGCGAAAAATGTGCGGATTTACATCATCCTGACCATGCGCAAAGTCTCATTCGAACGTTTCTTCTTCAATGATACATTCTATAGTATCCAATGATTCTGCAGCGAACCATTACGAAAACATGCCTATTCAAATATACTGAAAATTTTACAACCAAAAAAGGAAAATTTTCAGATAAAAAAAATCTGATATTTTTCATCTTTCTGATCAAAACATAGATTGTGGGTACTTGTTAGAACCGCCTCGATGAGGCGGTTCTAACGAGTATCACAATCTATGCTTTTGAGCAGAAATAAGAAAATAAAGTATACCCCTGTAAACCCCAATTTTACTATATAAAAGTGGGGATTAAGGGGGTCAAAATTATATAGGCGTGTTTTCGTGATGCAACAAGGCCTGATCAGATTGCACGTCAGCGCATGCCCCAAAGGCATAATTTCGCACGGTGCGGCTCATATGTCTATTTATTTTCCAGGTACCCTACACATTTAAGGAACGTTTGAAGACATGAACAAAGACAGCAGTCTTTTTTATTACTTTATTTGATTGTTTTTTGTTTTGTTTTTCCTTATTAATGCTATTATTCTATCAACAAACTGCACATGGTTTCGAGCGCTTGAAGGCTCCGTGTTCCTTAACAATAGACATTTTTGTCCAAGAAAGGTTGAATAAATTGATATATGGTATTAATATAATCATAACACGTTTTTGTTCGATTTCAAGAACGAGAAACTAACTGAATTTTTTACAGGCTGTCAAGTGTCACAGTTTATGATTGTATTAATACCATATACCAATTTAGTAAATCTTTCTTAGATAATAAAATGCCTATTTTTGAGGAGTATGGAGCCCTTAAGCTAATTTTCCTCGTACTTCATCATAGTACAGTGTATATTTTCATTTCCCTTCTGATAATTGAGCACATTCTGATATCTTGGAAACTGGAGTCCCGCTTAAGTCGCTACTAGTAGGTGTATTTAGCCCTGCAAACCATCACGAAAACACGCCTGTATAATTTTGACCCCTTAAACCCCATTTTTATATAGTAAATCGGGTTTACAGGGTTATACAATATTTTTTTTTTATTTTTGCTCGAAAATTTAGATTCGTACGAGAATCCACAATCTATGTTTTGAGCAGAAATATTACATCATGAAAATATACCTATACAAGTTTGACCCCCTTAAACCCCATTTTTACATTGTAAAACTGGGGTTTACATATTTTTTCTTATTTCTGCTCAAAAATTTAGATTGTGGGTACTTGTTAGAACCGCGTCGACGAGGCGGTTCTAACGAGTGCCCACAATCTATGTTTTAAGCAGAAATATGAAAAATATCAAAATTTTTATCTGAAAACTTTCAGTTTTTGATTGTGAAATTTTCAATATATTCGAATAGGCATGTTTTCGTTATGAACTATTTTTTCAACCGATTGTAAAAAATATAAATGTAGACACACAGGAAAAATATTATTCGGAAGCGCAGTCTTCCAGAGGCACCAAACGAAGGCGAGATAAGTGTCAAATCATGACAAATCAAACGCCACATATGAAACCACCGACGAACAAACAAAAAAGAACTGCAATAGAGGAACCGTCTTGTAAGTATTAACATTCTTACTGAGATTATCATTAAGAAGCGATTAATTAACCATTTTACTCATTACGAAAACATGCCTATTCAAATATACCGAAAATTTTACAACCAAAAAATGACAGTTTTCAGATAAAAAATTATTGTATTTTTCATATTCCTGCTCAAAACATACTTTGTGGGTATCGTTAGAACCGCCTCGGCGAGGCAGTTCTAACGAGTATCCACGATCTATGTTTTTGAGCAGAAATAAGAAAAATAATGTATACCCCTGTAAACCCCAGTTTTACTATATAAAAGTGGGGTTTAAGGGGATCAAAATTATATAGGCATGTTTTCGTGACGTTTAATTCTTCTTGTATTATATGGGTCGCGCCATGCGAAAACGTGTCTTCGATCATATGCGGGCAGCCGCGCAGTCTGATTAGGGACTTCGCTGTCCGATAACAGAATCGTTTGACAATAATAATAATAAATCAATGAAGAGCAAATGCCCGCATCACGAAAACATGCCTATATAATATTAACCCCCTGAAATCCCACTTTTATACAATAGATCTGGGGTTTACAGGGGTATACATTATGTTTCTATTTCTGCTAAAACATAGATTGTGGGTACTCGTTAGAACCGCCTCGCCGAGGCGGTTCTAACGAGTACCCACATTTTATGTTTTGAGCAGAAATATGGAAACAGGGGTATACATTATTTTTCTATTTCTGCTCAAAAACTTAGATTGTGGGTTCTCGTTAGAACCGCCTCCCCGAGGCGGTTCTAACGATTACCCACATTTTATGTTTTGAGCAGAAATATGGAAACACATCAGATTTTTTTTATCTGAAAAGCTTCAGTTTTTTTAGGTGAAATTTTCTATATATTTGAGTAGGCGTGGTTTCGTAAGGGAATGAGGCTTTGCGTATGCGCGGTATGAATCTGAATCTGTGGATTTTGCTCATGTTCAAATGCACTTTTTTCGCTTGACGCTTTCCATATGATTACGTACCTGCTTGCGTTGGTGAACCAGTCGGAGGCAAAATGCTATCTGAAAAAGTACAGAATACGTATCAAAGTAACAGTCATTAATAAATCAAAAGACGTTTAAAGACATAGCTGAAATGAGACCTGAAGTGGTGCCACTCACGAATGATCTTATTGTCCCTGCCTAGACATCAGGCAAGAAAGATCTAAGGCACGTCATAAGGAGGTGATTATAAGATCCCAGCAGGGGGTGGTAAAGAGGCTTTCTGAGGGGTAAAATAATACTTTGGAGGCAATATTACCGATGGTTCAGATAAATAAGCCAGTATTAAATTCCCCTTATCGTTAATAAGATTAATAACAGAGCCACGTCTTATTTTCATCTCTTTAACCCATTTTATACTGAATAGAATCCCCCACACTATATATTGGAAGAGTCTAATTTCAGTTTTAGGCATATCAGGCTATGAAATTTAGATATTCCTAGAGAAAAATGAGTAAACTATTTGCAAATAGTGGAGACCCTGAACAAACGCCTGATCTGGGTCTTCCCTGTTTGCCAATTACCATTTTACTGGCATCCCGACTACAATGGGTTAAAGGAAACTATGGATCAAGTGCTTTAGCAATACATGAATAAATTGTTATTTTACTTATGCTATCTTCACGCCTGTCAGTTAGTTGTTGTATTACCCTCCTTTCAACATCTTTTTGAAAGTCGTTTTTGCCTGGCGCCTTACTAATTTGCAAAACTTTGTCACACAATATAAAACCATTTGTCAACAACCCATATATAAAAAGTTTTATTCTAGTGATTGGTTTAACGAAATTCGAATATTTTCATTTTTGGCTTAGTAAAAATGGTTGTAAATTATGCAGAAATCGGTAGGTAAATAAACTTGAGGCAAGTTTTCAATAAGTTCCTTTTGTTCAAATTTTCTGAAATTTTCACAATATTGTTATGAAACATAAATAATTACAATTCATAAAGAAAACTAAAAAAACTCCTTAGATAAAAAAAATCCCAAAATAGCACTCTACTATAGAAATTGTATAGATAAGACTAACTTTTTGCCATAAATTTAATCTAGTGTAAATATTTGAAAACAAAACACAGAAACAGAAGAAACAAATTGTTTCTAGTATGATATGGTCAACCAGAATAAAATGGTTTCATTTAAAATAAAACGCCAAGCAAAAAGCCTCTTTCCGAGTCATGTCGAAAGGACAGTAGTTTCCTATTAGTCTCACAGGGAGCACTGGTAGTGTAGACTTGCCCATAAGCACGAGTGTTATGCTCACAGCAATGTTCGGACGTTATTTTTGCGCATGTGCAGGGTGATCTGTATCTGTGCATTTTGCGCATGCTCGAAGACACATTTTGTTGTCTTTTAGTTAGCAGGTCCATTTAAAGTTCTACTGATACATGCTAACAGATAGACATGTTCTGCGAGCCTATTCATACCACAGCTCAAGAGAAGTATTTGCTTTCATAAAAAGGTAGGTCTTTGCTTAGCATACAATGTGTGCTAAGCGCAGACCAAGCTTTTTGTGAAAGCTAATAGTGGGTTATAATATAACGTTGAGCAGTCAATGAAAAATAGCATTGACCAAGTCCATGACCTTTCATAAAATGCTTCTGAAGCAATGGCAAATTGTTTACGCCAATGGACGTAGACAATAATTCGTTAGCGATTCAGTTGGTAAAGGGCGCAGAAAGCTTGTGAAACTCTTATTTGAATCCAAAGTGGTAAAAAGCAAAATAATAGTGCAGATTATATTTCTATTTCACTTGGGATCATTGAGCCAATTGTTTATTCATGTATACGCTAGAAGGCGTAAGAAGTGTTGCAAACTTCATTACTGCTTACTCAATCAAACCCAGACTCACTTTTTCTATCTGTAAAGTGTTCTTTGTTTCGAAAGCAACCTTTAGCTGTTCTTTGTTTCGAAAGCAACCTTTCAGAGTTTTATTGTCAGAAATTTATAAAACACGTAGAACACATGTCGACACCTGCTTGACAAAATATTCTGACAGGGGTGTCAAAGACAAAAACACGTAATTTTACATATTCGTCAACCAAGAAAAGGAAACACCATCAATATACGTAGCAAAATAGAAGGGAAGGCAATGATCAGGAATCGATACAATTTATCCCACACCTCCCATCAGAGACATCAAAGGGAAAGAAACTCAAACACGAAATAACTGGACCCTAATGGAAACATCACTAGCAGAAAGCCAAACGGACAGTTACTTTCCCATAAAATGGCCAAATGGCTATCCAAAACAAAAAGATGTAAGCGACACACACATTCAAAGACGAACTATAACAAAAATAAACCATGACAGAAGAACCGCCTTGGAACGGTCAGTGAAAAGTATTTCACTGGGGGGCTTAAATAGACTTTACGTAGCCACAATCCTCGCCCTTACTTCTGCCGCACCTATACATTGCGATGGCATTTCGCCCAGTGAAATATGCCACAGCGAAACCACGTAAAGTAAATAAGTGAATTCAGGAACTGATACAATCAGTTATCAACATCAAAGGAAAAAAAAGAAACAAATACAATTAAACAGCCACAAAAAGAACAGATGGGAAGCAGAGTTGGCAACCCTTTCCCAGAAAGGTGGCAACTCTGTTATCTAAAATCAACTGAATATATCTATAACATACACTATTGATACAAGAAAAGCATTTGCTAGTGATGCGCTACAGAACATTAAACAAAATGTACTACAAGGAGAGTACTGCCTTGAAACGGTAAGTAATAAATTGCTGCGGTGCATAAGCTAGCTTTACGAGATCCCAACCCTCGCCAACAGCTCTCATAGTGGTAAAAACATATTTGTTCGGTCTGCATATAGGTCTTCTAATCAATAATGAATCATAACAGTCAACAAATAAATCAGAGATACCACCTATAATGCAATAAAGATGGGGACTCAATAGATACAACTTGTTGAGATACATGAAATTCCCTGGGTGTCAAACAACCCCATTGGAACACCGAAGCAAAAGAAAACCACCAGTGCATCACAAAAACATAACTATATAACTTTGACCCCCTTAAATCCCACTTTTACATAGTAAAACTGGGGTTTACAGGGGTATACATTAGTTGTCTTTTTTCTGCTCATAAACATACATTGTGGGTATTCGTTTGAACCGCCTCGGCGAGGCGGTTCAAACGAGTACACACAGTATATGTTTTGAACAGAAATGTAAAAAATATCAGAATTTTTATCTGAAAACTTTCAGTTTTGGGTGATGAAATTTTCAATATATTTCAATAGGCGTGTTTTCGTAATGTGATCCCCGGTGAAATCATATTTTACTTACTTGCATCTTTAGAGCATATGAAGTGCTTTCTCTGACTACAAAGAACGTCATTCCACCTGTTGTTATACTGAACCACACAGTTCTCTTGGTGGCCACCATTGTTGGGTTGATGTGGCTGCCATGCCGTAAAGGTCGTCTGAAATGCAGAAGCCTCATCAAGAGAATGTCTGACCTAACCCTGGTTCCTGCTGGACCCGGATATGCCCTGCTTTTGCAAACAGTATAGATCCAGACCAGATGGCTTCTGAAGAAGCCAACTTATCAGGATCTACAATGTGTGGCATTAAGTATGTAAATTTGTGTCAACAACCTGGATCAAGTAATTTGATTGGCTGATAATTAGCAGTGGGCGTGACATCTTACATTATTCAGCATGGAAAGAGTTAAGGGCACTGGATTCTGCTATTTAACCCTTGTCATGCTAAACCTGGATACACCCTGCCTTTGCAAAACAGTGTAGATCCAGATCAGTTGGCTTCTGAAGAAGCCAACTGATCTAGATCTGCACTATTTGCCATTAAGTATGTAAGTTTATAGCAACAATCTGGATCTAGTAATCCGATTGGCTGACAATTAGAAGTGGGCGGGGCTTCTTAATTTCTTCAGCAGGACAAGGGTTAACAATGGAGACAAATTTTGTATCTTCCGATTCGCTTGCCTCAATACCCACCCTCTTCTGAAAGAAATGGTCTACACTGAAAATGGCACAGGAGGGATTTTGTTCACGTTGCGAGCAAATGTTTTCCTTTTAGAGTAGATCCCTCTTCAAAAACAATAATATATGACTCAAAGATATAAATGGTTCTAAAAAGTATAGTCCTTGAGAGCAATGAATACTCGCACATAAATATCTGAAGTGCGGCCGAAACATTCCTCTGGCAAATAACACAGGAAAGGTTACCGTCAGGAATATCCCAGTAAGCATTCTTTATAAATCTATAGCGGGCCGTTATCGGCCCGTCAGCTACCCTGAGGGGCCCATAACGGCCCGCTATAGATTTATAAAGAATGCTTACTGGGATATCGAAGCAGAGCTTCCCCAGGCACCAACGCAAGAGACGTGAAATATTCAATGACACCATTTTGAAACGGATATCCTTTGGAAATACAGAATGAAACAAAAATATAAGTGGATACCTCGGAAATACTACAATCACAGTCCTCCCGAGCCACCAAAAGAAGGAGAGATGAGAAACCCGAAACCGCAGACACAAAAACAAAGAAGACCTTTAATCAAGGAACCGCCTTGGCACGGTCAGTAGGAAAACTACTTCGTGGATGTGGCATTTCCCGGGGATCTTCATTTATATTTTGTATCTGATCTACGCTATCTTACACTCCAAAAGACCGATTTGTAAGCATTGTGACTGGCTCATCTTATTGCTTGGTGACTCCACTGAATAATAGGACATCATATGGTAAAAATAGGATCTTACTTGAGTGGTCGTTTCATATGAAATTTATGAAACGTGCTTTAGGCACGTTTCATAAATTCCATATGAAATGGTCACAAATGGAAGGTTCTGTTCATCATATGACTTTCAAACTCTATTTTGACCGTAGATTTTTTTTTTTTTACATTTTAACCCTTATAAAATGTCTTTAACTATGATTTTAAATGATATACCATGTGTAAAATTATCGCTGAAACCGTTATTGTAACTGAATTGAGAGCTTTTGTGACCTAGCATAATTGTTTTAGATATTGGTTTTATGCGCTCGTCAAATCTTAAAGCACTTACAAAAACTGTGATAACATACAGATTTGTCTTTGATATAATTCAGTGCCATGTTTGGTTTTAAATCACTTGCACATACCTGTTAGCACTTTTATTTGATAAAAACTTTATACAAGCATTCACTTCGCTACAAGCTACTTTTATCCCATGAATTTCTTAGCTGTTAGTTAAGTCTTGTTGTATATATGTATATAAATTTTAGTTAGAGGACCACAAGGTAGAATAGTTATTTATAGCTAATTGTGTCATCCTCTTTAAACATTGTTTAAATAAATAAAAATAAAATAGGTTTAATTGCTTTTCAACAGAAAACATGCCGCTGTCGCGGACGGCGTGATAACGTTAGTATTCAAGTGTTTTGTGCTCATATGTGGTAATATTATTTTTATGCCGTTACCCAATGAATTGTCATATGACGATATTGCTTAATCAATAGACAAGTGAAACGTAACTAAGTCTTACCGGTGTAGTTTCGTCGTTCCACACATACACACCGCCATTAGTTCTGTCGTTCAAACCAATCCAGTAGCTTACACCAGTCTTCGCCATATCTGAAAAAACAGTCATTTGCTGTGATGAATCATCACAAAAAGACGCCTATTCAAATATATAGCAAATTTCATCTCCAAAACTGAAACTTTTCAGAGAAAACTCTGATATTTTTCATATTCTGCTCAAATCATAAATTGTGGGTACTAATTGGAACCGCCTCGGCGAGGCGGTTCTAACAAGTACCCACAATCTATATTTTCGTGCAAAAATAAGAAAAATAATGTATACCCCTGTAAACCCCAGTTTTACTATATAAAAGTGGGGGTAAAGGGGTCAAAATTATATAGGCATGTTTTCGTGATGATACAAAGGAATTCTATGGATATGACGGCTAATTTGCCTGATAGAAGTTATACATGTTTTATGCCAAAACGAGCTCTAAATTTCAGTAGACGTTTACCCATTTATGCCTAGCGACCCACAAAAGCGACATTGGCAAACAGTATAGACCCAGATCTGCGAAAATCGCGGCATCTGATCAGGGTCAATACTGTTTGCATTTAGGACATGAATTTCTATAAACCAGGTACAAATAAAGAAGTAACCATACACTCCTTATATTGAAAAAAAAGTTGTCCAAACAGTTATGGTAGAAGAGTCCACTCGATATAAATGGAATAATCTACCATTTTACGTGTATTGTTTAAAAAGTTGTACGAAAAAATCTTGTTTCAGGTTCTATGGATGATAGTTGTTAACTGTGATGTTTCATTGATGGTTCTATGGTAAGATAGAGACCCTACGTCGAACAAACATATTTGTATTTGCAGATGCTCCAGAATTAAAGGTGACGTTTCCATCGAATAAAATGAGATTATGGCCCCTTCCTAGAATTTTACTATGTTGCAGTCGTTCTTATTTTGTGTCTCGGTTATTGTGTGTCTCGGTTATTGTGTGTTGCCTTGTTTTGTCATTGCTCCTCACCCTTTGTTTATCGGTCCCTACGGAGGACTGGGCATCAGTAAACATGTTCTCCTCTTGTCCCAAGGTCGCACTTACGTATTTTGCGTATGCTTAATATCTACAGATGAAAGGGTTTAGGAGGAGCGGAAAACATTTCAATGTGAAATAAAGAGGAGGTATGCAGCCCTTCAAACATCCATGGTGCCGTATGAGAGAGTATAAAGCCCAAGCTTCCTCACGAAATCATACCTATATAATTTTGACCCCTTTAAACCCCATTTTTATATAGTAAAACTGGGGTTTACAGGGATATACAGCACTTTTCTTATTTCTGCGCAAAAACAAAGATTGTGGGTACTCGTTAGAAACGCCGAGACGGTTCTAACGAGTACCCAAAATCTATGTTTTGAGCAGAAGTTTAAAAAATATCAGAGTTTGTTTTTGTTTTTTTATCTGAAAATGTTCAGTTTCTGGAGGTGAAATTTTCTATATATTTGAATAGGCGTGTTTTCGTATTGTTATAGATTTAAATGTTCTTTATATTATAATTTTCTCTTATAAATCAACTCTTAACCAAACTGACATTGAATGTCACTGACATAATTCATAGGCGTAGCGCTCATTACGCATCTACTCAACATGTTTATGCAAAATATTTGCAATAAAGAGTCACCAATTACATAAAGCCTGCTTTTTTTTACCATGGTGACTGATCTTAAAAGGGCCGATCTCTATCAAAATGGGACTACTATTAAAGAAAAGGATTTGCCCCCTTCAATTTCGTTCTCTGTGTGCTTAAAAATTATCCCATTGTAATTCATGCATATTAATATCACTATATGACTTATCATACGTGACATATCACCTGGATATGGTATTTTCCGGAATAAGGGTTTAAATTCGTTGGATTTAGATAACATTTACCACTCGCTTTGCTAAATCTGCAGACGACAAATTGAAACCAGTTTTTTTTCCTCTTTTTATTTTTACAGAAAATAGGATTTGACATTTCAAGCAAATTGTCTCCATTGACAATTTGCATGAAATGTCAAATTCGGTTTTCTTAGAAAAATTAGAAAAATATTTTAATGTGTCGTCTGCTGAAAGTTTTATCCAGATTGTTAAATTTTAATGCTTCAATACTTACGGTTAATAAAGTTCTGTATGCCTTGGGATGTGATTTTCGCTAGATCCGCCCCCGCAGTCTTCTGACACTGCGATCTTGCTGCCAGCCAATTCACGCCCTGATCAAATATCCGGTAACACTGGCCTCCATATTGGCGCCAGTTTGTCGGACAGCCATAATGGGCTAGAAACAAAAAAAAATCAAATTGGCTTGAAATCATCTTATAATTCATGTTTTGTTTTGTTTCTCGGTTCAACAGCAAATCAATAGAATGTCAAATTTGTTTGCAGAACTTTGAAAAATGTTATCCACTGAATGAGGTAGTCCGTTTAGCTGTAGAGTAGAGACGATGTAATAGGTAATACTGACATACGTCAGAAAACATACTGTCGGGCATGTGCACCCAGCGAAGATTCAGATCAGCCTGCGCATTCGCGCAGTCTGATCAGAATCTTCACTGGGCGCATTTTGGATAGCCAAGGATGCAAAGTTTCTTCATGCGGGCAACGAAGTTAAAGTTAAACTAACAGGTAACTATTATATCATTTATGCTTGTATCTACAGGTAAATGCAAAGAGTTTACTATTGTTGAATATATGTAGCAGAGCAAATCTGAGTTGGATGTAGTAAAAGCCGAAAATTACATGATTATGTTTGTTAATGAGTACAATCCATATACACTCAGTTTCTCTTGGTTTTAAATTATATCCACGTTTATAGAGAATGCCCCCCCTGGTATATATACCATAATTCCAGCTCCGTCATGTTAACTTTGAAATATGTGACGTAGAAGACATATTTTAGAAATTTACGCAAAACAGAACGGTCTAAAGTTCCTGCAACGTGGATTTTTTGGAAGAGTAAATGGTGTTCAGAATTTGTTCGGGATCAACAACATTGCTCTGAATAAGTGTAAATATGTTAAGCAGGAATTATAGTGATATACAATTTCAAATGAAATGTACCAAAGCATAACGAAAACACGCCTATTCAAATATATTGAAAATTTTACAACCAAAAAAGGAAAATTTTCAGATAAAAAAATTCTGATATTTTTCATATTTCTGCTCAAAACATAGATTGCGGGTACTCGTTAGAACCGCCTCGCCGAGGCGGTTCTAACGAGTACCTACAATCTATGTTTTGAGCAGAAATAAGAAAAATAATGTATACCCCTGTAAACCTCAGTTCTACTTTATAAACGTGGGGTTAAAGGGGGTCAGAATAATACAGGCTTGTTTTCGTTATGGTTTCCTTTATTAGCCCATTTATGCCGGGTGGACTCTACGATCCCAACGCTTTGGACGGGTCCATTTCATTGACGGTGTGTCTGGTTTCCTTTAATTATTACCACGTTTTTATAACAATTTACATATCTAATGCAAACAGTGTTGACCCTGATCAGACGCCGCGTTCTGTGGCGTCTGATCTGGGTCTACACTGTTTGCCAACGTACCTTCTATGGGACACTAGACATAAAGTGGTTACTATAGATTTTCTAAGAAAAAAAATGGAAAATATCATTCACTGTGTGCTTACGTCTCGGGGTCCGTGGGATGGGTCTTATACGTCTGCCCATTGGTATAAGGCAAACGAAAGGCTTTTGTGCTCCACAATTGTTGGTGGTACGCCATTTACCGCTTCTGTCACCTGTAAAATAAGTGTAGACTTAGTTTTAATGTGGGGTTGCGGATGTAGAACTATATGCCCGGATAAAAGTTCACAAACGCAGAACAGTTGTGTTTATGGTTACTATTAAGGCATCCGTTTTATTATCATTAGTTTTAGGTTTAAGGGAGCGCCTACCATATGATTTTAGTCCCACCGTAAAATAAATTTGCATTTCAATTTTTATTTTTACTTATTGTCCCTACCCTTCGAATGTAGGGCTGAAATGTTGTGTTTTCACATGTATTTTTGTTGGAAGAGGTTAGTTACAAACGTTTGGCAATAGCAATTTCACATAAAAATGACTATCGTTAAATTCGCTATTTAATTTTATTTTATCGAACCAAGCTTTTTCATATTTTCATTTTAATTGTAGTTCTCCCTCCCGGCAGTCACTTTTTAAGAAACCTCCCGTAAACCTAAAGATTTTAAAAATCCGTCATGATAGGATAGGGAAATCTCACCCGAGGGGTAGGATTTTCAACCAGGGACGAGGCTTGCCGAGTACCTGATTAAAATTCCTTCCTCAAGAGTGAGATTTTTCCTATCCTGCATGGACTGGCTCACGATGGATTCTTTTTCTCTCACCTTTAAGTGGATTGTTCCTAGGGCCAGCATGGTCATGTTAGATAGAAGTTTCTCACATGGGCAAAAAGCATACCTTATATTGGCAGAGGTGGGAGAGAAAAAAATTCTTGCCTACATTCATTTTGACATTACTTGCTTGTAACTGTGTCGCAATAGCATTGTATTCACAAGATACTCGTAGGATGATAATAAAATGTCCAGGAAGAGAGACAACCACAGAACACGGTCTACCAATGACACCAAATAGGCCCTTTCAAGCAAAAAAGTGCCTTCGAGCATGCGCAAAACGTGCGGATTCACATCATTCTGTGCATGCGCAAGGTCTCATCTGGGCTTTTGCTCTCAACTTATACATTCAATAGTATGCAATGATTCTGTTAGCGGACAGTGAAGGCTGTGATTAGACTGCGCGGATGCGCATATTGATCTGGGCATTCGTTGTCCGCACATGCCTGAAGACATGGAAAGTCAAACTAAAAACTGCTCTCTGTCACTATATATACCAATCTACTATCTGTTGATGTGTCTAAAAACTGCTGAATGGCTCGAAAACAGTGTAGACCATAATCAGATTCCGCATATTGCAGCATCTGATCTGGTTCTGCAATTTTTGCTTATGTGTATCTGTCCAAATATTCAAGTAAATAGGGAAAGAATGCCTTCTTCCATGTCCCGGTAAAACAGTGTTTAGCACAGCATGAGGCGAGAAAAAGGCTCTTTGAACATTCCTTCTAATCAATCTTTCAGCGTCCCTTTGCAAGGCCACGCCTAGTTTTTTTGTTTTTTTTTAGCTTAAGTTTTCCCTAGCCCTAACCGCTAACGTTAGCGAATAGCAAAGGTTCAGGCGAGACTGCGCGGATGCGCAGTCTCGCCTGAACCTTTGCTGTTCGCTCATACTATAAGAACTCTTTTCCCATGACACGGCTTGTATTAACAAAGTGTTCGTCGAAATAACAATTCCGATGTTTGTTTTAACCTTGCATTGTGATTTACTGACAATGTATAACTCCCTATACTTCACCCACTTCTCCACCCCACATCATCTCTCCCCAGCACACATACACACATGCTCATATCACTTACTGGTGGCGACATAGGCACAGTCCTGCTTATGAGGTGTGTTGGCTGGCGTGTTGTGAGCAGCGGCCCAGTATTTGTATGTCACAGCTTGACCATTTCTCCATTTATACGGACCACGGTCTTGGTTATTATCTAAATCATAAATTAGAATAAAATTTAAAGGCTCCATATTCCTCAAAAAAAGACATTTTATTATCCAAGAAAGGTTTGATAAGTTGATATATGGTATTAATACAATCATAAAATGTGGCACCTGACAACCTGTAAAATTTTAGTTAGTTATTCGTTCTTGAAATGACATGATGTTTTATCGTATCTCTGAATTAATGTTGCCAACATTTATTCAGAGATAAGATAAAAAATCATTTCATTTTTTTATCCAGTTCAAAAACGAGAGACTAACTGAAATTTTACAGGCTGTCAGATGCCACATTTCATCATTGTATTAATACTATATATCAATTTATTAAACCTTTCTTGGATTAAAAAAATGTCTATTTTGGGGGAATATGGAGCCTTAAACTTGCATAATTATTTGTTCAGTTATTATAAAACTATAAATAGCTATAAACAAAAGTCCATGTTGATAAACTTTTCGCCGAAAGTACTATCCATATGGGCGGCGCCATGCGTAAACGTCCCAGGTGAGCCCGCGCATTCGCACAGTCTGATCAGGGCCTACGCTGTCCGCTAATAGAATCATTGGACACTATGGAATGTATCACTGGAGATCCAATGCCCAAATGAGGCTCTGTGCATGCGCGGTATGACTCTGAATCTGTGCATACACGGCTGATCTATAGCTATAGTGACGCTCAGAACTCTGGGTAAAAATTTCAGCAGACGACATTATATAATATTGTTCTTATTTGTCCCGGAAAACAGGTTTGACATTTCATGCAAATTGTCTCCATTGGAGACAATTTGCATGATAGGTCAAAACCTGTTTTCCCGAGGAGAAAAAAAAATAGAAAAAGTATCATCAATTTGTCGTCTGCTGAATTAGCCAATAGAGTGCTAAAGGATAATGGAAGATGTGGATTACTTCAGTTTTCAAAAATAATAATAAAAAAAAACAACTAAAGACTGAAAGGTTTCAAAAGTGCAAAATTCTTAAAAAAAATGCTTTTTAATAAATATGGATGTATACTTTATTTTCACTATAACTTATCGGAAAGAAAGGGTTACACGTTAAAAAGACCTGTCAGTGTAATTCAAAGTTTTAGAGTAAATCTTTATTCAACCGACATAAAGAAAACAGTGGAATGATCTGACTAAGTGATATCATCTTATGATTTCGTGATCCAAGAGATCAGGCCTGGCTAATAGACGATACAAGTTCTTAGAATATGCAATCTTTAACTTTTTGTACCGACATAAAAAAAACGTTATGATCTGATGGACTGGTATGGTCTAAAAGTTTCGTAAAACAAACTGATCAAACCAATGGATCAGACCTTGCAGACCAGCCCCGATCCTATAATCAAATGTCGAGACGATTGCATCGACCAAAGTTACCCGTAAGGTTGTTGTCCACGTGATTATCATTGACCAATGAAATCAAACCGCGAGTTAGATGGACCAACCAATTGTTCATGATATGAAATACACATATGTAAAACCTGGACTTGGCTTTGTTCTGGGCCATTGACAAACAGTGCAGACCCAGATCAGACGCCGCAGACCGAGGCGTCTGATCAGGATCTGCATTGTTTGCTTAAAATACAGGAAGTTTAGGGTAAAATGAAACAGTCATGTCACAGTTCAGGACCATTTTCCCAGTTTACACTCAAAGGCAATCGACCCACTCGTGCTGTCAGTGCTTTGATTTTAGTATTTGTTGTTGTTGTTTTTTGTGTGTTTTTTTTTTTTTTTTTTTTTTTTTTTTTGGTTACCTGATGCTCCAATCCAGAAGTCGTTAGCTCCACTGTCTTTCATCTCCTGCAGGTAACTGTTGATAAACTGAACAGTACTGTCACTGAAATAGGAAAGGAGCTTATTAACGCTTACAGTGTTATGGGCAAATTCAGCAGACGGCAACTGACGACATTTTTTTCTATTTTTTTTCCCAGAAAACAGGATTTGACAATTCGGACACAATTTGCATGAAATGCCAAACCCTGTTTTCTGAGAAAAACAACAATAAACATCATCAATGTGTCATCTTATGAATTAGCCAAGAAAGTGGTAAAGGTTAAAACTGAATCTAACTGGTAAAGAGGAGACACCTTTTGTTACTCTATTCCACCTCTCCTGCACACCAAGCCACACTACTGAAGAGAGTTCTACACAAAAAGAAAATTTGCTCTGAAGAGAGCAAATACTTTCCTTTAACTCTTTCACTGCCACAGGCGATAAAGACTTTTGCAAACAGCATAGATCCAGATGAGACGGCTCATATGAGCCGTCTCATCTGGATCTACACTGTTTGATATTCAGTCTATCAACTTTACATACAAACTTCTTTCCAAGCGATAGTTTGTTTCAAAAGGAAAAGCAGGCGACAAATATCGTCTGAAATTTGGCACCGAAAGAGTTAAGCGTAGATCCCGTTTCAGATTAAAAGCAAAATAATATAACATGTAACAGAGCTGTCGCCCCTTATTGTGTATCAATTCATGTTAATGCCAGGCAATCAAAGTTAGTTTTAAATTGCTCAATTAGTCACAATTTACATGTGGGCCGATGGCTGAGAAAATGTGCCTGCGAACATTCATAAAACGCACATTCAGATAATCCTGCGCATGCGCAAAGTATCATCCGGCCCTTGGCTCTCCATTCATACATTTTGTAGTACCAAATGATTCTGTTAGCGGGCAGTGAAGGCCCTGATCAGACTGCGCGGATGCGCAGGCTGATCTGGGCCTTCGCCATTCATTTATGTTCGAAGACACGTTTTCATATTGCGCGGCCCATAAATATATATACATATACAAAACAAGGATGTACAAGATTTGACCTTTGCGTGCATACATCTGCTGTTATCATGTAAGGATACAGTAAAGGAATAAACTAAATATGCAGATACTCAGTAAATTGCGCAACACAGCCTTACAAAACCACCGGATAAGGGCTTATTTAGTGACATAAAAGACAAAACAAAGCAACCCCTCCTCCAAAACATAACAAACAAAAAAAAAAAATAAATAAATAAACAGAAATACCGCCTTACAAAGGTCAACAGCAAAAATAAATAAAAAAAAAAAAAAATAAAACAGAAACTGTTTGGATGAGGGACATACATCTATTTTTATGGGCGCCCAAACTTCCTTCTTAATCCCGATGCAGTTCTAGCTACACATAACCCAGCGAGCACGCAACAGTTCTACAGACGTTGCATTGAGGTTGATACGACATGTCTCCCCTGGGAACTGTTCGGTTCGCGTAGCCGGCCTCGGTGGCTCAGTCGAATGCATGTCTGACGAGTGATCTGGAGATTACGGGTTCGACTTCCGCCGAGTCAACATTCTTTCGTGGAACTTGATCATGAAATATTTTCTACCGTTATTCTCTTCCTTCCGCTGATTGAAGAAGGGCAGTTGTCAGTTTCTGGCGAATGAATGTGCACAATACTGGTTAACAGCTTAGAGTAGGAAAGTGTGTAGGTAAATTGACCGGCTCGACATGACCTTAACAGTGTTGAGTAGGCCGCTGTTAATCTCCGAGCCAACCAAAATCGGTCCGCGAAGGGGTTCTTTAAGAACGTACATGGCAATATGCATTACAGTGGATTATATACATAGAGAAATACACCTATTCTAACTTCGGCTGTTTCCGTAATAATCTTTATCTATATGTAACCCTTTAAGCGCTGAGCGAAATTAGACTTAGTATTTTATGTAACTCATCTGCTAGGCAGACGATTTACATGTAATGTCAAGCCTAATTTTTACTAAAACAAATAAAAAATGAAACCGTCATCTGCTGCAAGTATGATTAGAGCTTAAACTCTTTCGCTGCCAAATTTCTTATAAACAAGCTAATTTCTTGGAAAGAAGTTTTTTATGTAAAGTTGAAAGACTGAACGTCAAACAGCGTAGATCCAGATGAGACGGCTCATAGCCGTCTCATCTGGATCTATGCTGTTTGCAAAAGCCTATTATTATCGCCTGTGGCAGTGAAAGAGTTAAGTGCTAACTGGCTTATTCTAGTATTTCAAAACGCTTCCTTGATTAGTGAAAAACAAAAATGTCTGACTTACCTCGTATATCTGAGAAGCTCGGCTCCCTGATTCTTGCAGTAGTTAGTGGCATCAGTAAAAGATAAGCGATATTGGACATCAAATTGATAACAAAAACTCCTGTGGCCAATCCAACCTGGGAAACATACTCCTGGAAACAGAATAAAGATGTCATAGGGACCAAGTATACCATATTATATGTAAATATTCGGTCAAATTATTTCCCTACCATATTTATCCTAAACTTTGAACAAGTATATTATAATCCTTGATGGTGTATCTAAACACTGCTGGATGAGTGACAAATAGTGTCGACCAGAGGTCAGCAACGACTCTTTCAACCAGCTACGGTGAACCCTCATTACAACGACAGCATTTGTTTCCAAATACGTTGCCATTAAAATGAATCTTCTGTTGTACAGAATACTTAATGAGCAGAATATGTAAGAAAGGTCTTGTTTTATTCTTATTTCCTCAAAGAACATATGTTTTGGATATTTGTTAGAATCGCCTCAATGAGGCGATTCTAACACATATCCAAATCATATGTTTCTTTAAAGTATTAAAGACAATATTCTTGCATAATTCGTGACTAACTGTTACCTCTTAAGCGATGGTTTCGTGACAGTCAAATTGTCATTATAACAAATTTTGTTGTTGTATCGAGTGTCGGTATAAAGAGAGTGGTCTGTATTACAGTGACAGTATACAAGAACTACTTCCCGAGGACTATCAGAGAGTGGAACGTATAACCCACCAACGTCACAGATTCTGCCACCTTGGATGAATTCCGTGTCGGTCTAGGGACTGCCCTGCCGACCCTGCAGCCATAACAACTCTAGACAGCGACTTGTTTTGCCAGTTTTCATTGTACATTGAGTCTCTACACGTTTTAACCTTTGCCATGCTGAATAAATTAAGATGCAACGCCCACTTCTGATTGTCAGCCAATTGTCTGATTGTCAGATTCCTTGATCCAGACTGTTCATTTAAATTCACATACTGAATGGCAAACAGTGCAGATCCAGATCAGTTGGCTTCTTCAGAAGCCAACTGATCTGGACCAACACTGTTTGCAAAGACGGGGTATATCCGGGTTCAGCAGGACAACAGTTAATCCTGGGAGTTGACTGTCTCTTTCCCACTTTATTGCTCAAAAATACATTCTAACAAGAATCCTGACCACTTTGCAGAAGAAGAAGTAAAAGAGGAAACCTCTGATCAGACGCAGTGTTCTGCGGCGTCTGATCTGGGTCTACACTGTTTGATCAGGCCTGTCTGTCAAAATACTTGGGATAAATACAGTATAATGCAAAGAAAGCCCTGGTCAAAGTTTCAGTCCCAACAATTTATATAAAACACAGAATTTCTAGTGGAGGACACCTTGTCGACATCTTATGAAGATTAATTGTGATTGCTTAATGCTTCCTACCTAGATTTGCCCTAATCACATATCCCCAGTTACCCATCGTTTCCATGCTTTACATAGTGGAAGCAACAAAATAGGAATTTCATGCTTTAGGCTACGGTCAGACAGACAAACATATATGCAAATACATATCCATGTATTTTATTTGAGTCTCAATTCCGCACATACAGTAAAATATTTGCAGTCGAACCTCAGTAGCTCGAAAACTGATGGCTAGTTTACCATAGCTAATTCAAACTTGCCTTTGGATCCCTACGTTTTTTATCCAATAGCTCAAAATAACAAATATTTAGTGAATCTTTCATAAAATTGTATGTTGTGTGTACTCATTAGAATCGCCTCGTCGAGACGAATCTAATGTGTACACTCAACATACAATTATGGTGTAGAAACTAAAAAAAATCCCTTAATTATCGTTATTTGCTTCCTGACCTGGCATCAGGATAAACCCTCCGTGGCTCAAACTACCCATGCCTCGAACAATGTTTTATGGTCCCAAAGATGTTCGAACCATTGAGTTCGACTGTATTTCCATATGTTCAAAACAGCATCATGTACAGAACCATTCTATAAGAATTATGAGAGACTATATAAATTCAAAAGACTGATCTAATCTATGCATATGTACCCTTAAAAAGTAGTTTGAAAGTACACAGATGTATCAAATTATGCATATTTACAGGACTTATAAACATGACAAGTTAATACAGTTGACTCTCGTTATCTCGACCTCGCTTATCTCGAATAACCGCTTATCTCGGAGTGAAATTCTTGTCCCTGCCTAAACAAGAAAATCTAACAACAGGTAAAAATATTGTGGAAAAGAGAAGAAATTGCTCCTAGGAGCAATTTTTCCTCTTTTCCACAATATTTTCAATATATCTCTAACTTCAAGAGTCCAATTACATATATATTTGTTAAATGTGGTTGTTCGAATTATTTTTTTCCTCAATTTTGCAAATCCGATATGTCGAGGTACGGATATTTCGAAGTATTTCAGATAGTCCCTTGGACTTCGAGATAACGAGAGTCGACTATACTTCATTTATATAAAAGCGTTGTTCGCCTTTCAAGAATTACATGGCAGGTTTTGTAACTCAGTTTAATGACATCTTAATTGTCACATCCCAGTATCACAGATATCTTACCAATATTATCTTAGGAATCAAAGTTTTGTACATGGTCACAGATGTAAATATGTGTACCACACACAGTTTTATTTTTCATATCAATGCTAATCTTAAAAGATGTTCTTCGCTATTGTATTGCAAATGTAATCTGATCTACATCTGTGTCGGTATTAGGCTGTACGTATGTCAAGCGTTCGTTTGCTTGACGCTTTAGCCCAGACATATGGTTTGACTATTCGATCAGTCAAAAGAATAGATCAGGCTCATACCACTCAGCACAGGCATGAAACCAATGATGACAAAAAATATCAGAATCGGGCCTTGAAGGCACATCATAGCAACTGCCCTTGGACATAACTAGTTACAGTAGGGAAGACGGCGTATCTTTTTCTGCAGTCAGACAAAGTAGACTTACAAACAATGCATAAAGGTGAAGCTTGTCTGCACTTTCGCGGTTTAACTCATTTTGGTCTGGAAACTCCCAAAAGAGTAATTGGAAACAGTGCAGACCCAGATCAGACGCCGCAACATGCGGCGTCTGATCCGGGGCTCCACTGTTTGCAAATAGTTCAGCCATTTTTCTGTAGGAATATCTAAATCGGACAGCTTAACATGCCTAAAATAAAAATTCGACTCTTCCAATATATAGTATAGAGGGGAGTTTATTCAGTCTAAATGGGTTAGTAATGCAAAAAAGCCTTTTCTTATATTTTGTTGAAAAAAGTAAAAACAAACATGCAGAGCAGTATGGAAACTCGGATGCGTAGCTAATAGTATACGAATGTTAACATACCCTCTGGTTTTCTACAAACATAAGCTTTACTCTGGGAACAAGGCTGCACATTCCAGGCTTGTATATTCGGTACCGAGTTTGATATAACTGCACATGAATTGTTGAGGTGGTTCCTGTAGTAAAGAAATCAAATCAGGGAATGGAGAAATAAGCGATATATGCAGAAAATAGAGGTTGCTATTGGTACCAGAACATTGAATAGCAAATTAAACCTATTCTTTTGAGAAAATATCTTGATAACTTTCACATGTAGTTAAAATTTACCTCAGAGGAATAGGCTTGATATATTATTTGGTCTCAGTAAGAGACTAAAAGCACCGTCTGTTCAGTGTTCGTATCTTGCTTCCTACACAGCATAGATCGAATGTTTATAAGCAGAAGTATAGATAGTTATAGATGAAAGGCGGTAGGATACGGAATATCTACATTTGTTATTTAAGCTTTGAACTACTCTGAAGTATTTGTTACGTTTATAAGAATTTGAGGTATCAGGAGTTAATTAATTTTAATTAGTTACTTACTTAAATGAATGAATGAATTCATTCATTCATTCATTCATTCATTCATTCATTCATTAATTTAGTTAGTTAGTTGGGTAGTTAATTTATTTATTTATTTATTTATTGTTTCATTAATGTATTTATTTACGAAAACAATACCTATCAATATGGGGAGCTCCATGCCAGTAGCTGGTTGATAGTTGGGTGTTGTTAGTCCACATCCAAATGGCTTTATTTCCAGGTTGCTGAAAAATAACACAAAACCTTTATGCATACAAATGAAATAAAAAGAATTTTATTTTGGATGAAAAAAGTACGTGGACATGCCAGTCCTGGATATCATAATTGAATAAAATATACATGAACGGTGCCGCGAGGACAGGTGTCTTTGGTGCGTGTGCAGACAGCAAGGCCCGGATCAGCCTGTCCTTCCGCACAGTCTCAGCAGTAATCGCTAACCGCTTACAGAAATTTGGTTTTTATGCAATAAATGGATATATTTTAAAAACCCTTATTAGACTGTGTGGTTTCAGTGGCTTTTGTAGATTTCTGCTGTCCGCATATACCCTGAAGACATCTTTTTCCACTGGGCGTTTAAGTTATTTTTTTTTTTATTTTTGGACGCTAAATAGCACATTATCCTGGCCATCTTAAATATTACAACAGAACACAATATATGTTTTATGCTGTTGTTACGATAGTGGGTACTCTGGATATATGGGTAGTCTGGATATATTGCAAAGTTTTTCAGGACGTGAGGTCCCTTTTTTACCGCCTCAGTACATTTTCTGCCGGCACGTATACATGTTATATGATACTTGAATACTGACTACCCAGCAGGCACAAAACGTAGAAACAACGTCGATTCAACGTTGATTCAACGTCAAGACGTTGAATCAACGTTGAATGGACGTTGTTTCAACGTCATGTGCCTGCTGGGTAATAACTATAAATAAACCCCACTGAAAGAATACGGCAGATGGCAAACCAATATACGACGCTAAACGTCAACCGGCAGAGACTTTTGTCGGATTTTTTTCGGTGATTGGTATTTCATTTTATTATAATAATTTATTTGTTGGTTTTCAGTGCAAATTCCGAACCGAATTGGCAGGTTGCATATCGAGACTGGTAAATGAAAACCTTCAAATTATTACTTGCAGATGATAAATGCTGTGCGAATGATTCTGCATACGTTACCGAAGTATGGTCGGCAATACCGAGCAGGCTGTGCTGGTTTTGTGCAGTCTGCTCGTGATAACCCCACAGTTTGTGCAGATTGTAGTTATTGTTGAGAGATGTGTCGGATGTGTGCAGTCTGATCAGGGTCTCTCTGCTTTAGGCGCGTTGTAGTTTTGGTGGAAATAAGAACAGTACAAAATCGAACTCGCTTATTTAAATGTGGAAGTGACAGTACCATAAAGGTTGGCGCCAGCTTAATAAAGGATTAAAGAAGCGCGGACACATACGTATGGACATACATGCAAACCACACCCACAGACATGTACAACCGAAAGGTCGGTCACAGAGGAGTCACGCCGACGCCAGTGATGGATTAATCATGACATCAGTGATCCACTGTGACGTCAATGACGTCACTCACTCTACTCACTCTACTTGGCGACGTACGTCGTCATTGAAGAATAATAGTACAGAGTCATAGTAGCAGGCTTCATCTTGTTTTATTGTAGAATGTATAGTTAGAGTTTGTTTGTCCATTCGGTATAGGTTTAGGCCCTCTCGTCTACATTCATTCTCAGAGTTAAGGTGTGAAGACCCCCGGAAGGTCAAAATTATTGCAAGCGGGGATGGATGACGTATTCGGCCGGAAGGTAGCAACGTCGGACGTAGATGATACAGCCTTCAATGTGTTCCGTCTAGACTGAACAAAGCTGTCGTCAGGATATAAGTGGAAAAACCACATGTGATAATTTAAAAGTGGGTATTGAATGCCATGAAAGTCATGAGGTAAAACGAAAGTGGGCATCAACTGCCAAACAAAATAATGTACTTTATCTTAAGTCGAATGGGTTATTAATTGGGCAAAATAAATGGACTGGGCCCAATAAACAGCGAAATGGAAATATACAGTTGACTCTCGCTATCTCGAACTCGCTTATCTCGAATAACCGCTTATCTCGAAGTGAAAATCTGGTCCCTGCATAAATATGAAAATCTAACAACATGTAAAAATATTGTGGAAAAGAGGAGAAATTGCTCCTGAGGAGCAATTTCTCCTCTTTTCCACAATATTTTCAATATATCTCTTGTAACTTCAAAAGTCCAATTACACATATATTTGTTAAATGAAGTTAATGGAATTACTTTTTCCCCAATTCTGCAAATCTGATATGTCGAAGTACGGCTCTCTCGAAGTATTTCAGAGAGTCCCTTGGAATTCGAGATAACGAGAGTCGACTGTATTTGAACATCACTCGTCCAGTTAGCAGCGGTATCGTTCGAAGCATGCACGATGCGGTCGTAAATGAGTTTAACAGCACTTGGTTTGGTAATGTTCATAATGATGTTGGTCCTTCGGGAAGAGATCGTTATAAATTGCGAACATACGGTATGTTGAAAACTGTATTTGAAACAGAAGCCCATTGCAAAACTATATTGCCTATACGACATCGTGCTGCGTTCACTAAGTCCGCTGCGGCGTAGTCCCTCTTCAAATTGAAACAGGCAGGTATGAGAAAAGATCTTTAGAGGAACGCAAGTGCCCATTCTGTAACGCCGTAGAGAGCGAAACTCATGGAATTCTTTATTGTAGTTTTTATGAAGAGTTTAGAACTGAACTGATTTACAAAGCATCAGTTATAAAGCCGGATTTTAACATACAGTCGACTCTCGTTATCTCGAATTCCAAGGGACTCTTCGAGAGAGCCGTACTTCGACATATCAGATTTGCAGAATTGAGGAAAAACTAATTCAATTAACTACATTTAACAAATATTATGTGTAATTGGACTTTTGAAGTTACAAGAGATATATTGAAAATATTGTGGAAAAGAGGAGAAATTGCTCCTCAGGAGCTAATTTCTCCTCTTTTCCACAATATTTTTACATGTTGTTAGATTTTCATATTTAGGCAGGGATCAGATTTTCACTTCGAGATAAGCGGTTATTCGAGATAAGCGAGTTCGAGATAGCGATAGTTAACTGTATTTAACGTTGAAAATAAGTTTATATTTTTATTCTCCAACCAATATAATTAGGACTATTGCCAAAACCTGTTTAAAAATTCTTAAGAGGTATTTTTAAATGTGTAAATAAACTACTTGCGCCAATATATGAATGTATGGGTGCGAGAGAGAGAGTTGGCGAGGGAGTGAGTGTGCTTTAGGAACAATATTCTCAGATGCTTCGTGGACGGTATTGCCGGTCTGTCGTCGAGCCTGCCAACGGTCTTGATGGAAGGGACTGACCCAGCCACCTGGACATTTCCTTTACTTCGGGCTCGAGTTCATATCGTCATATCTGTGCGCGAGACGCATCACGAAAACATATCTATATAATTTTGACCCCCTTAAACCCCACTTTTATATAGTAAAACTGGGGTTTACAGAGGTATACATTATTTTTCTTATTTCTGCTCAGAAACATAGATTGTGGGTACTCGTTAGAACCGCCTCGGCGAGGCGGTTCTAACAAGTACCAACAATCTATGGTTTGAGCAGAAATCTGAAAAAATATCAGATTTTTGTTTATCTGAAAAGTTTCATTTTTTGGTGGTAAAATTTTCAGTATATTTTAATAGGCATGTTTTCGTAATGTTTGCGCTTTGGGTATATATTTGTTAATATGTGTCTTGTACATGTGATATGTATTTTTATAGTCTCTTGTAATTCTGTCTTAGAATGGCATGGTACTTTATAGTATGGCCGTATTTAATGTATGCTCTTATGTTCTATGTGTACCATGATGAGACTCTAATAAACTAATAATCATATAACCTGTGCATTTTTCGGTAATTTTTAGTATTCTGAGAAGGCATTCTCTTCACATTGGCACGACAAATTTCACCGCACCAGATTAGGGATTGTACTAGATGTCAACAATTGATTAGTCAAGCCAGATTAATCAAATTATAAACTAGTACACTTTTCGATCGTGTTGTGATCATTGTCGAGGCCGACGCGAAGAGAATAGCAGTTATATGTTTTAAGTATTATATGTTTTTAACATATATGTGTAAAAATGTCACATCACGAAAACATACCTATATAATTTTGACCCCATAAAACCCCACTTTTATACAGTAAAACTGGGGTTTACAGGGGTATACATTATTTTCTTATTTCCGTTCAAAAACATAGATTGTGGTACTCATTAGAATCGCCTCGGCGAGGCGGTTCTAACGAGTAACCACAATCTATGTTTTGGGCAGAAATATGAAAAATATCAGAATTTTTTTTATCTGAAAATTTTCATTTTTTGGTGGTAAAATTTTCAGTATATTTGAATAGGCGTGTTTTCGTAATGATAAAAAATTAACGGTGTCAGAGTCTCTGTGTAGTGATACAGTTAGGCGTTACCAAACATGGAGTTTAATCGGTAGGAAGTCACCCTCGGTCCGTCTTGACTATTCTCGAGCGTAAGTAAATAAAGTTAGTAAGTAAGTTCCATACATGTATTTAGAGAGGGTGACCCATTTGGTACAATCAGTCTCTCATGGGGCCCTCTTTTTTTTAAAAAAAAAAAAAAGCATCTACATGACATGAACAGAATATACAAACACATTAAAATGACAGTCAGAGGAAGACCATCGTGAAAAATAGAATAACACAAAACTTACATATGTTACACGAAAATGATATTTACAATGATACCATATGGTGGAGAAATTATACGAAAATGAGATTTACAATGCAAATTTGTGGTGGAGGTATGTCTAATTCATGAAATGAGTTATTCGTTTGCAATCCATTCGACTACGTTCCTAGTAAAATTATTAATCGATGACGAATTCTTAATATCCGATGGAATTGTGTTCCATATAACTGGTCCAGAGTATAATAAACTGTTTTTAAACAAGCTGATATTAGGTTTGGGGATATAAAAATTCTGATTCGAGACAGATCGTAATGAGGTATCAGGTACCGTGTCCGCTCGTAGCTGAAAAAGATCTTTAATATATTAATATTGGGGAACCATATCATGTCTCACTTTATACATTTTATAACAGATGTTATCAAGTAAAATAAGTATAGATTATTGAAAATTTGTATAATGATATATTTTGTCTCAAGTATTTTGTAGGGACGAGCTGTTTTGACGGAACCGACGAGCTTGCGAATCAGTTCCGCCCAAACGATGAGTCCCCACAAAATATATCTTTATACAAATTCGAATAACCTTTTCATTATATTCTTGTGTATTAATTTTCTTATTTTTCCTTTCCCTTTGTTATTGTCTCTTTCATTGTTTCTCCTAAGTAGTAGTAAAAGTAGCAGTAGTAGTAGTAGTTGTTGTTGTTGTTGTTGTTGTTGAAGGAGTAGAAGTTGTAGCAAGAGTAGAAGCAGTGGTAGTAGTAGTAGAAGTAGTAGTAGTAATGGATTATAATTTTACCTGCACTGAGTACAATCCTATCCAGAGTTGCTGCTTGAAATTAACAGCGAAGTCATGCATTACTATTTCATCGTTTTGACTGTCGATGGTTACCATCGCACCGCCGTCGTGCAGACATCGGCGTCTAAGAACAAAAAAAAACATGTCTTAAAATTTATCATCAACTCTATCTCATAAATATGATTTTGTTGGTGGAATAAGTTAGTAAACATCAATTTTCCCTAATATTTAACATGACGAAAACACGCCTATTCAAATATATTGAAACTTTCATCACAAAAAAAAAAAAAAAAAAAGTTTTTTTCAGATAAAGTTCTGATATTTTCATATTTCTGCTCTAAACATAGTTTGTGGTACTCGTTAGAACCGCTTCGCTAAGGCGGTTCTAACGAATACCCACAATATATGTTTTTTGAGCAGGCTTAGGAAAATAATATATACCCTTGTAAACCCCAGTTTTACTATATAAAAATGGGGTTTAAGGGGGTCAAAATTATATAGGTATGTTTTCGTGATGAGTTTAAGCTTTAGTCCTGCGAGTTGGACTAGTGCTGTGAATTTCGTTCCTCTCAAACGGCCGGAGCCAATCTTCGCTATTCGTCATATGATTTCTAAAAAGTTTTAGACAAACAGACGGTTCTCTCCAGACTCCACCGACTTGCAAGTTGACATGTTGATTATCTCCAGGAAATTCCTCCAGCCGCATTCCCGAAGTCAAAGGAACTACGTAGGTGGATGCAGTTACAGAGTTTGGCAAAGAAACTGTGTGGGTGAGAAATAGGGTTAGGTATTATTTTTATTTTTAATTTAAGAGAATGACAAGTATGAGTCACACACTAACACACACACACACACACACACACACACACACATGCGCGCGCGCACGGATGCTCTCTCTCTCTCTCTCTCTCTCTCTCTCTCTCACAGACACACACACACATACACACACACACACACACACACAAGTTTGCATACAATAAATGCGTGAATGTAAATTTTGCTCAAACTTATTCAGCGAAAGTAAATGTCTATCACACAATAGGTTTAGTTCTAAACCATGTTTGAACGTCTTGGCTTCAAGAATAAATTATTGGCGCAGAAAGAGGCCAAAGAATTGCGTCAACAGAGCACTGGTGAATAGATGTATAAAGTAAAAATAAGCCAGGGCACAGCATTTCCTATAAGATTGCATGTGCACCTAGCGAAGACTCAGATCAGCCTGCGTATCCGCTCAGTCTGAAAATCATCTTCGCAGGACACGCTGTGGGTTGCCAAGGATCCAAAGCGTCTCCAGGCGGTCAGCGAAGACTCTGATCAGCCTGCGCGAATGCGCAGGCTGATCTGAGTCTTCGCTTAGCGCATATGCAGTACTGTACGAAATGCTATGCCCCAGCTCATATTTCAGCGCCATTTTATAATTTTTCAGGTAATTATATATATATATATATGTTCTGCGCAAAGTGAGAATCGATACAATTCTAGAATTGTCCTGCGCAAGGTAGGAATCGTCACTTTGTTGCGCAAAGTAGGAATTCTTACCTTGCGCAATACCATTCCGGAATTGCTCGTGCGCAAAGTGGGAATCGGGACAAAGTGAGAATATTTGTGATTATGACCCAGTTGGAATAGGAAACTGCGTGATATATAAAACGTGCGACATTTTAAACCACCAGCTACATTTTGTAGTTATGTAAATGTATGCAGGGTGGTATCTTTGAAGAAGTGTATCACTAAGAAAACATGCCTGCGTTAAATTTGACTATAGCGATTACCCACAATCTGTATTTTAGAGTAGAAATAAGAAGTGTTTGTGAAACCCTTTAAGTCTCAATTTTCCGTAAACAAACCGGAGAATAAAACAGAAAATACACGATTGTCGATGTTTTCTATTTATTTGGATTCAATACTCTTCTTGTAATAACTTAAATAAAATAAATACAATCAATGAGCCAGCTCATTTGAAAATGTTACTATCATAACATGCCAGCATCGAAGAATCAGGTTCGACTGCGCAACAGCACAGTCTCACAAGAGTCTTCGCTGTTCGCATGTGAGAAGGACCGAACCAACAAACTAGATGGCAACATTTACAAAGAAAGCTCTCTCTCTCTCTCTCTCTCTCTCTCTCTCTCTCTGAATTGATTTTATTTTTCAAGATACAAATCTCTCTCTCTCTCTCAATATAATTAATAGCTTCAAAACTATGTCTTAATGTCGATTTAAGCTATTTACATGTGCATTTAACTGCATACGAACCGTGTCACAAGAAAACAGCTGTTATTGCATGTGCAAATACAAAAGCTACGGGCGAGCTTGCACATTCGCGCAGTCCAATCAGGTCAATTGCAGTTTGTTCCCATCAACTGTAGGTCAAGAGAAATCTTTAGAGAGAGACTGAACATGCGCACTAAAATATTAACAAATTCCCCTTGAATAGGCTTTCTTACTTTCACAGCATATACCACAAACAATGTTGGTTACCACTAACAATGTTGGTAAGATTGAACACAATGTATCCAGTAAAATTAACATGACACCACCTAATTGACGAATAGGCTCAACACAACTCGGCGTCTCATCAATATCTACACTGTTCATTAGAAGCATTAATCCATGCTAATATAACTGAAACATATTCAACCTGTTCACGAATGTATTGAATGCCAATCGAATCTGTGTGATCACTGAAGTAGCCAAAGACTGGGGTGGCGTTAACGTTACTTATTTTTTTGACACACGTCATAATTATCAACCGAGGAATTGCATTATACAATTAAAACTCAATTAAAGAGCATGAACTCGTTAAGTTTGCAATATGATCAGAGGATATTTACCCAAACGTTTTCAAGTATATTTGTACATAGCCAATACTTCACTCAGCTACCAGAACTAGGGAACAGATCAGCATCGAATCGGCCACAAATTTCATTGACGTACGAGCTTGTACATGTAAGATTGATCCCAAGTTAAAGACTCTGTGTAGTACGGACACGCTTCTTTCTTTTCACCTCGGACACGTCATGTGGAAACGGAGTCATCTCTCCCTTTTCGATGCATACGAGAAGGTGTTCTCTCATCTGTTGCTGCTCGAATAACAGAAACGTTGGATCATCCCCAAAGCATAGACTCGTTGCGTTAGCAATAGCAAAGAGGCCACAGTCTTTAAACCCTTCTTGTTTCTGGTTGTTCATCAACTTAACCAAACACGTCTGACCATGAAACTTCTTGATGGACTGGAGTGTAGATGCGGTCAATTTAGCTGGCTTTAATGAATCAAAGACTTCCACTGGTCCCTTTTGGTTACTGGCGGCGATTGTTAACCAGTGGTTCCCGTTCACGTGCATTATTTGCACGTACGGCGTTGGTTCTGGAGTGGAACGGGAAGCCAGCGTCACCGTATCATTCAATCCGTTGTTGGACGGAAACTATTTCTTCAGGAGTTGCTGTGCCGCAAGTATATGCTTGTCTGACAACTCTTGTCCGTCGTTAACCATTTTTCTGTCTAGCAGGGAGATCTCTGGAAACTGTGCTTTCTCCATGTTGCGACAGGTCTTCGACGGGTGACAATGAGATGTACACATCATACTATTTTTGACGCAGTAGCAATTCTTGGAGCAAGGTCCTTGGCACATGCACTTCTTCCGTTGTATCATATTAGGGTTCTCTTTCCGTGCGGCCTCTCTTAATGTAACTTTGGTGTCGTTGTCAAAACTTATGCTGCAAATTCCGCCATATGGCATGAGCTCTCCTGTTCTGTACCAACCGTCTAGGATCCCGAACTTACATTGGAGTGGATACCATTTATCGACTGTTCCTCGTGTCTTGACGACTTTAGCAACAAGCCTCGGTTGATCGGTCGACGATCTGTCAAATCTTGGGAACTCTAACTGTTACTAAGTCGCCTTCAGTGAATGTCTCGTTGATAACACGTTTTCGTTTTGAATACTTCAACTTCATTTTCTCTGCGTTGGCTCTGTAGTTCGCGTCAGCTTCTTGTCGGACTTTGAAATGCTTTGCTGTTGGATTATTTGAGGTGCTTGTCGAACAGACGTTTGCCGATTGTTCTGTAGACTCTTGACAACCCTCTAGTGGCACGCAGGTCTCCGACGGGAGACGCTGGTCGGCAGCAAGAGACTGGGCATGTTCTGTAGAATCTTGACAACCCTCTAGTGGCACGCAGGTCTGCGACGGGAGACGCTGGTCGGCAGCATCTTGTGGTAACTGTTCTTCCTCGTCTTGTTGTTTGGTACTTAAAAATATTTTATAAGAAATTGCATCCTATTGTTACGGAAGGGTCTTTTTATATATAAAAATGAATCTTAATACGAATGAATAACGTCCCAGTCAATAAAATAGAATCGCTACAGTATGCCTTAAGCTCCGCCCCGTATTTTGAGTATGAGCCAATGAGCGTCGTGGTGTATTGCGGATTAACCCGAAGTGATATCGGGACAGACTAAAACGCTGAATTTTCAGCTGAATTCAGCAGGTTGCTGATCAGCAGAAATAGACTAAAACGCTGATTTGCTGAACTGCTGAATATTAGTTAAATAATGTAATGTTGGGTATATTACTAGTTGCGCATATATCACCTTAGTTTATTTGTCTATTTAGATATATATTTGTTTTCTTTTTTTATATTTTATGGCCCAGGCGACGTATTGTGCATCAGAATTTGCTGAAATGCTGAATATTAATTTAAGAAACTATTCTTGGGCATATTACTATTCGCGTATAATAAACCTTACTTTGTTTGACTATTTAACAATTTTGTGTATATTTTATGGCCCAGGCTGCAATATTTTAATCATATCGAGCGTTCTTCAGAATACAAATAATGGAACGGCTATTTAACTTTATTCTTGTTATTTGAACATAGGGAATTTTAGGACGGTTTACAACGCTGTGTTATGCACAACTCTTGCATTTTTTCCTTGTCAAACTTTACGACCCACTCAACAGTATTTCATTATTATCGAAATGCCTGTCTTGAAATGAAGGATGCCTGAATAGTACGATTCAGTCTTTTCCCTCTTTGGTAGTATTGTCTCTACGCATTATAGACAGGTTGTCAATATAGCAGTCATATAGAACACCCTATGCGTAACGAAACACAGGATATGCTCAATCGCCGAATCATCTCATATCTATTAAAGGTGACTTCTACATTGTGTAATATTATAAGAATAAACAAGACATTTAATCAAAATGACGCCGCGCACGGTAACTCACACCCTTATCACCAATTCAAATTAAAGACGATAATCCAGTTAACAGCCACGCGTGTAAGTCCTGGTTCTTACGAAATCTAACTATCAGTTTATCACTTGTGAAAACAACATGATTAGATCAAACACCGGATTAAAGACACTGTGACTGTGGTCGGTCACTTAATTTTTTTTCAGGTGTGAAGAGCATATATGTGAAGAGACTTTAACGCTTAGCATTCTGGGTAACATTTTCAGCAGACGACATTTTGAAAGTTTTTTTTTTCTTATTTTTTCCAAGAAAACAGGATTTAATAATTCATGCAAAGTCTTTCCAATTAAGACAATTTGCATGGAATGTCAAGTCCTGTTTCCCGGGAAAAATATCACCTGTTTGTCATCTGCTGATTAGCCCAGAGAGTGGTAAAGGTTTAATAATTCATGCAAAGTCTTTCCAATTAAGACAATTTGCATGGAATGTCAAATCCTGTTTCCCGGCAAAAAATATCATCTGTTTGTCGTCTGCTGATTAGCCCAGAGAGTGGTGATTTATGTGCAACTAGTAATATACCCAATATTACCTTATTTAACTAATATTCAGCAGTTCAGCAGATCAGCGTTTTAGTCTGTTTCTGCTGATCTGCTAAAAATGTTACGTTGTTTCTTTAACGTGTATCTTCATTGGCAAACCAGTCTAAAATCAGAAAACGGGGATAGCGATTTGTCTGAACATATATGCCTTGAAAGAGAGAGAGAGAGAGAGAGAGAGAGAGAGAGAGAGAGAGAGATTCTCACCTGATTCTTCGCCGGAACATACAGTACGTCATTCAAGCCGAGTTCAGCGAAGTTCATCAGCTTGTATCCCCGTTTCTTCTCAACCCACCAACGAAACTTAGGGTCACCGTTAGCACTTTCAATCAGATGATTCACAATTTTATCATATTTATCCTTAGATAACACCTTAGAATTCTTAGAACAAGCAACTTTGTTAACGTATTCCTGAATAAGACGTTTATGTTCATCCATTTTGGAAATAATTAACACGAAACACGCAATCGGAATATCACGTTATTCTATCCAAATAATGTTTTAATAATTTGACCGTAAACGATTTCAAGTGTAAATATTGTATGTTTTGGGGGCGGTGACTTTTGCGATTCCAAAGTTTGACCAATCCAATTGTTTCAGAAAAAAAAAAAAAAAATGAAACATACTCAATGTTACAAAATATTTGCGGGTTAGAGCATTTATTTCATCATGATCAAAGACACGATTATCGTCTTTGAAGTGGCTTGTTTAACGTCGTTAAATACTTTGCATCTTTTAATTTGCATCAAATTTAAGTTTAATTTTCTTAATCCAACATAAATTGGTTGTTTGATTAACACTTAATTTGTTGGTTTCGGTACCTATGTTGAATTGTTTGTACAAGTATAATTATTACTGACTAATTGAAAATCACAAGTGCCAATCTTTCTTCAGATCTATTGATTGTTTATTAATTAACTGCAAACGGGAGAGAAAGAAAAAAGATTTAACTTTTCTGATCTATGTAAGTATGGTCTAAAACCAGGCAAATGTCAGATTCCAACTTTGTCCAAAACATTCCTACTTTGCGCAGAGCACTAAGCATACTATTTGCCTAAACACAAAACCCTTGCGCAATTCTAGAATTGTAACGGTACAATTCTAGAATTGCGCAACAAAGTGAAGATTCCTACTTTGCGCAGGACCATTCTAGAATCGTTCCGATTCTTACTTTTCGCCGAACATATATATATATATATATATATATATATATATATATATATATATATATATATATATATATATATATATATATATATATATATATATGATGTGCAAAGTGAGAAAACGTACCTTCTGATGTGCGCCCAACGAAGACTACAATTAGCCTAAGCTTCCTCGCAGTCTGATCAGAGTCTTCATAGTCCGCATGAAGAAAATGTATGGATTTAGATCATTGGCTATCCAAAAAGCGCCCAGTTAAGATTCTGATCCGACCGCGCAAATGCGCAGTCTGATCTGAATCTTCACTGGGCGTACATGTCCGAAGGCATGTTTTCTGACGATGTGCAACATGGGAGTTTGATGGCCCATTAGCAAATATTAACCTGCCTGCACAGTCGTACAGTCTGATTAGGACTTTCATTGCCCGCTTACAGAGCTATTCGATACTCTAAAATATATTGATTATCAGAGAAGGTCCTAATCAGGTTGTGCGCTTGTGCATATCTTGTCTTTTGCATGTTCGTATTTTTTGCATCCTTCATGAGTACTTACTTGGCGTTGTACCAATTTGCCTTCCCAGTGTACACCTTGTAACACTGGCCATTTAATGTCTGCCAGCCGTGGTCACTGTCACATGTCAGCGGGATGCCTAAAAAATGTTTTTTCAAAGTTTTGTAATTGAAAATTTATTTTTTTGGTTGGCTATTTATTTATTTTTTGTTTGTTTGTTAGTTGTTTTCTTTTATTTTTTTTCTGGTATGTGTTTTTTTTGTGTGTGCGTTTTTGTTTTTTGTTGTTGTTGTTTTTTTTTTTTGTTTTTGTTTTTTTTTTGTTATTTCGTTGTTGCTTTTTTTTTTTTTTTTTTTTTTTTTTTTTCTTCGTTTTGTTTTTTGTTTTGTTTTGTTATTGTTTTTCCTTAGTCCATACAGGTATTTTGGAAAATCGAGTTCGAGTTCCCCTTAGGTCAGTGCTAGGGGAGAAATTAGTCAAACGAAGAGTCTCAATGTAACCGAAACTTCGATTTTCGTACTTTCATGTTTCGTTGAGTTCAAGGGCAACTTTTACAGATTTTCTTTCAAAACATGGTTTGGAATGAGACAATGAAACAAATAAACCATAACAGAGAAAGAGGAAAATATCCCCTGTATTTAAATTACATATTAGAATAGCTGAACTCCTTACCATATCCTAGGATTCGTACCAGTCCATTTTACTACCTGTTGATGTGTTTGAAAACTTCTGGATGACTGACAAACAATGTATATCCCTGATCAGACGCTGCGTATTGTGGCATCTGATCAGGATGTACACTATTTGTTCAGGCTTACCTTGCTTTTTCACAATACATGCATTGACATATTAAAACAGGAAACGTTTTCCCATGTTTCATCATTTAAGACCCGGACCAGTCTATGTGTTCCGCACAACAGTCTGAATCCGAGTTACCCACCTAGTCACTCTGTAGTATCCCTCACTATGTGCCCGTATAGCAAATACACTAACCAGGCTGTGCGGATTCTGGCTTGATCTTGTTGACATGGTTGGAAATTTTGGTTCACACAAAGAAAAACACACATGGTAATATCAGACACAAAGCGAGACAATGTAACGTATGACATGTGTGCCCTTCCAAAACTCTGAACCTATTACTACCGTAATAGTCCTTAGTATTGGGACAGATAGGCCTTTGCAAACAGTGTAGACCCAGATCAGACGCCGCAGAACGCGGCGTCTGATCAGGGTCTACACTGTTTGCCATACATACAGAAATATTTTAGACACATCAACAGGTAGAAGAATGGATTATTTCAAATTACAAAACAAGTATGGTAAGTAAGGAAGGTGACCCAATACTTATGGTAAATACGGTAATTATTGTTAGTGTAAACATTATACTACTCGAGTGATGTATCAAAAATGTTCTGTCTGAATGGCAATCAACATAGAGACTCTGAGCATTTTCTCCTGTTAGTAAGATGTTCAAGTTTGCTTAGTCATGGTAAGATACTCACCCCTGTCTCTGGAACAAATATAACGATTCTGGTTAATACAATCTTCGTCGTTGAACCGTTTGTTGAAGATTTCTCCACATCTCTCGTTACCACCGGCATTGTTAGGCTCCCCAGGTTTCCAATTTCTAAGGTATATGTTACATAGAAAAATCAGTATTGGCCTATCGTATGCAGATGTATATAGATATTTATATTAGATACACTACGGTTTTCTGTGACGCTTGGCTTTCCATAAACGGGACATTGGCAAATAGTGTACAGTGTAGCCCCAGATCAGACGCCGCAGAACGCGACGTCTGATCAAGGTCTACACTGTTTGCATTAACTACAGTAATTTCTATAAGTTATAGTAATAATAAAAACGAATGGAGACTACGCTTCTGCTGGAAATAGACCAGTACAAAGAGTTGAGGTAGCGGAGTCCTTTCGGCATAAATGGTTAAGGCAGCCGCGTATTGCTTTGCATGCCGAGAAAGAAGTTAGAATAAAAGTTTATGGGCGATCTTTATACAATCTTTGAAGCCTTTGTCTTCTGTTATGCATTTTAAAAAGAAATATTTAAACTTCTTAGGTTCTCCGGTAAGGAAGCTTCTATGAAATATTTTGCCAATTTAATACTGAAAATGTCGGCTTCATTGTCAACCGTTTTGGAATCTTTGAACGTCGGTAACGTCATTTTTAATTCGATTTTGGTTGACTGTGTATATTTATCAAAATCTGTCATCTCTGAATTAGTCCTGGCTAATGTTACCTAATCACATTGTATATGATCTTCAATGAGAAAATGGTACCTTTTGACATGTGCGCCCAACGAAGACTCAAATCAGCCTGCGCATCCGCGCAGTCTGATCAGAATCTTCCTCGTACGCATGACGAAACTTTACCTCCTTGGCTATCCAAAATGCGCCCAGAGAAGGTTCTGATTAGACTGCTCGAATGCGTTGGCTGATCTGAATCTTCGCTGGGCGCACATGAGATAAGGTACGTTTTCTGACGTTGCGGCTCAGCTTACAAATTTATTGATTCATTTCGTTTGTTTCATTTGTTCTAATTTTTACCATTGTCATGTTGAATAAATTTAGATGCTCCGCCCACTTCTACTTTTCATCCAATCAGATTATTTGATCCAGATTGTTGATATAAATTCACATACTTAATGGCAAACAGTGCAGATCCAGATCAGTTGGCTTCTGAGGAAGCCAACTGATCTGGATCTACACTGTTTGCAAAGGCAGGGTATATCTGGGTTCAGCAGGACAAGGGTTAACAATACTCACATTACGTTTCTAGCAATCGCACTGCCGTCAGCCCATTCCCAGGTGGTGAGATATTCTCTGTTGTTTAGCCCTACCCACCAGTCTGTTGTGGGTATTTTTGAATGGGCCTTCAAATGATCGATTTGACCAAATACCCAGTTCTGTCAAAATGGCAAACAAGATGTTCAGGAAATGTAATATTAACAGATCGTAGACTACTGTGCTTTCGACATCTTTCAGAAAGTCGTTTTTTGCTTTGCGCTTTACACAGAAGAAGTAAATTTGCAAACTTTTGTCATGATTTAATGCAAAACCATTTGTCGTAACTACCTATGCACAAAAAAAAGTTTTATTCTAGTCATTGGTTTTTAAAAAAAATAAATATGTTCACTTTTCCCATAGTAAAAATGAATGCAAATTATGCAGAAATTTGAAGGGTAGGGAACTTGGAGGCAGATTTTTAACAAGTTGTTCAATTTTTCTGAAATATTTTACAGTATTGTTATGAAACATCAAAAATTTCAAATCAGCAAAGATAAACAAAAATAATTTCTCAGACAAAAAATAAAAAAAAAAAAAAAAACAACAAAAAAACTTTACTATAGAAATTGCATAGGTCAGACCAATTTTGGACAGCAAATTCATTTTACTATATATATTTGAGAACAAAACACAGAAACAGAAAAGACAAAATGAATTCTGATAAGATACGGTCAATCAGAACAAAACATTTTCTTTTAAAATAAAACGCCAAGCAAAAAACGTCTGTCCGAAAGATGCCAAAAGGACAATAATTGGTTGGTTTGGAGTTTAACGGCCAAGTCAACATTTTTCAGAGTCAGTTTACCTAACCACACTTTTCCTGGAGCCGTGGCAGAGCATTTCCTGGGACTGCAATGTGCGACCAGTAAAAAAATCAAATCAGCCTGCAAATCCGCGCAGTTCGGTCAGAGTTTTCGTAGAGCATTCTGTGGGTAGACCATTACGAAAATGCGCCTATTCAAATATATAGAAAATTTCACCTAAATAAAAACCTGAAAATTTTCAGATAAAAAAACTGAAATTTTTCATATTTCTGCTCAAAATATAGATTGTGGATACTCGTTAGAACCGCCTCGCCCAGGCGGTTCTAACGAGCACCCACAATCTATGTTTTTGAGCAATAATAAGAAAAATATTGTCTACCCCTGTAAACCTCAGTTTTACTATATAAAAGTGGGGTTTAAGGGGGTCAATATTATATAGGCATGATTTCGTGATACAAGGATTCAGATCGTCTTCAGGTGGACAGCAAAGACTCAGATCAGACTGTGCGGATGCGCAAACTGATCTGTGTTTTTTATTGGGCACACATATAATCTTGTAGGAAATGCGTTATCCTGGCTCATAATATGGACCGCACCATGTAAAAACTCGTCTTCGGAAATATGCTGACAGTGACGGCCCAGAATCATTGTATATTACAGAATGTGTGAATGGAGAGCAAAGACTCGAGTGATACTTTGCGCATGTGCAGGATGATCTGTATCAGCATATTTGCGCATGTTCGAAGGCACTTTTCGCTCGACGCAATCCATATGCCATTATGATGTATTAAGGTAAATGCGGAAAACAAACGTTTACATCTCTCTGCGCATCCTCCACTACTAGCTAAAATGAATGGCGTAAAGCGAAAAAGTGCCGTCGAACATGTGCAAATTGTGCGGATTAATATCACCCTGGACATGCGCAAAGTCTCATCCGGGCATTTGCTCTCCATTAAAATGTTGTATGGTATCCAGTGGCTCTGTTGGCGGACAGCGAAGGCCAAGATCAATCTTCGCGGATGCGCAGGCTGATCTGGGCCTTCGCTGTCCTATAATACCTTTAGATATGTTTTCGCACCCTCTAGATAAAAGAGCATTGAACCACGAAGAGCAAAACGACAGGTAAGTAAGAAATGGCATCAACGTTGTTAGGGGACTGGGTAACGTTGGGGACTGGGTTCACTTGGTGGAATTTCCGCAATTTCTACCAAAGGAGACAATGTTTGTAACTTTCAGTTTGGTTTAAATATACCGTCGACTCTCTTTGTCTCGAAGTCCAAGAGGTTATCTGAAATACTTCCAGATATCAGTACCTCGACATACAAGATTTGCAGAATTGATGAAAAAATTAAATCAAACATTTCACAAATAAATATGTAATTTGACTACTAAAGACAGAGATATATTGAAAATATTGTGGAAAAGAGGAGATATTGGTCCTTAGGAGCAATTCCTCCTCTTTTAAACAATATTGTGTTACCTGTTGTAAGATTTCATTATTAAAAAACAAGGACCAGATTTTCACTTCGAGATAAGCGGTTATTCGAGATAAGCGAAATCGAGATAACGAAGGTCGACTGTATTTTATTTTCAAATATCCCAAGTCATTCCCGTTTGCTTGACTGCCAAACCCTCTCTGAAAATGGGTCTACTCTAAAAGGAAAGAATTTGCACCCACGGGGAGCAAATTCTTTCCTTTTAGAGTGGACCCATTTTAGAAAGAGGGAGAGCAATTCCTATTAGAATATTGGAAGATCCCATATCAGGAGGGAGGCAAAAACCAGTTTAACAGAGTTGGTTCCCCCACCCTACCATCGCCCCCCCCCCCCCCCCCACCACCACCACCACCACCACGCGAAAGTATATTCATTCGCCTAAATTCATTCATTCATCCGTCTAAATCTAGGATCTAGACATCACTGAGTCTGTGGTCTGGCTCATCGTCGTACAATTAAAAATAAACCTCAATTCGGTTACGACCACCAAGGCATTCCGTGTGTCGCATGATATCTACATTATTTAATATGTTTTGGCTCTGATTGATGATCTGTTTGAAATGTTCTGAACGGAGACGAAATCATATGTCAAAACATGTTTTGTGGGAAAAATACGAAAAATATTTCAGTATGTGATCTGCTGAAATGTCTTCCCAACATGCTAAACGTTAATCTCTTCTCTTTATTTTTTTTGTTTAAAACGTTACCTCTTTCAAACCAATACGTACCTTTTCGCTGACTGTATCTATTTTAAGAAGATCTCCTCCATGGATTTGGCAGATATCTCTAGCGTCCTGCCAGGAAAGTCTATTTTGGTACATGAATCTGTAACATTTACTGGTAGCCGAATAACCATACCAATAGGAAGGACATTTCTGACCATATACTGGAATAAGATATATAATTAACAGCAAAATAAGCCATAACGTCAGAAAACGTACCTTCTGAAATGTGCGACTAGCGAAGATTCGGGTCAGCCTGCGCATTCGCGCAGGCTGACCCGAATCTTCACTGGGCGCATTTTGGATAGCCAAGGATACAAAGATTCTTCATGCTGACAACGAAGTTTCTGAGCAGACTGCGCGGTTGCGCAGGCTGATTTTAGTCTTCTTTGGGCGCTTATGTCAGAAGGTACGTTTTCTCGCGTAGAGACTCAAGTAATGTAACATAATGTAAATATGCAGAAGGTGAACACAAGTCTTCGTTATTTTCTGACGTCGTCGTCATTGTATTTCTTTTTTTTTTTTTTTTTTTTCGGAAAAAGAAGGTACGTATGTTATGACCTCAAAGAGAAACGCAGGCATAAATGTAAATGTAAATTTGAATTTGTTAGACTCTAGTTACGAACTTGACATACGCACGTACGTACGCACCTAACATAATGGCGAAACGTTATATGCACCACTCCTATACAGCAGGGCATAAAAACAACCTCGTGTAGTAAGACTTTGAAAGCTACCATATGGATTACAGAATTGTTATTCGAAACCTGCTTTTGAAAGCGAAAGCTAGCACTGGTCTTCTGCACCATTATATGATCTAGTAAGTGGGTTCAGACGAGATAGAAAAGATGTCCACCAGTTGCCTCATATGAGAAAATGTATAGTAAAGCGTGTGATATTGTGATAGGATTATTCAGGTGGTTGAAATGGCAAAGCCACAGGGCATTTCACTCAGTGGCGTTTCAACAATATCAAGGTAACATCCAAACCTTGTAGAAATGCCTGTATACCTCCAGTGATAATAGTTTGTGTCTGGCTTTCATTATTGTGATATAGAAAGAGATTTAGAGTGACTGAACATAAAGTCCCACACTTTGTGTTCCACCCGGCTCCCTGTCGAAAAGATTAGTGTCACTCTATGCTACACTCGCACTTGACTCATATCGTGTTTTTAGCAAATATAAGAAAAATAATGTATACCCTGCAAACCCCAGTTTTACTTGTTTGTTTGTGTTGAGGTTTTACGGCCGAGTCAACCCAATTGGGTCATGTCGAGCGCGGTCAGTTTACCTAACCACACGTTTACTGGGCAGGCTTAGTCCTCTAAGCGGTTAACCAGTATTGTGCACATTCTTTCGCCAGAAACTGACAACTGCCCTTCTTGAATCAGCGGAAGGGAGATTCCCCAGTTTTACTATATAAGGGTGGTGTTTAAGGTAACATCCAAAACCTTGTTTAAGGTCAGATTACATAGGCATGTTTTCGTGATGTTTTGGTGCCTCGGGAAGGCTCTGCCTTCTGATTGTAGCCTTTCCCGGTAACTTCATTTATGACTTTACCCAAAACAAATTAAATAAATGGGGGCCAAAACCCATTAATAATTGTTTCTCCATTAAGAACAGCATCCGAATTTTAGTAATTTTCCCGAAAAGTGATAAATGAAATTGTGTCAGGTCAAATTCCATTTCTGTATCTCAGTACCAAAGGACTGATACCCGGGCTGATAACGTTACCGTACTACGGGTCCTAGTTCTCAAGCAGTGCATTTTATCTCTTTTATCACTTATCTCTTATATAAAGCATTGTTGAAAATTCAAGAGCCATGTAGGGATATACTTGAGATGCAAACCGTCCCAAGATCTACGTTGATGTGTCTAAAATGCTGGGAAAAATGGCAAAGAGTCCGGCCGCAGTAGTTTGTTCTATGTCTACACTGCACAGACAACTCAGTATATGCAATAAGGAAATATTCATTACGAAAACATGCCTATTGAATATACTGAAAATTTTACCACCATAAATGAAAATTCTCAGATAAAAAATTCTGATATTTTTCAGGATTCTGCTCAAAACATAGATTGTGAGTACCCGTTAGAACCGTTTCGTCGAGGCGGTTCTAACGGGTACTCACAATCTATGTTTTGAGCAGAATCCTGAAAAATAATGAATACCCGTGTAAACCCTAGTTTTACTATATAAAAGTGGGGTTTAAGGGAGTCAAAAATATATAGGCCTGTTTTCGTGATGGTTGTTAGTCTTGCAAAAGTAACCAAAAATGGGATATTTCTGATTATTTAAATACTATATATTTTACGACCCCACAAAACTCCCTGATTAATGTGTTATATTTAGGCCTATTTCTTCATAAGCTTCTAATAGCATAAATATAACAGAGAGCTCTTAAACCATCGAACGCTGATGCTGAAAAAAAAACAACTAGCTTTCTTTTTTTCCAGGAACACAGTAATTGATATTCCATGCGAATCGTGCCCTAAGAGAAAATTTGCATGAAATGCTAATATCTACTTTGTAAGAAAAATTAGGAGACCATACGCATGAAATGCATTCTTATTTTCTAGTGAAGATAAAAAAAATATTTACACATGTATTCTGCTATTATTAAAAACTATCGTGCAAAGGATTAAAAGGATACAAAATATTTCCCCTCAAAAGTTTGACCATTGTACACCAGTAGGATACCATCTTATTAACCGTTATACCCTCTTATCAACCATTCTTTTAAACAATTCCATGCCAAACTTTAACCAGAATTGGAGTTTATGCCTATATTAAGAAGTATATAAATATAATACGTAAGGCTGGCTAATCGGAGCTGAGAAGATAATCGATTATCAGTCCTGCCATTGTGATCGATAATCAATTAGGAATCACTGAAGATTTGGTCATTATTTTACCTGACTGAGCATGACGCTTATCATTTGTTATACTTTATTGTATGTATTTGGTCAGACAGGCCTGAGAAAACAGTGCAGACTCTGATGAAACGCGGCGTCTCATCAGGGTCTACACTGGTTGTCATCCATCCAGCTATTTTTAGACACAACAGTGGGTAGTAAACTGTACTTGTTCAAATTTTAGATTAAGTATGGTAAGGATTTGAGGTGTCTGAATACTAAGGGTAAATACGGTAAAGTAACAAACACAGAAATCAAATGATCGATTATTAGCAAATCAGTTATGATAATCATTTTTTGTACAATTCATCGATCAATTAATCGATTATCCGATTAATTGTGCCAGCCTTAAATTAATACGGTTCCTCGGCGCAACGACTCAGCTTAGTATTTCTTGGTACAAAGACAATATCTAAATCTCTGATGAGAGACTATAACTGATAGTTAATTGGTATTGTACTGAATTGTTTTGGCCAAATCTTTGCAGTTTAAGATGTTCCTCTTTAATAACATTTCATAAGCTACATTTATCTATTAGTTATGATATTGGAAAATTATTATATAACTACTTTGTTATTTTTCCAAGAAAACAGGATTTGATGTGTCATGCGAATCGCCTTCTAAAGAGGCGATTCGCATGATATATCAAATCATATTTTCTTGGAAAAATAACAAAACTATCGTTTGTTTTGTACATTTTTTAATCAGCGAACTTTCCTGTTACTTTTATGCTATAAGAAGCTTATTTCACAAATGACCATAACAGCTGTATCATATCCTTGAGCCATGGGAGTTTCTTGAAGCGCAATAATGTAACAATAAGGGAATGGTACACAATGCATGAATCAGTAGTGGAAGGGTAAAAAATAAATTTAAAAACAAAAATGATATATTAGCTTACCATTATTTATGAAAATGCTAATGAGTAAAATGCAGATTCCTTTCTCCATTCTGAGACGAATAAATATTGATGTACTTAAGTATAATTAAACAGAAATCAACTATTTAATTAACTAGACATTTCATAACACGAGCCCTACACCCAGCCGCTGCGTGCTCGTCTGTGTTTGCGTTCGTCTTTCCTTATCAAGATAAACACGGTTTATGACCTCCAGATTTCAGGTTATCTCCCCGTTGATGGTGCAGAGTATACTTTTGTCTCCATATCTACATTTGGGCTGCCGCCTGACAAAAAGGCCCTTAGGACATATACGAATGGCAAAGCCCCCCGCCCCCTTCCCCCACCCCCGATCAGTTTGCGCAGCCAAATGTCGGGTCAATATCTATGCTATTAGTCCTATATCTCCAACACGGTCCCTATGTTCTGTTGGCAAACAGAAAAGATCCTGACCAGACTGTGCAGATGCGCAGGCAGGTCTGGATCGCTTTCGCATGTTCTAAAGTCCCTTTCCTCAGCCGCCGCCCCATTTATGCAGATTAGAAACAGGTAAATTATGTCATAAAAGAAGGACATTCGAAAAAATGCGAACAGTGAACAGTCTGAGCATATGCATAGTCTGATGACAATCACTGCTTTACTATGGTATTCGAGCTACATTTATATACAGAATCCAATTGTTTTAAAAACGGATAGCGAATGCCCCGATCATACTGAGCATTCACTGTGTACATATATTACGGTGACCGTTTCCTCAGGCATGACTAATTTACTACAACTGAGCAACGTCACAGAGGAAACATCTTTGAGCATGCGAAATGCTCAAATTGAGGTCATCCCGCGCATATGCATGTCAACACTTGGTCTTTCCTCCGCGACGATACATTACGCTGTATCAATTGGTACTGTAAGCGGACAGTGAAGGCCCTGATCAGACTGCGCGGAAGCGCAGTCTGATATGGGCCTTCGCTGCCCGTATGTGTCCGAAGACACATTTTCCCACGGTCCGGCCTACTTGTACTACTACTCAAACTCAGTGTACGGAACGACTTCAGTTTATTTACTTTGTTTAAGTTCATTATGACTATTGATAATATAACAAATAACAATAACAAAAGTTGTCGCTAACCCATACTTACACGTGCAACAATAATTTCATAACTGATTTGTGAAAGCTGACCATCGATGCTGCGTTTTAACAAATAATTAACCGCATTCCCAGGAATCTGATAATTGGTTTCATAATTTCATAGCCTCACTACATTATTCTCAATTAATTTTTTCACTGTTTAATTTATTTTGTTGGGGTTTTACGACACATCAACCCTTGTGGGTCATTTTGTGTCGTCTCCCAGAGAAAGGGAGAAGAGAGATAGAAGAATTAACAGAGGAGATGAAAGAGAAGGAAAGGGGAGAAAGAGGAACAGGAATGAAAGTGAAGAAATAGAAGGAAAAAAAACATTCCCCCTCTACCCTTACAAGCTACAAGGATAGCTGTAAGCCAATATCGGACGCCCCGGTGACGTGAGATACACGACACCTTCGCCACCGCCGCATTAAGATTTGAAGAAATATAAATCGAACTGGTGAAGTTGATGTCGCACTTGCTCCCACCCCCTCTCCCCCCATCCACCCACCCTCCCCCGAAAAAGGAAAGTTTATTTAGGTAAAAGAAATTAATATACGAATTTCATCGGAAGCACATGCATATTCCTATTTGATGCATGAGAAGCTGCGCTCAGAAGGTACCCACAGTCTATACATTTTCATAAAATCTGAGGCAAGAAAATGACAATGTTAAAGTGGAAAAGTGACAAAAATAAACATTACGAAAACACGCCTATTTAAATATATTGAAAATTTCACCTCCAAAAAACTGAACATTTTCAGATAAAAATCTCCGATAACTTTCATATTGCTGCTCAAAACATAGATTGTGGGTACTCGTTAGAACCGCCTCGGCGAGGCGGTTCTAACGAGTACCCACAATCTATGTTTTTGAGTAGAAATAAGAAAAATACCCCTGTAAACCCCAGTTTTACTATATAAAAGTGGGGTTTAAGGGGGTCAACATTATATAGGCATGTTTTCGTGATGCAAAGTTTCAAAGAGACCGGTATAAAATTATATGAAGAGTTGCAATGACAAGGTACCCACTGTCTAAATATCTGAAGTCAGAAAATGACAAAGTTCACAAAGTAGAAAAAAGTGACAAAATTTGATACAAGGATTTAATCAGAAACACATGCACATCTTCAGACTATGGAGAAAACATGTGCAAAGTTCTAAAAAGATTGGTATCAAATTGTATGAGGAGTTGTGCTCACGAGGTACTCACTGGCAAAATTGAGGGTTGAAAATGACTAAGTTCACAATGTGGAAAAAGTGAAAAAAATGATCTAACAATATTATTCAAACCACATGCACATCCTAATACCATGAAAAAAAACACATGCAAAGTTTCAACATGATCGGTACAAAACTAAGAGGAGTTGCGCTCACAAGAGGTACCTACTGTTTATATATTGAGAACGAAAAATGACTAAATTCACAATGTGGAAAAAGTGACAAAATAATCTAACAATTATATCTAAACCCAATGCACAGCCTTATACCATGAAGAAAACGCATGCATAGTTTCAAAACGATCGGTACAAAATGAAAGAGGAGTTGCGGTCACAAGACACCCAGGGTAAATGTTGATGGATGGACGAACGGACGAAGGGACGGGCGGACGAACGGACAAACGAACGGAAAGAAACTTGCCTGCCTAAGTCGCCCATGCTAAAGCAGGTAAGACAAAAAGTAAAATGATTGTATTCGGGTTTTTTGTCAGTCTCCCTAAACTCTCTTCGTAGTACATGTGTAGTTGTTTATTATTAGCGTGACAACCTTGCATCTCAGTTGACAACAAACAGTAAAGGGTAAATATAAAAAAATTCAAGGGCGGGGACTTTATGAATCAAGTTTCAAAAGATTGATTTAGCGCTTTACTGCTGATATACGCTCCCGAAGATCCCTTTTCTCCAGGACAGCTCATATACTCGTACTTTTGACTTGTGAAGTGGTCTGCGGTTGTGGTCAATGGCTAGATAAAGGCCATATAAGTGGTGTGTCGTATATATGAGAGCTTTTAAATTACACTTGAGCAACCACAGGTCGAACTAATAGAGAAAAAGTCATTTTGGGAGTGAGTAGGGTGACTTAGGGTCTTCATACATACGTACATATGTACGTACGTGTATGAGTGGGCGCGTATACATACATACATACATACATACATACATAGCTAAAATATACGTGCGTGCGACTATGTGTACATATATACATACATATACTAATACACACGAGAGAAAACAGAGATTAAAGAAGAAAGCTAATGACAGTCCAAATATAGAAGAAATGCTAACCTGCCATGATCCCCACCTGCTGTAAGTACAGCAGGCCCTACCTACATCCTATCAACAAATATAGCGCAGTGGATGGACTGTCTGGGTCCAGTTGTTCAAAACATTTATTTATTTATTTTATTTAAACAATGTTTAAAGAGGATGACACAATTAGCTATAAATAACTATTCTACCTTGTGGTCCTCTAACTAAAATTTATATACATATATACAACAAGACTTAACTAACAGCTAAGAAATTCATGGGATAAAAGTAGCTTGTAGCGAAGTGAATGCTTGTATAAAGTTTTTATCAAATAAAAGTGCTAACAGGTATGTGCAAGTGATTTAAAACCAAACATGGCACTGAATTATATCAAAGACAAATCTGTATGTTATCACAGTTTTTGTAAGTGCTTTAAGATTTGACGAGCGCATAAAACCAATATCTAAAACAATTATGCTAGGTCATAAAAGCTCTCAATTCAGTTACAATAACGGTTTCAGCGATAATTTTACACATGGTATATCATTTAAAATCATAGTTAAAGACATTTTATAAGGGTTAAAATGTTGCTTTAAGAGACTGCTTAAAGGTAGAGAGTGACCCCGATGTTTTTACTGTTTGAGGTAGAGCATTCCATAGTCTTGGTGCGGAACACGAAAAAGAACCATCAAAAAGTGCTGTCCGTGCTTTCGGCACATAAAGTGAGCCATTTTCTGATGACCTGAGGTTAAGAGTGTGTACCTCGGATACTGGTTTTAGAAGTTGTGTTATATATTCAGGGGATAAATTATTTATTGCTCGGTATGTCAAGACAGCCTTATTATATTTAAGTCTGTCCGGAATTGACAGCCATCCCAGCTGACTGAACATATCTACTGATGGGGTATCATAATTTGCTCGCAGGATGATTATTACATCGTTATTACATCGTTAGCTTAACAAGCTCGTTAGTGGTCCAGCTATTGACTGATCTAGTAAGTGCAATATCCAACTCATACTATTAGGTATTTTGCAAATGCAAAAGCTGTTCACATTTTTTTCAGCAACATTATTATCGTATTAGCCATATTTAATGATCAAAGTTTTAATGATACGTTAACTAACGAAACCGTTAGTTTTGAACAACTGGGCCCTGCTCCTCTATGCTTACGAAAACGTGAAACGATAATATTCCGCCACTATCCTGTGGCGGGCAGTTAACTCTTTCAAAACTTGCCCATTAGCAATCCCGAAGCAGATCTCCACAATATCAATGCACATACCAAGTTTGGTGAAAACCTAGTTAATCTATCGTGCGGAAATGAAAATATGGACGAACGGGCGACAGACGAATAGGCGTGAGGACGGATCCAATAACTATCACTGTGAAACCATAATACCCCGCCACCCCGCCACTATCAGTAGGCGGGGTACAAAAAAAATATAGCCCTAGGAAAGTCAGAGATAAGGAAATATCCGAAGGTTTGATTTAGTTTTATTAAAACATTAAGTTATATCTTAACAAATTGCTTATAAAACAACAAGCTTATCAGAACCACAATTTGTGACTGGTCATCTTTATCCGCAAACAACGAAGACCCATTTGCGATCTGATCAAGACCTCCACTGTTCGCTCCAATGATCGCTGTGTACTGTAGAATATATCGGCAGAGAACAGAAAAGGTCCTGATTACATCCCACAGAGGCGCAGATGCTCCGAGCGTTCGTTGTTCGTGTCGTGATATAACTTGACCCGTTTTTCATTTTGCGATTGACCTACATAAGACTTTCCATAGTCTAAAATTGTATTTACAAACTAAAACAAAATTGTCTATATATTAACCCATTTGTTCCTAGCGCCCCATAAATGGGACACTGGCAAACAGTGTTTACCCAGATCAGACGCCGCAGAACACGGCGTCTGATCAGGATCTACAATGTTTGTATTGACTACAGGCATTTCAATAAAACATGGTAATAATAAAAACTGATCAGACACCCCTTAAACTAGAAATGAACTGGTCCAAAGAGGCATAAATAGGTTGAACAATTAAAAGGAAGTGCAAGACCTTGACAAATCGTGCATTTTAAGAGATAAGTTATTTTAAGAAATAAGTTATTAAGAAACGAAGATATCCAAACCTCTTTTATGGGCGGCATCATTTTTAATACTTAATTAAGGCTTGAAGATATCCATTATTTGTTTTTACTGGGTATAAAGGACACGCCAACTATTGTGGGTCATTTTGTATCGTCTTCCAGAGAAAGGAAGAAGAGATAGAAGAGATAATAGAGGAGATGAGAGGGACGTGTGGGGGTGGGGGAAGGAAAATGAATGAAAGTGAAGAAAAAGAAGAAATAAAAACATTTCCCCTCTAGCCTTGCCTGCTGCAAGGATAGCAGGCATTGCCCAACTGTAAGCCAATATCAGTTGGATGCCTTGGTGACGTAAGATGCACGACACCTTTGCCTAACCAAACCATTCCCATTTGAAGATATCTAAACCTCTTTTGTGGGTGCCATCATTTTGATAATTTATGACGCCATAAAACCTTAACTGATTATGAAAGACGGAAATAAATAAATAAGGTTTGCAACAATATTCAACATCTATATTTGTATATATAGCTTCTTCACAAAAATCACAATAATTTCTGTCGGAAAGATGATTTGTTTTAATATTTCGAAATATCTAGAACCTCATGTAATATTCAAAATGGCGGCGCCCTTATTCTCCAAATCTTTGAAAGTTTTCAATTTATATCAGAATGCTTGATTTGTCAAGCACTTTCATCTCAAATAAGCTTTCATTAGCTTGCGTTTCCTTTTAAACATAGTTTACTTAATCAAACCTAACCGTTTCATCCCATCGTTTTTGAAATGGACTCACCCATGCTTCATCACGAAAACATACTTATATAATTTTGACCCCCTTAAACCCCACTTTTATATAGTAAAACTGGGGTTTACAGGGGTATACATTATTTTTCTTATTTCTGTTCAAAAACATAGATTGTGGTACTCGTTAGAACCGCCTCGCCGAGGCGGTTCTAACGAGTACCTACAATTTATGTTTTTGGCAGAAGTATGAAAAATAGAGTTTTTATTTGAATTTTTTCAGTTTTTGGAGGTGAAATTTTCTATATATTTGAATAGGCGTGCTTTCGTAATGTGAACTTGGACATATGCACTGATGCAAAACAGGGTTTCAGATAATAATCAAAACAGAATTCAAATAGTGTCGGTCCTGATGAGACGGCTCGTTACAAACTGTCTCATCTGGATCTACACCGTTGGCACAGGTTTCTGCTTTGGTCTGCCGGGCTGAAAGGTTAAAATACAAACAAAAATATGACTTCTATAAAGAGCAACTGTATCCGTCCAGTTTCGAGCTATGAGAAAAGGAAATCGCCGGTCCGCGTAACCATAGAGTCTACCCTAAATATTCTGACGCATTATCCCTGAAAGCGCTCAGCAGAATTGTAGCAGACAACATTCTATTTTTTTTTCAGAGAAAAATAAAGCTTGGCATTTCATGTGAATCATCTGCTAGGCAAACAATTAACATGAAATGCCAAGTTTTAGTTTCTTTGAAAAATTAAACCAAAAGTTAAACTGTCGTCTGCTGCAGCAGCGATTAGCACTTAAAGGGTTAAGTCCTGACCAGACCTAAAATTCAAAATACCAGTTGTTGGACAGTTGGTAAATAATGTATACCTGATTGGATGCCGCGTTTAGCAATAGTTAATCTATGTCTACACTGTCCGTCAAAGATAGTCTATCATAATACTTAGGGTAAGTATGGCAAGCGTGTTTCAGGGTTCTTCAGTAAGAAAAGTAAGAAAGGTTGGTAGGTTGAGTTGAACTGCCCAGTCAACACTATTACGGCTATGTCGAGCCGTTCGGTTTAGCTAACCAGGGCCCAGTTGTTCAAAGCTAACGACGTCGTTAGTTAACGATTCGTTAAAATTTACATCGAATGATATGCAAATATGCTGAAATTTTTTGCTGAAAAAATGTGAGTAGCTTTTGCACTGCAAAAGCTACTCACATTTTTACAGCAAAAAATATCAGAATTCTGTATATTGAATCCGCTAAAACAGTTAACGGAAAGACCCTTAACGAGCTCGTTAAGCTAACGACGCTTTGAACAACTGGGCCCTGACTTTTCCTCGGTAGGCTTAGTCCTCTAAGCGGTTAACCAGTATTGTGCACATTTTCTTTTTCGCAAAAAAGAACTGACAACTGCCTTTCCTGATTCAGCGGAAGGGAGAGGATGACCGTAGAAAATATTTCATGATCAATCTCCATGAAAGAATGTTGCTGGACATGGCGGTGATCGAACCTGCAACTTCCTGATCACCAGTCGGACGCGCATTCGACTGGGCTATCAACAAAGGTATTCTGTATTTACTGCTAGTTGTTTAAGTGCCACGGTCGGAGTTTGAGCCCGCAATCTACCGCTGCCGACCGCGTGAGTGTAAAATGTTTCGATCAGACTTGTGGACACGCAGCCTAATCTAGTTCTGTGTTGTCAGCATATGCTTGGAAAGCGTCTATTTACATGGAGCAGCTCAAACAGCATGCCTCATTTTTTAACCATTTTTCTCCTTTTTCCTGAAAATGTAGCAAGTTTACTTCTACCAAGCTCTGGGCGAATTCAGCAGACGATAGCTTGAACTATTTTTCCCCCAAAAAATCGGCTTTACCGTTCATGTAATTTATTGATGTTGATTCATCTATACGAACAGGACTCACGCACCCTGACCCACCAGTGATATTGCCAAATGAAAAAAAAAAAAAAACAACAAACAAACAAATGCACGCATAATCATGAAATATTGCATAGTTTTCGTCTTTTCTCAGCGAAAATTCATAAAACATGATCTTTTTAAAATAATATACTACAAACGCAGAGAATCCACACACTCTGAACAACCCATATTGTCCGAAAAAAAACAACAAAAAAAACAACAAGAACAAACATGCGTGCTCATGCAAACTGACTCATACAGATAATACAACAACAAAATACAAATACCCGGAATTAAATGTACATTAAAATTCATACAAAATATATATCATTAAAATATAAAATGACCCAATATATCCCATATGACCAATAGGTTTTCGAGCGTAAATTTACGTTCAACACTATTTCTATGAACAGTGTATGTTAGTCTTTTATAGTAGCATTAACCCTAAAAATGCTAAGCAGAATTATAGCAGACGACATTCTAATTTTTTCTGAGAAAATAAAACTTAGCATTTTATGTGACTCGTCTGGTAGGCAGACGAGTCACATTAAATGTCAAATATTATTTTCTCTAAAAAAATACAAAAGCAATCAAAATGGTATCTGATGTAATTGTCATTAGCGCTTCAAGGGTTAAAATGATGCGAAACAACTAACTGTTGTTTAAATGTTTCTTCTTTACCTTCTATATCCTTTCTGACAATGACGTCTGCTATAATTCTGCTTTATCCTTATATTCCGACAGTCATACCTGGACAAACAGTGTAGACTCAGATCAAACGCCTCGTCCGATCAGTGTCTGCAGTGTTTGCCACTCAATCGGCAGTTATAGGCACATCAAGAGGTAGACAAACGGTCAATGTTTAGGATAAGGGCGCCCAACCGATATTGGCTTACAGATGTGCAAGGCCGGCTGTCCTTGCATCAGGTAAGGGTAGAAGGGGAATGTTTTTATTTCTTCTGTTTCGTCACTTTCTTTCATTTTCCTCTCTCTCCCCTATCCCTCTCTTTCATCTCCTCTACTATCTCTTCTATCTCTCCCTGTCTCCGGGAGACAACACAAAATGACCCACAAGGTTGGCGTGTCGTTAAACCTAACACAATCAATCAACCAGGGCCCAGTTGGTCAAAGCTAACGACGTCGTTAGTTAACGATTCGTTAAAATTTACATCGAGTGATACGCAAATATGCTGAAATTTTTTGCTGAAAAAATGTGAGTAGCTTTTGCAGTGCAAAAGCTACTCACATTTTTTCAGCAAAAAATATCAGAATATTGTATATTGAATAGGCTAAAACAGTTAACGAAATGACCCTTAGCGAGCTCGTTAAGCTAACGATGCTTTGAACAACTGGGCCCAGACTGCTTGTCTATATGAGGTAATAAGAAAAAAAAAACTATAATATGTATCCAAATTTCATGGATGCCCTTGCCTCGCTTCCAAAATAAAATGATCAATGCAAAATGTAACACCTATGAATGAACGACTAGAATGACGAGTAAACAGTATAGCCTGCAATAAAACTGTGGATACACGTGTTTACTCTTTTGCTGTGATTACTATAAATAGTTGTAATAAAAACAGTGTTTTCACGAGCGTGTAATAAAAACAGTGTTTTCACGAGTGCGAAGCACGAGTGAAAATTTGAAAAGGTTTATTACAGGAAAATATTTATGGTATTCGCTGACTAAAGAGTAAATTTTCTTTTTTTTTTTTATTTTATTGTTTACACGCGCATGCGCGCTCGTGACGTCATAACGTCACCAAACAAAGCATGAACGTCATGGCATGACATTCAGCCTTAACATAGAAGCGCTAGAGTGACAAAAATTGATTGTATTTAGGTTCTGACGACAAGTCAACCATTGTGGGTAATTTTGTGTCGTCTCCCAGAGAAAGGAAGTAAAGACATATAATGTAGTAGAGGAGATGAAAGAGAAGGACAGGGAAGAAAGAGGAACGGGAATGAAAGTGAAGAAACAGAAAAATTAAAAACATTTCCCGCTCTACCGCTCTATTGTAAGCCAATATCAGTTGGACGGCCCGGTGATGTAAGATACACGACACCTTCGCCACACCCGACTACCCCCAGGAGAGACAAAACAAGAGGACCATGATAGTCCTGTATCGCTCACCTGAGCAAACAGATTTGTATACTTATATTAGTGTTGAAGTTTCAGCCAAGTTCACTGCTCTAAATTTTATAGCCCTGCACCCCCACCCCACCACCAACCCCCCACAGCAGCCATGTTTTTTTCTTTTTAACATGACAACTAAATCTTGAAAGAGGGTCACCAAAGGAACATTTCTGCCAAGTTATATTGAAATTGGTCCAGTGGTTTCTGACAAAACGATTTTTAAAGTGTTTTATATTGCTATAAAGCCCTACCCCCTATCAACCATTTTTTTTTCTTTTTGACGAATCATGACACCTTGAAAAAACTTGGTTGAGGGTCACCAAAGGAACAATCTGTTTACCAAGTTAAACAAAGTTAAATTAAAATCGGTTCAGTGGTTTCTGGCAAGAAGATTTTCAAAGTTTTCTGTCTAGATATATAGGGAAAATAAGCCCCACCCCCTAACAGCCATGTTGTTTTGACAAATCAGGATTGCTTGAACATTCTTGGTAGAGAGTCACCAAAGCAACATTGAAATCGGTCAGGGGTATTTGACAAGAAGAATGTCAAAGTTTTCTATACAGATATATACGGAAAATAAGCCCCGCCCCCTCTGGGGGCCATGTTTTTTGACGTATCATGAAAGCTTGAGCAATCTTGGTAGAAGGTCACCATTCCTGTCAAGTTACATTGAATTCGGTGTAACGGTTTCTTACGAAAAGATTTTTAAAGTTTTTTATATAGATATATAGGGAAAATTAGCCCCGACCACATAGCGGCCATGTTTTTTGACGAATCATGACAGCTTGAACAACCTTGGTAGAGGATCACCAAAGAAACATTCCTGCTAGGTTATATTGAAATCGGTCCAGTGGTTTCTGACAAGATTATTAAAGTTTTCTATATAGATATATAGGGAAAATAAGCCCCATCCGCTAGCGGCCATGTTTTTTGACAAATCACGATTACTTGAACAATCTTGGTAAAGGGTCACCAAGGAAGGGTCACCAAGGTAACATGTCTGCCAAGTTATATTGAAATCAGTCCAGTGGTTTCTGACAAGAAGCTTTTTTCAAGTTTTATATATAGATATACAGGGAAAATAAGGCCCACCCCCAAGCAGCCATGTTTTTTGACAAATCATGACGGCCTGAACAATCTTGGTAAAGGGTCACCAAGGAAACATTTCTGCCAAGTTATACTGGAATCGGTCCAGTGGTTTCTGACAAGAAGATTTTTGTTTTCAAGTTTTCTATATAGATATATAGGGAAAATAAGCCCCACCCCTTGCAGCCATATTTTTGACGAATCATAATGGCTTGAACAACCTTGGAAGAGGGTGACCAAAGACACATTCCTGCCAAGTTATATTGAAATCGGTCCATTGGTTTCTGACAAGAAGATTTTTAAGTTTTCTATATAGATACATATATAAGGAAAATAAGCCCTGCCCCCTGGCGGCCATGTTTTTTGACGAATCCAAACGGCTTGAACAATCTTGGTAGAGGATCACCAAAAGAACATTTCTGCAAAATTATATCCGATTTCCAGTAGTTTGGGACAAGATGATTTTTACATTTTTCTATATATAGGGAAAATAAGCCCCGCCCCCAGGCGGCCATGTTTTTTGACGAATCCAAATGAATCGAACAATCTTGGTAGAGGATCACTAAAGGAACATTTCTACAAAATTATATGGAAATCGGTCCAGTGGTTTCGGACAAGAAGATTTTTAAAGTTTTCTATATAGATATATAGGGAAAATAAGCCCAACCCCTTGACAGCCATGTTTATTGACGAATCCAAATGGCTTGAACAATCTTGGTAGAGGATCACCAAAGGAAATTTTTGCAAAATTATATTGAAGTCGGTCCAGTGGTTTCGGACAAGAAGATTTTTAAAGTTTTCTATATGGATATATAGAGAAAATAAGCCCTGCCCCATGGTGGCCATGTGTTTTGACAAATCCAAATGGCTCGAACAATCTTGGTAGTGGATCACCAAAGGAACATTTCTGCAAAATTATATGGAAATCGGTCCAGTGGTTTCGGACAAGAAGATTTTTACATTTTTCAATATAGATATATAGGGAAAATAAGCCCCGCCCCCCTGGCGGCCATTTTTTTTTGACTAATCGAAATGGCTCGAACAATCTTGGTAGAGGATCACCAAAGGAACATTTCTGCAAAATTATATGGAAATCGGTCTAGTGGTTTCTGACAAGAAGATTTTTAAAGTTTTCTATATAGATATATAGGGAAAATAAGCCCCGCCCCCCAGCGGCCATGTTTTTTGACAAATCCAAATAGCTTGAACAATCTTGGTAGAGGATCACCAAAGGAACATTTCTGCAAAATTACATTGAAATCGGTCCAGTGGTTTTTGACTAGAAGATTTTTAAAATTTTCTATATAGAAACATAGGGAAAATAAGCCCCGCCCACTGGCAGCCATGTTTTTTGACGAATCCGAATGGCTTGAACAATCTTGGTAGAGGATCACTAAAGGAACATTTCTGCAAAATTATATTGAAATCGGTCCAGTGGTTTCTGACAAGAAGATTTTTTTTTATGTTTTTAGTTAAAAAATCTATTTTTAGCTCCTGTGACCTAGATATGCAATGGACCGGAACCATTTAAACAACTTTGAAAGAGGACCAACCAAGGATCATTCCTGTGAAGTTGGTCAAAATTCAATCAGTGGTTTAGGAGGAGATGTTGTTTAAAGATTGTGGACGGACGGACGGACATACGGACGACGACGACGACGGACGGTGAGTGATCACAAAAGCTCACCTTGAGCCTTCAGCTCAGGTGAGCTAAAAAGGGTTGCTCAAAATCAAAATAATTTTGTTACCAAAATGTTCCTTACATTCAAAGAAAGCAAATGCATACAAACACTAGACAGTTTTGCACAGAATTAGAAAAGTTAAAGGAGTTCAAAAAACCGAAGTGGGATCGGCGCCTGCAAGGTTAATAATGAAGATAACCGAAATGATCCGAAACGAGGAGTGAAAATAACATAAGCATGTCTCGAACAAATTTTCATGGTCCCAAAGAGGTTCGAGCTATATAAGTTCGACTGTATATTGAAAATACTGTGGAAAAGAGGAGAAAATGCTCCTTCCCCTTTTCCACAATATTTTGTTACCTGTTGTTAGATCTTCATGTTTTTGCAGGGACCAGATTTCGCTTCGAGACAAGCGATTATTCGAGATAAGCTAGGTCGAGATAACGGAAGTCAACTGTACTACGAAAATGACCCAGATTAGACTGTGTATCTACACAGTCTAGACAGGACCTATTCTGTTCTTTGATATACCCTACCATAATTCTGACAAGAGTCAGTGAAGGCTGTATGGATTAACGCTTAGCACTCTGGGTAAAATGTTCAGCAGACGACATTTTGAAATATTTTCTTATTTTTCGCAGTTACAAGATTTGACATTTCAAAAAAAATTGTCTCCATTTGGTGACAATTTGTATGAAGTGTCAAATTCTGTTTTTTGGAAAAAAAAAAATAGAAAAAAATATCAAAATGTCGTCTGCTGAATCAGCCAAGAAAGTGGTAAAGGTTAAACTATTAAAATACATCTTGTATCACAGGAACTTTCTGCTCTAGAATATCTGTAGTGAAACACCTATAGCTATGACCAATATGAAGCTGGGTACGTCTCTTGAACCTGAAACGAAATAGGCATGTGAATTCTATACATCTCATCTCTCTCTCTCTCTCACACACACACACACACACACACACACACACACACACACACACACACACACACACACACAATAACGATTCTTATAAGATAAACGTGTCGGAACTGTACGGACAGCCTCGTCCTGCATCGTTAACATAACAAATGCGTTTATTCTTCATCAAAGCTCTGTCAAGATATTAACCTTTGTCCTGCTGAAAAAATTAAGATGCCACTCCTGTTACTAATTTTCAGCCAATCAGATTACTTGATTCAGCTTGTTGATATAAATTCACATACTTAATGGCAAACAGTGCAGATCCAGATCAGTTGGCTTCTTCAAGCCAACTGAGCTGGATCTGCACTGTTTGCAAAGGCAGGACATATCAGGGTTCAGCAGGACTAGATTTAATATAAGCAAGAGGTCATTTAGCCACAATTCGTTCACCTGAGTAAAACAGCCATTGCATACCATCAGATGCCCTCCAAGATTCTTCAAGTATTGCTTCAGCAACTAGGATGAAAATTTGACCATGCCGTAGAAAGGTCAACGGTCATCATAGGATGTTCATTTGAAAAGAAAAAGAAAAACATCTGTTAGACCTTCAGTCTCCGATGTTATATACAAAGATTCAGCCGCGAAGCTTTCTTGGTTCTGGAGAAGAAGATTTTTAAGTGGTTTACCATATGTGGGCATGACGGTCATCTTTGTTGTTGTTGTTGTTGTTCGTATATCCCTCCACTGACTGGAGAACTTCACATATGTGAATAAATTCCTAACTTTTTAGACTAGAACCCCACAACTTAACGTGAATGAAAGATTATAGTTGACACCTAATTTAAATGTTAGTAAGGATAACAGTCCGCCTAGAATGCAGTGTATAACATGGTGTTGCCACTGTTGATCGATTATAATTTTGCCCCTAGTGACTGATGATCGAAAAGATTTTTTTATAGTCGACTAATCGGAAAATTCTTTTTCAAGAAATATTTTTCTCGCGTTTTATTTTTATAGGCAAGTTATAAAGAAATGAAATTCAAAGCTGTCAATTTGGGTCATTCTAGATTTGTGATCAATAAAAGCGAAAACAAAATGATAAAATAAGTCAACCCAAAAGTATTGATATTTTTCTTATTCCTCCATGAAAACATTGTGGGTACACGTTAGAAGCGCCCCCACTTCCTCCATGACATATGTTATGGGTACTCATTAGAAACGCACTATTAATGAGTACCCACAACATTTCTTTTTGATCTGGAGCAATGAATAAGTAGCTGGAAGACGACTTAATTCAGAGTGAATAAATCTCTCAATGAAAGGTACTAGCACAATCTAAACTGGGGTTTACAGTGGTATATATTATTTTTCTAATTTCTGCTCAAAAACAGATTGTGGGTTCTCTTTAGAACCGCCCGCAGAGGCGGTTCTAAAGAATACTCACAATCTTTGAGCTGAAATATGAAAAATATCAGTGTTTTTCATTTGATTTTTTTTACATTTTTGGAGGTGAAATTTTCTATATATTTGATAGATGTTTTCATAATGAAATACAAGTTGGATTTACATTCTACTGACATACTTCGCGCGATTTTCCCATCTTGTTCAATGGCGCGAAACCATATTCAAAATACCCCTTTGACAGAAATTCCCATGTGAAATCTGATGAAAACTGGTCAAGCGATTTCAGATAAGAAGACATTTAAAGATTACACGATTTTATACATGTATATAGCCCAGGGGCAAGAGCAAATATCCGCACCCCCCCCCGACCCCACCCCCACCCCCGCGCCCCGGGATTTTGTTTATATTGAGGTTTTATGGCCCAGTCAACTTATTGGGGTCATGTCGAGCGCGGCCAGTTTACCTTACCACCACACTTTTACTGGGTAGACGTAGTCTTATAAGCGGTTAACCAGTATTGTGCAGAGTCTTTCGTCCATCACGAAAACATACCTATATGATTTTGACCCCCTTAAACCCCACTTTTATATAGTAAAACTTGGGTTTGCAGGGGTATACATTATTTTTCTTGTTTCTGCTCAAAAAATAGATTGTGGGTACTCGTTAGAACCGCCTCGCTGAGGCGGTTCTAACGAGTACCCACAATCTATGTTTTGAGTAGAAGTATGAAAAATATCAGAATTTTTATCCGAAAATTTTCATTTTTTGGTGGTAAAATTTTCAGTGTATATTTGAATAGGCGTGTTTTTGTAATGCAGAGACTGACAACTGCCCTTCTTGAAGCTCCACGCCCAACCTCCACACCCAGGGACAAAATTGTAAATGTAACTGAAAAGGTTTACTACTTTAATCATACATTGTAAGTTTCAGCTATTTGTTATTAAATTTAATGTGAGAAAACGTTGTCAACATTTTCCTCCTAAAACAGTATAGTGACGCAAATTCGACCTTACCATAAAAAGATAAATAGTCAACTTACAATCATATTTTGAAAAAAAAAATCTTGGTAAACCTTGAGTCTTCGATGCTATATAGCATGATTCAGCCTCAAAGCTTTCATGGTTCTGACGAAGATTTTTAGTGTTTTTACCATATATGGACATGGTAGTGTACCAAACCCCAATCATCTATTAACAACGTTAGTATTATGTTCAGATTAGTAGTTTAGTACATGTAGAATTATTCACAAATATGACGAAATCTGAATGCCAAAGATGACAATGAATGAACAGGATAATCATGGCCTACTGAAACATCTGATATAATAGAATCAAGAGGTTCGCGTGTGTGCTACGCCGAGCCCCCTTTCCCGCACACACCACCCAGTCCCCTTCTGTATTACTTAGAATGACTTGTACAGTCGACTCTCTTTATCTCGAATTCAAACTGACGTCCTGAAATACTTCGAGATGTCCGTACCTCGACATATCAGGTTTGCAAAATTGAGGAAAAATAAATCGAACAACCACAGTTCATGTAATTTGACTCCTAAAGTTAGAGATATATTGAATATATTGTGGAAAAGAGGAGAAATTGCTCCTAAGGAGCAATTTCTCCTCTTTTCCACAATATTTTGTTACCTGTTGTTAGATTTTCATGTTTAAACAGGGACCAGATTTTCACTTCGAGATAAGCGGTTATTCGAGATAAGCGAGGTCGAGATAACGAGAGTCGACTGTAATTATTCAAAAATGCAAGTATAATTACCTTTACCCAGAGAAAAGTCCCCAGAATAATAGACTCTGAGGAATACACTGATATCAGCATTGAACTCCCCATAATTATCATCATCATCATCATCTCTATCAATGATGTCTGGCTTCTGGTCACTGTCAGATACGCGCTTGGAAATTTGCTCTGGCTCATTCATATGTTGTTCATTAGTATCTCGCTTCCGTTTTTCTGGACACGTCTGTAATCAAATTCAAACGAACTTGTTTTTGTAAAAAAAAACAACAAAAAAAACAGCATTCTTCCCCTCTTGGAGTCATACTGCAGTGAGTACATTCACATCAAGAAAACATGCCTATATAATTTTGACCCCCTTAAACCCCACTTTTATATAGTAAAACTGGGGTTTCCAGGGGTATACATTATTTTTCTAACGAGTACCCACAATCTATGTTTTGAGCAGAAATATGAAAAATATCAGTTTTTTTTTTTTTTTTTTTATCTGAAAATTTTCAGTTTTTGGAGGTGAAATTTTCTATTTATTTGAATAGGCGTGTTTTCGTAATGAGCTTCAAAGGGACATAACACTAAAACTTACACACTCAAGAATTACGGGTTTTGAACTCTGCACGTCACCCAATGCTTGATAATACTTCTATGAAGTTTTATTAAGATATCCTGTAGGTTTCTTAAGTTTTAGAGCGAAAACGATTTTATCACAAAAACGGCTACTTACAAAGTTAAAAATCTAAAACATGAAATCCAAGATTAACATTTTTGCGCGTTGCACCAAGTCTAATTTTCGTTCGTATCTTTAGATATTTTGAACAAATTATAACAAACGTTTTTAAGTTATAAAGCGGACATGATTTTGTAAAGATAAACTGATAATTTACAAAGTTTAAAGGGGCATAATTCAAAAAGTATATCTTAGAGTTATGGCTCTGCACATCGTCCAGTGTTTGTTGATATTCCCATAAAGTTTCATGAGGATATCTTGAATGTTTGTAAATTACAAAGCGGACACGATTTTGTCAGAAATAGCCCCAAAATAGAAACGCAACTCTGCTAAATGACAAAAGAAACGAAAACTAATACCTCAAGACTGTAAACATAATCTTGTGTAAAAAGCATGTATGTAAATCAACCATTGAGGGTATATTTGAATTGTTTATTCTCCAACCTTTGCCTATATGAGATAGGCGTTTTGTCCATGTGAGAAACTTCTATCTCACATGATCACGTTGGTCCTAGAAACAATTTGATCCACTTAAAGCTGGGAGAAAAATAATCCATCATGAGCGTCTATGTAGGATAGGTAACTCTCAGCCTCGGGGTAAGAATTTCAACCAGGGTTGAAATATATATATATATATATATATATATATATATATATATATATATATATATATATATATATATATATATATATATGTGTGTGTGTGTGTGTGTGTGTGTGTGTGTGTGTGTGTGTGTGTTGCGAGAAATCGCGGACTAACAAGTATAGATATTTTCTTTTCTTGCGACAGAAAGAAATAATGTAATTTTTTAAAAATTTTCTTTGCAATTAAAAAGTTTTGTATGTCTATTTTTTGAGTAAGCATGATACATATTTTCTTCAGTATCTAATAATTCTGTTAGCAGTGAGGAAGACCGTAACTAGACAACGTACATGTGCAGGCTGATTTGGGCCTTCAAGTTTTGCATATATCCTGAAGACCTATTTTCCCACGGAACATAAGAGAGACATTCAGAGAGGACAGACACAGACAGACACAGAGAGACAGACAGACAGAGAGACAGAGACAGATAGACAGAGAGACAGAGGCAGAGAGAGAGATAGACAGAAACAGAGACATACAGAGAGAATGAGAGAGTTCATTGTACTTACAAAATCACAGGCAGTAGAGTGATTGTGACACCCCTTTCATCTGACATTCAATTACAACTTCTTCGCTGTTGGCAAACCGGAAGGCATACAAGTCCGCCTCCAGTATATGCTTGGATGTATTAGAAACGTAATCAAAATGGGAGAGAAGATAGGTATCCAAACTGCACCTGTTTTGAAGATAATTGCCAACATACCGTATTCGACCTAATTAAAGCACATACCCAAATAAGTGTGTTTGTGTTGAGGTTTTACGGCCCAGTCAACCCAATGAGGTCATGTCGAGCGCGGTCAGTTTACCTAATCACACGATTTCTGGGCAGACGTAGTCCTCTAAGCGGTTAAATGTATTGTACACATTCTTTCACCAGAAACACCTACCCCAATAAGCGCACGGTCAAGTTCGTAGTACTTTTTCATCTACTTCTTTATAAAAGCATATGTTGTGGGTACTCTTTTGAACTGCCTCGACAAGTCGAGGCAATTCAAATACTTACCAACAACATATGCTTATAAAAAGAAAACCTAAACAATATCGCATAAGCATCATTAAAAACGCGATTTATGAAGTCTTCTTCTGATCTTATTTCAGAATGTGCCCTTATTAGGTAGTTATTTTATTACACGTGTTTTCACTAATTTTTAAAACAAAACCCGTCCAAGTGCGGTAATTAGGCCGATTACGGTAATTCAAACCATATAACTGTAAAAGTCTGTATTGGGAACGACCACAGATTTGCATTTCGTTCATAAAAATATTAAATATGATGTGTTCACATTTCATACTTCATATTTCACAGTATTCACATATTCCAGGAAAACAATGTATTTTAACAACGAGCACCTCACTGAGGCGATTCTAATAAAAAAAACATATGTTCCATAAGGAAATAAGATTATACAATCCTTTTCGTATGAATTATTCTACTGCGTTTAATTATTCTTTACAATAGCAAACTCATTTAAATTGTGTTTGTATTGAGGTTTTTGCGGCCCAGTCAACCCGTTAGGGTCATGTCGACACTTTTACTGGACTGGCTTAGTCCTCTAGGCAGTTAATCAGCACTTGTGCACATTGTTTCGCCTGAAACTGACAATGCCCTTCTTGAATAAGCGTAAAGGAGAGAAAAACCGTAGAGAATATTTCATGATCGATCCACACGAAAGAATGTTGCCGGACCCGGCGGGGATCGAACCCGCAACCTTCGTCCCATAAAAGGGACATTGGCAAACAGTGTTACCCAGATCAGACGCCTCAGAACGCATTAAGCATAGGAATTTCTATAAAAGATGGATATAGTAAAACTAGTCAGACATCCTTTCACTTGGAAATAGACCGGTCCAGTGTTATGATAGAGGAGTCCACTCGGCATAACATCACGAAAACACGCCTATATAATTTTAACCCCCTTAAACCTCACTTTCATATAATAAAACTGGGGTTTGCAGGGGTATACATTATTTTTCTTATTTCTGCTCAAAAACATTGATTGTGGGTACTCGTTAGAACCGCCTCGCCGAGGCCGTTCTAACGAGTACCCACAATCTATGTTTTGAGCAGAAATATGAAAAATATCAGATTTTTTTATCTGAAAATTTTCCTTTTTTGGTTGTAAAATTTTCAATATATTTGAATAGGCGTGTTTTCGTAATGAATGGGTTAAGCCTTACTGTCCTAAGCAAATTTGCAGCAGAGGCTATTCTGACACTGATTTTGTTATTTTTCAGAGAATATAAGTTTGTTTGTTTGTTTGTGTTGAGGTTTTACGGCCCAGTCAACCCAATGGGGTCATGTCGAGCGCGGTCAGTTTACCTAACCACACGTTTACTGGGCAGGCTTAGTCCTCTAAGCGGTTAACCAGTATTGTGCACATTGTTTCGCCAGAAACTGACAACTGCCCTTCTTGAATCAGCAGAAGGGAGAGAATGACCGTAGAAAATATTTCATGATCAATCTCCACGAAAGAATGTTGCCGACCTCGGCGGGGGTTGAACCTACGACCTCCTGGTCTCCAGTCGGACGGCGTATCCAACTGAGCCACCGAGGCCGGCTCAGAGAATATAAGACTAAATTTCGAGTGAATCGTAATCTAATGTCAAACCGTATTTTAGCTGAAAATAATATATATATATATAACTAGTCCAGCCCAGTTTGAAATATATATATATATATATATATATATATATATATATATATATATATATATATATATATATATATATATATATATATATATATATATATATATATATATATATATATATATATATATATATATATATATATATTTCAAACTGGGCTGGACTAGAATCTGTCAGCAATCATTTCCTGACCTTGGAATGTGAACGTACACACCTATCAACTATACTAAAAGTTAGCGTTAACATAGAGCCACTGATGGTTAGGGTTAGGTTAGGGTTAGATTAGTTAAGAGATCTTAGTTAGTATACGTATATCTGGAATATTTACAGACTTTTAGGGTAAAATCAAGTGGCGGACACATTCTAAAGGTGCTCCTCAAACTGTCGTCTGCTGTAGTTGCGATTAGTGCTTTATTGTTAAAGTAAAATTAAGTTGATCAAGTTACAGTCAGCCTTCGTTACACTGACAATCGTCAGAACGACAAAATTCGTTATAATGACAATTTGAATGTCACGAAACCTTCGCTTAAGAGGTGACAGTTAATGAGACATTAGGCAAGAATATTGCATTTAAACTTCAAGCAACATATATTTTGGATATTTGTTAGAATCGCCTCACTGAGGCGATTCTAACAAATATCCAAATATTATGTTGTATGGGGAAATAAGAACAAAACAAGACCTTTCTTACATATGAATCTGCTCATTAAGTATTCTGTACAACAGCAAATTCATTATAATGGCAATGTCTCTGGGAACAAATACTGTCGTTGAAACGGGGTTCACTGTATATACAAAAGCGTCATTTTGACAAATTCGAAAGGCTTTAAGTCTGTTATAAACTAACTGGCGATATTTGGAGGTAAACATCTTCCGGTATATACAAACTAAATATCAATGAAATCTGATTTAACCTTAATGGGCAAATTCAGCGAGAATTTTCATGATTTCCTAAAGGGAGCATTTTATTCCTTATACAGCAGACTTACCAAGTCTGTAAGATTTGGTATTACTTAATCACTTACTCATTCTGTAAGATTTGTTATTACTAAATCACTTATCCAGTCTCTTAGATATGTTATTAATTATTCATTTACCTATTTTCTAAGATATTTTATTACTTAATCACTAACCCATTCTGTAAGATTTGTTATTACAACATCACTAACCTATCCTGTAAGATTTGTAATTATTTAATCACTTACCCATTCTCTATGATTTTGGTAATACTTAATCACTTAGTCTTTTCCTACAATGAGTAATAAATTAATTACTCACGTATTCGCTAAGATGTGTTATTACTTTATCACTTATTCATTCTGTAAGACGTGTTAATACTTAGTTATTTGCCCATTCTATAAGATTTGTTATTACTTAATCACTCACCCGTCTTGTAAGATGTGTTTTTACTTAATCACTTACCCATTCTGTCAGATTTTTTATTACTGAATTACCAACCCACTCTTTAAGATTTGTTATCACTTAATCACTTAAAAACTCTCTAAGATTTGTTATCACTTAATCACTTAACAAGTCTCTAAGATGTGTTTATATATTCTGTAAGATTTGCTATTACTTAAACACTGACTGCTCGACATGAACAGAACAGAACAGATCTTTATTGAGAACTCCAAAGGGCTATAAAGCCCATCAGGACATAACATTTAACATTGTGATGGCGAATATACACAATGACAACATTTTACATACACAAATCTGTAGTAAGACTCAGTACTAGTAAATATGTATTAATCCAAATGATTTGAAAAATTAGTTATCTGAATAACTACCCAGAAAGGACAAGCCATAGTGATTGGGGCTTGTCTCTACCCGCTTTGGCTCACCTGTCTGGGCAGCTATTTTCAGCAGTAGAGTAGAAATCTGTGTTGTAATATATATCGTACTATTTATCCTTCAGACAAAATATTTGCAGACACTAATAAGACATATTATAGGAAATAGTAACATACGGAGAAGGTGTACACAGTTAAAATGATTTTATACATTGATTTTCTTTATTTATTTTATTATTATTATTTATTTTTTTATATATATATATACTTTTGCATTGTAACCTGGAGCATGAGCTACCAAAGGATATGTACAAAAGTGTTTATTTATGAATAGAGTAGAATAGAATAGATTTATTTCAAAATTCCAATAGGTGCCCTTGAGGATATAATACAAACATATACGATGGCATATGACATAGTCATTAAAGATACAAAAGCATTTTCTGTTATTACCTGAAAAAAAAATCAATACATTGTGTATATAATTAACATTATGGGGTAATCAACATTATGTGGAGAAGATGATATCTCACAAAACAGGGAAATCAGAAAATTAAAACAGCAGGTCGTGAACAAACTCAGTTGCACCAGCCGTCTCTTGCCAGACATCTCAAAGAATCTCATGCTACAGGAACGTGTGGCGGACCAATGTCCAGACACCACGTCCCTGCATTCTTTCTTCCTTATGCAAGACACATCCCGCACAGAACTGGCCACAATCTGCCGTTCCAAAATCTGACACTACCAGTAGTTATCTAACACATAAGTTCTATGCGAACATATCTCAATTTAACTCTGTACATAAAATAATAATAACAGTAATAATAATGATAATAACAATAATAATAATAATTATTACTATTATTATTATAATAGCATTAATGTTCAACTCTTTTATATATATATATATATATATATATATATATACATATACATATACACACATATATACGTATATATATATATATATATATATATACATATACATATACATATACATATACATATACGCATACATACACACATACAATACACACACGGCCAAATGCCATTCCATCTACACAGTGCTGCATATATGTACTCACTTAGATTATATTTCTAGACTAATTGCATTTTCATTTTTTCTTTTTTCAAAGAATGAATAAATCATGAGGACACAGACTGACTGGCAAATTGTACGGCCTATCCACACTCATCCGCCATTATGTCAGCTCATATCCACATGCTCTACATCATTAACTGAACTGCCTGTTATCTATTGATAGAAAAAAAAAAAGGGCTTTTTACTCAATCATACTTGAATGAACCAAGTAAATATATCTATATATGATTTTAAATGAATAACATACTTTATGACAAAAAAAAAACAAAAACATTTACCAGTTTTCTCCGCCGTAACCAAGTCTTGTCGAAACGAAATACAAGACTCTTCACGAGCGGACAGAAAATGGTCCTTTTTACTCCTTTTTATTCAATATAACCATATATGTGCGCACATATATACTTATATGCTCATGTACATATACATATACACCTATATGCATATACACATATCAGTTATATTTCTAATGAATATTTTCAGCACTTACTAACACAAAGCATAATCAAATTCCACTTATTATGGTAAATATTATTCCCAAAAGTTTGATAATAACCATCCAGATATGAGAAGCCAAAGTGATTGGGCATTCCCTACCTACTCAGGCCCCCTTATCTCTGGATAAGTATCCTTAATTGCATATACTTAGACATAATTTAATATACAATGCTGCTTATCATAGATCAGTACAATAATTCTGTCCTCCTTTTAAAAGTTTGATAGATGTATGTCCCTAATTTTCTTATACAACCCCGGTTTGTGCAATTCATTAATTCTATAAACTTATGCATATTAGGCCTAATCCAAAAATACTTAGGAATCAACCGTCTTCTCAGATCAATATAAATCTTACATTCTAAGATAAAATGATATTCTAGTGTTTGACATGAAGAACATTTTCTATCCGATATTGGTACCCTATTTGGTTTTTTCCATCTACCTACTTCAACCTCAAGCCGATGAGATGACATTCTAAGTTTACTTAAAGCTTGGCAGAATTTAAAACACTAATTTTTTCCAAATATGGTTGGAACTGAAATATAGCAATAGATCTACAAAATAATGGCCGAGAATAATTTTCTAATCTACTTACCCAATTTTGAATAAAATTGTCATTTAATCTTTGTTTTAGTAATGACATAAATGCATTATAATTTCCCACACCCTGAACTAACCATACTTCGTAAAATCCCAATGACATTAATAAATGTCGGAGAAGTGAAACCCAGTTAACCTTATTCGGGAACAGTTCCGCATCTGTAATCAAAATATTATACACTATTTTCATATATTTATTCTCTTCAGACGCTAAAATTTTAAACCAGTACTTTAAGATGGAATAATATCTCCTGGTTAAGAAAGTGGTTCTGCCAAGTTCGCCATATACGAAATCATTTTGTGTCATCTTTTTGACTCCAAGAAGTTTTTTTGCAAAATTGAAGATGCACTCTTTCAATAGAATTCGCTTGACTAAAGCCCCAAACTTCGGATGCATAATTCAAAATTGGTGAAATTAATTTATCAAACAAATCCAACTTATGTTTTGGTGAAATAAATGTAAATTTGTATAAATATTTATTCAATTTTTATTCAATTTTATTCATGACCCGATTGGGTTGACTCTTACCCAATCTCTAAGATATGTTATTACTTAATCATTTAACTATTTTCTAAGATGTGTCATTACTAAATCACTAACCGAGTCTGTAAGATTTGATATTACTCAATCACCTACCCATTCTCTAAGATTTGGTCATACTTAATCACTTACCCACTCTCTATGATGTGTTAATACTGAATCACTTAGCCATTCTCTAAGATGTGTTATTACTTAATAACTTACCCATTCTGTAAGATTTGTTATTACTTAATTACATATCAAATCTCTAAGATTTGTTATTACTTAATCACTTACACATTCTCTAAGATTTGCTAATACTTAATTATATGCTAATACTGTAAAATTGGTTATTACTTATTCACTCACCCATCCTGTAAGATGTGTGTCTTTTTAGTCACTTGCCCATTCTATAATATTTATTATGTAATCACTTATCTATTCTCTAAGATGTGTTATTACTTAATCACTTTCCAATTCTCTAAGATTTGTTATTTCTTAATCACTTACCCATTTTCTACAATTTGAACTGGCTCACTTCCTGCCCCAGATTCAGCAGTGCAATTCACCGGCAGAACAATGTACCCCACTGAAATGTACAACACTCTCTTCACTTTAATATACTGTAAAACGTCCAGTAAACATGAACCAGCTTACTTGAGCCCCGTGTTAACTATCCTTAAAGTACCGTACTTAGTGTAAACATTGCTCTATATTAATTCTGACGAACATGTACAAATTATAAGAAATATATAATGAGATAGTATGTAAGAGAACGTACCTTCTGACATGAGCTCCCAAAGAAGACTCCAATCAGCCTGCACATCCGCGCAGTCTGATTAGAGTCTTACTTGTACGCATGAAGAAACATTGCATCCTTTGTTATCCAAAAGGCGCCCAGCACTGATCAGAGTGCGCGGGAGATCTCAATCTTCGTAGGGCGCACATGTCAAATGTACTTTTCCTGACACTGAGGCTAAAATAAGCCATCACGAAAACATGCCTATATAATTTTGATCTCCTTAAGCCCCACTTTTATATAGTAAAACTGGGGTTTACAGGGGTATACATTATTTTACTTATATCTGCTCAAAAACATAGATTGTGGGTACTCGTTAGAACAGCCTCGTCGAGGCGGTTCTAACGAGTACCCACAATCTATGTTTTGATCAGAAATATGTAAAATATAGGAATTTTTTATCTGAAAATTTTCATTTTTTGGTGGTAAAATTTTCAGTATATTTGAATAGGCATGTTTTTCGTAATGCCAAGAATATTTTAATTAGTTCCAGATGCAAGTCGACTGACTTCCGTAAATCTGTGGTCCATAGTTCTTTAACAATTAAGATGTCAAGAATATAAAAATAGTAAAAGAAAATATAGTAAAAGAAGATATAGTAAAAGAAGATGTAGTAAAGGGAAAAGACAACAGATTAGTCAGATACATAAGTACAGAACAGAGAAAATTCAAATGACAATAAAACGACAAAGGTAGCAAGAACATTTGTTATTACAGGTCCAGTGTTAGTTACTGCCAATCTCAGCACCCTGAATCCTTGGAAAATACATTCTAAAATGAATGACCATTCCCAGCTAGTATTCTTTATAAATCTCTAGCGGGGCGTTATCGGCCCGTCAGCTACCCTGACGGGCCGATAACGGCCCGCTAGAGATTTATAAAGAATGCTTACTGGGTTGATAGCAATGAACACACTCATAAAACTAAAACCAGCTGTAGTGTCTAGTTTTCTGGGCCAGACTAGCTGGTCTCGGCTAATGAGGCCTCGTCAGTGACCTTCATATACATTTTCAAAAACTCCAGTAATGGAGTCTGATCAAAAAGAGTCAGAAAATATAAAATACACTGTAGTGTGGCATGGAAAAACGATCTACGGCAGTCATACGGCACTTACACCAGCTGTTTGTTTTTGTGTTGAGGCTTTACGGCCCAGTCAACCCAATGGGATCATGTCAAGCGCGGTCAGTTTATTTAAACCACACGTTTACTGGGCAGGCTTAGTCCTCCAAGCGGTTAACCAGTATTGTTCACATTGTTTCGCCAGAACTGACAACTGCCCTTCTTGAATCAGAGGAAGGGAGAGAATGACCGTTGAAAATATTTCATGATCAATCTCCACGAACGAATGTTGCCGACCTCGGCTACACCAGCTGTAGTGACGTACCCAGTAAGCATTCTTTATAAATCTATAGCGGGCCGTTATCGGCTCGTCAGGGTAGCTGACGGGCCGATAACGGCCCGCTATATATTTATAAAGAATGCTAGCTGGGGTAAGACTCAACTTATGATAATACTTCCGGCCGTACATAGGGGAGAAGGGGTCCAGAATATTTTCTTGAGGCGTGTTCGATTTGATCAAATTACCGTACTTAGGCTACGTATTCGGAAAGGCAGGCCTGAGTAAACAGTGTAGACCCAGATCAGACGCCGCTATGGTATAGAAGCAAAATAATTTATTTGTTGGTATCGCATTATTATAAATATTTTACGCACATTACATACATGCATATTGTGCGTAATGAGTGCTACGCCTATGACAACTGATATAAACCCTTATCCTGCTGAATAAATTAAGATGCCACGCCTACTTCTAATTATCAGCCAATCAGATTAATCGATCCTGATTGTTGCTATAAATTCACATACTTAATGGCAAACAGTGCAGATCAGTTGGCTTCTTCAGAAGCCAACTGATCTGGATCTACACTGTTTGCAAAGGCAGTGTAGATCCCGGTTCAGCAGCACAAAGGTTAAATTTGGAAGAAGTGAAGAGTGATTTACCTGGCCCATCTATATCCCAGAGTAATGGTTCTCCAACTATTGCAGATTCTCGTTCCACTTTTGATTCTATATCTTTGATCTGTGTGTGGAGAATAATCTTTGGAGTCACTACTGGTTCCATGCTGGTGCTGATTCTAATGTTAGAAAAATCGAAACTGAATAATTATTTATAAAGTGCCATGCTTGTTTGCAGCAGACGACTTTTTTTTATTTTACTATTTTTTATTTATTTATCTTTTTCTTTTTCTTTTTTTTTTTTTTTTTTTATTTATTTTTTTTTTTTGTCTGTGAAAATAAAGTTTCAATTTGCCAAGCCCTATTTTCACAGAAAAAAAGAAGAAAAAACACATTTTATGATGTCGTCTGCTGCAACTGAGTTTTATTCCTTAAGGGTTTGCTTGTGCGTCTGTGGTTTCACATGCGGCGTTTGTCCTATCCTTATTTGCTCCTCATCTCTCCTTTTTTTTTCTTTTTCTTTTTTTTTTCTTTTTCTTTTTTTTTTTCTTTTTTTTTTTTTGGAGCCAATATCAAGGCGGATATAACTGAAAATATTAAGCGCTCTCGGGAAAAAAATCAGCAGAGGAAAAATTAGTTATCATCATCACGAAAACATGCCTATATACTTTTTACCTCCTTAAACCCTACTTTTATATAGTAAAACTGGGGTTTACAGGGGTAAACATTATTTTTCTTATTTGTGCTAAAAATATAGATTGTGGGTACTCGTTAGAACCGCCTCGCCGAGGCGGTTCTAACGCGTACCCACAATTTATGTTTGGAGCAAAAATATGAAAAATATCAGAATTTTTTTATATGAAAATTTTCATTTTTTGGTAGTGAAATTTTCAATATATTTCAATAGGCATGTATTCGTTATGTTTGTTTGTGTTGAGGTTTTACGGCCCAGTCAACCCAATGGGGTCATGTCGAGCGCGGTCAGTTTACCTAACCACACGATTACTGGGCAGGCTTAGTTACTACTCTAAGCGGTTAACCAGTATTGTGCACATTCTTTCGCCAGAAACTGACAACTGCCCTTCTTGAATCAGCGGAAAGGAGAGAATGACCGTAGAAAATATTTCATGATCAATCTCCACGAAAGAATGTTGCCGACCTCAGCGGGGGTTGAACCCGCGACCTCCTGGTCTCCAGTCGGACGGCGCATCCAACTGAGCCACCGAGGTGTACTCGTACTTCCCAGAAAATATGGTTTGTCACGGAATACACTTACACTTGATCAATTCTAACCCATTTATAAGGGAGACAATTTTTGCGATTTCCTATTCATTTTCTGTACACCGATCCCCTTCTGAAAAGTGGACTTCTCTAAAAGGAAATAATTTGCTCCTAAGAGGGGGCAAATTCGTTCCTTTTAGAGCAAACGCCGTTTCCAAAATAGAGCAAATTTCTTCCTTTTAGAGAAGACCCCTTTTCAGAAGGGAACTAAACAAATTTTAATGGATTGCTTCACATTAAAATGTGTCCATTCCCTTTAACTCTTTCGGTGCCAAATTTCTGACTCTTTGTCGTCTGCTTTTCTTTTTTTAAAAAAAAAACAAACTATCGCTTGAAAAGAAGTTTATACGTAAAGCTGAAAGACTGAATGTCAAACAGCGTAGATCCAGATGAGACGGCTCATATGAGCCGTCTCATCTGGATCTATGCTGTTTGCAAAAGCCTATCGTTATCGCTTGTGGCAGTGAAAAAGTTAAGCCTATGGAATTTATAACATCAAAGCACTGACAGCACTGGTGGGTAGATTGTCTCTGAGTGTAGGCTGGGAAAATGGTCCTGAACAGGGACTTAAGACTATTTCATACAACCCTTAACTTCCTGTAATTTAAGCAAATAGTGCAGACTGATCAGACGCGTCTGATCTGGGTCTGCACTGTCTGTCACTCTCCCAGTCCAGGTTCTACAAATACCCTCTTTACACGGCATTCTGACGTCATAGTGACAATCAATTGTTATTTGAATGTTAAGCCATATGTGAAAAAAGAAAAACGCCTAAAGGCATTATGGACGGGTTTTTCAAAAGGTTCACCAAAAGGTAAACCTCGGACGACGCCCGACGCCAGACGCCAGCCCGCCCGGACATCGCTATTTTACAGGACTTTTTTTTTTTTTTTTTTTTTTTTTTAAAGTCCAAATAAGAAAAACAATGTCACTGAATTTGCTTGCTAATCTAGCCTGTAGAGTGCTAAGCTTTGAAATATACTGACAGAAAAAAATCTACACTTCTGAACTGCAAGAAAAGCAAGATTAATACCTTATGGTTTCTGTTGCAATAAAAATGTACGCGTCAGTCTACATTTCTACAATTTCTTGCATATATACTTTAAGATTATACCCTTAACTGTTGATTTACATGCAGGTTTTGCTCACTAGATCAGTTTTACAATCAAGTATCACGGTAAACGTCCAAAAATTTCGTACACCAAAAGTTCTGACAAAATAAATAGCATAGGCAAACAGTGTAGGCCCGGATCAGACTGCAGTCTGACCAGGGTGCAGTCTGACCAGGGTCTACCATGTTTGCAATTTCAACAAGTATTTTAAGAAAATAGTAAATAAAAAGCATACTTTAGGCCAAAAAGGTATGAACTAAAATGTTCGAAATTTTAGGACATTTACCATAGTGTTCGTTTCTTCATCACGAAAACATGCCTATATTATATTGACCCCCTTAAACCCCACTTTTATATAGTAAAACTGGGGTTTACAGGGGTATACATTATTTTTCTTATTTCTGCTCAAAAACATAAATTGTGGGTACTCGTCAGAACCGCTTCGCCGAGGCGGTTCTAACGTGTACCCACAATCTATGTTTTGAGCAGAAATATGAAAAATATCAGAGATTTTATCTGAAAATTTTCAGTTTTTTTGGAGGTGAAATTTTCAGTATATTTGAATAGGCTTGTTTTCGTAATGTTTGCCATTTAGCAGTGTAGCGTTTCAGAAAATAAATATGAGACAAAATTCGGAGATATCAGAAAAATGAGTCAGACTAACTTTTACACTCTTGGGGCTAATTCAGCAGACGACGTTTACACTCTTGGGGCTAATTCAGCAGACGACAAATTGGTGACATTTTTCATATTTTTCACAGGAAAGACGATTACACATTCATCCAAAATTTGCATGAAATGTCGAATCCTGTTTTCTTGAAAAAATGAGACAAATATTTGAACATGTCTTCTGCTGAGAATTTTACCATGAATGCTAAGTGTTAAAGACAAATAATGATTTAACTGAAGTAAATGTTGTTTCTGAGCGACTTTGACAAAAATTACCCCATCTTTTCCTTAAGTACTAGGGCGGACAGACTCAGTAAAAACAGATAACCCATCTCAGATACCCTCTGATAATAGTCTGTCTGTTTTCCACTAATCCAACAGTATATAGACACGTTACCGGGCATTATAATGGTTTAGTTAAAACTTTATGACACTAAGAAGTTAACTCTTGTCCTGCTGAACCCGGATATACTCTGCCTTTGCAAACAGTGAAGATCCAGATCAGTTGGCTTCTAAGAAGCCAACTGATCTGGATCTGCACTGTTTGTCATTCAGTATGTGAATTTATATCAACAATCTGGATCAAGTAATCTGATTGGCTGAAAATTTGAAAAGGGCGTGGCATCTGAATTTATACAGCAGGACAAGGGTTAAGGGGACTTCATGCCCTTGGCATCACGAAAACTTGCCTATATAATTTTGACCCCCTTAAACCCCACTTTTATATAGTAAAACTGGGGTTTACACGGGTATACATTATTTTTGTTATTTCTGCTCAAAAACATAGATTGTGGGTACTCGTTAGAACCGCCTTGACGAGGCGGTTCTAACGAGTGCCCACAATCTATGTTTTGAGCAGAAATATGGAAAATATCAGAATTTTTTATCCGAAAAATTGCCAATTTTTGGTGGTAAAATTTTCAGCGTATTTGAATAGGCGTGTTTTCGTAATGGAAAATTTTCAGCCATTGTTTCAAATGATACCAATTCTCTGTCTTCCTGTTTGCTTTCCAGTAGACCAAATGTCTTCTAAAAGGGTTTACCCTAAGATAAAAAAAAATACTCATAATGTTCCCAAACGGATCAAATTCTTTCCTGTTAGAGTAGGAAGGCAACACAATTTTGATAAGCTACATCCCTTGGAAGTGTATCCATTATCCAATGTTTAGGGTAAATACGGTACTGCCGGGATTCGAAGACTGTGTTTACTTACATATTTGTAACCCAGGAATCGTCACTTACTATCCTGTAGACTCCTGTTGAGGGAAGTTGTTTACATCGTAAGATATGGTACGCATAATCCGCTGTCAGCAGATCAAGCAAATTCGATGTTGTCATCAGATAAAGAGAGATGTTTTTATCCTGAAATGAGATGTTCCCACAACAAGATTCACAAGGTTCCTACAATAGAGTCCACAATATTCCCACAGTAGTACCCTCAACATTCCTTTTTGGTGGTTTTACGGCCCTTTTAAGAATATTTCGCTTATATTGAGCTGATTGTTCATCAAAGGTGGGCGAAAACCGGAGAACCCGGGGAAAAACCAACTGACCATCCGTAAGCAGAACTTGGCTTTCCCACATGGCACCCGAGCGAGGCTCGAACCACAGCGGTGAGAAACCTAAGAGTCAGCTCTCTTATCCACTTGGCTACGGGGGCCCGCCTCAATATTTCCATAACAAGGTCATTAATATTGCCACAACAGCACCCTCAGTATTCCCATAACAAAGCCAACAATTTTCCCATAACAGGGCCCGCAATATTCCCATAACAAGATCCTAAATATTTCAATAACGAAACCTATAATATTGCCATTACAGGGCACACGTTTCCAATAACAAGAGCCACAATATTCCAGTAACATGTCTTACAATATTCCTATAACAAGGACCATAATGTTCTCATAGCGGGATTCACAATATCTCCATAACAGGGACCTCATTATTACCTTAACATGACTCTTACTGTTCCCATATCGGAACCTATATATATATTCTCATAATAATGTTCCCATAACAATGTTCCCACAACAGGGTTCACAATATTCCCATAACAGGGCCGACAATATTCCTATAACAGGGCTCCCGATATTCCTAGGGTCCCTCAATATTCTCATAACAGGGCTCCTTAATGCTCCCATAATAGAGCCCACAATATAACCCTTACAGGTCCACAATATTACATAACAGAGCCAGCAATATTCCAAAACAGAGATGACAATATTTCCATAACAAGGCCCATAATATTTCTACAGTTGAGCTCACAGTATTACCATATCAGGGCTTACAATATTCGCATAACAGGTAAAATATTTCCATAAGAGGGCTTACAATATTCCAATAAAAGGGACAAAATATTCTCGTAATAGGGTTCACAATACTTCCATAAGAGGGCTCACAATATTTTCATAATATGTCCCACAATAGTCTCATAACAAGGCCAACAATTATCCCCTAATTGGCCCACAATATCCTCAAAAGGGGGCTCATAATGTTTCCATAATGAGACTAACAATGTTCCCATAACATGACTCATAGAATTCATATAACAAGGCCTACAATATTCCCATAACAGGGTCATACTATTCCTACGACATGACCCACAATATTCCGATAACGGGACTCAAAATGTTTCCAAACCAGAGCCTACAATATATCCATAACAGGGCTTTTAATAATACCATAACGGGGCCCACAACAGTGAATGACAGCGCCCTTAATATTCCCATAAAAGCCCTTAATAATTCCATACCAAGGTCAACTATATTCCAACAACAGCACCCTCAGTATTCCCATAAAAGGACCTAGCATATTCCTATAACAAGTCCCTCAAATCCCATAACGAAACCCACAATATTTCCATGATAGAGCTCAAATGGTTCTTATTACAAGGACCTCAATATTTCCGTAACAGGGCTAACAATGTTCCCAAAACAAGGACTACAATGTTCTCATATCGGGGCTTACAATATTTCCATAACAGGGACCACACTATTACCATAACAGGGCTCTTAATATTCCCATTTCGGAGACCGCGATATTCAAATAACAATGTTCCTATAACAATGTTCCCACAACAGGGCTCACAATATTCCCTTAACAAAGTCAAAATATTACATAACAGAGCCCACAATATTCCCATAACAGGTACAAGGCCAACACTATTTCAATTACAGCGACCTCAATATTCCTAAAGCAAACCCTGCAATATGCACATAACAAGGCTTACATTATTTCTATTAAAGACCCTCAATATTCCAAAACAAGAGGACCATGATGGTCCTATATCGCTCACCTGACCAAACAGATTTGCATATTTACTGTTGAAGTTTCAGCCAAGTTCACTGCTCTAGGATTTTTGTATAAACTTTATAGAACTAACCATCCCCACCCCCTCCACCACACCCCAGGCCATGTTTTTTTTACAAATCTTGACGACTTGAACTGAATCTTAAAAGAGGGTCACCAAAGGAACATTTTTGCCAAGTTATACTGAAATCGGTCCAGTCGTTTATGACATGAAGATTTTTAAATAAAGTTTTCTATACAGATATATATGAAAAATTAACCCCGCCCCCTAGCGGCCATGTTTTTTAACGAATCATGGCGGCTTGAACAATCTTGGCAGACGATCATCAAAGAAACATTACTGCAAAATTATATTGAAATCCGTCCAGTGCTTTATGACAAGAAGATTTTTAAAGTTTTCTATATAGATATATAAGGAAAATAAGCCCCGCCCCCTGGCGGCCATGTGTTTTGACAAATCCAAATGGCTTGAACAATCTTGCAACAGGATCACCAAAGGAACATTTCTGCAAAATCATATGGAAATCGGTCCAGTGGTTTCGGACAAGAAGATTTTTAAAGTTTTCTATATAGATTATATAGGGAAAATAAGCCCCGCCCCCTGGCAGCAATGTTTTTTGACGAATCCAAATGGCTTGAACAATCTTGCAACAGGATCACCAACGGAACATTTCTGCAAAATTATATGGAAATCGGTCCAGTGGTTTCGGACAAGAAGATTTTTAAAATTTTCTATATAGATATATAGGGTAAATAAGCCCCGCCCCCTGGCGGCCATGTTTTATGACGAATCCAAATGGCTTGAACAATCTTGGTAGAGGATCACCAAAGGAACATTTCTGCAAAATTATATTGAAATCGGTCCAGTGGTTTCGGACAAGAAGATTTTTAAAGTTTTCTATATAGATATATAGGGAAACTAAGCCCCGCCCCCTAGCGGCTATGTTTTTTGACGAATCCAAATGGCTTGAACAATCTTGGTAGAGCATCACGAAAGGAACATTTCTGCAAAATTATATTGAAATCGGTCCAGTGGTTTCGGACAAGAAGATTTTTAAAGTTTTCTATATAGATATATAGGGAAACTAAGCCCCGCCCCCTGGCGGCCATGTTTTTTGACGAATCCAAATGGCTTGAACAATCTTGGTAGAGTATCACCAAAGGAACATTTCTGCAAAATTATATTGAAATCGGTCCAGTGGTTTCGGACAAGAAGATTTTTAAACTTTTCTATATAGATATATAGGGAAAATAAGCCCCGCCCCCTGGCAGCCATGTTTTTTGACGAATCCAAATGGCTTGAACAATCTTGCAACAGGATCACCAAAGGAACATTTCTGCAAAATCATATGGAAATCGGTCCAGTGGTTTCGGACAAGAAGATTTTTAAACTTTTCTATATAGATATATAGGGAAAATAAGCCCCGCCCCCTGGCGGCCATGTTTTTTGACGAATCCAAATGTCTTGAACAATCTTGGTAGAGGATTACCAAAGAAACATTTCCGCAAAATTATATTGAAATCGGTCTAGTGGTTTCTGACAAGAAGATTTTTAAAGTTTTCTATACAGATACATAGGGAAAATAAGCCCCGCCCCCTGGTGGCCATGTTTTTTGACGAATCCAAAAGGCTTGAACAATCTTGGTAGAGGATCACCAAAGGAACATTTCTGCAAAATTATATTGAAACTGGTCCAGTGGTTTCTGACAAGAAGATTTTTAAAGTTTTTTTATATAAATATATATAGGGAAAATAAGCCCCGCCCCATGGCGGCCATGTTTTTTGACGAATCCGAATGTCTCGAACAATCTTGGTAGAGGATCACCAAAGGAACATTTCTGCAAAATTATATTGAAATCGGTCCTGTGGTTTCTGACAAGAAGATTTTTAAAGTTTTCTATACAGATATATAGGGAAAATAAGCCCCGCCCCCTGGCGGCCATGTATTTTGACGAATCCAAAAGGCTTGAACAATCTTGGTAGAGGATCATCAAAGGAACATTTCTGCAAAATTATATTGAAATTGGTCCAGTGGTTTCTGACAAGAAGATTTTTAAACTTTTCTATATAGATATATAGGGAAAATAAGCCCCGCCCCCTGGCGGCCATGTTTTTTGACGAATCCAAATGGCTTGAACAATCTTGGTAGAGCATCACCAAAGGAACATTTCTGCAAAATTATATTGAAATCGGTCCAGTGGTTTCGGACAAGAAGATTTTTAAACTTTTCTATATAGATATATAGGGAAAATAAGCCCCGCCCCCTGGCAGCCATGTTTTTTGACGAATCCAAATGGCTTGAACAATCTTGCAACAGGATCACCAAAGGAACATTTCTGCAAAATCATATGGAAATCGGTCCAGTGGTTTCGGACAAGAAGATTTTTAAACTTTTCTATATAGATATATAGGAAAAATAAGCCCCGCCCCCTGGTGGCCATGTTTTTTGACGAATCCATAAGGCTTGAACAATCTTGGTAGAGGATCACCAAAGGAACATTTCTGCAAAATTATATTGAAACTGGTCCAGTGGTTTCTGACAAGAAGATTTTTAAAGTTTTTTATATAAATATATATAGGGAAAATAAGCCCCGCCCCCTGGCGGCCATGTTTTTTGACGAATCCGAATGTCTCGAACAATCTTGGTAGAGGATCACCAAAGGAACATTTCTGCAAAATTATATTGAAATCGGTCCTGTGGTTTCTGACAAGAAGATTTTTAAAGTTTTCTATACAGATATATAGGGAAAATAAGCCCCGCCCCCTGGCGGCCATGTATTTTGACGAATCCAAAAGGCTTGAACAATCTTGGTAGAGGATCATCAAAGGAACATTTCTGCAAAATTATATTGAAATTGGTCCAGTGGTTTCTGACAAGAAGATTTTTAAACTTTTCTATATAGATATATAGGGAAAATAAGCCCCGCCCCCTGGCGGCCATGTTTTTTGACGAATCCAAATGGCTTGAACAATCTTGGCAGAGGATCACCAAAGGAACATTTCTGTAAAATTTTATTGAAATCGGTCAATTGGTTTCTGATCAGAAGATTTTTTGAGTTTTTAGTTAAAAAATCTATTTTTAGCTCCTGTGACCTAGATATGCAATGGACCAGAACCATTTGAACAACTTTGAAAGAGGATCAACCAAGGATCATTCCTGTGAAATTTGGTCAAAATCCAATCAACGGTTTAGGAGGAGATGTTGTTTAAAGATTGTGAACGGACGGACGGACGGACGCACGGACGGACGGACGGACGGACGGACGGACAGACGGACAACGATGACGACGACGGACGGTGAGTGATCACAATATCTCACCTTGAGCCTTCGGCTCAGGTGAGCTAAAAAAGCTCACAATATTCAATAACAGGGCTAACATGATTCCTAAAACAAGGACTACAAAATTCCCGTAACAGGGCTAACAATGTTTCCATTATAGGGATTACAGTATTCTCAAAATATTTCCATACCAGGGACCATACTATTACCATAAAAGGGCTCTCAATTATATGTTCCCATACCGGAGTCCACAATTTTGCCATAACAATGGTCCCATAACAATGTTTCCACAACAGGGCTAACAATATTCTTTTAACATGGTCAACAGTCTTCCTATAACAGGGACCCCGATATTCCTAGAGCCCCAATATTCTCATAACACTCCCATAAAAGAGCCAACAATATTACAATAACTGGACCAGTAGTATTACAAAACAGAGCCCATAATATTCCAAAACAGAACTTTTTGAGATTACAATATTCCAATAACAGGGCCATTAATATTCCTATAGCGCAGCCCGTAGTATTACCTTAACAATGCTCACACTATTCCTACAACAGGCCTCAAAATATATCCATAAGAGGGTTTACTATATTTCCATAAGAGGACTTACACTATTCCCGTTATTGGGTTTACAGTAATCCCATAACAGGTCCCACAATATTTTCGTAGTAGGGTCAACAATTTCCCCCTAATAGGGCCCACAATATCCCTAAAACGGGCTTATAATATTTCCATAATGGGACTCACAATATTCCAATAACAGAACCCTTAGAATTCTTATAAGAGGGCCTACAATATTTCCATAGCAAAGCCAATAATATTCTTACGACATGGCCCACAAGATTCCGATAACGGCCCACAATATTCCGATATTCTCCTTACAAACCTAACAATATTTCCATAACAGCACCCTTTATAGAACTATAACAGGGCCCACAATATAACCTAACAGAGCCCAAGGCCTCGGTAGCTCAGTTTGATGCGCCGTCCGACTGGAGACCAGGCTATCGCGGTTTCAACCCCTGCCGAGGTCGGCAACATTCTTTCGTGGAGATTGATCATGAAATATTTTCTACGGTCATTCTCTTCCTTCCGCTGATCTTAAAAGGGCAGTTGTCAGTTTCTGGCGAAAGAATGTGCACAGTACTGGTTAACCGCTTAGCGGGCGGACTAAGCCTGCCCAGTAAACGTGTGGTTAGGTAAACTGACCGCGCACGACATGACCCTATTGGGTTGACTGGGCCGTAAAACCTCAACACAAACAAAAACAGAGCCCACAATAATCCCATAACAGGACCCTAAATATTTCCATAACAAGGACAACAATATTCCCATAACAGCGCCCTCAATATTCCTGTAACAAAGCCGACAATATTTCCAGGGCTCACAATATTTCCATAAAATACCCTCAATTTTCCAATAAACAAAGCCCATAGTATTCCAATAACATGGCTCCTATACTACGGCCCACAATATTCTCATAACGGGGCTTACAATATTTCCATAACAGGGACCACACTAGTACCATAACAAGGCTCCTAATGTTCCCATATCGGAGACCACAACACTCCAATGAAAATGTCTCCAGAACAATGATTCCCCTACAGAGCTTACAATATTCCCTTAACAGGACCCACACTATTCCCATAACAAGGCTCCGGATATTCCTAGGGCTCCTCTATATTCTAATAACAGGGTCTCTCAATAATCCCATAACAAGGGCCCACAATATTATATAACAAAGCCCACAATATTCCAAACCAAAGATAAGAATATTTCCATAACAGGGCTATTAATATTCTTATGGCGGAACCCTTAGTATTACAAAACAGGACTTACAATATTCCCATAACAGGTCTCAAAATATTCCCCTAAGAGGGCTTACAATATTTCCATAAGAGAGCTTACAATATTCCCGTAATAGTGTTCAGAATATTTCCATAGTAGGGCTCACAATATTTCCATAACTGGTCTCACAATATTTCTACAACGGTGCTCATAATACTTCAATAATGGGACTCATGATATTCCCATAACGGGACCCTTAGAGTTCTTATAATAGGGTCTAAAATATTCCCATAACAAGGCCTATAGTATTCCTACGACATGGCCCACAGAATTCCGATAACGGAACTCAAATGCTCCAATAACAAACCCTACAATACTTCCATAACAGGCTCTTTATATTTCTATAATATGGCCAACAATATATCATAACAAAGCAAGCCCAAAATATTTCAAAACAGATATCAAAATATTTCCATAACAGGACCCTAAATATTCCTATAACGGAGCCCACAGTATTACCATAGCAGATCTCACAATGTTCTCATAACGCGCCTCACAATATTCCCCGTAAGGGGCTCACAATATTCCTATAAGAGGGTTTACAATATTTTCATAATGACTAAGTTCTGTAACTTATAATATTTTATTTGTTTGTGTTGAGCTTTTACGGCCCAGTCAACCAATTCGGTCGTGTCGAGCGCGATCAGTTTACCGAACCACACTTTTACTGGCCATGCTGTAATTTATAAGCTAGGTCCCTAGCATTAGATTTGGGCGAGCATCCCTGTGAAACGAATTGTTTACAGAACCCCTGTCTTCAAACTAAGTTAAAAGAATGGACATGGCCCACAGAATTCCGATAACGGAACTCAAATGCTCCAATAACAAACCCTACAATACTTCCATAACAGGCTCTTTATATTTCTATAATATGGCCAACAATATATCATAACATAGGCCAAAATATTTCAAAACAGATATCACAATATTTCCATAACAGGACCCTTAATATTCCTATAACGGAGCCCACAGTATTACCATAGCAGATCTCACAATGTTCTCATAACGCGCCTCACAATATTCCCCATAAGGGGCTCACAATATTCCTATAAGAGGGTTTACAATATTTTCATAATGACTAAGTTCTGTAACTTATAATATTTTATTTGTTTGTGTTGAGCTTTTACGGCCCAGTCAACCAATTCGGTCGTGTCGAGCGCGATCAGTTTACCGAACCACACTTTTACTGGCCATGCTGTAATTTATAAGCTAGGTCCCTAGCATTAGATATGGGCGAGCATCCCAGTGAACGAATTCTTTACAGAACCCCTGTCTTCAAACTAGGTTAAAAGAATGAAGGCCCGCTGAAGGAAAGACTGCATTTTCAAAGTACAAGTCATAAGAGGTCAGGTAAATTACAGTTGACTCTCTTACTGGCCATGCTGTAATTTATAAGCCAGGTCCCTAGCATTAGATATGGGCGAGCATCCCAGTGAACGAATTCTTTACAGAACCCCTGTCTTCAAACTAGGTTAAAAGAATGAAGGCCCGCTGAAGGAAAGACTGCATTTTCAAAGTACAAGTCATAAGAGGTCAGGTAAATTACAGTTGACTCTCTTACTGGCCATGCTGTAATTTATAAGCCAGGTCCCTAGCATTAGATATGGGCGAGCATCCCAGTGAACGAATTCTTTACAGAACCCCTGTCTTCAAACTAGGTTAACAGAATGAAGGCCCGCTGAAGGAAAGACTGCATTTTCAAAGTACAAGCCATAAGAGGTCAGGTAAATTACAGTTGACTCTCGCTATCTCGACCTCGCTTACCTCGAATAACCGCTTATCTCGAAGTGAAAATCTGGTCCCTGCCTAAACATGAAAATCTAACAACATGTAAAAAATATTGTGGAAAAGAGGAGAAATTGCTCCTAAGGAGCAATTTCTCCTCTTTTCCACAATATGTTCAATATATCTCTAACCTCAAGAGTCCAATTATACATATATTTGTTAAATGTGGTTAATCGAATTAGTTTTTCCTGAATTCCGCAAATCTGATATGTCGAGGTATGGATATCTCTAAGTATTTCAGAGAGTCCCTTAATTCGAGATAACGAGAGTCGACTGTATTATCAACTGTTACACATCACAAACATACAATCTGATCTTTTCAGAATTGAAACCACAAACAGCAAATAACCTGGCGACCTGTGCGTAGGCTAGCCTAGGTATTTGCCTTTCGCATTTGTTATTTTGTTATTGTGCGGTAAGCCTCTAACAGAACCGACTTACGATTGGACAATAATAGTTGATAGTCGTTAATATGAATTTGCACTGCGACTTTGGATTGGACAATTATAGATAATGACCGCTGAACTGAAGTTGCAGTATGACTGAATAACTATAGGTTTTGACCGCTAACATGAATTTGCAAAAACGACTTACGATTGGATAATTATAGATCATGAACGTTGACATGATTTGTATCACGAATTACGACTGGACAATTATAGATCATGGCCAATGACATGAATTGCAATACAACTTACGATTAGACAATTATCGATGGTAATCGTTGAGTTGGCCTGAAATACTTGTACGGTACAGTTCTGGGTCTTGTCAAACGTCTCAGCGAATGCTCCGATGTATCTTGTAGCATTAGGATTCAACACCGTAATGAAACCGGCGGGGTTGCAGGCTGGAAAAAAAATAAATATACACAAATCACTCTTCCAGTGCGCATGCTCGGCCGCTTAGCGGGACCACATGCCTAGTTGTTTGGCTGAAGTTTACTTTTGCCCTACTACTTACGTGACCGAAAAGCATAGGTTCTGGCGAGACTGTGAGAATGCGCAGGCTCGCCTGAACCTTTGCTGTTCGCATATGCTAAAACGGCTTTTTTTTCCATCACACAGCTCATGTGTTTTTGTAATTCATGATAATCATTTTGAATTTAGAAACAAAAGTCAGAGGAAGGTTAAGTAAAACTCCGCTGCGAAAAAATTCTCAAGCCAGTCTTATATTGGAGTATTTATTCAATATGTCGACAATAAAGCCTAGAAAATGGTTTACGAAGAGCAGTTTATGATATAACACAAATACCCTGCTTTGTACGTTTTATTCGGCTTATTTTGGGGGAGGGCCGTAAATAATATTTAGAACTTATGGTCCAATTCATTTCCTTCATAATTCTTTTGAGACTAAAATACGATTAAACTAAATCCTGTTTATTATTTTCACACAACCCAGCTAGCATTATTTATTAGTCTATAGCGGGCCGTTATCAGCCCGTCAGCTACCCTGACGTGCCGATAACGGCCCGCTATAGATTCATGTAAAACTCTTACAGGGGAATACTGTGTTACCCTGTTTAACAATTAAACAACTGTCAGTATTACTGTCACTCTATTAAAATATTAAAAAGTAAGTAAATAAATAAATAGCTAGTTGTAGAATGATATTAGACAGATATTGATACGGACAGAAATGTTAAAAAATAAAACGAGCCGTAACGTTGTTACGACCCAGAGCAGACTGCAGTGCAAGCTGACCTTTAATATTATTAGAAGTAGGGTCCATTTTCTACAGTCGGGCCATTTGTTATTAACAGTTGCGTGATATAAAAGTTACGCAACTTTAATAAGGCTAAACTGGTTGTTAAATGTAGAAAGCGAGAAAATCGCAAAATGTTTGCAAAATCCCGCACACGGCGTGCAATTGATGCGTTGCAAGAGAACAGCCTTATTTTTTTTTTTATAAAACTCACCGATACAGTCCAATTGATAACTAGACAACGAAATAGATCCGTTGGAATCCTAACTGGACAGTTCGGTGAGTGTACATTTATTAATATTATTTAATTGTTTGTAGGTTTTTCTGTTCAAATTTCAAAAGCTTGAAAATGTCCGTGTCTGAATAGTAAATCTACAAACTATATATTGCAGCGCACGCTAGTCCGATTCTGCATATGCTACCTGGGTTATTTCAGGAATGCTGAGCAGGCTGCGCTAGGTTGTGCAGTCTGGTCGGAATTTCCCATGTTGCGAGCATTGTAACTGTTGTCGGTGACACTGAGCAGGCCGCTCTGGCATGTGCGTACTGATCAGTCTTTTTTAAGCAGCAGGCGCAAGGTGTGATTTAGTTTATACAAATAAAAATATCAGTGCAGGATCGGAATAGCCAATGTAAAATGCCTGGTACCATAAGAATCGCGTATACCGTAAATTAAGGTTTTACATACGCATACACAACACTCAAACATACGCAGGAACATACAGACATGCACACACCCATATACATAAGCAAAGGTTGTTGTTGTTGTTGGTTTTTTTTTGTTGTTTTTTTTTTTTGTTTTTTGTTTTTTTGTTGTTGTTGTTGTTTTCAGAGTGGCTATTTACAGTCAACTCCGAAACAAAAACGTTAAATTGGCTATTTACAGTCAACTGTAAATAGCCAAAAATCGTTAAATTGGCTATTTAGTCAAATGTAAATAGCCAAAAAAACGTTAGATTGGCTATTTACAGTTAACTGTTATTATCGAAAAAACGTTAAAATGGCTATTTAAAGTCATATGTATTTGAATTGTTCCTGAAGAAGGGGTAGTAGAAATGTATAGCTATGTAAAAAAATATATATAGATCAAAGATTTTGGTAGGCTGGTCATACCAGTAAAAATGGTATTCTGAATCTACTTTGTCATTATCATCACAAATCAAAAATATTTTGAAACATAATCCTGTCTATAAATTGGTCATTTATTAGTCAGTCTTTACAGACCGCAAGTTGTCTCCTTTTAAGACTTGACATTGTGGTTTTCTATCCTATGATATATGTATATGACAGTCTTATACACAGCCGTGCACACATTACGAAAACACACCTGTTCAAATGTATTGAAAATTTTACCTCCAAAAAATGAAAATTCAGACAAAAAATTCTAATATTTTTATTTTGCTCTAAAACATAGATTGTGGGTACTCGTTAGAACCGCCTCGGCGAGGCGGTTCTAACGAGTACCCACAATCTATGTTTTGAGCAAAATCAGAAAAATAATGTATACCCCTGTTAACACCAGTTTTACCATATAAAAGTGAGGTTTAAGGGGGTCAAAATTATATAGGCATGTTTTCGTGATGTACAGTTTCAATTTTTGAGCAAGGATCGCGCCATGCGAAAGCCAAGATTAGCCCTAACATCCGCGCAGTCTGATTTGGACCTTCACTGTCCGCTAATAGAATCATTAGATATCACGTGAAATTAAAGAATTTGATTTGATCGGAATTAAAATGACGAAAGTTGGGACATATATATGCTTTGCTTTATGAGCATTTTTTCATTTTTTTTTATAAGTATTAAAACAAAATATGTATAAATGGTGTTGCTTCTTTCAGAAGACAACAAAAACAAGATCTCTTATTTGTGCATGTAACACACGAAAATAGTCCAAATTATATCGGATTCGATTGCTATTTGTGCACTGTATATACTCGCGAGCTCCGTCAAATATGTATACTACTAGATCTTAAATATGTATACTACTAGATCTTTACTGAGAATTCTGAAAACCAGTATGACGGGGAATACATGTTACCCAGTCAGCATTCTACGTAAATCTATATCGGGCCGTCATCGGCCCGTCAGGGTAGCTGACGGGCCGATGACGGGCCGATGTAGATTTATGTAGAATGCTAGCTGGGTACATTATCTAGACCAGTCCGATACAATCGAATTGCTGAAGTTGCAAGATGAAGTTATATTATTTCTACCCCCTATACCTCCCCCCACGCCCCCCCTCACACACACACACACACACACACACACACACACACACACACACACACACACACACACACACACACACACACACACCTCTTTCTACGAGAACACATCTTTGATAAGTATAACTGTAAATAGCCATGAACTTTTTTTGGCTAATGACAGTTGACTGTAAATAGTCAATTTAAATTTAACTTTTTCACGTTTTTGGCTATCTACAGTTCACTGTAAATAGCCAATTTAACGGTTTTTTTTTTGGCTATCTACAGTCAACTGTAAATAGCCAATTTAACGGTTTTTTTTTTTTTTTTTTTTTTTTGTCTATTTAAAGTTGACTGTAAATAGCCTCTTCCATTTTTTCTTTCTAAGTTTAATAGTTAATTGAATTAATTTTATTAAGAAATAATTTGTAATTAATTTGCATTATTCCGCCTGCACAATTACTGTTGGAATGAAGAGGGAAAATTTAGGAAGAATTGTTGTGGAATATGTATATTTTAAGTGTTCCGATTTCGTCTGATCAGGGCACCGAGTTTATAATAGTTGGAGTTGATCAAATACTACTCTCCCTCTGATCATTGTCCGGAACTCGGAGGTGTCTGTCGTTAGTAATGTCGGTAACATTTAGGGCTGCGACATTTGGAACGTCATGTCCCTGATTGTCATTCATACATTATAATTATTTGTAAACAAGTATGTATGGAAATGGAGCTTGCATATGATATGACGTTAAGCGGACGACGTTACCGACGGTAAGCGGACACTCACCGTCGACCGCGTCGACGTTATAATTAGGGATAGAGTTCACGGATGAGTCGCGTCGACGTCAATGTTGTGTTTCATGGCATCCGATATTCAGCCGCGACGTCATTGACGTCACTCACTCTATACGGTGACGTGCGTCATTGTAGAATAATGGGTAGAATCATAGCAGGCTTCATCTTATGTTATAATAAAACATGTCCTTAGTCTGTGTTTTGTTTATTTTTAGTTGTGTCCTTCCAAGGACAGTTGATGTAAATGAGGTGTAGTACCTACACATAAGCTAGATCCAGTCTTGGGTGAGCAGAGGCCGCCAAACCCGAGTCTAGAAGTTACAGTCGAACCTCAATGGCTCGAACATCTTTGGGACCGTGGAAATTCGTTCGAGACATGGGTAGTTCGAGCCACTGAGGGTTAATCATGGCACCAGTTCACGAAGCAAATAGCGATAATTTAGGGAAAGCTTTTCGAATTTCTACACAATGATTGTATGTTGAGTGTACTCATTAGAATCGCCTCAATGAGGCATTCTAATGAGTACACACAACATACAATTCCATGATAAAATAAGAAAAAAACATTAACTATTTGTTTTCTTGAGCTATTGGAAGAATTTTGTAGGGACTGAAAAAAGAGTTCGAATCATCCAAGGTGTTCGAGCGATCCGTGTTCGAGCCATTGAGGTTATACTGTATATTCAATAAAGTGAGCAGCCAGAAGTATGGACAAGATGAGAATGTTCTTGATATTGTGAAACAAATTTACAGTCGAACTTCGATGGCTCGAACCCCTTTGGGACCATGATAATTTGTTCGAGACAGCGGCAGTTCGAGACTCGGAAGGTTACTATTAGTGCCACGCCAGGAGGCACAATGGAGATAATTGTGGGATATCTTTTCGGTGTTCTATATTTTAAATGTATGTTGTGTGTATTCATTAGAATCGCCTCATAGAGGCGATTCTAATGAGTACACACAGCATACATTTATAAGATAAAAGAAGAAAATCTCCCTAAATTATCCGGATATCGTATTTGGAGGAAATCCCTGCGGACTCAAGAACGTGTTCGACTCATCCATGGTAAACGAGCCATCGGGGTTCGAGCCACTGAAGTTCTATTGTAATTAAACCGCAAAGGCTGTAAATAGATAGAAAAAAAAGTGGATGAACTCAATCAAAAAGTAAAATGAAAACTTAAAAAATTACAAACCCAAGATATGGGCAAGGGAGGAAATCTCTCTTCACATCGGCACAGAAGCAAGGGAGGCAATCTTCACATCGGCACAGAGAATTATCTTCATTTGGTTGAGTTTATACTTAGTGTATCAAATTGATTAACCAAGCCAGGTTAATCAAGTAATATACCAGTATAGTTCCCCAACAGTACCAACGTAAAGAGATTTGCGTCAAATTGTGTGTTTAGTGTTTGTATTATGTTAATGTCTGTATTATTATATGTGTTGTAAATATAGTACATGTAAAAAATGTAAAAAAAAAATGTCTGTATTATTATATGTGTAAAAAAAAAAAAAATGTCTGTATTATTATATGTGTTGTAAAAAAAAATGTTTAAAAAATCTAACTTTGTTAGAGTCTTCTGTATACTGGTACAGTTAGGCATGGAAGTCACCCTCGGTGCGTCTTGGCCGCCTATGGCGTAACAAACGTAAGTAAACGTACTGTCTGACGTGCATCCAACGAAGACTCAAACCCGCCTGTGCATTCGCGCAGTTTGATCAGTGTTTCTTGTTCGCCTGCAGAGACTTTGTATCCTTGGCTATTCAAAATACGCCCAGTGTAGATTATGATCAGTCTGCGCGAATGCGCAGGCTGATCTTAATCTTCCCTGGGCGCACGTGTCAGAAGGTACATTTTCTTTCTTTGCGACTCAAATGTCATTTCATTTACACCAATATTAACCCTGGTCATGCTGACTAAATTAAGATGCCACGCCCACTTCTAATTTCCAGCCAATCAAATTACTTGATCCAGGTTTTTGATAGAAATTCACATATGTAATGAAAAACAGTGCAGGGCTTCCGCAAACTGATCTGGATCAGCACTGTTTGCTAAGAGAGCCGGGGCATGTCGTGTTTAGCAAGAGAAGGGTTAAGGGTAAAACGGATACATACAATAATCAATTTCGTCGCTGTAAATGTGATGAACCATAAACGTCAATAAACACGTGAGTAGAATCCACTCTTGCTTCATTTTCTGTAAATAATATAAAGCGAAATAATAACTGGCCTGCGTCAACCAAAAATATGCGTTTCGAACACCCGCAAATCGCGCAGTATAATTCACCCTGCGCATGCGCAAAGTATTTGGCTTGCTCTCCAATTATACATTCTGTAGTATCCTGTGAAACTACAGTCGACTTGCTCTCCACATACATTCTGTAGTATCCTGTGAAACTACAGTCGACTCCCGTTGTCTCGAATTCCAAGGGACTCACTGAAACACTTCGAAATATCCGTACTTCGACATATCAGAGTTGAGAGATTGAGTAAAACAATAAATTGAACAACCACATTTAACAAATGAATATGTAATTTGACTCCTGAAGTTAGAAATTGTATATAAAATAATGTGGAAAAGAGGAGCAATTTCTTCTCTTTTCCATATTATGTTGTTACCTGTTGCCATAGTTTCATGTTAAAACAGGGACCAGATTTTCACTTCGAGATAAGCGGTAATTCGAAATAAGCGAGTTCGAGATAACGAGGTTCGACTGTACTTGCGGATAGCGAAACCTCTAATCAGACTGCGTGGATGCCCAGGCTGATCTGGGCCTTCGCTGTCCGCATATACCCATTTCGAAAAATATGCTTCAATCCGCTAAGGAGCGTTACTTGGAAAGTTACTTGTGAGAAGCGGCAGTTGACTGAAGACAGTTACTTCCCCTGACAAAACATAATGGTAATATATAGGCACAAATAATCTAAATTGCAAAAGCATGAGGAAGAACTAAGATATGAAGTTATTTTGAAAATTTTCATACCTTGTGAAAGTGCAATAAATGTAGATTTTGAAAATAACTTATAAAAAGTTATCGTTAAATCAGAAATGCATGTATTATCTATTTATATTACATGCATAACCAAGAAATACCATGATTTCTACCAGACATAAAACTGGTATTTTCCTTGTTTTCTAAGAAGAAATATTTCCTCTTAGCCGGGGAAATAAATCTCTTTAACCGGAACTACTTTTTTTTGTAACATATGAACAGCCTAGATTTTGACCCTGCTGTCAATATCATTAAGGATAAAAACAAAAGCTATCCTAAATATATTATTTATTACTACGCCGACCCAAAATAGAAATGACAGCGTAAACAAACTGGCAGACTAGACTTGCCACAAAAGCCTCTTAAATGGTGTACTCTATTGCGGCGAAATAGATGTAATATACAGTTTATTTAATTCGCCTATTTTAAATATGGGATTTATAAACCTCGGGAGGTAAAAAAAATCCGCTTCGCACTCGTTTCTTTATCGGATTTTTTTTTACCTCCCTCGGTTTACAAATTCCATATTTAAAATAGGAGAATGAATAAACTCTATGTATCGCTGAGTCGGATTTGTACAGGTAACTGTTCGGGTAAATCCGTAAGTTAGTATCGGTAAATTTCGTGATTGTTTGTTTGTGTTGAGGTTTTACGGCCCAGTCAACCCAATGGGGTCATGTCGAGCGCGGTCAGTTTACCTAACCACACATTTACTGGGCAGGCTTAGTCCTCTAAGCGGTTAACCAGTATTGTGCACATTCTTTCGCCAGAAACTGACAACTGCCCTTCTTGAATCAGCGGAAGGGAGAGAATGACCGTAGAAAATATTTCCTGATCAATCTCCACGAAAGAATGTTGCCGACCTCGACGGGGGTTGAACCCGCGACCTCCTGGTCTCCAGTCGGACGGCGCATCCAACTGAAGGATTTAGTTTCCTATGCAAAAAACATGTTTTCTCAAAGCGCGGCCTATTAAGAAAGAATACTGAAAGGTGAACGTGTCAATTTGGTTGACGGCCAAATTGACGGCCTATCTGAAAAGCTTTACAGCCGGTCAAAACTTAAAACAGAACTTTTAATGATGTCATATTAATTTGTGTGTAGGAATATTGTTTTGCGCCAATAAAATAAACTGACGTACGGGCAGTGGTGAGGTTTTAACCGAAGTGAACAAAAGTGAGCTGGCATTTGCCTTTTTCAGTACTGCTTTGGTTGGGAAAGGACTTTGTTTGCCATAACTATAAACGGTCCAAATAAGCATATTAATGCGGCAGGTGGGTAACCCGTGCGTACAAATGTTCGCTCATAAGTGGCCCGAGTAATGATCTGCGCCTTATCCATAGAAGCACGGCGGAAATTTGCAAAAAAAAAAAAAAAAAAAAAAAAAAAATGAGGGTTGGGTCGGGCCTTTCATATGCTGGGCTCCAACTCACACCACCCCTATGTCCGCAAGGCTATGGGATACCATGATTTAATTTCAAATGATAATGAATGCTCATTTACCGTATTCTACCTAATTACCGCACTGTGCGCTTAGGTTTTTTTTTTTTTTTTTTTTTTTTTTTTCATTTTTTTTTTAAATTACTGGAAACTCTTGAAGTAAAATATCCACCTAACAAAGACACACTTTAAAGAAAGATCACTAGAGGACTTCGTAATGACGCTTATGCGATATTATTTTCTGATTTATTTATTATTATTTTATATATATATATATATATATATGTATAAAAAAACAAAACAACAACAACAAAAAAAAAAAAACAGTCGAATTTCAATGGCCCGAACACCGATGGCTCGTTTACCATGGCTTATTCGAACTCATTTTTGAGTCCCTGCGAAACTTTTCCGATAGCTCAAGAAAACAAATATTAAGGGAAATTTTCTCGTTTGATTTTGAAATTGTATGTTGTGTACCCATTAAAATCGCCTCATCAAGGCGATTCTAATAAGTACACGCAACATACCATTATTTTGTTGAAGATCGAAAACATTTCCATACATTTCCATAAATTATCGCCATTTGCTTCCTGACCTGGCGCCAGGACTAAATCCCATTGGCTCGAACTACCCATCTTTCGAGCAAATTTCCTTGGTCACAAAAAATGTTCGAGCCATTGAAGTTCGACTGTATGTTGTAAGTACTCGTTTGACTTGCCTCGACTTTGTCGAGGCAATTCAAATGAGTACCCACAAGATTCTGCCTTGTATAACATCCAAATAGTGTGTGTATATGTGGGGTCGGGGAAGGGGATGCTACTCTTGTGAAAGAATTCTTTCCTTTAAGAGCAGTCCCTATGATAAAGGAGAAGAATAATTTTATGTCTTATATCCTAAGAACGGTCGAGGGTTTTAAAAAATGCAGCCAAAATGAGGGTAGGGTTGGATATTTACCTCTGGAATCGAACATAAGCAACTGATCAAACACAGCATACTTGAAAACGAAAGCAGATATGTTATTCTTCACAATTAAGCACTGCCAATTTTTTACACTCACGAAAGGCCATGGCGCAGAGGTCACGGAAGGAGATTCGCATGGAGATTTTTTTTTTTTTTTTTTTTTTTTTTTTTTTTTTTTTTTTGCGATTTGATGCCGCATTTTTTCCTCCTTTCTCTCTTTCCCTCCCCTTTCTTTTGGCTTTTCTTGCGCATTTCGTATGCTTGGCCATTTGAGCCGCGCTTGATTGTTGTTAACGGGACTGCATTACAAAGGTACTACGGTAAACCGAAGAATTTTGGTTCGAAAATTTGACCATTTTGTCTTACTTCGGAGGCCTTTCGCGCCCTTACTTTACCTGCTAGAGAGCTCGTGTTCATATTATTATCGCCCCGCATACTATCATATGAAATGATACTGGAACTGGAAGATTGCTTGTATTAATCTCGCCGTGAGGGTCGTTCAAAAAGTGTTGGACAACAATTACGCATAAATACGCTAACGCCGTCGAAAGGACATGTAAACCCACGAAAATGTGGCAAAACATATGTTTTAAAGCTATAGTGTCTGTTTATTTCAGTATTTTGATTATAATATGGCAAAATATTGGACCTACGAAAAACATGATCATTTTTTACATATAAGGTTATCTTTATTGGAAATGTTTCCCTTACGCATATCTGTAGTGTGTGTCATAAGCGCTACGCGTATGGATAGAATTGAATTAGATGATCAGACAACATACTGTAACATTACAGAAATGAGACCACATGCTCGAGGGGGTATGATTGATTGTGTTGGGGTTTAACGACACGTCAACCCTTGTGGATCATTATGTCGTCTCCCAGAGAAAGGGAGAAAAGAGATAGAAGAGATTAAAGAAAGGGATAGGGAAGAAACAGGGAAATGAAAGAAAGTGAAGAAACAGAAGAAATAACAACATTCCTCTTCTACCCTTACCTGCTGCAAGGACAACAGGCCTTGCCCAGCTGGAAGCCAATATCCGTTGGATGCGCCGGTGACAAAAGCTTCAGGACACATTCGCCTCACCCAACCATCCCTCGAGGGGAGTATGTCCTACCTATCAATTACCTATATCTCCTACGTATCAACTGCCTTTACCTCCTACGTATCAACTGCTTCTATCTCCTACGTATCAACTGTCTTTACCTCCTACGTATCAACTGCTTCTACCTCCTACGTATCAACTGTCTTTACCTCCTACGTATCAACTGCTTCTACCTCCTACGTATCAACTGTCTTTACCTCCTACGTATCAACTGCTTCTACCTCCTACGTATCAACTGTCTTTACCTCCTACGTATCAACTGCTTCTACCTCCTACGTATCAACTGTCTTTACCTCCTACGTATCAACTGCTTCTACCTCCTACGTATCAACTGTCTTTACCTCCTACGTATCAACTGCTTCTACCTCCTATTTATCAACTGCCTTTTATCTCCTACCTGTCAACTGCCTATATCTCCAACCACCAACTGCCTTTAGCTCCTACCTATCAACTGCTTATATCTCCTACTTACTAACTACCTCTTTCTCCTAACTATCAACTGTCTATTATTATAATAACCGCATATACATGTATTTCTACCGATCGACTGCGTATTATAATATACTTTCCATGCCTATCCATCTAAATATTTGGCAAAACATTGGGTAGTGATGATGATGATGAGGACTTGATGTTTTACGTCCCTTTCAACATTATTAAAAGATAATCTGTGCGCTGCCCAAACATGACAGCGAAATTTGCCACCTCTACCCGTCATCATAAAATATCAACAAAAATCACAAATGAAATGCGTATATCACAAACTTAACTGATAACAAGGATAATCTGCTGGCTGACCAAACATGGCGGCGGGATTTGCCATCTCCACACGTCATCATAAAATATCAACAAAGTCACAAAGAAATGCGTCTCACAAATTGAATTGATACCTTAAATGTCAGGGCATGTCAAGTGGTTATTAGTAGATAAAAATGCATTTTATAAGTATGAAAAAACTTACGTTCTAAATTGCGCATATTTGAGACAAAACATTTCCTTTTTTCTTTTTCATGATTACACAAAATACTAATGTCATTTTATTTTACAATGTTCCATTCAGGGCAGCCGGAAAATAAAATATCCAAATTCATTCAAATAAAGGCATACTTTGGCTACCAAGAAGACTACTCATACAGATCTAAACAATGTACATTGACTGTACATATACAGTCGACTCTCGTTATCTCGAACTCGCTTATCTCGAATAACCGCTTATCTCGAAGTGATAATCTGGTCCCTGTTTTAACACAGAGGTCTACCAACAGTCAATAAAATATTGTGAAAAAGAGGAGAAATTGCTCCTTAGGAGCAATTTCTCCTCTTTTCCACAATATTTTCAATATATCTCTAACTTAGGAGTTAAATTACGTATTCATTCTGTTAAAGGTGGTTGTTCGATTGATTGTTTTTTCCTCAGTTCCGTAAATCTGATATGTCGAACTACGGATATCTCGAAGTGTTTCATAAAGTCCCTTGGAGTTCGAGATAACGAGAGTCGACTGTATAATGTATTTAGCTGTCCCTCTTGCACGTGCAGATAGAAGACAAACCGGTATCCTGCCGGTCTCGGTGGCGCAGTTGGATGCGCGTCCGACTGGAGACCAGGTCACTGGTTCGACCCCCGCCGAGGTCGGCAACATTCTTTCGTGGAGATTGATCATGAAATATTTTCTACGGTCATTCTCTCCCTTCCACTGATTCAAGAAGGGCAGTTGCCAGTTTCTGGTGAAAGAATGTGCACAATACTGGTTATCCGCTTGGAGGACTGAGCCTGCCCAGTAAACGTGTGGTTAGGTGAACTGACCGCGCTCGACATGACCCCACTGGGTTGACTGGGTCGTAAAACCTCATCACAAACAAACAAACAAACCGGTATCCAGTCCGTTATATACATGAAAGGACAAGGTTTTAGTTTTGAGTATCAGTTTGGGTACCTGCAGACATAGACATATTGTGTTTTCATTTAAAAGTTTTTGGATATTTTAATTTCCGGCTGCTCTAGACGGAACATTGTAAAGCAAACTGACGTTAGTATTTTATGAATTTATGAAAAAAAAGGAAACTTTTTGGTCCCGAATTCGCACAAGTTACAAGTGTCGTTTTTCCAAACTTATAAAATGCATTTTTATCTTTTGATAACCACTTCATATGCCTTGACATTTAAGTTATCAGTTGAATTTGTGAGACACGCATTTCTTTTGTGATTTTTGTTGATATTTTATGATGACGTGTAGAGGTGGCAAATTCCGCCGCCATGTTTGGGCAGCCGGCAGATTATCCTTAAATGTCAAGGCATATCAAGTAGTTAATAAAAGATAAAAATGAATTTCATAAATATGAAAAAACTAACCGCCTAACTTGTGCTAATTCGGGACAAAAAAGCTCCCATTTTTTTTTCACGAAAACATGAAATACTAACGTCAGTTTGTTTCACAATGTTCCGTCTAGAGCAGCCAGAAATTAAATTGTCCAAAAACTTTCCCAAAAACTTTCCCATACAAACACAATATATGTATGTCCGTAGATACCCAAACTGATACACAAAACTAAATCTTGCCCCTTCATATATATATATATATATATATATATATATATATATATATATATATATATATATATATATATATATATATATATATATATATATAACGGACTATATACCGGTTCGTATTCTATCTGCACGTGCAAGAGGGGCAGCTAAGTACAATATATATATACACGGTCAATGTATATTGTATAGCGCTGCTTGAGTAGCCTACTTTGTAGCCAAAATATGCCTTTATTTGAATGAATTTGGATATTTGATTTTCCGGCTGCCCTAAATGAGGAATTGCAAAACCAATTGACATTAGTATTTTATGTATTCATGAAAAAGAAAAGAACTGTTTTGTCTCGAATTTGTGCAAGTTAGAAGGTTAGTTGTTTTTTTGTTTTTGTTTTTTTTTTTTTTTTGTTTGTTTGTTGTTGTTTTTTTGTTGTTGTTGTTTTCATTTTTATAGAATGCATTTTTATTTATTCATAACCACTTGATATGCCTTGACATTTAAATTCTCAGTTACATTGGTGAGACATGCGTTTCATTTTTTATTTTTGTTGATACTTTATGATGACGTGTAGAGATGGCAAATTTCGCCGATATGTTTGGTCAAATCAAGACGCTCTGAGCAATGAAATGCCATACATTCATGAACTGAATTCCACTTCCACTTCCAGCCGGATTCAAACACGGTACCTCATGATCCGTAGTCGGAAGCGCTTACCTCTCGGTTAGGGCAGCCGGAAAATCAAACGCTTCAACAATGAGTTGCCTCTTTCCCGGTAAATAAAACCTATAATATCTTATTTATCGTATAATATCGTATTTATCCTAGGCCTGTGGACACCTCATCTCTTCATCATACTGGCCCTGTAATTTGAATACGACCAATTTACTGCCTGTTGAAGTGCCTGAAACCTGCTAGCTGAGCGGCAACATTTTAGACCCTAATCAGACAATGCGTTCTGCCATTACGAAAACACGCCTATTCAAATGTACTGAAAATTTTACCACCAAAAAATGAAAATTTTCAGATAAAAATTCGGATATTTTTCATATTTCTGCTCAAAACATAGATTGCGGGTACTCGTTAGAACCGCATCGCAGAACACAGATTGTGGTACTCGTAAGAACTGCCTCTGCGAGGCGGTTCTAACGAGTACCCATAATCCATGTTTTTGAGCAGAAACAAGAACAGTAATGAATACCCCTGTAAACCCCAATTTTACTATATAAAAGTTGGGTTTAAGGGGGTCAACCATTTTTGTTCTTATGCTTAGGCTAAATATGGTAGGGCTGTGACAAGCCAGCATAAAGGAACTAAATATGAAAACAGCCACACAGAAGGCATTATCAAATTTTGAAAACATCAAAATATTAGTTTTGCATGAATGTACGTAACGTAATGTTTAAGCAGTGTAAACCTAATAAACCAAGAACAAATAGGGAAAAAAGGACAACAATACTACTAGTACCTATAAATGCTTACCGAATAGAATTCCTGCTACGTATACGTGTATTTTATAGCCCAGTAATGGCGGTTAAGGAAAACAGCATTTCTCTACAGAGAGGAGCACGTGCGGGAGGGAACTGTACTTACTTGGCACCTAGCTTATACTCGCTTATAAGCTGTAGCAATAAGATATAATTGCATGGTTCCTATGTAGACGGACTCGCAAAATACGATAAAGAGGACAGCAACAAGAAGCTGAACTAGAAGACAGGAAAATGTACATATACTGTTTTTTCAATTCTTATCGCTGGACATTTAAAGCACACATACATAACAAGAAACAAACATTATGCCTATTAAGGGCGCATATTTATTGGCACTAAAACACGCCGCAGGTCATTGTCATTTTTATAGCAGGAAAATGATAATAAAATATTGATAAAAAAAAAAAAATAACGTAACAAAAATTTTGTCATTAATACGTCAAAAAAAAAATGTGAAAGCGACAGAAACAACTAAACATTATAGATCTAGTAAGTTGCCCTTGCAAATAATGAACACGTAAAAGGCAAATCGCAACTGCGATTTGCCTTTTACGTGTTCATTATTTGCAAGGGCAACTTACTTACTTATGTTTAGTTGTCTACTTAGACTGATCATATGACAGTAACATAGTTTGCAATACTGCACATACCATCTCGATCATCCCTTCCCCAGCCTCCACCCCCACCCCCACCCTTCTAACATCCGCTTAATTAGAATTTGTCATTTTCAAGATATCCGACCGAATGAAAGAAACCAGGAAAAAAAAATAATTAAAAAAAATGTTTGTTTTAGGGACAGGGAAATGATTACATGCATGATTAGTATACGTACATGGGTATGTTCAGACAACGCCAGGATTCGTAGCCCAGTCGGTAGTGCCTTTGACTGCAGATCGAGAGCCGCAGAACCCAGTTCGGACATTTAGGTTTCGTGGAGACTTATCATGAATTCATTTCTGTGTGCATTCTCCACTTTTCGCTGTACTATGCTTTAACTCATTTATGCCGAATATTCTTTTACCTTAACTCCTTGGACAGTCCATTTTCTATCTTGGTATACACTGTTTACCAAAGTCCCATTTATGGGAAGCTAGGTTTAAAAGCATTACGAAAACATGCCTATTCAAATATACTGAAAATCTGACCACCAAAAAATGAAAAATTTCCGATGAAAAATACTGATATTTTTCATATTTTTGTTCAAAACAGATTGTGGGTCCTCGTTAGAACCGCCTCGCCGAGGCGGTTCTAACGAGTACCCACAATCTATGTTTTTGAGCAGAAATAAGAAAATGTATACCCTTGTAAACCCCAGTTTTACAATATAAAAGTGGGGTTTAAGGGGGTCAGAATTATATAGGTATGTTTTCGTGATGGGGTTATGAAGGGCGGTTGTCAGTTACCGTCAAAATCATGTGCACACAATACTGGGTAACTCTACAGGACTTTAACAGTATTGGCTGAGCCTTAAAACTTCAATTCAAATCAAAATGGTCAGACGACATTCGGACATGAAACCACAGGTATTTGAAGTTCTACGAGTATAAAACCTCGGTGGGTGGGGGTAAAAAGCAATACCCATTTAGCCTCTGAATACCTTATATAGCAAGTTAGCTTAAGGATGTGGTTGACAGAACTTCAAGCGTCTGGTGAAACGCAGATCCCGTTGCAACTGTACGTAGTATCCACTCATATCTAATGCGTCTTTCTATGTAGTTTGTTTGTGTTGAGGTTTTACGGCCCAGTCAACCCAGTCAACCCAATGTGGTCATGGCGAGCGCGGTCAGTTTACCTAACCACACGTTTACTGGGCAGGCTTAGTCCTCTAAGCGGTTAACCAGTATTGTGCACATTCTTTCGCCAGAAACTGACAACTGCCCTTCGTGAATCAGCGGAAGGGAGAGAATGACCGTAGAAAATATTTCATGATCAATCTCCACGAAAGAATGTTGCCGACCTCGGCGGGGGTTGAACCCGCGACCTCCTGGTCTCCAGTCGGACGGCACATTCAACTGAGCCACCGAGGCCGGCTTCTATGTAGTGAAAGGTATGCCGTGCTAGCACTCAACCGACAAGGTCCGCAAGCTATGAACTGGCGCGAGACAGCTGAAAATCTGGAACAGACAAACTAAAAGTAATAGGCGCAGGTACAGAAAGGATTGTCTATCAGATTTCTGTAAAGATTTCAATTCAAGGAGCCACAGTCCATCCCAGATCTGCAAAGAGTCCATCTACATTACATAATTTAATACTACCAATTACGATTTGCACTGATTCTGTGTTGTTCATACCTACTGTTTGCTCGTGTCTTTCTTACATTCTTATTTGAATCTGAATCGTTTGTTGGAATTTTATTTATATATTTAACCCGTTGATGCCTAGCGTCCCATATTTAACCCGTTGATGCCTAGCGTCCCATAAAAGGGACATTTGCAAACAGTATAGACTCAGATCAAAAGCTAAGTCGATATAACAAGAGTCGACTGTATAGTTCAATGTTATTGGCTCTGTGAAATACAGCCGTACCTCAATGGCTCAAACACCTCTGGGATCTTGATAATATGTCCGAGATAGGGGTAATTCGAACCACAGTGTTAATCATAGTGCCAGGTTAGGAGGCATAATAAGGACGATTGAGGATTATCTTTCCAACCTTCTATAGGATGAAGATATGGTGTGGGTACTCCGTATCGCCTCATCGAGGTAATTCTAATGAGCGCACACAATAAACATTTTCAAGATAAACTTAGACAAACTCCCCTAAATTATCCTAAACATATTGATGGCTGGATATATTGACAGCTGGAGTTATAAGAAAATGTCCCTACGACTAGAACGAGTTGGAAACAACCATACTAAACGAGCTATCGGTGTTCCGAGTCACTGAAGTTTCAGCGAATTGATGCATCTTAAAAAGGTAGATCACTCAGACTTGAAAGTTCCTGCCTCGCTTCTCAAAGTGAAGCTATCTTAAAGGAACAAATTGCTCCCTTGTGGAGAGGGAAGCATGTTTTTTTTTTGTTTTTTTTTTGTTGTTGTTTTGTTTTGTTTTGTTTTTTAATTTAAGAGTTGGCCCATTTTTTTCACTTGGGCGGCAACAACAACTTCGAGTGCTCTCTCTAAAATATACGAGTCGCTCCATGAGAGATGGGTCTGCGGGGTTTAGTCGAACTAGAAATGGCATGAAGGGAAAAAAATCAGCAGACGACAAATTGATATTTTTCCCATTGTTTCCAGAAAACAAGATGCTGAGATTATCCTAAACTGTACAGCTATTTTAACCCTATCGGCAATTTTAGTAGACGACAAAGTAATGTTATGTGAAAACAGGAATTGTCCACTAGAGACAGTTTGCATGAAATGTCAAATCCTGTTTTTCTGCGACAAATCATAAAATACTTTATGTTGTCTGCTGAAATTTTCGTCCAGTATGATAAGCGTTAACAAGCGCTCATTTCTGAAAACTCAATGTGATTTTGATTTCTGAAGGAAATGCATAACTCGATGACTTATGTGTCGCTCCCATGAGGTGAGAACAATTACCCACAAGGACATCACAAACAAGAAAGTATATCAACTTCAAAATGTTTTATTAAACTTAACTTATACTCTAACAAACTACCCAGCGGGCACTCAACGTTGACAACGTCGCATCAACGTCGATGCAACGTATTAACGTCGATGCGACGTTGTATAAACGTCATGTACCCGCTGAGGGTTGTTCAGTAAAGTAATATACACTGAACAGCATTATTTACAGCCGAAGTTTCTACTTGACAATTAGACTCGAGTAGCCAAGCGGTTAGCGTTCCTGACCTCGGATCAAGCGGATCCGTGTTCGAATACCACTGGATCTTTAACTCAGTATATACCTTGATAGCATTTTGGCGCACAGAGACATTCATTATTAACCTTCCATTATTATCTAACTGAAATCTATTGTTAACCTTGTCTTGCTGAACCCGGATATTCTCTGCCTTTGCAAACAGTGTAGATACAGATCAGTTGGCTTCTGAAGAAGCCAACTGATCTGAATCTGCACTGTTTGCCATTTAGTATTTGAATTTGTATCAACAACCTAGATCAATTAAACTGAATGGCTGAAAATTAAAAGTGAGCCTGGCATCTTAATTTATTCAGCATGACAAGGGTTAATGATGATGATTCGTTGTTTTACGTACCTTTCAACATGTCATATCGAGTCGATGGAAGGGTGTTAATCAAAGGCTCTGTGTGATGAAGCGCCGTGCAATTACCAGCCGAACTCAGCAGCGGCAAAATTCGAACCCAGGACTTCGTGATTCGAAGTCAGGAACGCTAACCCATCGCCTACCCGGACGCTTTAAAATACTGTTGAAACAGACATAAAACAAAAATTCACCCCAACATTTTATTTAAAAGTACAAAAGCATATGGTGCTGGTAACAGGTCGGGGTATACATGAATAGGGCATGGCATTTCTATTACTAACGTCTTCCATTTTAGACTGAATATACACCCCTTCACTATAAACTGAAAGAATGGAATTTTAGTTGTAGGGTATGTCAGGCTGTGATTTAGATATTCCAAGAGAATAATGGCTAGTCTATTTGCAAACAGTGCAGACCCTGATCAGACGCCGCTATATGCGGCGTCTGATCTGGGTTAGCACTTTTTGACAATTACCCTTTCGGGGGTCTCCAGGTTAAAATAAGTTAAAGGACAACTGGTCGGGATATACATATCCTGAATCATAACTGCCGTCTCTAGGGTAAGGGATAAACTTTCAAGGGACACAATTCTTTGTTTGGCTTTCTTCTGAAACTGTCTTCTCTAAAAGGCTCCCACTTGGAGGAGAGGGGGGTGGGGGGGGGAGGGAGTGGGGCTTTTAAAGAAAACTCTTTTCAGAAGAGACTTGGTGTGCAGGAAACAAACAGAAAATCACAAAAGTTTTCTGCTTTGTAACAAATAGCAGAAAATCTACCAAGCGTATCAAGTCCTCTTGAAACGGAAATACATTTTCAGTTAACTCTATTCAGTATACCCCACCACACACACGCCCTTTTTGCGTCAAAATACCACGAGACAGCATTAATCAACTAAAATAAATGATACTTGATGTGCAAAAATGCTTCTTATCCCGTATGTGACCAGCGATGACCCAGATCAACCTGCGTATTTACGCAGTTTAATCATTCTAATCAGTTTTCGTTGTTTGTCGGTATATCCTTCAGAGCCACTGTATCTGTAGGCGGGCAGCGACGGTTCTGATCAGACCGTGCGCAGGCTGGTCTGGGACTCGTTGCCAGCATATGGTATACGTTTCACGTTCACTCATTTCATAACAAATATTAAAATAGAATTGTGCCTATGGGACACGGATGCAACACCCTCTACCCCTCCCCCTCTCCCCCGCCCCCAATGCCCTTTGTATCGTACAATGCTTACGAGGTTTTCGAACGGTTTATGTAAAACTGTCTTAACCCTTTAAGTTATATCACAAATTCAGCAGACATTTTAATTTTATTTATTTTTATTTATTTATTTATTTATTTTATTTTATTTTCATTTTTTTTTTCTATTTATTTATTCATTTTTTGTATTTTTTTTCAGAGAAAATAAGGCTTGACATTTTATGTGAATCGTCTGGCCTGCGTACGATTCACATAAAATGCCAAGACTTATTTTCTCTGAAAAATAATGTAATTAGAATGTCGTCTGCTACAATTTTGATCAGATTTTAAGCGCTAAGATTGGTTTTAGAAAAAAATGTTCATCTTGCAAATGATTTAAAAACACCTTGCATCTTGCAAGTGATTTATAAAAGACCTGTTCATCTTGCAAATGACATCAAAAAAACACCAAAATATAACAAATACAACAGTATATAAAATACAACAAATACAACTAAATACACAACTATAGCTTGCCTTAAAGCTATTGATTAAACAGGAAGGACATACGTTCTGCGTACAACAAACTAATATTATCCCAGACTATATGTACGCTTAAGGGCAAGAGGTCAAAATGGGCATTAATCGCTCATAAGTTGACCAAATATACATACAAATAAATGTGACAAATGTTTAAATGTTTACTATTTTCAAATAAACGATTGCCAGGACAACTAAAACAAGATGGCCCTGTATCGCTCACCTGATTACCAGATAAGTTTCGAGTCATTTGGCGTATCGATTCAAGAGAGTTCAATATAGATTTTTAAGATGTCGGCCATGGTGGCCAGCGTTGATTTCCAACAGAACGACCACCTTTAGTTATTTTTTATCTATATTTCGACTCGATACTTCCAATAAAGTTTCCAGTCAAATGATCGTTTAGTTCAGGATAAAAAAAGTTATATTATTTTTTCAACATGGCGGCTATGGAGATCAACATGGATTTCCGATGGGAACAATTTTAGCTATTTTTGATCTACAAGTCACCCTGATACTTTCTACTAAGTTTCGGGTCAATTTGTTTTTCCGGACAAGAGTTCAAAATAGATTTTCTAGCTGGTGACAGTGGCGGCCATCTTGGATTTCCGATCGAAACAATTTTAGCAATTTTTGTTCTAAAAGTCACCCCGATAGTTTCTACCAAGTTTCGAGTCAACTGATATGTCGGCTCAGAAAAAAAAGTTCAAAATTGATTTTCAAGATGGCGGCCATCTCGAATTTCCCATCGGTTCGATTTTAGATGTTTTTTATCTGAAAATCACCCTGATACTTCCTATCGAGTCAATGGCCTTTCGGTTCAAGAGAAGAAGCTCAAAATAGATTTTCAAAATGAAGCCATGGCGGCTATCTTGAATTTGCGATCGAAACTATAATAGCTGTTTTTGGTTTACATGTCGCCGTGACACTTCTTACCAAGTTTCGTGTCAATCGACCCAGGGGTATAGGAAGAGTAGTCTTTTAAAGCAAATTGTTGACGCCGCGTGACGCACGACGGACGAATAACATTGACCGATCACAATAGCTTACCTTGAGTGCTCAAGTGAGTGAGCTAATAAGAACTGAGACGGAGATGGGGGTGAGTATTAAAAAAACCTTGCCAGCTAAACTCAAGGATCATTATGCAAAATTTAATTGTTTATATTATTGATGATATGTCATTTAATCATTTCTCTGCTGTATGTACATTACGGTAACTAGTCAAACTGGCAATATCTATTGTAACAGATCCATGTATGGACCATTTCTTGCAAGAATGTCTCAGATTTCTTCAGCAGCTTCAGAGAGATCCTAAGCAATTAACAATTAAATAAAACTAACGGTTGCCACAGCAGCCAAATGGAGGGTACACAAATAACTAACTCTTTGCATGCTGGGTAATTTTGCATGTTTTTTGGTCGTCTGTGGAATATTTTTTTTTAAATTAATTTTTTCAAAAAAACTCATTCAGGAATACCATCAGCGCGTTGAACAGTTTGGACCCAAATCAGGCCTGACGTTTTGTCGGGCCTGATCTGGGTCCAAACGGTTTGCAAAAGTTAATCCCCAGAGCCTCAAAATTAATTCGATGGTTTCTTCAAAAGTTAATCTGGGAAATATTTTGTCAGAGTTATGTCCCTTTTTAACTTTGTCATTTTGTAGGGACAAGCGTATAGTTACAGGCATAGTAATATACTCCCCAGCTCCAGTAGGTTCACCAAGTTTCAAGCCCTAGCTCAAATAGTATCAAGAAAAGCGTGCAGAATAGATGGACGATTGACCAAATTGTGATATGCCCCTCCAGCTTCTTCGAAGTTTGGGGTATAAGTAGTGGCCAGATAGCCAAAAGTACAGAGCCTGACTTAAAAACATGTCTCTGTTTGAACGTGGAACTAGGTAGTGGAGAGAACTGCAATCGCTATGACTGTCACCAGTACAAAGCTGGGAACTCCTTTTGAACCTGAAACAAAGATGGTGGTTTTGGCATTTTACGTCCATTTCAACATCTTTAAGTCATATCGAGACGATGAAGAGGTGATAATGAACGACTTTGTTAAATGAAGCGCCAAACCCATGACCTCGTGATCCAAGGTCGGGAGTGCAAACCACTTGGTCACCCGGACCCTTTCTGAAACAGAAAGACATACGAAAACACGCCTATTCAATTATATAGAAAATTTCACCTTCAAACACTGAAAATTTTCAGATAAAAAAAGGATATTTTATTTTCATATTTCTGCTCAAAACATAGATTGTGGGTACTCGTTAGAACCGCCTCGGCGAGGCGGTTCTAACGAGTACCTACAATCTATGTTTTTTTAAAGCAAAATTAGGGAAATAATGTATACCCTGTAAATCCCAGTTTTACTATATAAAGGGGGTAAAAATTATATAGGCGTGTTTTCGTGATGACCATCTTGACGAAGGAAGAAAGGTAACTCGGACCTTAACCTTTATCACTTTCTAGACAAATTTAGTAGACGAGAAAATGATGACATTTTTTTTTTATTATTTGTCCAAGAAAATAAGATCTGATATTTTATCCAAACTGTCTCCTGAAAGTTCAGTAAGAATATATTTCCATAATAAATACATATTGTTCCAATTAACATGTTTAGTTCTGCCTAGTTTAGTGATAAGGTAATCAAATAAAATAAATGTTTAAAACCCAAACTTAGAGGATCAACAAATAAAAACTACTACATTTAGTTACATTTTTTCTTTTGTTATAAAGAAGACGGCATTTAACCCTTAAAATGCCAAGAAAACCTGCATTTGAAAATATCGTCTGTTTATGTCGTCTGCTGCATCTTCTTGCTAGCTTTTCAAACATATTTTTTGCATATACGCACACAGTGTGGATCCAGATCAGACTGCTCTTGCAGTCTGATCTGGGTCCACATTGTTTGCAACAATGACTTTTAAAGTCACTGGCAGAGGACAAACCAGACGGCAATTGTTGTGTTTGGTGTCTTAAGGGTTAACCAATATCTGTAAGTCTTCGAAACTTCTCGGTTAACATGGCAAACAAACCATGCCTATAAAATCAAATTGTGCCTTTATCTGATACAAAGGATATCTGACTGCACCAATGCTACCTGGTCTAGCAACGGTCTACAAAACAGCTGAAAATAAAGCTTCAGTAAAATGGGTTTCTGGGTCAATTGTTTACAATCGATCCAAATTATACATACACCAAAATTTCTTTAATGTTGTCCACGTGATTATCATTGAGAAATTAAATCAAACCGCGCGTTTGTACGAAATCCCGGTAACGGTTATTTATAGCCGCGCTATTCTTGTCGCTCTGACGTCAGAGTACCGTGTGAAGAGGGTTATCTGTTAACCTGGACTTGGACTTGGACATTGGCAAACAGTGCTGACCCATATCAGACGCCTGATCAGAACTCTGATTAGGGTCGGCGTCTGATCAGGGTGCGGCTTCTGATCAGGGTGCGGCGTCTGATCAGGGTCTGCACTGTTTGCTTAAATTACAGCAAGTTAAGGGTTGAATGGACCAGTCTTTAGTCCCGGTTCTGGTATTTTCCTAGTCCACATTCAGACAATCGACCCACCAGTGCTGTCAGTGCTGATTTATGATAGTGGGCCAGAAATGACCCACCATTAAGGTCTTGAAAAGAACTTTTCCGGGTACATTGTTGTCTAGTCCTAAATTTGGTGAAAACTGCCCATGTTTGCCATTAAAATGCATGAAAATGGACATAGACCACAACGTCAGAAAACGTACCGTCGGACATGTGCGCCCAGCAAAGATTCACATTAGCCTGCACATTCATACAGTCTGATTCACTAAGTGCGTTTTGAATAGCCAGACATGCAAAGTTTTTCATGCCGACAACGAAGACGCGGATCAGACTGCGGCCCAGGTAGCATTCTTTATAAATCTATAGCGGACCGTTATCGGCCCGTCAGCTACCCTGACGGGCCGCTAACGGTCCGCTATAGATTTATAAAGAATGCTTACTGCGGGTGTGTGTGTGTGGCGGGGGGGGGGGGGGTATGCTCAGGCTGATTTTAGTCTTTGTTCGGCGTATAAGTCCGAAGGTACGATTTCTGGTGTTTCGGCTCAAATGTTTTTTTATAAAGTACTATCTCCCTCCCCAACTCGTGTTGCAGATATACATCCCTACTAAGTACTTTACAGAATATGTGTATTGCGTTATATGCAACTGGAAGGCAACCTTGCACACGTGATACATTATGCAAATATTGTTTGTTTCCAGCAAATGAAATGCAATACATTAGTATTTTTAATACGCTTGACTAGACTGGCGGCGGATTTTTTCGTGTTTTACGTCCTTTGAACATTGTTTATCGAGATGATGGGATGGTGATAATGAAAGGCGCTACGCAACGAATCGCCGTACAGTTTTGAGCTAAATACCGCCTCCTTCAGGATTCGAAACCGAGACTTCGTGACCCGAAGTCGGGAGCGCTAACAATTCAGCCACGCGGGCGGCTCCAGTTAAAATGCCAGACGTATATTTTATTCGTATGTAAATTTAATTGTAACAACAATGTAAGCTTTTGAAAAGGCACAGCAATTCATCTTCGTCCCTTAATAAATAAGGACCATACTCATGAGGTTTTACCGCTTAAGCCGGCGCTAGGAGCGTGGGGGTGGGGGGTGTATGAAGCCTCGCAAACTACAGTGTTACAAATGAAGAGACTCAATCAAACCGAGTCTCCGATTTTCGATTTTCGTGTTTTGTGTGTTTGTTTCCAAAGGCAATCCTTTCTGACTTTTATTTAAATGGCCAAACTATTAAACACCTCCTTCTGTATATCTATTTTACTGTGACATATCTAGTAGCTATTTAGTCTGAGCTGGCGTCAAGGTGGATAATCTTAGTATATAGCCTGGAGTGAATTCGGTGATTAGCAGATAGTCTTTTGGAGTCTTAGAATGCCTTGGAGTGTTTAACCCATTTATGTCTAGTGTCCCATAAAAGGGATTGGCAAACAGTGAAGACCCCGATCAGATGTCGCAGAACGCGGCGTCTGATCAGGGTCTATGCTATCTGCATAAAAAATGGAATTTATAAAATGTATATAAACAAGAGAATCGGTGAAACCGAAGAATGCTCCCGGAAGATGCGCAGTAGTGGGAGGGTTATGTTAGTGAAAGAGTAAAATACTTTAAGAGATATGCTACGGACAATCTGATGTTTGCAAAAATTAAGATGGGAAGTAGCTCAGTAATTACTTATAACAGAGTTACAGTTCTTGCAATCTGCACTATCTCTGATGGCCGTCTCTCAGTGTATCAATTTTCATTTGATTCTCTTTTTATACTTTCAGAGATACGCTCCTGATAAATTTTATATTGCAAAAATTAAAAAGGAAAATAACTCCATAGATACTGACACTAGGATTATGGTTCTTGCATTCTGCTCTTTCCCTCATAGGCCTCTATCACTGTTTCAAGTTTCGTTTATTTATCTTCAATACTTTTAGAGATATGCTCCGGACAATCTTACTATTGCAAAAAAAAAAAAAAGGAAGGGAAATAACTTTGATATTACTTGTGACAGAGTTATGGTTCTTTCACCCTGTACTTTCTCTGATAGCCGTCTATCAATGTATTATTGTTTGTGTTGAGGTTTTACGGCCCAGTCAACCCAATGGGGTCATGTCGAGCGCGGTCAGTTTACCTAACCACACGTTTACTGGGCAGGCTTAGTCCTCTAAGCGCTTAACCAGTAGTGTGCACATTCTTTCGTCAGAAACTGACAACTGCCCTTTTTGAATCAGCGGAAGGGAAAGAATGACCGTAGAAAATATTTCATGATCAATCTCCACGAAAGAATGTTGCCGACCTCGGCGGGGGTTGAACCCGCGACCTCCTGGTCTCCAGTCGGACGGCACATCCAACTGAGCTACCGAGGCCATCAATGTATTAAGTTTCATTTAATTCCCTTCGACACTTTCAGAGATATGCTCCAGATAAGCTTTTTATTGCAAAAATTAAGAAGGGATGTAACTCCGTAAATACTGATGTCAGGATTATGGTTCTTGCATTCCGCACTTTTCCTTATGGTATTCTATCAGTGTATTAAGTTTCATTAAATTACCTTCAACACTTTTCTAGATATGCTCCGGACAAAAGTGTGACGGATGGACGGACATAACTCTGTAATTGCTTGTGCTTTTGTTTGTTTGTGTTGAGGTTTTACGGCCCAGTCAACCCAATGGGGTCATGTCGAGCGCGGTCAGTTTACCTAACCACACGTTTACTGGGCAGGCTTAGTCCTCTAAGCGGTCAGCCAGTATTGTGCACATTCTTTCGCCAGAAACTGACAACTGCCCTTCTTGAATCAGCGGAAGGGAGAGAATGACCGTAGAAAATATTTCATGATCAATCTCCACGAAAGAATGTTGCCGTCCTCGGCGGAGGTTGAACCCACGACCTCCTGGTCTTCAGTCGGAAGGCGCATCCAAGTGAGCCACCGAGGCCGGCTAATTGCTTGTGGTAGAGTTATGGTTCTTGTACTCTGCACTGTCTCTGACGGCCGTCTATTAATGTATTAAGTTTCATTATATTCCCTTCTATACATTTAGAGATATGCTCCGTAGAAACTTTTTATTGCAAAAATTAAGAAGGGAAATAACTCCGTAAATACTGGCGACAGGGTTATGGTTCTTGCATTCTGCAATTTCCCTCATAGACCTCTGTCAGTTTATCAAGTTTCATTAAATTACCTTCCATACTTTTAGAGATATGCTCCGGACAATAGTGTGACGGACGGACGTTCGAATGTGCAGGCTTACGAATTGGGTGTTATGTGACTGTTGTCCATATGTTTATGTGACTACAGTCACACAACTCTCAACTGGGCAGATTTATTCCGTCTAAGTGAGTGTTATGTGACACATTTTCATTTTATGTGACGGGTCACATAAAAAAGAGTCACATAACCATCAGTTGTGCGTACAAAAAAGTCACATTAAATCATTACAGACGGACGGACGGACGGACAGCCGGAAGGACGGACGGATGGACAAAGCGGCGACTACATGCTCTCACTTCGGGGAGCATAAACATTATTATAATAAAAACTGACCAGACACCCCTGCTGGAAATGGATCTTTCCAAAGACTTGAGGTAGGAGAGTCCGCGGCATAAATGGGTTAAAACATCAGTTTTGACATTCCGTTATGTTTGCATACGCCATAACCTCACCCACCTACCCTAAGTTTATGCTTTGCTAGATTCATAATATACAATATAGTAGTACAATTACCTTTTCCTATTGAAAAGGGCCATAAATCCGAATCGTAGACTGTAAGGGATACACTCACTGCGGCTTTGAGTTTGTCGGAAGGGTCACTATTGATCCTTTGATTAGAGTCAGAAAATTTATCATAGTTGGACATCCGCTCGGCAACTTGCTCTGGTTGGTTCCAATGCACTTCCTTTGTGTCAAAATTATCATCTCGCTTCCGTCTTTTAGAGGGACACGTCTGTAACATATATAATGTACATTTCAAACAATTACAGGAGAACATTTTAACCCATTTATGTCGAGTGGATTCTTCTACCTTACTCTTTGGATCAGTCCATTTCTAGTGAAGGGGTATCTGTTTATTTATCATTATGCTTTACAGAAATTCCTGTACTTAATGCAAATAGTGTAGACCATGATCAGACGCCGCGTCCTGCGGCGTCTGATCATGGTCTGCACTATTTGCAAATGTCCTTTTTATATGACGCCAGGCATAAATAGGTAAAATTATTTGCGTTGTATGAATTATTTTACCTTCTCAAATAAAGGCATAGACACACCACCTGTTTGGCTATTCAGAGCCGGCCTCGATGCCTCAGTCGGATGCGCGTCCGACTGGTGATCAGGAGGTCGCGGGTTCAATCCCCGCTGGATTCGACAGCACTATTACGTGGAGACTGATCATGAAATATTTCCGCTGATTCATGAAGGGCAGTTATCAGTTTCTGGTGGAAGAATGTACACAAATACTGGTTAACCGCTTGGAGGACTAAGCCCTGGTTTACCGCTTGGAGGACTAAGCCCGCCCAGGAAAAAGTAATCGGCGCGACATGACCCTAATGGGTTGACTGGGCCGTAAAACTACAACTCAATTTTCAATCCATGATGATTTTGTGTTTTACGTCGCTTTCAGCATTGTTTAAGTCATTGGACGATGGAAGAGCGATAATTAAATGATCTGTTTGTTTGTTTTATTCGGGCTTTACGTCGCTTTCAACAATCTTTCAGTCATATCGCGACGGTGTCTGGATGTGGCAGGGAGCTCAATGCTCACTTTTAGAGTGCTGCCTCACTGAAATATCACGCCCCAGACACTTGACATGATATCCCACTCAGTCACATTATACTAACACTGAGATGACCAGTTCTGATTCCTAGGTCTACTTTCTTAATGCTGAGCGCCAAGCGAAAGAGCAGCTAATACTATTTTCAAAGTCTTTGGTATGACACTCACGAAATCACATGCGGATAGATAGATAGATAGATAGATAGGTAGGTAGATTGATAGATAGATAGATAGATAGATAGATAGATAGATAGATAGATAGATAGATAGATAGATAGATAGATATTTATTTATTTATTTATTTTTTTTTTTTTTTTTTTTATATACATATCGGTTAGTAATATACAACGATTCCATATGTTTTGATAGCATATATGATTATATATGACGTACATGAATTGTAACCATTTTCAAGGACGTGCAGTCCAATATTCTTCTGTTGCTCATATAAATAATGAAAATTTAGGCATTACGAAAACACGCCTATTCAAATATACTGAAAGGAAAAAGAAACGCAGGGTAAATTTTATTCCTAAATTTCATTCATGTTTGAAAAAGTTTGTTAAAAATTTTACTATGATTACAAAACGGTACATGTATGGAACAAAAGTTCCAAATTTCATTGGTTTGTGATCAACAAGTCTCGAGTTATTGAAGTTCATTGGTAGCTACCCCCCAAATCTTGAAATCAAAATCAAACTGAAAATCAATATCGGACAATACGGAAAGCCAAAATTTCGTGCAAAACAAGCATGTTTAAACCTTCAGCACAAGATTTCCTCACACCATTTGGTACACTTCAACGATACACAACGCTCTTCGATTGTTTTACTGATTTTTTTTTTTTTTTTTTTTTTTTTTTTTTTCATTTTTACGCTACTTTGAACTTTTTTTCAATCATGGTACGATTGACTGATGTTCAGAGGGGTAGGGCAATTGCGTCAGAGGCAACAGCAAGTTGCCAATCATTTTGGGGTTAACGTCTCAACAATTGAACGTCTTGTTAGACGTTTAAGGGAGACGGGGCATTTAGCAGACCGACCGCGGTCTCGGCGTCCACGCGTGACGTCGCGACGTCAAAACAGGACAATCCGTCTGACACATTTGCGGAATCGTCATCTCACTGCTACCGAAACTGCCCTTATTACAATAAGTACGCATAATCGACAAATTTCTCCGAAGACTGTTGGAAGTCGATTGCGTGAGATTTGTCTTCGAGCTCGTCGTCCATACGTTGGTCTGCCTCTGACCCAGGCACGTAGGTTGCGTCGTATGACGTGGTTGACGGCGCATGCGCCCAGGCTATTTCCGATGAGGCAGTGGAGACGAGTTCTTTTTACGGACGAGTCTAGGTTCACTCTCTATCGCGCAGATGGTCGACGTCGTGTGTACCTTTGCCGACGCCTGTGTTGTCGAACGGGATCGGTTTGGGGGTGGCTCCGTTATGGTCTGGGGAGGCATTGCTCACTGGATAAAATCGCAGTTGATTATTGTTGAGGGCAATATGACCGCAGAAAGGTATAGGGATGAGATCTTGCGTCCTGTTGCAGTCCCGCTTGTGCAACAACGTAATCTGATTCTGCAGCAGGACAATGCCCGACCACATGTTGCCCGAGTTTGTCAGGATTTCCTGGCAAACAATAACATCGCACCACTAGCATGGCCACCGTACAGTCCAGATTTGACCCCAATAGAGCACATGTGGGATGAGCTGGACAGAAGGGTTAGGAAGCGCCAAATCCCCCCCCACCCACCCCCCCCCCCCCCCCCCACCCCCAACTCTCGCAGAACTAAGGAATGCGTTGATCGATGAATGGAATAACATCCCGATGCGAACTGTCAATGCTTTGGTAACTCTATCCAAAGGAGAATTAGGGCAGCAACGGCAGCAAGAGGGGGCACACCCGATATTGATTTTCAGTTTGATTTTGATTTCAAGATTTGGGGGGTAGCTACCAATGAACTTCAATAACTCGAGACTTGTTGATGACAAACCAATGAAATTTGGAACTTTTGTTCCATACATGTACCGTTTTGTAATCATAGTAAAATATTTAACAAACTTTTTCAAACTTGAATGAAATTTAGGAATAAAATTTACCCTGCGTTTCTTTTTCCTTTCAGTATATATAGAAAAATCTTACCTCCAAAGACTGAAAATTTTCAGAAAAAAACTCTGAAATGTTTCATATTTCAGCTTAAAACATAGATTGTGGGTACTCGTTAGAACCGCCTGGGCGAGGCGGTTCTAACGAGTACCTACAATATATGTTTTTGAGTAGAAATAAGAAAAATAATGTATACCCCCATAAACCCCAGTTTTACTATATAAAAGTGGGGTTTACGGGGGTCAAAATTATATAGGTATGTTTTCGTGATGGGATAGCCAGGACAGGTCACAATCACGGAACAAAAGTCAAAGAAGCTTTGAATCCGGGTTGAATTCTTTTTTTAATATGCCGATAATGGTCAAATAACCAGGAGAAAAATTGAGCTTTTTAACGCATGATTCGGTCCCCAGACAAAAGCACCGAGAATTCATAGGAAATAGTTTATACCCAATTTGTTCTGGAAAGTGTCTTATCGGAAATGGACATGCTTTCGGGAGAAGTAACTATCAAATGAGAGAGAGAGAGAGAGAGAGAGAGAGAGAGAGAGAGAGAGAGAGAGAGAGAGAGAGAGAGAGATAGATAGAGAGCAAGACACTCACAAAATCACATGCGGTGGATTCATTTACACATCCAAGCATGGCACATGTGATAATAACGTCTTCATTGTCGGCGAATCGAAAGGCCCACAAATCCGCCTGCAGTATGTGTCGATAGGTAACATTTGTCGTCGTGTTTACAGCATACTCAAAATGTGAGAGAAGGTAGGTATCCAAACTGCACCTATAAGAAAGGATTTCTGTGGGTACATGACGATTATACAACGTCACATTAACGTCGATACAACGTTACGACCTTTATACAACGTGGCACTAACCACGATATAACGACATGAAGTTATTGATTGATTGTGTTGGGGTTTTAACAACACGTCAACCTTTGTGGGTCACTTTGTCTCCCAGAGAAAGAAGTAAAGAGATAGAAGAGATAGTAGAGGAGATGAAAGGGAGAACAGAGAAGAGAAACGGGAATGAAAGTAAGAAACAGAAGAAATAAAAACATCCCCCTCTACCCTTATCTGCTACAAGGATAGCAGGCCTTGCCCGACTGTAAGCCAATATCAGTCGGACGCCCCGGTGATGTAAGATACGCGACACCTTTGCACCACCCGACCACCCCCAAGACATGAAGTTAATGTCGATGCAATGTCAAAAAATAACCAGAGAAAAATATAAACAAGATAATTTTTCGGGCCTGCACTGCTCTACTGACCCCAAGTATCTGTGTTGTTATGTCGATGCAATGTCACGACGTTTATTATAACATCGCATTAATGTCGATGCACTATCGTAACGTTTATCAAAGCGTGGCATTAACGTCAATGCATCGTCATGATGTTGCATTGATGTTAACCCTTGTCCTGCTGAACCCGGATATACCCTGCCTTTGCAAACAGTGTAGATCCAGATCAGTTGGCTTCTGCACTGTTTGCCATTTAGTATGTGAATTTATATCAACAATCTGGAGAAAGTAATCTGATTGGCTGAAAATTAGAAATGGGCGTGGCATCTTAATTTATTCAGCAGGACAAGGGTTAATGTGATGTTGTATAAACGTTATTTGCCTACTAGGATTTGATATGCAGAGCGAAAAAAGAGTCCATATGCCATATCCGAACAGTAAAGGTCTAGATCAGTCGGTGCATCTGCACTGTCTGATAGGGAGCTTTTATGTTCGTCAATATAGAGATCAAACATGGTTTTTCATGCATTAACATTCGCCAGGTCCCGTGGGAGGTGGTGAAAACCGAGGCCGAAGGCCGCGGTTTTCAACACCTCCCAAGGGACCTGGCGAATGTTATTGCATTGAAAAATCATGTTCGATCGCTATTATTGCATAAAAAGTGAAAACATTTGCTATATTTCGCGTAATTTCTTGCACTATTTTGTTTCACCTTTTCACCGATTTTTCGCGAACGAAATTTCCACTGACTATGCTCCTTCTAGGGCCGGGAAGTACACATCTCGTAACGGCAGGAAATCTGTGGCCCCGGTACGACCATATTGAAAGTTACGTAGCCGTGCATTAACAGCGCGTGAATTGCCTTGTTAATACACGGATTTTCGTCTGTTAATGCACGGCTGTTAATAACGTGCGGCACTGCTTTTTATGCAATAATATATTTTACAGTATGTAGAGTTTCTGTGAGCGGGCAATGAAGGTACTGATGAGGCTGCGTGGATGTGCAGGCTGAACCAGGTCACTGTCAACCTGTAGGCTAATTCAGCAGACAGCTAATCAATGATATTTTTATTTTTTTCTAGAAAAAAAGGCTCATCAAAATGCATGAATTATCACAGCCTATTTTCTGGGAAAATAAAAAAAAACTGTTTGTTTGTTTGTGTTGAGGCTTTACGGCTCAGTCAACCCAATGAGGTCATGTCGAGCGCGGTCAGTTTACTTAACCACACGTTTACTGGGCAGGCTTAGTCCTCTAAGCGGTTAACCAGTAGTGTGCACATTTTTTCGCCAGAAATTGACAGCTGCCCTTCTTGAATCAGCGGAAGGGAGAGAATGACCGTAGCAAATATTTCATGATCCATCTCCGTGGAATGTTGCCGACCTCGGCGGGGATTGAACCCGCGACCTCCTGGTTTCCAGTCGGACGGTGCTTCCAACTGAGCCACCGAGGCCAAAAAATAAGAAAAATATTTCAAAATCGTCTCATGCTGGTTTTTTTTTTTTTTTTTTTTTTTTTTTTGCTCTTGTTTTATTCGAGAACACTATTTTTATTGGTAATGAACAGAACAGAACACACTTTTATTCACTCAGGTCAGTTATGACATGTGAGGATATAAGCAATTATGGAACAAGGAGACAATTACTTAGCGCATAAGGAGAAAAAATATATTTACTGTTTTACTTGTAATACTCACCCATTTAGTACAATATTAACGACGTCACTTCCGGTCCCAGATTCAGCGGTGCAGTTCAAAGGCAGAATAGTATATCCCTCTGAAATTATAAATATTTCATTTTCAAAGTTTATTGACAGATGGTGGTTTGATGTTTTACACCCCTTTCAACATTTTTTAAATCATGTCGAGACGAAAGCTCAGTGAAATGCTGTAATCATGAGTTGAATGAGCCACCAACAGGATTCGAACCCGGGACCTCGTGAAGTCGGGACCATTAACCACTCGGCCAACAGGGCGATTCAAAGATTACAGGCAGTGTTCCTGCTGTATGTACCATATCAGGATAAGACAGCTTCTACTCGTTGATTTTCCTAGTAAATAGAGCAAGACTAAGGAGACATTGTACGGTTTAAATCTTGGCGGCGGAAAAGGCACGTCATTACAAAAACATGCCTATTTAAATACAGTTGACTCTCGTTATCTCGAATTCCAAGGGACTCTCTGAAATACTTCGAGATATCCGTACTTCGACATATCAGATTTGCAGAATAGAGGAAAAACTAATTCGATTAACCACATTTAACAAATGATTGTATAATTGGACTCTTGAAGTTAGAGATATATTGAAAATATTGTGGAAAAGAGGAGAAATTGCTCCTTAGGAGCAATTTCTCCTCTTTTCCACAATATTTTTACATGTTGTTAGATTTACATGTTTAGGCAGGGAACAGATTTTCACTTCGAGATAAGCGATTATTCGAGATAAGCGAGTTCGAGATAGCGAGTCAGCTGTATATAGAAAATTTCACTTCCAGAAACTGAAAATTTTCAGAAAAAAAAAAACTGATATTTTTTTATATTTCTGTTCAAAAAATAGATTGTGGGTACTCGTAACAACCGCCTCGGCGAGGCGGTTCTAAAGAGCACCCACAAACTATACTTTCGAGCAAAAATAAGAAAAATAATGTATACCCCTGTAAAGCCCAGTTTAACTATATAAAATTGGGGTTTAAGGGGGTCAAAATTATATAGGCATGTTTCCGTGATGTACAAAGGAAAATTATTTTATTTTGGGCAGTACAATGTATATGAATCTGTCTAACATTTTGCCTTTTTTTTTAAACGCACACACATTCCTATTTTCAACTTTTTCTGCTCTGTAGGCAAACGACTTGGCGCGTTACAAAGTCGTAAAAACTTCAAACTTTGGTCTTTCCTATTTCTTATTGATATGGTGAAGCAAATTAGAGAAGAAAGTTAAAAGTATTTTCTTAAACAACAATAACCTATTAAGGTAATTCTGGTAATAAGACAAGATAATGAAAACAACAATAGTAGCATTTTGCCTGACAAGCAGACGGCAAGACAGACTGCAGCATAAAAGTAAGCCCTAGTGTGGTTGCCACACATGGCTGTGAAATCACTTGTTCAGTACAGTATAACCTCAATGGCTCGAACAAGGATGGCTCGATTACCGTGGATGATTCGAACTCTTTTTTCAGTCCCTACAAAATTCTTCCAATAGCTCAAGAAAACAAATATTTAGGGATTTTTTCTTATTTCATCATGGAATTGTATGTTGTGTGTACTAATTAGAATCGCCTTATCGAGGCGATTCTAATGAGTACACTCAACATACAATCGTTGTGTAGAAAATCGAAAAGATTTTCCTAAATTATCGCTATTTGCTTCCTGAACTGGTACCATGATTACCCTCAGTGGCTCGATTTTGATTGTGTTGGGGTTTAACGACATGTCAACCCTTGAGGGTCATTTTGTGTCGTCTCCCAGAGAAAGGGAGAAAAGAGATAGAAGAGAGAGTAGAGGAGATGAAAGAGAGGGACAGGGAAGAAAGAGGAACAGGAATGAAAGTGAAGAAACAGAAGAAATAAAAACATTCCCCCTATACCCTTACCCACTACAAGGATAGCAGGCCTTGCCCAACTGTAAGCCAATATCAGTTGGACGCCCCAGTGATGTAAGATACACAGCACCTTCGCACCACCCGACCACCCCGTCAGTGGCTCGAACTACCCATGTCTCGAACACATTTCCATGGTCCCAAAGATGTTCGAGCCACTGAGGTTCGACTGTATATGTTTCACTGAAAATCAGTAAGCATTCTACATAAATCTGTAGCGGGCCGTCAGTGTAGCTAACTGGCCGTTAACGTCCCGCTGTAGATATACGAATAATGCTAGCTGGGAAGGTCTCTAAAACGCCTTGTTTTTAAACTTTTCTGCCCTTTTTATTGGATTATTATGTTAGTAGTATAGACTGCCATCCACAGTGGCAGCCTGTACTACTCATTACGAAAACATGCCTATTCAAATATACTGAAATTTTTACCACCAAAAAATGAAATTTTTCAGATAAAAAATTCCTATATTTTACATATTTCTGATCAAAACATAGATTGTGGGTATTCGTTAGAACCGCCTCGACGAGGCGGTTCTAACGTGTACCCACAATCTATGTTTTTGAGCAGAAATAAGAATAATAATGTATACCCCTGTAAACCCCAGTTTTACTATATAAAAGTGGGGTTTAAGGGGGTCAAAATTATACAGGCATGTCTTCGTGATGTTATGTTTATTTTAAGGGCAATGAATATAACTCTTTACCATTAAGAACCGGAAACGGTCATATTAGATACACAAATAAACTCTTTTTAGCTTTATCTTTTTTTTTACTGCATAACTCCAGAAGTGACATTTAAAATCGTTTTAATTTAAAATGTTTCATTGAAAACTTAATATTATATATCTGAATCTATTTTAGTTACTTCTGCAGGAAATAAAATTTATAACTCTCAGGAGGAAATATTTCCTCACAGAGCAAAGAAACAGAAAGCTTTATTTCATTGCAAGCGATGAAATCAATGTATATATCCGAAATGAATGAAAAATTCTATTTTCACAAGTGATATTTTCACACCTGAAAAATAACAAATCGATGTTATTTTTACTACTCGTTTCTGAATACTTCGATTGTCTTCATTGTTTCCCTAATAGATGCCGATCCCATCGGTTTTGAGCTCCTCTCTCAGTTTCTGAGTGAAATTATCAAGTGTTGGTATGTATTTTCTTAGTATGTAAGGAACATTTTGGTACTAAGATTATTTTAATTTGCTGAAACCTTTTGTTTTTTGTCTCTTCAGCGCTTCATATGCTGAGCACTGTCGGTCGATGCCATAACGTTCATGTTTTGTTTGGTGACATTAGTTTGACATTAGAAATGCACACATTGGCATGTAAACAATACAATAAAAATTACTCTTTCCAACACATTCGTTATTTTAACACTGCATGCTAGGTATAAATTTCAGCAGACGACATTTTGAAATACTTTTCTGATTTTTCCTAGAAAATAGGATTTGGCACTTCATGCATGTCTCCTGAGGAGTTTCAATAAGTTTCAAGAAATCAAAATGATAGTTCGCTGTAAAGTTCGCTGTAATTCTGAAAGGTGGAGGACATCATGAAAACATACCTATATGCTTTTGATCCCCTTAAACCCCATTCATATATAGTAAAACTGGGGTTTACAGGGGTATACATTATTTCTTTTATTTCTGCTAATAAACATAGATTGTGGGTACTCGTTAGAACCGCCTCAGCGAGGCGGTTCTAACGAGTACCCACAATCTATGTTTTGAGCAGAAGTAAGAAAAAATACCAGATTTTTTTATCTGAAAAATTTCATTTTTTTTTTTTGGTAGTGAAAGTTTCAATATATTTGAATAGGCGTGTTTTCGAAATGATGATTTACCTGGCCCATCAATCTCCCAGAGTAATGGCTCTCCTACTATCGCTGTCTCCCGTTTCAGACCAGAGTCTATGTCCTCAATTTGTGTTTGCAGAATAATCTTTGGTGTCACAGATGGCGCTAAGCTTGTGCTGAGCCTAACAGTAAAAATGCATTAATGTCGATGCAAACGTAAATGTTCGGTAGACATTACAGCAGATAACATCTGTTAAGTTTTTCTTATCCCACTGTCCACTCTTCCAAAGGAGAGAAAATGTCACTCTCCTTTGAGTGAAGGACAGTTTATTGACTGCTTAATTTGCCCCGAGAGTGCTATTGGTCAATATGGCTACCAGACGGTGCAAAACTTTACTGTACAAAAACCTATTAAAGGTTTTACTATCTTGTTAAATCATATATGCTATCTCAGCAATTCCCTTCTCACGGATGGTAATCAAAGGATCGAACTAGCTGTGGATCGTAGGTTCAATCCCCGTTCGTGTGGTCGAATTATTACAATGACCACGTGTGTACCTAGCTCATACCCAACGCGCCCTCCTGGCTCGTGTAGTAAGATGACTGTTGGGGCTTAGTAATGAACCGACCAACACTCAAGCATCACTCGCCTCCTAGCAATCACACACCATCACAACGCCATTTCGAATCGCCAATACGCCATGACGTCATGACGTTGCAGAAGTTGTCTGTTTACTGGGCGGAAACTACTTATTGTTAGCCTTCAGCATGGTAGTCCGCAACAAATACTTGTATATGCAAACAGTGTAGATCCAGATGAGACCGTTCGTAACGAGCCGTCTTATCTGGATCTACACTGTTTGCCATTCTGCTCTAGATTCTTGACTGATATTCATATTTGCAACAATGGACGTGTCCAAATTCAAAGATGGAACAGTCCATTGAGGAAACTTCGAGATAAAAGGCAACATCACGTGTTACAGGATCGTGTTAAACCTTCGCAGAGAAGCTATGGTTTCAAGCCGAACAAAAGAAAAACGTATTTGTTAGATTTGGATTTTTACGATCCAGACACACCTGTTTAGGTCCTGTCGACCCGGTCAATTAACCTTCGCAAACTTGGTCTTCTAAACGTATAAATATTTTGCCAGTTACTGACAACAGCCCTTCTTGAATCAGTGACAGGTAAAGAATGTCCATAGAAATTATTACACGATCAATCTCAACGACAAATATGTGGCCGAGCTGGTAGTCGAACTTGCGAGCCCTAGTTCTGCAGTCTGACACGCTACCGACTGCGCTTCAAGGCAAAAGACAACTGTAAATATATTGTATCACTCGACAGATTTTTACAACCGATGGTATATTTGTTGATCCGTTCGGTAATAACAGGATTAGCCTTCTGAAAACTTCAGCTGAGGACGCACCATCATATAGTATCACCCACGAACTGTTAACAATGTAGACCTTGCTCAAACTGGTCCTGTGATTTGTGCTACACCATTTCAATACTCAGGATTCGGCAATAACCACCCTACTGATGTCTGTTAAGGGGATCCCAGTAATCAATAGCGGGCCGTTATCGGCCCGTCAGCTACCCTGACGGGCCGATAACGGCCCGCGATAGATTTATGTAAAATGCTAGCTGGGATATACACTTTCAGGGAAGGTAACTGTTAAATTAATGCCCCCATCCCTTCTTCTAAAATGGGGTCTACTCCAAAACGGAAGGATTTGCTTTCCTTGAAAGCAAATTCTTTCCTTTAGAATGGGCCTCTTTCTGTCGGGACTTGGTGTGCAAAACAGTCAAACTGGTATCTATAAGTTATCTCCCTTATTAAAGGTGGCAGATGATGATGATTTTGTGTTTACGCCCCTTTCAACCTTACTTAAGGCATATCGAGACAATGGACGTGTAATAATGAAAGCCTCTGTGCAATTGAGCGCCGTACGGTTATGAGCATGATTCCTCCAGTTGTATTCCAACCCGGGACCTCGTGGTCCGAAGTCGGAAGTGCTAACCACTCAGCCACCTACCCGAAAAATTCACAAATGGCAGAAAATATACCAAATATATCCAGCCCTCTTAAAGGGTTCTATTGTTATTGTTAGGTCTAATACCTTCATCACCCTCAACGAAGGGACAGACATGCCCAAGGGAATGGTGCAGACCTTGACCAGACACCAAAGATCATGGCGTCTGATCGGAATCTACATTGTTTGCATTAAGTTCAGAAATCCTACAAAACATGGTAATAACAACTAACCAGACGCCCCTATAAGAGAAATGAACCGTTCCAAAGAGTTGAAATAGTAGAGTCCACTCAACATAAATTGGTTAATCCTTTCAACCTTGTATACTAGTACAAATATCTTTGCAAACAGTATAGATCCAGATGAGACTGCTCATTATGAGCCGTCTCATCAGGATCTACACTATTTGCCAGTCTGTTAAAGATTTTGAGTAAACAACCCCATATGGCAGCGCTTATGAGTGAGAGGGCTAAGGGTGAACGAACCAGGTAATGTTTGTACTTACTCGTTTGTCACCCAAGAGTTGTCAGTGACCACCCTGTAAACTCCTGTTGCGGGTAGTTGTTCACATTGTATTGTATGATAATCCAGCTCGCCTGTCAGGATCTCAGGGACCTCAGTTGTGTTCATTAGATATAAGGTGAGGTTTGTACTCTGAAAGAAACAACCTTACTATTGTGAACGGACATTATTTGAGAATGAGGGAGAAAATCAAAATTGATGTCGCAATGTCGTAGGTAGGTAGGTAGGTAGGTAAGTAGGTAGGTCAGATATAATGGCAGCAATGTGCTCTGTTGTCTCAGATGCTGATTTTAAGACTTGGCTAATATATGAGGGTATGTTAGCGTATATCAGATGCTCATTGTCAGAACAAAAGAGAGCCATGTACTTATAATGTCGGTTTAAGTTTACAGGTAACAACATTTAAACTAAAACACAGACACTGATCCTTAGATGATTCAGCTGCGATTCACATGAAGATCCTAATATACCTATTTTATCATTACATGAGATAAAATAACATTATTTCAAAGATGAGTTCTGCAACTAGACGTTTCCGAGTTATAGCAACGTAGATGTTATCTATTTGGGAAGCCATGCATATCAAATGTTTGCGATACCCTTGCATATATACTTAATATATATCTAACCAGAATTTGTTTTTCTACAAAAACACAGATGTCTCCCCACTTCTTGGTGTTATACTGTATTGTACAGTCAGCGAATATTTATATACTTGTACACTATGAGATTTCAAGAGAAATCAGTCAAAAAGTGTAAATGCAAAAGTTATGGTTCTCCGCTTTGCATGTCGTCTATTGTTGATTGATACTCATATAAAATTTCGCGAAGATATCTTGAGCGGTTTTTAAGTTATAAAGCAGACACATTTTTTGTGTCGGACAAAGTTCCAAGGAAAATAACTCAAAAAGTATAAATGCAAAAGTTATGGCTCTTGCGCTCTGCACGTTGTCTTATGTTGATTGATATTTACACGAAGTTTCGTGAAGATAGCTTGAACAGTTATAAAGTTACAGAGCGGACACGATTTTGTGACGGACAAATTTCCAAGGAAAATAACTCAATAAGTATAAATGCAAGAGTTATGGTAATTGCATTCTGCACGTCGTCTAATGTTGACTGATATTTATAAAAAGTTTTATGAAGACAGCTTGAATGGTTGTTAAGATATAGAGCGGACACGATTTCGTGACAGGCAGACAAAGTTCCAAGTGAAATAACTCAAAAAGTATAAATGCAAGAGTTATGGTTCTTACGCTCTGCACGTCGTCTAGTGTTTATTGATATTTATATGCAGTTTTTTCTGAACATAGATTGACCGTTTTCAGGTTATAGAGCAGACACGATTTTGTGACAGACAGACAAAGTTCCAAGGACAATAACTCAAAAAATATAAATGCAAGAGTTATGGGTAATGCGCTCTGCACGGTTATTGCGCTCAGCACGTCGTCTGATATTGATTGATATTTACATGAAGGTTTATGAAGATAGCTTGAACGGTTTTCAAGTTCTAGAGCGGACACGATTTTGTGACACAGACAGTTTCAAGGACAATAACTCAAAAGGTATAAATGCAAGAGTTATGCTTCTTTCTCTCTGCGCGTCTTTTAATGCTGATTGACATTTATAGGAAGTTTCGTGAATATAGCTGAAACGGTTTTCATCTTATAAAGCGGATACGATTTTGTGAGGGGTTCCAAGGGAAAAAACTCAGAAAGTATAAAAGAGTTATACTCTTGCGCTCTGCACGTCGTCTTATGTTGATTGATATTTATATGAAGTTTCGTGAATATAGCTTGAACGGTTGTCAAGTTACAGAGCGGACTCGATTTTTGACAGACAAAGTTCCAAGGTAAATAACTCAAAAAGTATAAATGCAAGAGTTACGGTTATTGCGCTTTGCACGTCATCTAATGTTGATTGGATATGAAGTTTCGCGATGGTAGCTTGAATGGTTTTCATGTTATAGAGCGGACGCGATTTTGTGACAGACAGACACACGGGGGGGGGGGGAAACAATATGTCTCCCTACCCTAAAGGGGAGAGAAATAACAATGCTTAATATATATTTATCAAACACGAACAACTAGAAGGTATTTTTTTTATATAATTCAAATTTCAAAATACATTAAACATCAAAAAGTTTGTGCTACATATATGGATGCCAAACAGTTGGTTTTGTAAGTAGAACCGTGTGTCAAATTAAAACTTTCATATAAAGAAAAATAATCGGTCACAGTAATCATTCCCGAGATAGTGACCTCTTCTTCATGTAAGGTGCAGGTTTTACATAAGTGTATAGTTTGTAAATATCATACCTTTTCCATTGTCTCTTATCGATTTAAATAATATTTTAGTGTAAAATTCATACAAAGGTAGGTAGATAGGTAGGTAGGTAGTAGGTAGGTAGGTAACTACCTACCAACCTACCTACCTACCTAACTGCCTACCTGCCTGCCTGCCTGCCTTCACGCTTGCCGCCACGCCTGCTTGCACACCAGCCTGTTACCTGCCTACCTACACGCCTGCCTGCCTGATGCCTACCTGCCTGCCTACTTATACGCCTGCCTGCCTACCTACCTACATGCCTGCCTACAAGCCTGCCTACACGCCTGCCCGTTCTACCTACCTAGGTAAGTACCTACCTACCTAGGTAGGTAGGTGCGTGCGTAGGTAGGTAGGTACGTCGGTCGGTTGGCAAGCAAAGGCCTGATGGATGGGTAGATAGAGGGATAGAGGTACAGTGGGATTTCTGTTTCCATTGCCCTGCCCACTTAGCTATCCGGTCACCACTTTCACACATTTATGCAAGTTTATGAAGGGCTGTCAGAAATAGTAAACAAAAAAGACAGACAGGTAACTTTTAAAGTGATAAAGCTAGAGATATCATTCATTCGCACCCCGGCCTCGAGGTTATAAAACTTTTTTCATGCTCAACTCAGCTGAGCATGGATTTGTTTTTGCTAATAAATATGAAAATCCCAACAATAGTTGGCATTTTCATATTTATTTGCGGTGAAATTTCCATGCTCAGCTATGTTTAGCAAGAAAGAATTTGCAAATGTTATTAATTTGAGATTTATAAGCAGGACAAATTTCATGCTCAGTTGAGCATGAAAAAACGTTTTATAAGCTCGGAGTCCGTTTTCAAATAGGCGGTTCTAACGAGTACCCACAATCTATGTTTTTGAGCAAAAATAAGAAAAATAATGTATACCCCCCTGTAAATCCTAGTTTTACTATATAAAAGTGGGGTTTAAGGGGGTCAAAATTATATAGGCGTGTTTTCGTTATGTCCAGTGTCAGAACAAAAAAAGATCCATGTATCCATAATGTCGATTTAAGTGTACCAGTAACAACTTTGCACTAAAACAGAGACACTAGTCGGAAGATGATTCAGCTCCGGATCCCATAAAGGTCCTATCAGAACTTTACATAGGGTAAAAGAACATTGCCTCAAAGAGGATTTTTGCAACTAAAAACGTTCACGTTATCTACCTGGTAAGTCAATGGTTGCAATATCTTTACATACATGCTAAGTATATATCTAACATTGCTTATATATATCTAACAAACACGAATAACTAGAAGATTTTATAATAATACACGTTTCATATTACATGAAACCATCTTGAAAACATGCCTATATGATTTTGACCCCCTTAGACTCCAATTTTATATAGTAAAACTGGGGCTTACAGGGGTATACGTTATTTTTCTTATTTCTGCTCAAAAACATAAATTGTGGTACTCGTTAGAACCGCCTCGCCGAGGCAGTTATAACGAGTACCCACAATCTGTGTTTTTTAGGCGAGGCGGTTCTAACGAGTAACCACAATCAATGTTTTTGAGCAGAAATGTGAAAACTATCGGAGTTTTTTTATCTGAAAATGTTCAGTTTTTGGAGGTTAAATTTTCTATATATTTGAATAGGCGTGCTTTCGTAATGATAATAAAAGTTTGTCCTACATATATAGATGCAAAAAAAAAATAGTTTTATAAGTAGGACCCTGTGTCAAATAAAAACATGCATACAAAGAAACAAATCGGACTTAGTAATCGTTTCTGAGGTAGTGACCTCTTCTACATGTAAGGAGCAGGTTTTACATACGTGTAAGTTGTTTGCTCATATCACACGAATGCTTCACACTAAATTTCCACGTTACATATATGTACAGCTGTACGCCAACGTAACACATTAACATTTCGATATATCACATATACGTGCACATAGTCGTACGCATATGTATCAATGTGTTATGTATGCTGACAACTGTTCGCACGTGTAACACACCTGTTACGTATTCGTATGTGTGACATTTGCACACTCACACGGCTAACATTTCTAATGTCTCTTGTTGGTTTAAACAATATTTTAGTTGTATAATTCATACATTCATATATATCTCTTGTGAATACATGAATAAGCGTGATGATACAATTTAGCCAGTCTTTATACTTGACAACTAGAAATGTGTTTTTGTAAAACATTGTGTCCCCAACTATAGGTTTATTCCTACAAAATGTCAAATTCGAAAAGGGGTATAATTCTCAAAATTAATTCGGTATTTTTTTTTTCCTTACGTAAATCAGGGCCCAAATTAGCTCACATGTTTAAAAACCCTAGTTCAAATAGTTATCGAAATATCTTGCTGATAATAAAAGCAATACGATCGGACGGACGAACGACTCAAACGCAATTTGCTCCTCAAACTTCGAAGTTCGGGACATAACAAACCATTTGAAATTTCTCATCGCTGTTCGCATATGTCAAATTGTACTCCCCACAGGGAGCCTCTATTAGACACGACTTACCATTGGACAGTCATCAATCGTGATTGTGGAGGCGGTTTGATTCAAATTCACCGTACAGTTCAATGTCTCGTCAGCCGTCTGGGCGAATGCACCGACGTAGAACGTGGAGTTAGGATTAATCATCGTTATGAGGCCAGTAGTATCACAAGCTGGAAAAAAAAACGAGAATGAGCCGGGCACAGTATTTCCAACAAAACTGCATGTGAGACCAGCGAGGACTCTGATCAGCCTGCTCACTCACGCAGTCTGATCACAGATCTAAATAAGTTTTTTTTTCAACCGAAAATGCCTGATAGTTTTCTTATATCTCGTATTATATCTCGTATCTCGACAAAAACATTTTTGTGGGTAATCATTAGAAGCGCCTCGCTGAGGCGCTTCTAATGAGTACCCAAAAAATGTTTTTGTCGAGAAATATAATATTATGCGGATAACCCCTCTTATCTGAATCCATGTGATCAGAATCTTCACATAGCAGTGTGGTTAACAAAGGATCCAAAGCGTCAACAAGCGGACAGCGACGACTCAGATCAGCCTGTGCGGATGCGCATTTATGAATTCGGCGAGTGGACAGCTTAAGCATTGATCAGACTGCATAGACGCACAGGCCACATCACGTAAACATACCTATATAAATTTGACCCCCTAAACCCCACTTATATATAGTAAAACTGGGGTTTACAGGGGTATACATTATTTTTCTTATTTCTGCTAAAAAAATAGATTGTAGGTACTCGTTAGAACCGCCTTGCCGAGTTCCCAAATCTATGTTTTGAGCAAATATATGAAAAATATCAGAATTTTTTTATCTAAAACTTTTCATTATTTTTTAGGTGAAATTTTCAATATATTTGAATAGGCATGTTTTCATAATGAGATTGAGTTTTTGCTATCCGCATGTGGCCGTTCGAAAATATTGTAGAACGGCGTGGTTTATTTTTAACTTAGTATGAAGTTTGATTAAACTACGACTATGCGCAGGCTGAACTGAGTCTTCGCTGTTCGCAGATTTCATAATTCTTACGGCAAAGTGTTTTATCTATAAATGCTTAGCATTCTGGGTAAAAACTTCAGCAGACGACATTTTGAAATACACAATCCAATTTACTAATTTCCCCCAGAAACTAAGTTTTACTATTTCGTGCAACTTGTTTCCTCTGAAGACAATTTACATGAGGAGACAATAAGCATCAAGATCAAATTTTATATCATGGGAAAAAAGAAAAATGAATTAAGTGTCGCCTGCTTAATTGCCCAGAAATAGGTAAAGTTTATTCTAGCAATAGATTTAGGTGTGAAAGACTGGAGGCTGGCCTCCGTGGCTCAATTGGATGCGCCTTCGACTGGTGATCACGAGGTTGCGGGTTCGAGCCCCGCCGGGTCGGAAACATTCTTTCGTTGAGATTGATCATGAAATATACAATATATTTTCTACGGTCATTCTCTCCCTTTCGCTGATTCAAAAAGGGTACATTTCTACGACTCGAGCTGTAAATGAACTATGGAGAGCACAATGTTTGGAGATGATGATGATGATGATGATGATGATGATGATTTGGTATTTTACGTCCCTTATAACATTTTAAGTCATATTGAGATAATGTAAGGGCAAAAATGAAAGGCCGTGAAATGAAGTGCCGTACAGTCATTCCAGCAAACACACAGTCGCAACAACGTCGTTACAACGTCGCTGCAACGTCACGACGTTGCAGAGACGTTGTAACGGCGTTGTTAGGACGTTGTGTGTTTGCTGCGATGAGCGGAGTTGAATTCCAGCGGGGTTTGAACCCGGCATCTCGCGATCCGAAGTGCAGACTAAATATTAAAAAGGGAGGACTGAAAATATGTTATCATTCCTGCACATAACACACTTTACTCAGCCCATCCGTCATTTCTGCCAGCAAGCGCAAAATATTATCCGGGCCTTTGCTCTCCATTCATACATAATGCAGTATTCAATAATTCTGTTAGCAGAAGTAAAGGTCCTGGTCAGACTGCGCGGATGTGCAGGCTGATCTGGGCCTTCGCTGTCTGCATCATTGCGAAAACATGCCTATTCAAGTATATAGAAAATTTCACTTCCAAAAACCGAAAATTTTCAGATAAAAAAATCTTGATATTTTTTCAGATTTCTGCTCAAAACATAGATTGTGGGTACTCGTTAGGACCGCCTCGGCGAGGCAGTTCTAACGAGTACCCACAATCTAGGTTTTCGAGCAGAAATAAGAAAAATAATGTCTACCATTGTAAACCCCTATTTTACTATATAAAAGAGGGGTTTAAGGGGGTCAAAATGATATAGGCATGTTTTCGTGACGTTCCCGAAGACACGTTTTCGCAAGGCGCGACTCCGATAGTTCTCACCCTAATACAGTCAACCCTTTTTATACCAAACCTCGATACAACGACGGAATTCGTTATAATGACAATTTGAATTCAGGAGACCTTCGCGCAAGTGGTGTCATTTAATGAGAAAATATGCAAGAATATTGCATTAAAGCTTCAAGTAACATATGTTTTGGATATTTGAATCGCCTTACTGAGACGATTCTAATAAATATCCAAAGCATATGTTCAAGGAGGAAATAAGAACAAAACAGGGTCTTTCTTACATATCGTTCTGTCCATTAAGGATTGTTTACAACAGCAAATTATTAAAATGGCAACATGCATCACGAAAACAAGCCTATATAACGTTGACCCCCTTACACCCCACTTTTATATAGTAAAACTGGGGTTTACAGGGGTATACATTATTTTTCTTATTTCTACTCAAAAACATAGATTGTGGGTACTCGTTAGAACCGCCTCGCCGAGGCGGTTCTAACGAGTACCCACAATCTATGTTTTGAGCAGAAATATGAAAAATATCAGAATTTTTTATCTGAAAATTTTCAATGTTTGGTGGTAAAATTTTCAAGAAATTTGAATAGGCGTGTTTTCGTAATGTTTGGGAATAAATGCTGTCGTTGTAATGAGGGTTCACTGTACAGTAAATATGTTAAAGGTGCAATGGTGAATACAGAACAATTGAGTTAACAGAAAGGGGGGAAATATGGAGAATAAAAGTAACATTTTTAAAACGACACAGACGTTTTTTCTCGTTCGAAAGGCACAGGTGTACATATATTTTTGTAAATCAGGAAATATTGCAGAAATCTACCAGTTTTAACGCTAAGCACCCTGGATAAAAAAATTAGCAGACGACATATTGAAATATTCTCTTTATTTTTTCCAGAAAACAGGTTTTGACATTTCATGCAAATTGTCTCCAGATTTCATGCAAACTGTCTCCATTGGAGACAATTTGCATGAAATATCAAATCCTGTTTTCTAGGAAAAATAAAATAAAATAAAATCAATCTGTCGTCTGCTGAATCAGCCCAGAGTGTAGTAAAGGTTTAAATTCAGTCAAATATCATGAAATATATCAAACGCTATAAAAGTTATGAAGCTAAATATGTTTTGTGTACAATCGGACAGATGGGCTGTCAGGCAGTTGAGATGGATGGACTTCGTCAGTGCAAAAAAAAAAAAAATAAAAATACTTACAATATTCCAGTTCGAGGCTGTAGGAAAACAATAGCACCTGCGAACCCAAAGTTAAAATCCAATGAAGTTTCATTTTCTGAAAAAAAAAAAAGAATAAAACTTGACCGTAGTTCTAGTGAAATCATTTGTTTTAGCTTAGCATGCTGGGTATAATTTTCAGCAGACGACATGTTAGAATATTTATTTTTTCCAGAAAAAAAAAGAGTGAAATTTGTTGGATTAAGAAGCATTTTATCTCCCAAACCATCCCTGCAGCATCATCGCGAAAACACGCCTTTATAGTTTTAACCCCCTTAAACCCCACTTTTATATAATAAAACTGGGGTTTACAAGGGGTATACATTATTTTTCTTATTTCTGCTCAAAACATAGATTAAGGGTACTCGTTAGAACCGCCTTGCTGAGGCGGTTCTAAGGAGTATTCAAAATCTATGTTTTGAGCAGAAATATGAAAAATATCAGAATTTTATCCAAAAATCTTCATTTTTTGATGGTAAAATGTTCAGTATATTTGAGTAGGCTTGTTTTCGTAATGCTTACTAACTGTCTAGATTATCTCTGTAAATCCCGTCTGAATGAAATGCATCTTTTTCGCAGAGTTAACCGATTTTTCGGCGTTAGCCGCTATGTTTTTGGTTTTGTCCTACATCTTTCGGAATTCCGTTGGTCAATAAGAGCACATCCGGCATAGTAACCTATACAAATTTGCTTCTTTAAAAAGGTCTGCTGTTTTCTGTTGAACAGAGCAAAATGTGAAAGTGAACTGTTCTGTTTATTATGTAATTACTGCACGATATGCAGTCGAACTTCAGTGGCTCGAACACCTTTTGGACCTTGGAAAATTGTTCGAGCCATGGGTAGTTCCAGCCAATGAAGGTTAATCATGGCGCCAGGTCAGGAAGCAAATATCTCTAATTATGGGAAATCTATCGATCTTCTACACAATAATTGTATGTTGAGTGTACTCATTAGAATCGCCTCGAAGAATGTTTTATCCAAACAAAAATGTGTAGATGGTATAGAAAATGACCATAACAGGCCATTTTCTATATAATCCATACAGTTTTGGTTTGGATGCAACACGGTTATTTTACCCAACGAGGTTTTAATTTACACAAACGGACAGAAACGAAACAAGTTTATTGAAACTGACCGAAATGAACACTAGCATTTGAGGATGTAAACATTATAAATTCATTAGAATGACAATATTGTGCCTCCTGTTGCTGCTTTTGAAAAAAACTGAGTTAAAATGCTTTAAGTAGGTTTTGCGACTTGCAAGTTCGCCATCTGTGCAGTTTCTTTCGCGGAAAGATGCTTCGCTACTTATACAATGTACGTTTTCGATACTTGATAGTTTGCTACCTGTATGTTTTCACCACAGTCGAACCTCGTTATCTCGAACTCGCTTATTTCGAATTACCGCTTATCTCGAAGTGAAAATCTGATCCCTGTTTTAACATGTCGAGGTACGGATATCTCGAAGTGTTTCAGTAAGTCCCTTGGAAATCGAGATAACGAGATTCGACTGTAGTTTAAAAATGTACTTGGATGAGTATATTCAAATGAATAATATATACATATAGAAAGGCATATTATAAGATATCAAAAATACATTTACGAATTACAGACGAAACCCTAGACCAAACTTGCCCCTACTAAAACTGTCCCAGGCCAAATAGGCCCCAAGTGCTGTTACCAAAACGGCCACATAAGTATGAAAAGTTTATAATAAAACAAATGGCACTATTTTACCAATATCATTGTGTATTATGGTATATTGGCATGCTTAATTATTTTTAAAGAAAATTTCATTCACAGACTTTATTTTAGCATATGAAGAAATATTGTATACCACCTGTTACAACACTTAATTATGCGCAATAATCTGTATGGAAAGTTGGTCTTTATTCTTTATTATCTCACTTCAAACTAAAAAGACTCAAAACCCCAGTTAAAATAGAAATTAATAGAACTAAAAGATGTATCACAGTTTAAGCATGGTATTTAGAGATATTTTATAAGGTGGGAATTTCACATTCAGACGTGTTTTGTTTTAAATTTATGATTACTACAGTAGGCTTTGATTGTGTTGGGGTTTAACGACACGTCAACCCTTGAGGGTCATTTTGTGTCGTCTCCCAGAGAAAGGGAGAAGAGAGATAGAAGAGAGAGTAGAGGAGATGAAAGAGAGGGACAGGGAAGAAAGAGGAACAGGAAAGAAAGTGAAGAAACAGAAGAAATAAAAACATTCCCCCTCTACCCTTACCCACTACAATGATAGCAGGCCTTGTCCAACTGTAAGCCAATATCAGTTGGACGCCCCAGTGATGTAAGATACACAGCACCTTCGCACCACCCGACCACCCCTACTACAGTAGGCTATGTTGGACCGTATTTCTCACGGAACGGATTCCTCACACGCGTGAAAAATTCGGTCGGATTTGTCACGCGGCGTGAAGAATTCGACCGAATTCATCACAGCTGCCGAACGTATTCCTCACCTATCTGTGACAAACTCGTTCGGTATCAGTTTTATATATAGCACGCAAACGTATTTGTCACCTCTCAAACAAAACCTAAAAAAAGTGCCTTTTTTTCATGCACGGATTTCTCACAAACGTATTTGTCACAGCTTATGACATACGATTAACCATTTAATACAGTTTCGAGGTAATATATTTTTCTTATCATGCATATCTTTTAATCGAGTGATAGATTTATTATTTATTGTATTATTACTTTTAACTTCGAATATTATTGGATATCATAAAATGAAATAAATGAAATGTCATATCTGTTTCTTGATATAAGATTGTTGGTACTGATATCAAATATTCTAATTGTAAAGATATCTATAAATTATGGATATCTGTAAAGAGTTTTATTGATATCTATAATTAATTATGGATATTAATAATTACATATATTGATACCCAATTTGTGAATATTTTATTTCAAAAAATCGATATCTAAAAATCAGTCTTTATATTGTTATCTTAAACTTGAAATGTAAATTATTGATATAAATCAGCCCGACTTTAATACTTTAAAATATCAATGCGAATTGTTTGCAACAATGAAATTTTTCGTAATTGATAATCGTGATTGTAAAAAGCCACAAATGATCTGAATTATACATTAAGAAAACAAGTCTATGCAATGAATACCCCGGCAAACCCCACTTTATATAGGAAAAAGTGAGGGTTGCAGGGCTATTCATTATTTCCTTATTTCTGCTATAAAACATGTGGGTACTCGTTCAAACCGCCTCAACGAGGCGGTTACTGAGGCGTTTCGAATGTGTACCCACAATTAATGATTTGAGGAGAAATAAGAAAGGTATCAAAATTTTTCCTCTGAAAATCCTCTTCGGCAAAATGCAATGTATTTGAATGTTTTCCTTATGAGGAAAAAGTGGGGTTTGCTGGGGTGTTCATTATTTCCTTATTTCTGCTCTAAAACATAGATTATGGGTACTCGTTCGAACCGACACCTCACTGAGGCGGTTCGAACGTGTACCAATAGGTCAAACATGAGGAATTCGATCGAATACTTCACAGATGTGAACAGTTTGACCAAATTCGACAAAGGTATCTCATATTCAGCAGAATACATCACATATGAAAAATCCGACCGAATTTCTCACACCTATATTTCACCGAAAATGTTTCCAGTCATTAAAAATTTGTTTACTGGTGTGCAAGCAATAGAAATTCTAATGTGTGACAAACTCGTTTGGGTTAAAAACTCTAAATCCGCAAAACGTATTCTTCACCTTTGTCCGAATGTGAAAAATTCGGTCGAATTTATCACACCGGCGTGAGGAATCCGTTCCGTGAGAAATACGGTTCAACAAGGCTATGTGAATAGCTGTTGTAAGAGGCTAGTTGATCTGACGCAACAGCAAGTTAAGACGTTGATCAGAGTGCTTCTTAAGTGACCTGAGCACTGCATAAAAGGAAACCAAAGCATCTGATCTGCTATATATCTAAAGTGTTTGCTCAGGCCGGTTTTTTTCTCCATGGAATATGTACGGTAATAACTGCTGCGCTCTTGATCTGATTTAGATGTACACTGTTATGAATGGCATAAAACACACAGTCTGATTTGGCCTGGGTCTACACTTAGGTTTAATTGACCGGCGCGCTTTGAATTTTTATATATGGAGGACTATTTGATTAGCTCATTAAGGACGTTTTATATTTGCCGGGACGTCGGTTTGTGACGATCCCGGCAAATATAAAAAAATAAAACAAACTGTGTTAGAAACAGGTTAATGTCTATTTTATTTTCATTTCAATCAAGAAATTTCACAAAGCTTAATAAAAGCAAACATTAACTCTTTCGGTGCCAAATTTGAGACTAAATTTTTGTCCTCTGCTTTTTATCCCTTGAAAAGAAGTTTATACGAAAGGTTGAAGGATTGAATGTCAAACAGCGTAGATCCAGATGAGACGGCTCATATGAGCCGTCTCATCTGGATCTACGCTGTTTGCAAAAGCCTATCATTATCGCCTGTGGCAGCGAAAGTTAAAGAATCACATTGTTGTTCGATTTTACCTGTTACACTGAAAAGTTATTAAACTTTTCTCTATGTAGACATGAACAAAATTTGCGCCGGTACTTAGACGTTTGTCTTGGTTTTCTTTTTTTTATCAGAACAGTTTTCAAAAACATCTACAATGGTCTATGTAAACACTGCTTCTGAACTGAACTGGTGTTACGGCCATTGGCGGCAAAGACACACCGAGGGTGACTTTCAATTTGATTAGGCGATGCCTAACTGTACTACTACACAGAATGCGCTAACAAAATTAAGATTTTTAACAACTTTTATTTTTACATATACTATTTACAACATATATAACACAATACAGACAACAATACAATCCACAATTCCAAGCAAGTCTCTTCACGTTGGCACGGTTGGGGACTTATACTGGGTATATTACTTACCTGGCTTGTTAATCAATTTTATACATTCAGTTTGACCCCAACCAAAATGAGGATAACTCTGTGCCAACGTGAAGAGATTGCCTGCCTTCCCTTTCTTCACCCTATTGCAGTATGCTTTTTCCTACCTGCTCTTGAGCACTGGCCAACTGTTCATTTTATTTAGAGCGCTCATATTTAACGCGTTTTTCCCGCGATATATTTTTTCACTTTAGAATACATTCTATTTTAACACGGCCTTCGCTCAGTTTATATTCTACTGGCCATTGAGACCTAAGATTTCTCCTGTTGAACTTAAATTTCAGGGAGACAATTTTCCAAGAATTCGTTTGTCGGCCTTTGCTCGACCTCCTGCTCTCTGTTTAGGTATTGAACATCAAAGTGTTCTTGGAAACATCAAAATATTCTTGAAAGGACACAACGAACTGTCCACTGACGGCGCTGTTTTATTACCTGATTGTCCTTCATTTGGACAGTGTCTGTGGGTGCATATATAGTAAGAGTATAACCTTGAAACGCATCACTTTCACGCTTTATGCGCTTATCACGCTTTATGCGTTTAGCAACCAGTTTAACCGCATTAAAGTTACTATTAATAAACAAGCGGTACTACAGGTGAAATAGTACCACCTATATAAAAACTACAATGTGGTCAGTTTCCGCCGCGGTCTGCTCTGAGTCGTAACACCTGGGTCGACAATGTTATAAATGTATAGAGTATGCGAAGAAAGTGGTATGGTCTGGTCTGGGTACATACTGTTTACGCAGGCCTATTTTTACGATTATTTACGGTAATTTGTGTTTTTAATGACATTCTACGTTGTCACGCACGGTTTAAGAGAAAGTGACTTTGACTACTATTAAATGTTTTACTGTGTGTATATAAGTACGCCACTGAAGATCTATCCGTACAAAAGTAGTGCGACTTGTGCTTGATCTATGGTGAGTCGCTGAGAAAACCCGCCTTAATACATGTGCGAACAACAAAGGCGCAGATCAGCCTGCGCGAACGCGCAGGCTGATCAGCGCCTTTGTTGTTCGCTATAGCTCGTTTGTTTTCGACGAAGAAGCGTCTCACAAACTTAAATGGAGAACAGAATGATAGAATCTGTCATTTCAGGGCTGTTCAGCCCTTTGATTATTTGATCTGGGACGACTAAAGAAGAATTGATTGCTGTTGGGGTTTAACGACACGTCAACCATTGTGGGTCATTTTGTGGCGTCTCCCACAGAAAGGGAGAAAAGGGATTGAAGAGATAGTAGAAGAGATGAAAGAGAGAGACAGGGAAGAAAGAGGGAATGAAAGAAAGTGAAAGAAAAGAATAAATAATAACAATCCCATTCTACTCTTACCTACTGTAAGGACAGCAAGCCTTGCCCAACTGTAAGCCAATATCACTTGGGTACCCCGGTGACAAAAGCTACAGGACACCTTTGCCTCATCCAACCATCTCAGTTTAAGAAGAAAACATTCTGCTCTGATCTGGGTCAACGCTGTTTGTTCAGACCTGTTTGTCCGATCAATAACGTTTATTACGAAACAGAAATAGACTAAAAATCAATAAATCAGGAGAAATCCGTTTGTTGACATTTGGATGTCCCGTAAGTCATGGCCGGAAGTTCGCGTAAAGATTTTGAGAGCATAACTACCGGCTACCCCTTATGAGATTACCAGGTGTAAAAACGACTGCTGTCATTCAAACTTGCGAGTGACGTTACTTATAAGCTTAATCGCGTGCCATAAGATCGCGTGCCACAAGAAAACGAGAGAAAAACGAAAGATACGGAGTAACCTCAACAAAGTGCGGTCTGATCAAAACCTTCGCTATGCCGATGAAAGTATGTATGTGAACAGCAAAATTTTAGGGTCATTCTGTGTATTAACAGGTGAAAAGAACATATATTCTTTCTGTATCTAATTATTATGGGTAGCAAACTATATTTCCCGCCAATATCCAGTAAGTTTCAAAAACCCTTCTATTTCATCTGCGCCGCTTATCGTTTTTTTTTAAAGATATTTCTTGCTTTGGTTCAGATTACTTTATAGAATTACGGTAGTTCACAGGTTTGACAATTAATGTGCTGGGAACAATTTTCGGCAGACTACATATGGATATGTTTTTGGCTGTTCTTTTTCCAGTCTAGTCAGAATCTTAACTCAGCGTATTTTTGATAGCCCAAGGATGCAAAGGTTCTTCATAAGGACAACGAAGACTGAACCACAATCACTATCATAGCCACAATCACAACCATAGCCACAACACGTCCACAATCACAACCACAACATCTTTGATTCATCAGAACGATTTTAGTTACTTTTAATCTACAAGTAACCCGGACTACTTTCAATGAAGTTTTGAGTCGATCGCCCTTTTGGTTCAGGAGAAAAAGGCTCGAAATATGTTTTTAACATGGCTCCTAGGGAGACCATCTTGGATTTCTGATGAGAATGATTTTAGCTATTATTGATCTAGAAGTCACCCCGATATTAATTATCAAGTTTCGGGTAAATTGGCCTTTCCATTCAGGAAAAGAACTTCAAAACAGATTTTGAAGATGGCGAATTTGGCGGCCATACTGGATTTTCGATTCGAACAATTCATACTATTTTTGATTAACAAAAAGGACCCAGGTACTTCCTACCAAATTTCAAGTCGGTTTGCATTTCGGTTCAAGAGAAGAACTTCAAAATAGATTTTCAAGATGGCGGTCATGACGGCCATCTTGGATTTCCAACCGGAACGACTTTAGCTAGTTTTGATCTGCAAGTCACCCTGATACATCCTACCAAGTTTCAAGTCAACTGGCCTCTCGGTTTAATAGAAGAAGTCCAATATATATTTTCAAGATGGCGGCTGTGGCGGCCACCTTGGATTTCCGATCGGAATGATTTTAGCTAGTTTTGTTCTATGCAATGCCCCGATACTTTATACCAAGGTTTGAGTTAATTGGCCTTTAAGTTCAGGAGAAGAAGAGAAAAAATAGATTTTTAAGATGGCCGTCATGGTGGCTATCTGGGATTTCCAATCGTAACAACTTTAGCTGTTTGATCTGCAAGTCGCCCCGATACTTCCTACTAAGTTTCGAGTCAACTGGCCTTTCGGTTCAGGAGAAGAAGCGCAAAATAGATTTGCAAGATGGTGGTCATGGCGGCCGTCTATGATTTCCGATCGGAACGGCTTTAGCTATTTTGATCTGGAAGTCACCCCGATACTTCCTACTAGGTGTCTAGTCAATTAGCCTTTCGGTTTAGGAGAAGAAGCGCAAAATAGACTTGCAAGATGGCAGCTATGGCGGGCGTCTTTGATTTTGCCGATCGGAACGTTTTCAGCAATTTTGGATCTGCAAGTTGCCCTGATAATTCCTTCCATGTTTTGATTCTATGGCTTTTGGTTCAGGAGACGAAGTTCAAAACAGATTTTCAAGATGGCCGTCAGGGCGGCCATCTTGGATTTCCGATCGGAACCAGTACAGCTACTTTTGATTTGCAAGTCACCATGACACTTCCTACCAAGTTTCGAGTCAGCTGGCCTTTCGGTTAAGGAGAAGAAGAGCAAAATAGATTTTCAAGATGGCCGCCGTTGCCGCCATATTGGATTTCTGATCGGAATGATTTTAGCTATTTTTACCGATATTTCCTACCAAGCTGAGTCAACTGGCCTTTCGGTTCAAGAGATGAAGGGCAAAACAGACTTTCAAGATGGCCGCCATAGGTTTACCCTAACCAAAAAACTCCTAAATTGACACGATATTCGAAACGATGGACTTATATTTAGTTATCTTTTTCCTTAGGAAATATTTCTTGCATCAGAATGACCAGAATACAACACTGATTGGAAATTATGGTTAAATGAATATAAAAATGACCCCCCCCCCCCCCCCCCCCTCCCACTCCGTAGACCCAGGTTCCCATTTATATATATAACATCTCCACCAAAGGGCATCGTGGAGGAGAGGGGGCGGGGTGGGGGGGGGGGCTTTTTTTACATCTTTTATAAACCATATTCAATGTTGCATTTTCACCGTAAATGAGATAAACTGTATTTAACCATTCTTTCCAACCGGTTTTGTGTTCTTGTCATTTTAATGCAAGAAATGTTTCCCAAAGGGAAAGGTAACAATGTGATTCCCATCGTTTTCAACATGGTATTAATTTATAGGAGTTTTTGGCGTCGGGTAAGCATGACTGAATAATCTCCCCGTAATAATAAACCAGAAGCATAAATTTTCCTTTCTGCTAAGATTCAGAAATCAGATTATCGGAATATGTAATAGAAATTTTAATATTGTAATTTTTGAAATCTGCTCTACAACACCTGAGCCAATAAGGGAACATCCTCGCCTTACTGCAATATCTTCTTAATATTGTTATTTTTGAAATCTGCTCTTCAACACCTGAGCTAGTTAGAGAAAATCCTCACCTTACTGCAATATCTTCTTTCTGTCAACCCTTAAAGCGCCATGCAAAATTTGCAGCAGACGACATTCTAAAAAAATATTTTTCTTAGAAAAAAAGCTTTGAAATTTCATGTGAATCGTCTGCTTGGTTGGCAGACGATTCACGTGAAATGTCAAGACTTATTTTCTAAAAAAAAAAAATGTATATATATAAAGATATGTGTGTGTGTGTGTGTGTGTGTGTGTGTGTGTGTGTGTGTGTGTGTGTGTGTGTGTGTGTGTGTGTGTGTGTGTGTCGTCTGCTGCAGTTGTGGATGGCGCTTTAAGGGTTAAACAGTAATGATAAAACCGAACCAGACGCCCCTTCTAATGGATAACCTGTCCAAGGAGATGAGGTGGCAGAGCCCACTCGGCATAAATGCTGACGATGTCCAAGTACTTAGAATGCTTACCGTACTGAATTCCTGTTGTGTGTACATTTTCATTCCTTCCAGTAAAATGTAATAGCTGAAAAAGGTAATGCTTTATTTATAGGTATACATAGCAAGAGTAGCACGTGCAGAGAATGGGAATCTAATCCGTGCTCCCAAAATAGATTAACTGAAGAATGCCTAAACAGGCTGTTGCTTGTATAAGGACAGAGAACTATAAATAAAATGACTCAAAATTATATTTTATGTTTTGTTTTTATCATACACGCTCTGTTAAAATGCATATTGCCTTTTCATTAAAATAAATAATGTGGTCACTAACTGAATAGTTTGTTTCGGTATTTAAATTTCCTTTGATCACCTCCCTACGATGTGCACGATAATTACATAATGTTTATAATCGCCTATGAAAAACAAAAACAAAAACGTTCATTGTTGCATGAATGTGAACAAATTGGAAAGAGAAAAAAATATTAACCAGTTTATGCCTGGCATCACGAAAACATACCTATATAATGTTGACCCCCTTAAACCCCACTTTTATATAGTAAAAGTGGGGTTTACAGGGGTATACATTATTTTTCTTATTTCTGCTCAAAACATAGATTGTGGGTACTCGTTAGAACCGCCTCGGCGAGGCGGTTCTTACGAGTACCCACAATCTCTGTTTTTGAGCAGAAATAAGAAAAATATCAGAATTTTTATCTGAAAATTTTCAATTTTTTGGTTGTAAAATTTTCAGTATACTTGAATAGGCTTGTTTTCGTAATGGTATGCCATAAAAGGGACATTGGAAAACAACGTAGATCCAGATCAGATGCTGCAGAACGCGGTGTATCATCAGGGTCTACATTGATTGCACGTTATACAGAAAATTCTATATAACATAGTGATATAGAAAATAAGCAGACATCCCTTCAGTTGGAAATGGACCTGTCCAAAGACTAGAGGTAGAATATTCCATCGGTATAAATGGGTTACGTTTCTTCGTGAAACTAGTTGGGTGATACGGGGAACACTTGTGAACACTTTTGGCCTACGGCGTGTTCATAAATCCTAGTAACCGTAATCTGTAAGACATCCCCTTACTGGCCTAGTTATCGTACACAAACACTTCATTACGAAAACGTGCCTATTCAAGTATTGAAAATTTTACAACAAAAAAAAAAAAAAAAAAGAAAATTTTCAGATAAAAATTCTAATATTTTTATATTTCTGCTCAAAACATAGATTGTGGGAACTCGTTAGAACCGCCTCGCCGAGGCGGTTCTAACGAATACCTGCAATCTATGTTTTTTAGCAAAATAAGAAAAAATAATGTATACTCCTGTACGCCCCAGACTTACTATATAAAGGAGGGATTTAAGGGGGTCAAAATTATATAGGCGTGTTTTCGTGATGTCAATATTTCTGACTGGAGATCCCGGGTTCAAGTCCAATCTCGGCCAAATAATCATTCGTGGAGATTTGTCATAAAATGGTGTCCGCTGAGATATGCACGTGTCAGTGATGGGTGATGGTATGTGCACAGAGTACTGGTTAACTGCTTAGAGGAAAAAACCTGCCCGGGATATATACTCAACAAAATAATTTAAGGGCCACATAGTGCAAGTTTCCATATATACAAAGTTTGGCTGGGTGTATGGGCAAAACCATAGATGTCAAAATATTGTTAAATGATTCTTTAAAAGGAAATCCTAGAGGAGTGTTTCCAACAAAAATTTGAAAACAAAACACTACTTTTTACCCAAAAATTCAAACGACATTTTCGCGTCAAAATTCATGTCTGGGCTCCCAAATATGAAAAAGTCAGAGAGAAAACCTTATCTGTTATCAATAAACGCACATTTTGCTAGAGGTGCCCTCTACAGATTCGTTGTCTATGGGAACTTTCGAGGCATTTTTAGCCTCTCAAAGGGTTGGCCTCTTTTTCTGCCCATATCTGTGTGCCTTTTACTCGAACAAGGGTTGAGTTTGCATGATTTTGTTGTGACAGAGTTGTTTTCATTAAACAAAGAAATTTCCCGATTTTGTGAAAAGTTCATTTTGGGGTAAAAAGTCGTTTTGGTCTGGCGGTGTCGGTGCCATTGAAATTTTGTAGCTGAACATGTTGCGAACATGCTGAACTGATTGAAATAAGGCTGAGACTTCCAGTTTTGCCCACGCATTTTAGTGATAATCAAAGGGACAGTAAAACTGGTGGCTCTTAAATTATTTTGTTGAGTATAGCCGATTTTTTTATCTGAAAATGTTCGGGTTTTTTTTGTTTTTTTTTTTGGTGATGAAATTTTCAATATATTTGAATAGGCGTGTTTTCGTAATGTCATTACAGATGTATTGGATATGTGCATGAAGAAGTATGATGCTAAAATATCATTTTTGTCAAAATGACAGCTTTCCATGTCGCGTTTCTCAAATGTATTTTACAAGCAAGAATATACCACATTTCATTGCATTAATAACCTGTCCGCACAAAGCAAAACAACAACTTGTCCGTATATAGGGACGATACGCATTTAACCTTTCCCACTCTATGGGCTATTTCACCTGACAACAAACTGACGACGTAGATTGTTATTTTTTCCCGGAAAATAGGATATGACATCTCATGCAAATTTTCTCCACTGCAGACATTATACATGACATGTCAAATAGAAAGGAAGGCAATGATCAGGAATCGATACAATTGTTCCAAGACATCAAAGGGAAAGAAGAACGCACTTAAGGATAATATGCCGGTTGCCCAAACATGGCAAATTCCGCCGCGTTGTTTGGTCAGCCTATCCTTAAGTGACGGCACCACAACCTAATCACAGCAGAAGAACCACCTTGGAACGGTCAGTAAAATATTTACTGGGAGGCTTAAATCGACTTTACGTGGCCACAATCCTCGCCCTTAGTTCTGCCGTAGTATACACAATACCTTAGGAGTAATTTCTCTCATCCACATTTTGTTACCAGATTTTCACTTCGAGATAAGCGGTTATTCAAGATAAGCTGACACTGGACATCATCAGAAGTCTTGCCATTTCGGTGCTTAACAGGTTAACTATTTTATACAAATGAAAATAAAATACCATTACGAGACTGTACAGATGCACAGGCTTGTTTTTGATCATGTGACAACAAAACCTGCAAAAACCATGTAACTCACAACAATGTAAGAACAGGGCCCAGTTGTTCAAAGCTAACGACGTCGTTAGTTAACGATTTGTTAAAATTTAAATCGAGTGATACGCAAATTTGCTGAAATTTTTTGCTGAAAAAATGTGAGTAGCTTTTGCAGTAGCACTCACATTTTTCAGCAAAAATATCAGAATATTGTATAGTGAATCCACTAAAACAGTTAACGAAATGACCCTTAACGAGCTCGTTAAGCTAACGACGCTTTGAACAACTGGGCCCTGGAATCTTATGTGATCGACAAACAGTCTGAGAAGGGCGTGTCTGCCCATGCATTCTAAAGCAGTCACTTCTTTTAAAAACGAATGTTCTGCTGTGAGTTTCTCTTTTCCCTTTCAGTGAACGGTTGCAGAACCGATTTCCAGAGTCGTGTCAGCGCACACTTTTCGGTGATTTTCAAAGCAGGATTGGTGACCACGATGGGATCTTTTTGATGTTTATTTAAATTACTAGAAGCTATGAGTAGACTACATTAGCGGTCCTTCACCGAACGGAAGTGGCCAGCTAGTTACTTGCGTGGAAAGTGAATCCGCAACTTTCCGCATAGAAAAAAAGTCACTATAAACTATAAACTTTAATCTTTGCCACTGCTAATTCTGCACACATTTTAATATTTTCCTCATAAAAAAGGTTTTGACGTTTCATGTAAATTGTCTCCTAAAGAGATAATTTGCATGAAATGTCAAAGCCTATTTTCTAGAAAAAAAATAAGGAACCAAAATCAAAATGTTGCCTGCTGATAATTTTACCCAACACTAAGGCATACTGATTAAACTACAAAAGTGAAACTCAACTACAGTGAAATAATTTACATGCAGAAATAAAAATGAGAAATCAGTAGTGAATTTGGTTTATTTGTATTCTCGTGTGAGTACAAAACCAACGACAAGCTGCAACAACAAGTTCTAATAAAATAGACTAACATAACAGACTAACATAACGGACTCAAATATAATAGACTATCATAAAAAAAACAGCATAACAGCCTTACATAAAAGATTAACAAAATCGACTAACATCACCGACTCAAACATTACAGACTAAACATAACAGACTAAAATATAAAACAGACTATAACAACAGACTAAGATAAACTCTAACAACTTTCACGTAAAAGACTTACATAACAGACTCTAACATAATACATAATAACAAACTCCAACATAGCAAACTCAAAAATACTAAATTCCAACATAAAAACAAGAGGCTCAAGTAGGCCATAAATCGCTCACCTGAATCGCTCATTAGGCTGATCATGATACGTTACATTGATATGGATACCATCTTGGCTATCAGATCAGAATGCCTTTATCAATTCTGAATCGGATGTTGTTTGAAGAGTTTCAAGATGACCGCCAGGGTGGCCATCTTGGATATCGTAATGGAACTATTTCAGGAACTCTCCACGCCCCCCCCCCCCCGCCCCCCCCCCCCACCCCACCACACACACTCCCTCTCCCTCCTCCCAATGCCTCCCACAAAGTTTCGGCTCAATTTGACTTCAGGGGCAGATGTGGGTTAAAATACTTTTAATATGGCCGCCATATTGGATATTGGTACTAAACGATTTTAGCAATTCTGAATCTTCATGTTGCCCCGATGCCTCCCATCAAGTTGCAACTCGATCCGACTTACGGTTTGGGAGGAAATGTGGTTTGAAGAATTTCAAGAATTTCGAGATGGCCGCCACCGGCCATCTTGAATATCGGAACAGAACAATTTCAGCAATTCGGAATCTCAATAACGCCCCGATGCCTACTATATAAAGTTTCAGCTCAATCTTACTTACGGTTTAGCAGATGCCATTTGAATAACTTCAATATGGCTGCCATGGCACCCATCTTGGATATCGGAACTGAACGATTTTAGCAATTCTGAAGCTCCATGTCGCCCAAATGCCTCCCACAACTTTTCAGCTCTATTTGACTTACGGTTCTGGAGCAGATGTGGTTTAAGATTTTCAAGATGGCCGCAAATGCTTCCCACCTAGTTTCGGCTTAATCCGACTTACCGTTCGGGAGCAGATGTCGTTTGAAGAATTTTAAATTGGCCGCCATGACGGACATCTTGGATATCGAAACGGAACGATTTTAGCAATTCTGAATCTATGTCGCTCTAATGCCTCCCATCAAGTTTCGGCTCAATCCAACTTACGTTTTGGGAAGAGATGTCGTTTGAAGAATTTCAAGATGGACGTCGTCTTGTATATGGGAACGAAACGACTTTAGCTATTCTAAATTTTCATGTCTCCCCGATGTCTCCCATCAAGTTTCGGCTCAGTCAGACTTATCGTTCTGGAGGAGATGTCGTTTGAAGATTTTTAAGATGGCCAACATGGCGACCATATTAAATATCGGAATGGAGCGATTTTAGCATTTCTGAATTTCTATGTCGCCCTAATGCTCCCTACCAAGTTTCAGCTCAATCCCATTATCGATTCTGGAGATGTCGAAAATGTAGAAAGATAAACGATGGACAGACGGACGACGGACAACAGGCCACGGCATAATCCGACGTGGAGCTTTGCTCCAGGTGAGATAATAACAAACCCCAACATAAAATAATAAACTCCAACATGAAAACAATGAGATTTTATAGGTCGACCAAACTAACATGTTGCTTCCCGGCAGGCACATGACGTAAATATAACGTCACCTAAACGTCGACGTTGCATCGACGTTGAGGCGACGTTATATTTACGCCATGTGCCCGCTGGGTTAGACCTTTTGTGGCCTATAAGGATGAGCGAATAGCTGTCTCAAGTGAAACGCAGGATTTTCTTACCGTCTTGCCTAAATTGTACAATGTACACGTCCAAATGAATATTCAATGTACAGGTCAAAGAAACAGCTCAATTTGGTCAGTCTATAACAAACAAAATCCAACATAACAAAAGCTGCAACATAAAAGACTGCGAGAAACACTATATTCATCAAAAATCTGACACCCAAACTCCGGATAAAACCTGTCCTAGAAAAAGTACAGTTTAGTCATTTCCATGTGTCTAAAACTCCTGTGGCGAAAAGCGTGTACTTTGATCAGACGATATATGGTGCGTTCTGCTGCGTATGATCCTAGACTGAAGCATATGCAGCTTATACATCATCGCATCAACATCGATGCAACGCCATCACGTTGCATCGACGTTATTCTGACGTTACCTCAACGTTGCGTGCCCGCTGGGAATAGACCGTTTGCTCAGGCCTGTCTGTCTGAATAGTTTAGGTTAATATGGTATTCAAAAAATAAATCACAACACAAGCAATACATTCTAAGTAGGTCATAGAGAACACTTTTGCAATATTTACCCAGCGAATTCCTCAGCTGCCAACATATAACACGCAGTATGCTCAAGGCCACTAGTCGTGTACGGTTTAGCTCTTCAGCCGTAAAGTTACAGACCATTTCAGTGCTAACTAAATAGACTGGACAAGCATGCACATCACGAAAACATACCTATATAATTTTGACCCCCCCTCAAACCCCACTTTTATATAGTATTTAAGTTTTTATACATTATTTGTTATTTCCACTCAAAAACAGATTGTGGGTACTCATTAGAACCGCCTCGGTGAGGCGGTTCTAACGAGTACCCACAATATATGTTTTGAGCAAAAATATGAACAGAATTCCGCGGAAGGCGGCGTCGCACCTGTTGGGGCAAAAGTAACAGGAGCAACAATCAGGACGTGGTTATTAAATAAGTTTATTTCATTCTTAGCAGTGCTAGGTTGGAAAAGTGACAAAAATTAATACAAGGATTATATAAAAAGCAGATGCACATCTTCAGACTATGGAGAAAACATGTCCAAAGTTCGAAAAAGTTTGGTATAAAATTGTATGAGGAGTTGTGCTCACGAGGTACCCACTGTCTATATATTGAGGGTGAAAAATGACAATGTGGAAAAAAATCTGAGGTTAAGAAAATGACAAAGTTAAAGTGGAAAAAGTGATAAAAATAAAAATAAAACCATATCCAACCCACATGCACTTCTGCAGACCCGAGAGAAAACTTGTGCAAAGTTTCAAAAAGACCGGTTTAAAATTGTATGAGAAGCTGCAATGATATGGTACCCACTGTCTATACATCTGAGGTCAGTAAATGACAAAGTTCAAAAAGAACAAAAAAAAGTGACAAAAAATACGGCAAGGATTATATGAAAAGCACGTGCACATCTTCAGACTATGAGAAAATATGTGCAAAGTTCCAAACAGATTAGTATAAAATTGTATGAGGAGTTGTGCTCACGAGGTACCCACTGTCCATATATTGAGGGTGAAAAAGGACTGTTCACAATGTGGAAAAAGTGAAAAAAAATAATCTAACAATTACATCCAAATCACATGCATATCCTGACTATGAAGAAAACACATGCAGTTTCATATTAATCAGTACAAAACTGTAAGAGGAGTTGCACTCACAAGAGGTACCATCTGTTTATATATAAAGGGTGAACAATGACTACGTTCACAATGTAGAAAAAGTGACAAAAAATGATCAAACAATTATATCCAAACCACATGCACATCCTCATACCCTGAAAAAAACATATGCAAAGTTTCAAATTAATCGGTGCAAAACTGTAATAGGAGTTGCGCTCACAAGAGGTACCCATTGCCTATATATTGAGGAGAAAAATGACTAAGTGCACAATGTGGAAAAAGTGACAAAAATGTTCTAACATTTTTACCCTAACATCATGCACATTCTTTTACCATGAAAAAAAAACATATGCAAAGTTCCAAATCAATCGGTACAAAACTATAAGAGGAGTTGCGCTCACAAGAGGTACCCATTGTCTATATAATGAGGGTAAAAATGACTAAGTTCACAATGCGGAAAAAGTGACAAAAAATGTTCTAACAATTTTACCCAAACCACATGCACATCCTCATACCATGAAGAAAACACGCACAGTTTCAAAACAATCAGTATAAAACTGTAATACGAGTTGCGCTCAGAAGTGGTAACCACATTCTATATATTGAGGTGAAAAATTACAAAGTTCACAATGTGGAAAAAGTGACAAAAAATAACCTGACAATTATATAGAAACCACATGCACATCTTCATACCATGGCTAAAACATATGCAAAGCTTCAAAATGATCGGTACAAAACTGTAAGAGGAGTTGCGCTCACAAGACACCCAGGGTAAATATTGACGGAAAGACGAACGGACGGACGTGTTTTCGTAATGGTAAAGAAAGATACAACCAAACCAATCAGTTTGATGCAAATTTGTTCAGAATCGGACAAATAATTACAAATAGTGGTTTGAAGATTTTACAACTGAATTTATGGGTGCTGCCATTTTAAAATTTTTTCGATATTTAAGACCTAAACAAATAATATATCCAACCATATTTTACCTCTTCGTGTGCATAGCTTCTTTATATGCTAATTGATTTTGCTTGAAAATCGCAACGTTTTGTCAAAGAAAAAAAAATAAAAAAATAAAAAATAAACTTGATATCTTAAATATTTTAGAATCTCATTAAATATTCAAATGGCGGCGCTCTTGTCAACAGTTTTGCAATCTTTAAACGTCATACCACTCTTAGTATTCATCCGATTTCGATAAAATTTGCATCCATTACGAAAACATGCTTATATAATCTTGACCCCCTTAAACCCTACTTTTATATTGTCAAACTGGGGTTTTAACGACTACCCACAATCTATGTTTTGAGGAGAAATAGGGAAAAAAAACTTTTCATCTGAAAATTCAGTTTTGGGGTGAAATTTTCTATATACTTGAATAGGCGTGTTTTCGTAATGAAATTTATACAAAAAGCATGGTTTATCGAGTTTTTTTCATCTAACATACATTCTTCACCAAACTTGCCTTTTCCTTTATGACCATTAAACATGCAAACGGACAAACCACTAAGCCCTAAACGTTGCAACAACGTGTTGAGGTCGCCGCTGGTTCCCTCGTCGTTGAAATGACTTAGCTAGGAGAAAGCTTAATTCCCATTAACTATAGTGGAAGAAAGGCAAAACCCAGGACAACAACTGCAGTTATGGTTAGAACTTTTAAACTGTGGAGCGCTGAAACACCTGAAGAACAAAAAAACATACATGAGAAAGAAGGTATGGGAAAACATCAATAAAAGCGCTGCATGCACCGCACCATGCCCCACCACTGCACTTACATCAAGCAAGTGCCATAACTCGTCAAAAATCAAAGGAAAGGTGCATTAGTCTTTCTCTAAATATTATTAGCATTGATGCATGTACATGTGTTTTGATTAAAATGTTCAACGTGATTGTTTCCTTTTTTTTCGTTTATCACATTAACAAGTCCATGAAATGAATACACCTGTAAACATTTCTTTACAAACACTACTTTAAGTAGAGAAAGTGAAGTTTACAAAGGACATGCATTTTACGGTTCTTGTGTTTTGTACATCATATCACATTTATTTGCATAGCTTCAAGAAAATATCTCGAAGAGTTTCAAGTTACTGAGTGGACACAAAATATAATGCAGAAATCACTTTTTTCAAAATTTGAAGGGCCAGAACTCCAAAAGTAGGTCAACCAGAGTTACTGTTCTTGTTTTTTGTTTTTTTTTTGTTTTTTGTTTTTTGTTGTTGTTTTTTTTTTGTTTTGTTTTTTTTTTTTTGTTGTTGTTGTTGTTGTTGTTTTTGCACCTTGTCTTATAATGCTTTACGTTTGTGTGAAGTTTCATCAAAATATCAGGAGCGGTTTTCACATTACAGAGCGGACACGTTACATTTTTTGTGTTCTGCATGTTGACCCATGGTGTTTTACATTTGTGAGTAATTTCATAATAATATAGAGCAGACACGAGTACTTAGCAGAATGGCTATTTTTAATATCTTCTATGTTCAAAGGGCCACAACTCCAAAAATAGTTTAACCACAGTTACGGATTTTGTGTTCTGCACGTTCTCTCAATGCTCTACATTTATGAGCAATTTCATTATATCTCGAACGGTTTTCAGCTTACAGGGCGGACACGAGTATATGGTAGAAATTGCCATGTTCAATGTTCAAAGGGCAATAACCTCAAAAGTAGGTAAATCTGAGTTACGATTCATTGTGTTCTGCACGTAGTCTCAGTGCTTTTGTTTGATTTGGGCTTAACATCGCTTGCAACAATCTTTCAGTCATATCGCGACGGTGTCTGGGTGTGGCAGGGAGCTCAATGCTCACTTTTAGAGTGCTGCTTCACTGAAATATCACGCCCCACACACTTTGATATATTCCACCCAGTCACATTATACTGACACTGAGCTGACCAGTTCTAACTCTACTTTCTTAATGCTGAGCGGCCGGGGATCGAACTCGCAACCTCCCGGTCACAAAGCGGACGATCTACCACTGAGCCACTGTGCCGGTGGTCTCAGTGCTTTACATTTGTGTGAAGTTTTGTGAAAATATTTCAGACGGACGTCATCAGAGTTATGGAGCGGACGCGAATGATCGAAACGCTGACGATTGGATGGACGGACGAACGTGCATTCTAACGAATGGATAGTTATGTGGCTACCATCACTATTTTAGCATACTTATGTAGCTAAAATTAGCCACGTAGCAGAAAATAAGCCACATGAAAGATTGATTTTTATGTGGCTAACGGAATAAATCCCATTTAAATACATTAAAACTGCCCATCATTCTTAGCCACTTAACTACCCATTCAGGTGTACGGACGGACTGACGGACGGACAGATACTGTCATAATATATCATAATACCCCGCCACCATCGCCAGTTTGTCAGTTAGCTCATAGAATCACATAACTTTTCAAACGTTCGCTATGGCATTTGACAGACTTCCTTTGCATAAATATAATCGAATTTAATCACCTCGGTTGATGAGAGTTAAGTCCGAGTCAAACACTCTGAGACTGACGCTGACCTGCCCATGAAGCACCGACCCAGACTCCTCATGTGATTGTCTTCTCGAACCAACTGACCGCCTGTAGATAAATCGCCGCTGTTCAAAATAGCCATTATTATCACGTGTCCGACTGGTTTCCAGGAGGTCTTCACTTCTTCTCTTCCGACCTGGACATGTCTACGGAATAAAGAAAATGTACATACAGTCGACTCTTGTTATCTCGAAGTTCAAGGGACTCTGAAATACTTCGAGATATCCGTACTTCGACATATCAGATTTGCAGAACTGAGGAAAAAAATAAATTGAATAACCACATTTCACAAATGACTATGTAATTGTACTCCTGAAGTTAGAGATATATTGAAAATATTGTGGAAAAGCGGAGAAATTGCTCCTCCTCTTTTCCACAATATTTTATCACCTTTTGTTAGATTTTCATGTTTAAACTGGGGCCAGATTTTCACTTCGAGATAAGCTGTTATTCGAGATAAGCGACGTCGAGATAACGGGAGTATAGATCGACCAAACTGACCCCGTCGCTTTGACCTTCACATTTGAGTCAGGGCACAACATTTCCTTCAAAACATTTAAGTGTGAAGATACCCAGGAATCTGTGCCACACTCACGTATCATAGCCCTCCCGGGGCACCAAGAAAATGATAAATTATGAACAAAGAAAAACTGCAACAAAATCGCCTTGGTACAAGACTGCATGTGCATCCAGCAAAAACTGATCTTAACCCTTGTCCTGCTGTATAAATTAGGATGCCACGCACACTCCTGATTTTTAGTCAGATTACTTTAATCAGATTGTTGCTAGAAATTTACATACTTAATGGCAAACAGTGCAGATCCAGACCAGTTGGCTTCTTGAGAAGCCAACTGGTCTGGATCTCACTGTTTGCAAATGCAGGGTATATCCGGGTTTAGTAGGACAAGGGTTAAGTATGACTCGATCTCCGGCCGAGTCATAATACAAACATTAAAAATGAGACCAGCAGCTCTTTCGCTTGGCGATCAGCATTATAAAGGAATCAGAACTGGTCAGCCAAGAAAAATTGAGATATAGAAATCTCGCCTGCTGAAATGTAAGGGATTAAATAAGCGTTAATTCTTTTACTGCCTCATCTGGATCTATGCTGTTTGACATTAAGTCTTTGTACTTTACATATAAGCTTTCCAAGGGATAGTTTGTTTAAAAAAAAAAAAAAAAAAAGTTTGTTTAAAAAAAAAACAAAAAAAAAAAAAAAAAAACAAGAGGGCCAAGATGGCCCTGTATCACTCGCCTGATTACCAGATAAATTAACCTTTTGGTTCAGAAGAAGAAGTTCAAAATAGATTTCCGAAACAGAGGCCGTGGTGGCCATCTTGGTTGGATTTCTGAGCGGAACGATTTTAGCTCTTTTATCTACAAGCCACCATGATGCTTCCTACCAACTTTGGCGGCCATCTAAGATTTCCCATCGAACTAATTTTAGCTATTTGTTTTATCTACAAGTCACCCCGATGCTTCTTTCCAAGTTTCATGTCAACTGGCCTTTCATTTCAGGAGAAGAAGTGAAAAATAGATTTAAGATGGTGGCCATAGCGGCCATTTTGGATTTTGGATCTGAACGATTTTAGCTATTTTTGCTCTTTTAGACACCCCACTGCTTCCTATCAAGTTTCAAGTCAATTCGCCTTTCGGTTCAGAAGAAGAAGAAAAAAATAGATTTTCAATATAGCAGCCATGGCTGCAATCGTGGATTTTCGATCGGAATGATTTTAGCTATTTTTGATCTACAATTCACTGATGCTTCCTACCAAGATCTAAGTCAGTTGGTCTTTTAGTTCAGGAGGAGAAGCAAAAAATAGATTTTCAAGATGGCGCCCACCGCGGCGATCTTGGATTTCTGATCGGAACGATTTTAGCTATTTTTGCTCTACAAGTAACCCGATGCTTCCTACCAAGTTTCAAGTCAATAGATTTTCAAGATGGTGGCCATAGCGGGCATCTTGGATTTTGGATCGGAACGATTTTAGCTATTCTTGCTCTTTTAGTCACCCAAATGCTTCCTATCAAGTTTCAATACAATTCGCCTTTCAGTTCAGAAGAAGAAGCAAAAAATAGATTTTCAAGATATCAGCCATGGCAGCAGTCTTGGATTTTCGATCGATCGATTTTAACTATTTTTGATCTACAAGTAACGCGATGCTTCCTACCAAGTTTCAAGTCAGTAGATTTTCAAGATGGTGGCTATAGCGGCCATCTTGGATTTTGGATCGGAACGATTTTAGCTATTTTTGCTCTTTAAAAGACATTCCAATGCTTCCTATCAAGTTTCAAGACGATTCGTCTTTCAGTTCAGAAGAAGAAGCTAAAAATAAATTTAAAGATTGCGGCCATCTTGGATTTCCGATCGGAACAATTTAAAAGTCTTTTTGATGCACAAGTCAGACCGATGCTTCCTAGCAAGTCTGAAGTCAATTGGTCTTTCAGTTCAGGAGAAAAAGCAAACACAGATTTTCAAGATGGCCACCATATTTCAGGAGAAAAAAACAACAAAAAAAAAACAGATTTTCAAGATGGAAGCTATGGCGGCTATCTTGGATTTCCGATCGGAACAATTTTAGCTCTCTGATCTACAAGTCACCCCGATGCTTCTTACCAAGTTTCAAGTCAGTTGGCCTTTGGGTTCAGAAGAAGAAGCGAAAAATATATTTTCAAGATGGCGGCCATGGCAGCCATCTTGGATTTCCGGTCAGAACGATTTTAGCTATTTTTGATCTACAAGTCGCCCTAATGCTATCCACCAAATTCTAAGTCAATTGACCTTTCGGTTCAGGAAAAGAAGCGAAAATAGATTTTCAAGATGGCCGCCACGGTCGCCATCTTGAATTTCCGATAGGAACGATTTTAGCAATTTTCGATCTGCAAGTCACTGCGATGCTTCATACTGTGTTTCAAGTCAATTGGCCTTTTGGTTCAAGAGAATCAGCAAAATATATTTTCAAGATGGCCGCCACGACGGCGACCTTGGATTTCGGATCGGAATAATTTTAGCTATTTTTTATCTATAAGTCACCCGGATGCTTCCTATCATGTTTCAAGTCAACTGGTCGTCAGTTAAGGATAAAAAGCGAAAAACAGATTTTCAAGATGGCGGCCATAGCGGCCATCTAAGATTTCCGATCGGAACAATTTTAGCTATTTTTGATTTACAATCCACCCTTGTGCTTCCTACCAAGTCTCAATAATAAGCCTTTCGTACAGGAGAAGCAAAAATAGATTTATCAGATGGCGGCTATGGCGGCCATCTTGGATTTTAGATCGGAACAATTTTAGCTATTGTTGATCTACAAGTCAATGCTTCCTACCAAGTTTCAAGTCAATTGGCTTTCCGGTTCAGAGAAAATAAAAGTAGACTTTCAAGAAGGCGACAATGGCGGATATCTTGGATTTTCTCATCGGAACGAGTTTAGCTAATTTGATCTACAAGTCACCTTGATGCTTCCTATCAAGTTTCAAGTCAATTGGCCTTTTAGATCAAAAGAAGCTAAAAATAGATTTTCAAGATTGCCGCCACGGCGGCCATCTTGGATGTCGGACTGGAATGATTTTAGCTTTTTTTATCTACAAGTCGCCCCCATGCTTCCTGGCAAGTTTCAAGTCAATTGGCCTTTCGTTCAAAGGAAGAAGCAAATTGTAGATTTTCAAAATGGCGCTATGGTAGCCATCTTCGATTTCCGATCGGAACGATTTTAGCTATTTTTGATCTACAAGTCACCCGATGCTTCCTACCAAGTCCATTAGCCTTTCGGTTCATGGGCAAGCAGCAAAAATAGATTTCTCAAAATGGCCGCCATGGCGGCCATCTTCGATTTCCGATCTGCACAATTTTAGCTATTTTTTATCTACAACCGGTCCGAAGCTTCCTACCGATTGTAAAGTCAATAGGTCCTTCGGTTAAGGAGAAGAAGGGAAAAACAGAGATTTTAAAGATGGCGGCCATGGCGGCCAGCTTGGATTTCGGATCGGAAAAGAATTAGCTATTTTGGATGTATAAGTCACCCTGATGCTTCCTACCAAGTTTCAAGTCAATTAGCCTTTCCTTCAGGAGTAGAAGCAAAAAATAGATTTTCAAGATTGTGGCAATGGCGGCTTTCTTGAATTTAGGAGCAGAACAATTTTAACTATTTTTGATCTACAAGTCGCTCGATGCTTCCTACCAAGTTTCAAGTCAATTGGCCTTTCGGTTCAGAGAAGCTAAAAACATATTTTTAAGATGGCGGTCATGGCGGCCATCTTTGATTTCCGATCGGAACGATTTTAGCTAATTTGATCTACAAGTCACCCGATGCTTCCTATCGAGTTTCAAGTCAATTGGCCCTTCGGTTCAGGAGAAGCGAAAAATAGATTTTCAAGATGGCCGCCAACTGAAACATTTTTAGCTTTGATCTACAAGTCACCCTGTACTTCCTACCAAGTTTCAAGTCGATTGGCCTTTTGGCTCAGGAGAAGATAATAGATTTTCAAGATGGCCACTTGGATTTCCGATCGGATTTAGCTCTTTTTAATCTACAAGCCACCCAGATGCTTCCTACCAACTCAATTGGCCCAGGGGTGTAGGAGGAGTTGGCTTTTAAATCAGATTGTTGATGTCGAAAGGCGCACGCGGGACGACGGACAGCAGACATTGACCGACCACATTGACTTCGTGCTCATGTGAGCTAAAAACAGACGACAAATCAAATTTCGTCTGAACTTTGGCGCCAAAAGAGTTAAGAAACTTACAAAATTACAGGCGGTGGAGGTATTCGGACACCCAAGCATGTCACAGAGGATAAGGATTTCTTCACTGTTAGCGAAACGGAAGGCGTACAAGTCAGCGACCAGAATGTGTCTTTCTGTCGAGGAGTTATATTCAAAATGCGACAGCAGATACGTGTCAAGGCTGCACCTGTGAATAAAAGGGAAGCAAGAACATTTTAAAATGTCTACCAAGCAGGCACGTGCAATTTATACAACAGCTCATCAACGTCGATGCAACGTCATGAGTTATATTCAAAATGCGATAGCAACAATGTGTCCAGGCTGCATCTGTCATTAAAACTGAAGCAAGAACATTTTAAAAGTCTACCCAGAGGACACATAGTATTTATATAACGCCGTATCAACGTTGCATCCACGTCGATGCGACGTTATTACGTTGCTGCGACGTTGCTGTAACGTTGTCTCAACGTTGCTTACCCGCTGGGTATGGGACTGAACACTTCGTAGATTTTTTATTCACTTTGCTGTTTCCGTTTCTGCATAGTAAGCCCTTTCTGAAAACTGATCTACTCTTTGGGGAGACTTCTTTCAGAGAGCAAATTCCAAGAGGGCACATGGCGTTTATACAACGCCGTGTGTACGTCGGTGCAACGTCATGATGTTATACGTCCTATTTACGTCGAACGTTGCATCGGTATCAATACGACGCTGTATAAACGCCATGTGTCCGTTAGGATCTTTTCTTTGAATTGATTCAGAATAGTTTTCACAGAGCTGACTCCGCTCCACTGAAAATGTATCAGCTCGGCTGAATTGTGGCGAGAAGTAAAGAGCCTGAAAATATTGTGCCGAAGTTCATCTGTGCGAATAATTATTGTTTTCCTTTAGGGGGAGTGGACAAACTTTTAAGGAAGGAGATTCGCACAGTCCGATCAGAATCTTCCCTGGGCGCATTTTAGATAGTCAAGGCTGCAAACTTTCTTCAATGCTGCAAACTTTCTTCAATGAATACAGGTCTGATTTTGGTATTCATTGAGCGCACCGGTCAGAAGATACATGTCCTCACGTTGCCGCTCAAATACTTAAACATGCCGGAGGTCTGCTGATACAGTCGACTCTTGTTATCTCGACTTCCCTTATCTCGAATAACCTCTTATCTCGAAGTAAAAGCGGATCCCTGTTTTTAACATGGAAATCTACCAACAGGTAAAAATATTGTGGAAAAGAGGAGAAATTGCTCCTAAGGAGCAATTTCTCCTCTTTTCAACAATATTTTTCAAGATATCTCTAACTTCAGGAGTCAAATTACATATTCATTTGTGAAGTGTGGTTGTTTTAATTTTTCCTCAATTCTGCAAATATGTCGAAGTACGGATATCTCGAATTATTTCTGTTCCTTTGGACTTCGAGATAATGAGAATCGGCTGTATTTACAAACATGACAAAGGTCAACCAGCTTAGGGTGATACTGTTATTTTAAGAGGAACTAATACTCATTCAAGAAAGACAATTGTCTGAATTGATCGTGTTCCCTTCTGAAAAGGGTTCTACTCTAAAAAGAACTAGTAACGCCACATGGGAGCATTCTATTTTCTTTAGGGTAGATTCCCTTTAGAAAGGGCTGCAGAAAAGTAACCAGGAAGCCAATGCCTATTTTCTGGGAAAAAATAAAAACATTTCATGAAATATTTTCAAAACGTCATCTGCTGACTTTTTCACCCAGTGCCTATTTGAATGAAACCGTGTAGATGCTAATCACACTGCAATGTTTTATTACGGCCACTTTCGTTTCATTTTCAAACTCGTCTGTCCGAATATTTAGGGTCGGTAAATTTGGTTTGAACCTTCTATAATATGTATACTTACGGAAGCCCTATAGGGACTTCAAGCATAATGACACCGCACTTCCATTTTTAAAACCCTTACTGTTAACTTCATGACTTCCAATTTCAAGACTTCACTTCTAACTCCATGAATTTCTACTTCCAACCTTAGCACTATATACTGACGTCTTACTTGTAACTATTTACTTTTTACAACCTGGGCCCAGTTGTTCAAAGCGTCGTTAGCTTAACGAGCTTCTTAAGGGTCATTTCGTCAATTTTTTTAGCAGATTCAATACACAATATTCAGATAATTTTTGCTGAAAAAAAAGCTACCCACATTTTTTCAGCAAATCATTTTAGCATATTTGCGTATCACTCGATTAAAATTTTAATGAATCGTTAACTAACGACATCGTTAGTTTTGAACAACTGGGTCCTGATTCTTACAAGACCTCTTCTTTTCAACTTTTAATTTACTTCTCACTTCCAATTCCCAAAATAATTATTCTAATGTCTAACTTTCAACTTCCTTTTGTACAACTAACTTTCCACTTTTAACAGGAAGTCGTGAGGTTAAAAGTAGGAAGTCTTGAGGTTAAAAGTAAAACGTTAGATGGTGGCATTAAGAAATCGTAAATCATATGCAGAAGGCTGGAAGTTAGATATTAGATGCTTAAAGTGGGCAGTTTTAAGAAGTTGACTAGATGTTGGAAAAGGATGTCAGAAGCAGGATGTCGAAAAAAAAAAGTAGAAAATAAGTAGTCAGAAATTAGAAGTAAGAACTCGGAAGTAAGAAGACTTCTAGACTTCTCAAACCCAACTTCTTGCTTCCTACTGAAAGACACCGGCTTCTAAAGCCGGTGGCTTTCAGTAGGAAGGAAGAAGTTGGGTTTGAGAAGTCTTGAAATTGGAAGTCATGAAGTTAAAAATCCCTTCCGGCCTTCTATTAACATTTTCAGCCTTGCAGACCGAAACAGTCTTCCTTTCGAACAGTGTACATCCTGATGAGACCGCTCAAAATGAGCCATCTCATTAGGATCTACACTGTTCGCCAATTCTGTTTTGAATTTTGTCTGAGAACCTTTTTTGGGACAATGGTTCTGACCAGATTCAAAGATGGAATAGTCTACTTCAAAAACTCGGGGATGAAAGAGATAATCTATGTTAACCCATTTATGCCGAGTGGACCCTTCTACCTTAGGACTTTAGACAAGTCCGTTTCCTATGTGAGGGCTGTCTGGTTAGTTTTTATTATTATAATGTTTTGTAGGAATTTCTGAAATTAATGCAAACACAGTGAACCCTGATCAGACGCCACGTTCTGTGGCGTCTGATCTGGGTCTACATTGTCAATGTCCCTTTTATGAGAAGCTAGACATAAAAACGTTAATAGTAGGATTTATCACACTTACCCATTATAAACGAGATTTATTACTTCGTCACCGACTCCAGAAGTGGCCGTGCAGTTGACTGGCAAAATAGCGTATCCCTCTGGTAAAGAAATAATATTACTGCAGCAATGAAGTGTGCCTTATGCTTAATTGAAACCAAATAGAGTCATAGACAAAAAGTATTGAAATTGCCACAAAAATCGGTCGTTGAAAAACAACCCAACTATCACTTTTCAAGTTGAGAGAGAGAGAGAGAAGAGAGAGAAGAGAGAGAGAGGGAAAGAGACAGACACAGATTTTATTTGTGTTGAGGTTTTACGGCCCAGTCAACCCAATGGGGTCATGTCGAGCGCGGTCAGTTTACCTAACCACACGTTTACTGGGCAGGCGGGGGTTGAACCCGCGACCTCCTGGTCTCCAGTCGGACGGCGCATCCAACTGAGCCACCGAGGAACAGACAGACAGGTAGACAGAGATATAGACCTTGGTAGGCCTTGGTAGTACAGAGCAGGGCTGTAGACACCATTCATTGTCCTTTGTGGGTCGATTGTTTACAATGGGCCTAACTGTACAAACACCAACATTTCCTTAATGTTATTGTTTATTTGATAATCATTGATCAATGAAATCAAACCGCGCGTTTATACGAAATCCAGGTACCGATTATTTAAAGCCACGTTATTCTTGTCGCTGCACCAACATCAATGACGTCATAGTGTCATGTAAAGACGTTTATCTGTAAAACTGGACAAGGGCATTGGCAAACATATGGGCATATTTCTTGACATTATATACAAAACTTAATATATTCTCTAGTTTGCTATCATAGTGGCACCAGATGTTTGTAAAAGAATTACTCTTCTACCGTATTTCAGCCAAATAGCCATATGCACTATGTGCTTATAAATAGCGATTAGCGAATAAATTAACGAAACCGAAGAAAATCTCAGTCTTTTGAAGAAATAAGATTACAACAGCAACGGACAAATCTTAAATACTCCAGTAAAACGCATCAAGCTTTTTTGGGGGTAAAAAGTAATCCACACCTCGACCCTACTGTATCAAAACGGACCTTTTCCTCCGAAAAGGAGCTATCATGACTGAAAAGAATTTTATACGTATGATATTACTTTTTTATTTGTTTGTGTTGGGGTCATGTCGAGCGCGGTCAGTTTACCTAACCACACGTTTACTGGGCAGGCTTAGTCCTCTAAGCGGTTAACCAGAATTGTGCACATTCTTTCGCCAGAAACTGGCAACTGCCCTTCTTGAATCAGCGGAAGGAAGAGAATGACCGTAGAAAATATTTCATGATCAATCTCAAAGAAAGAATGTTGCCGACTCGGCGGGGGTTGAACCCGCGACCTCCTGGTCTCCAGTCGGACGGCGCATCCAACTGAGCCACCGCTGGCCATATTACTTTTTTACATATGACGTTTGAAAAAAATTTTAAAAACACCGAAACGCTTTGAAATTGCTTTGTCTTGTCGCGGTTAATTTGTTAAAATCTGTTTATACCAAGTCACCAAATCAGCAAAATGTTGAGGAAAAATGTCAGTGGCACATGCCTGGTTTTCTGTTCTTAGATTAAATTTAAATTAATATAAATTTGTATAATTTTTATGTGTGGCTTGGTTTAACTTTATCGTAAATCCCAATCGATTCTAGAGGCCTATAGAATTTCAGGCTACCGCCCCCATTGGCACTCCCAATACTTTGATTGAAATGGTTGCGATGAATGGTTAAAAGCTACACACAAGAGTCATTATGGATAATTAATCAATCAGATTTTAACGTAGCCGGGCAACAGAGTCACATAGGGGCTACGCGAAATAAATCTGGTTTAGTTTTCTGGACTATTGGGATGGCTTGAAACAGGCCTAGTTATAATTCATAACTAAGTCACCTCGCCCAGACACTGTGCGTGTGAATAGTTTCAGAATTTAGACTATCAGCCGAAAAGGTTGAGCTTTCAATCTCGTACCTAATGCGTGTCAATTTCGACTGCACAATGCGTTTCGGTATTCAGCTATAGTCGTGAATAAGATTCGAGGAATTCTGTCCATGAGACAATGTTATTGTAGGGGTTTGGCGTCGTCTAAATCTTCTCGATAGCTTCGTACCAGGTTTCTTCGTAGTTCTTGGACATTGGGCCACTAATGTAGCTACCTCTTGTGCTATACGTGGTGTAAGAAGCAGACGGGCAGGTCAACGTTGATTGTTTCATCTGGTCGATCTTTTCTGTTCGCCTTGATGATGTGGGTGTCGAACCTCGAGAACTTGCAACCATGTACCTCTTGCAAGTCATATTTTTCATGAAGTGGGTATGGCTCCTTGATCTGGCTGTAGTACTACCTGGTCGGCGGTTCGAAAAAGTCTCTGGTCGGTGAAGCGGTCCTTGATTTCTTCTTCAGCGGGGCATCTGGAGATGAAGTCGGTGCTGGTCTGTAGATAGTTGGTGATGCGGTGATGGTAGTTGTAGTCTTGTAGCGTGGTAGTGTGATAGTCTCTGGTTGTTGTTGTAGTGTCTGCGTCGGTGGTGGTGGCGTCTTCCTCTCCAGATACGGCGGTGATCGGCGAGCTGGCGTCTGTCTTGAAGCAGTCGGTTGTCTAGCTTGAGCGGGCTGGCGAGGGCACTCGCCAGCTGGGGGTGTAGGCCGCCTCCTACTTTCGGCCCCCTTCTTGTCGTAGCGTTGGTGAGTTGTCTTGCGGAAAGTCACCTCAACCTTGACATGATCTTTCCCGTCCGCCATTCTCCATAATGGGGACTCGTCGAATTTGTACCGTCTCAAGGCGGTGAAAAGTACTGCAGGCAGCAAATACATTACGAAAACAAGCCTATTCAAATATATAGAAAATTTCAACTACAAAAACAAAATTTTCTGATAAAAAAACTGATATTTTTCATATTTCTGCTGAAAACATAGATTGTGGGTACTCGTTAGAACTGCCTCGGCGAGTTGGTTCTAACGAGTACCAACAATCTATGCTTTCGAGTAAAAATAAGAAAAATAACGCATACCATGTAAACCCCAGTTTTACTATATGAAAGAGGTTGAAGGGGGTCAAAATTATATAGGTTTGTTTTCATGATAAGTCATGGTTGGTTGGTTAGTTGGCTCTTCAGTCGATGTTGACACTTCGAAGGTCGAATGATGTCACTATGGATACAAAGCTAACGCCAAATTTATAACGGTTTTCTCGCGTGTGCCATAACTGGCACTATGCCATAACTGGTAGGACACGAGTTGGCAAATGTTTTGGGGAAATACCTGTTCACTTTTCTCTTTTTCGTACTATCCTGTTTGCGTTGAGTTTTGAAGTGGCGGAATCATAGGGATCGAGTGGGGTTCATTCGAAAAGGTAAAAATAAAAGGCCAGGGAGAGCCACAGTCACACGTCGCAGCCAAATCCTGACACCAAGTGGAAGAGGAATGAGACACAAACTGACACGCGCAAAACAAACACATGAAAAGCACACAGACCAGCTCTCTTCTCTCTTCCCCAAGTGGTGATCGCAATGCTAAAAGGACTGAAAAACACAAGGACAAAACGCAAGGCAAGACTTAATATAAATCGCCTCTAAAATTAACCACTAAGCTACAGAGAGCAAGAGCAACAGCGGAAACGGTCGGTTGTATAAACTACCGGGCGAGGGTGGGGGCGATGGGGGATGGGGTTGGCGTTTTACAGTCGACTACCTTCACCTTGAGTACCGATGCTACTCTTAAAACAAATACATAAAATTTGGTTCGCGTAATGGCTCCTAGCTCAGACGGTGCATCATAAAGATAACAAAATTCAAATAAATCAGTGACTGCTCCAACTGCAAACCAGAGTTAAAGAAAACCAGTAGTTGAACCACGGCGGGCCAAGCCAAAGACATACCAAGCCCCAACCCACTTGTTAAAGCTTCACGAGGAGGCCGTCATTGAGTCTGAGCCCCGAACCGCTGTCGTGCCGAATCCCGATTGAGTTATTTCTTTTTCATAGTAATAATTTGAAAACTGTTTAAATGAGCTTGGCTAATACCGTTTATGCAGGCGTCACTCTGTCCCGAAATTAACACCAGATAAACACGTGATAAAGGAAATGTCCGAATTCGGCTGTAAAAACATCGGGCCATTCGTGAGGGCTTCTTAAACCATCGTATGACCACCGGAGGAGTTTCTCAGGCTCCTACAGCAACTTGGTAAACGGTCAAAATCGTTTGCATGCCAAACCTTGCCCAAAGACTTTGCGAAGGTTTATTTTTGGGTTGAATTCGTGTGTCCATTTTGCCCTTTGTAAGGCCATCGTGAGAACATCTTGTCAAATCGTACCATCTTTGTCTTTACTTTGTGCGATCATCGGTGCCATCGGACATTTTTCGGCTCACGAAGAAAATACGAAGGAAACAAGTAGCTGCCCGATTATCTTAGGAAGGCAAAACGACTCCCAATGCCATCGTATTATAGTACGATGACAAAGATGGGATCACAGCGCCGGCGCAGACAGCCGAATTTGAGTAGCTCAGTCGTTTTCCATGTGTAATTGTACCATGGACATAAGTTTTTGTACCATCGGGAGATCACGTGACGCAATCGTGACCTAGTTGGGACGCATCGTACTATCAATAAGATGTCGTCGTCGTGTAGCCATCGTTTGGCCTTCGTGTGGCCTTCTTGTGTACTACTGCGGGTAAAGTACTTAATTATAAAATTCACTTCGTGTTGTCTTCGTGTGCGGTTCGGTGCCATCGTATGACCTTCTGTAGGCATCGTTACTTGGTTCAGCTGTTGTTTGGCTGATGACCACTTCCGGGGCCATCTTCGCGCGAAATTCAAAATTCCAAATCCGTGAGTCCATTTGGTGTCGTGCGACGCCTGCATTACAAAATTGAATCCCAGTTCGACCCTAGTTTGTTTTTGGCGGACCGGTTTCCTGCTCTTTTCAGTAACCTAACCATACTTTTCATGGGCATCTTTAGACCTTATAATATCAGAAGCGGTTAACCCTTAAAGCGCCAATCACAATTGGAGCAGACGACAATTTTTCATATATTTTTTTTTATTTTTCAGAGGAAACAAGTCTTGACATTTCATGTGAATCATCTGCTTAGCAGATGATTCACATGAAATGTCAAGACTTGTTTTCTCTGAAAAAAAATTTAGAATGTCGTCTGCTACAAATTTTGCTTGGCGCTTCAAAGAATCACTGCCAACAACCCGCCCAGCTTGAATCTGAGGGAGACAGAAATTGTTATCGGGCTGGGGAATCGAACGGGAGACCACCTGCTTCGCAGACCAACGCGCATCCAACAGACCCGCGGCGGCTTAATGCAACTTCATTCGTCTTCCTATGATATATGTTTGTTTGTGTTGAGGTTTTTACGGCCCAGTCAACCCAATGGGGTCATGCCGAGCGCGGTCAGTTTACCTAACCACACGTTTACTGGGCAGGCTTAGTCCTCTAAGCGGTTAACCAGTATTGTGCACATTCTTTCGCCAGAAACTGACAACTGCCCTTCTTGAATCAACGGAAGGGAGAGAATGACCGTAGAAAATATTTCATGATCAATCTCCACGAAAGAATGTTGCCGACCTCGGCGGGGGTTGAACCCGCGACCTCCTCGTCTCCAGTCGGACGGTTGATATGTAACAGTTACCTCAGAAAAGCCCATGAAACACGATGCAGATGATCAAAATGATCAGAAAACGATACAATCGAATTCCACAGTCTCCACAAGAACCGGGTTAAATGGTAAACTAGTTCCGGTGGTGATGATAGACGGTTAAAGTTTGGGATGTTAAGTCAAGTATTATTGTAATAAACATACTAGATTGCGCACTCTATGACGCGCTATCGCACATTCCCGCGCTCTTTGCTAATGTTGCTAATATCATGACGGACGGACGAACTTGCTCTCCCACACCTTTACCATGAGGGGAGATCATGAAGAAAGTTTGGTTACAGTCCACCCAGTGGTTTGGGAGAAGATAGTGTGACGGACAAAGGGACGGACGCCGGACGGACGGAAAAATAAGGTTGCTCTCGCATATCCTTATTATGAGGGAAAGTGATGTAGCAAGCTTGTTGCATTCCGCCCAGTGGTTTAAGAGGAGACAGTGTGACAGACAAATGAACGGACGACTGATGCAGGGACGGACGGACGCGCAGAAAAATGTTGCTCTCGCACACCCTTACCATGAGGGGAAGTGTTGCAGCAAGTTTGGTAAGATTCCGGCCAGTGGTTTAGGAGGAGATAGTGTGACGTACAGACGAACGGACAGACGGACGGACGGATGGAGGTGTTAACAATATCCCCATCACTTTTTTTAAAAAACAAGCTTGGGGATAAAAACGGTCTGCCTCAAAGATATTTTTACGCCATTAGACAAACGTTTTCCAGTTTCTGTGTAAGAAATTAAATAGACATGCTACATTCTCTGACGGTTTTATTACTTGTCTTTCCGTTGTGGTGTATATTGTCAGTAGCGTTGCCAGAACGGAATTATGTTTACTCATACTCAAAAACTTAAAAACTTCTCCCTAGTATCGCTTCCGAAATAAGGACTTATCTTAAATAGGAACTTCTCTTAAAGGAAAGAATTTTCTCCCAACGGGAGAAAATTCTTTCCTTTAAGAGTAGTCCCTGTTTTGGAAGTGATAAATTCTTTCCTTTAATAGCACCCCCTATGGTGAAGAAGCAAACTGTTTTATGTTAGTAGATATCTTTTCGTCGCAAATATTGTTGTATGTTGTTACGCTCGTTATGTACGCACATGAGTAATGTGAGTAATGAGGTCTACGCCTATGATTATATTCCTTGTTTGTTTGTGTTTGTGTTGAGGTTTTACGGCCCAGTCAACCCAATGGGGTCATGTCGAGCGCGGTCAGTTTACCTAACCACACGTTTACTGGGCAGGCTTAGTCCTCTAAGCGGTTAACCAGTATTGTGCACATTCTTTCGCCAGAAACTGACAACTGCCCTTCTTGAATCAGCGGAAGGGTGTATTCATTTATTAACTGCTTCGCTTGCCAAGAGATAGTTCTGGTGTATATTATATTCTTTGTGTATTCATTTATTAACTGCTTCGCTTGCCAAGAGATAGTTCTGGTGTATATTATATTCCTTGTGTATTCATTTATTAACTGCTTCGCTTGCCAAGAGATAGTTCTGGTGTATATTATATTCCTTGTGTATTCATTTATTAACTGCTTCGCTTGCCAAGAGATAGTTCTGGTGTATGTTATATTCCTTGTGTATTCATTTATTTCTGGTGTATGTTATATTCCTTGTGTATTCATTTATTAACTGCTTCGCTTGCCAAGAGATAGTTCTGGTGTATATTATATTCCTTGTGTATTCATTTATGAACTGCTTCGCTTGCCAAGAGATAGTTCTGGTGTATATTATATTCCTTGTGTATTCATTTATTAACTGCTTCGCTTGCCAAGAGATAGTTCTGGTGTATGTTATACGTAACTAAAGAAGTTAGGGATATTTGTATGTATGGTGAAATAAAAAGGAAACTAAGACATATCTGAAATCTGAAATTGATATATTTGATTACATCATTTCATTTACAGACAAAAATCCATCCGTTGGAGTCTGTAGCACTAGATGTGAATGAGAAAATTTGTATGGAAGATCACAAGGGTCACGAATAAAACCTCACAAATCTGTCAATATCGCGTGTGTCCACATGTTGCATCTATGCGGGCCACACAACGACGACGCATACTCCTGATGAGTCTGGCAATCTGTAGCTGGGGGATCCTCCTCACTCCTCCTGCAAGGCTGCGCCCAAAGCTTGGAGCGTTCTTGGTCGTGGAACTCTCTGTCGTACACGCTGGCCGAGAATGTCCCAAACATGCTCGATTGGCGACAAGTCAGGGGATCGAGCAGGCCAATCGAGATGATCCACATTGTTCTGCCGCAGGAACTGCTGTACTATCCTCGCCCGATGAGGTCTTGCGTTGTCATCCTGCAGCACTACGTGGTGTTGTTGAACAAAAGGCAGAACAACCGGCTGTAGCACTTCATTGATGTAGCGCTGGCCTGTCAAGAGTTCCGTTTAGCATAAACAGCTCTGTACGGGAACGAACAGATATGCCGCCCTATACCACAAGACTTCCTCCTCCATACCGGTCATGTTCAACAATGGTGCAGTTCGCGTACCTCTCACCTCTGCGACGCCAAACGCGACGTCGTCTGTCAAGCATATCCAGCAGAAACCGTGACTCGTCGGTAAAGAGTACAATCGCCCATTGTTGGTTAGTCCTTCGACGATGCTGCCTTGTCCATGCTAGCCTGACTTGTCTATGTCTCTCGGAAAGTGGCACCCCAACGTCAGGTCGCCGAGCTCTAAGTCCAGCGCTGTGAAGTCGATTCCGCACGGTTTGAACAGACACTCTTGTTCCAGTTCTTGAAAGACGTTCGCGCAGTTGTTCGGCGCTTACTGATCGTGATCTCAAGGCTGACGTATGCAGGAACCGATCCTGGGCTTGCCACGTAGACCTCGGGCGCCCACTTCGACGCCGATCTAACGTGTTGTTGGTTTGTGCCAACCGAGTTCGTAGGCGGCTGATCACATTTTGTGAAACACCTAAACGTCTAGCAACTTCGACTTGCCTCATGCTAGCTTCGAGCATTCCAATAGCGCGTAAGCGCGCGTCGTTTGGCAGATGTCGACGTTGTGGCATTTTAACGCTAGTAGAACAGATGTTGTCAATAGTAAAGTAATAGATTTGTTAACCAGAAATTTGTTCACTTTTTATAGGATTAGGGCTCAAATTCAGGTGATGAGCAAAGCTCACCGGTGAAAACTGAACATTGTGTATTTGTGACATTTTTCACTCAAACCTACTGTTGTATTGTGCATGTTTTTTTTTTTTTCTGTACAAGAGTGTGAACTGATTTCAGTTCTACAAAATTTATTGTTATTGAATAAACTTTATTATTACACCACCATCATAATAGGTTGGATTAATACCTGTTATACATTTCACTCAAGCATAAAAATATCCCTGACTTTTTTGCCACGTATATTTCCTTTGTGTATTTTTTTTTACTGCTTCGCCTGCCAAGAGATAGTTCTGTTGTATATTATATTCTTTGTGTATTCATTTTTTACTGCTTCGCCTGCCAAGGGAAAGTTCTGGTGTATATTATATTCTTTTTGTATTCTTTTTTACTGCCTCGTCTGCCAAGAGATAATTCTGGTGTATATTGTATTCTTTGTGTATTCATTAATTTAAACTGTTTTGCCTGCCAAGAGTTATTATTTACCATACAGTATAGTCCTGGGCTAGCTGGCATATTTTTGGATGGGACAAGTTGACACACTGATTCAGCTGGCAGTGTGCTTTTTCATTTTTTCTGGAATTTTATGCAGTAGTTTAGGTCTGTGTTGACAAAGAAAACTTATGTCTTTGACTGAAGCCCAGATTCGTTTTAAAAAAAATGGATTTGTAAATCGCACTGAAAAAGCCTGAGATTTTCCACCTGCCAACTTGTCCTCATGCTGGAGCAAGTTGGCACAGTTTACCTGGCTTATAAGAAATGAAATTTCATGAAAACTGTTTTCAATATATTCTTTCTTCAATAAGGGAAATGAAACGAATGAAGTGATGTAAAGGGAAAGATTGAAATAAAGGGAAAGATTAAAAAAAAAAAAAACTTAACCGCTACCTCTCTATGGGCAAATTCAGCAGACATCAAATTAGGTGATATTTTCTTTGTTTCCCAGAAAACAGGATTTGACATTTCATGCAAATTGTCCCCATTGGAAACCCTGTTTTCTGGAAAAAAATATTTCGACATGTCGTCTGCCGGAAACAATTAACCAATATCGTTAAAGATTGTTATAGAAAATGAAACAAATTGCCATCCTATCGAAAAAGAAAATGATTTCCATGCCAACTGCAGCCGACTCTCCTCACATACCATATAGCCATGGTTTAAGTTTGGCTCCCGGCACTTAACAAAATGTGTTAGGATGCAAATTCAGACATGAAAAGAATGGAACCAGATCATACTTACCAGGCCCGTCCATTTCCCATAGAAGTGGTTCACCCACAATTGCCGTCGTCCTGGTGACTCCAGATTCTATGTCCAGAAGGTTGGTGTTAAGTATGATCATAGGTGTAACAGATGGTGGTATGCTTGTACTGATCCTAAAATGACAAAATAAACCACGCAATCCTAAAAGCAGACATGGCCTCTAATTTCATTTTTGTATGTATATATGAGAAAAAGAGACATGTGGCTGGCGACTACGATGGTGAAATTCCTACTGAAATGTTTCAAATACTTATGAAAAAAATTTGGCTCATTTGCATCTCATTAATATTCATATGGAGCCAATGACGTCGTTGGTGCTTGTGAATAATTTAAAAATGTGTTAAAAACTTTAATGTGAAAATACTCAAGCTATATTTGCAGAGAGAAACAGATCTTTTATCTTTAATTTGAAATATTTGAAATATTCCGAAATTAGGGGATGGTCACCTTTAAGATGAATTGGTATAGTTGGAGACTTCGTCTGGTCCAATTTAGCATGGCGATTATGGGTGTTGTGTCGAGATTAGCGGAGACGCAGTTCATTCGCAACCACGGACGATACTTGCTCCGTGAAATCTTAAAAAGGTCAGTCAAGCAAGGGGGTAAACCCAGTTCTAATGGCTCTTAACACTTAAAGCGCCAATCCCAACTGCAGCAAACGACATTTTTTCTTATTTTTATTCTTCTGAGAAATCAATTCTTGATATTACATGTAGCAGACGATTCACCTGAAATTTCAAGACTCTCTGAACTCTAGAATATATGACAAATTTATAATGTCGTCTGCTACAACTTTTGCTTGTGGCTTTAAGGGTTGAAAGACTTAGTCTGCATTGACCGCGCTGATCTACAATTCAAATTAAACATGAAAGATTCTCAACTAGACATGTGTCCAAAGTACACAAATGCCCCCACCCTTTGCTCGTTGCCTATATGGCAGCAACTATTTTTCAAATGATCAAATCTGACCTGTTATATATTCTGAACCCTAGCCTTACCCCAGGGCACGACCAAGGGGCAACTCTAGCACAGAGTTAAAGGTTTTGTTCTGGGTAAGTTTGTTTGTTTGATTTGGGCTTAACGTCGCTTTCAACAATCTTTCAGTCATATCTCGACGGTGTCGGAATGTGGCAGGGAGCTCAATGCTCACTTTTAGAGTGCTGCCTCACTGAAATATCACACCCCAGACACTTTGACATGATATTCCACCCAGTCACATTATACTGACACTTAGCTGACCAGTTCTAGCTCTACTTTCTTAATGCTGAGCGCCAAGGGAAAGAGCAGCTAGTACCATTTTTAAAATCTTTGGTATGACCCCACCGGGGATTGAACCCACAACCTCCCGGTCACAAAACGGACGTTCTATCATTGAGCCACTGTGCCGCTGGTCTGGGTAAGAAGCATAGTGACTTTCGACTTTATAGAATAAACGGCACCCAAGTTCTGACCTCCAAAAGAAACGCGGCCGTTGTAAATGTCAATGTAAAATCTGACCAACTTAGGGTCATACCGACTCATAACCCATAAGTGTAATGTTTTTACATCAAATATTCTTCAAGATATCAGGATAAATCACCGAATCATTGTGACCTACATTTATATTGGTGTCAAACTTCGGATAATATTGGCTCATAATCCGTAAGTATGATGTTTATACATCAAATACTCTTCAAGATAGAAGGCACAATTACTGGACTGTGAAACGTAGGTCATTGTAACCTACATTTATCTTAGGTCAAACTTCGGGTCACACTGGCCCATAATCCATATGTATGATGTTTTAACATCACATACTTTTCAGAATATAAGGCAAAATTACAAGAACGTGAAAAGTAGGTCGATATGAGGTCAAACTTTGGGTCATACTGGCTCATAAAACAGTCGACTCTCGTTATCTCGAAATCCAAGGGACTCTATGAAACACTTCGAGATATTCGTGCTTCGACATATTAGTTTTGCGGAACTAAGGAAAACAATTAATCGAACAACCACCTTTAACAGAATGTGTAATTTGACTCCAAAGTTAGAGATATATTAAAAATATTGTGGAAAAAAGAGGAAAAATTGTTCCTAAGAAGCAATTTCTCCTCTTTTCCACAATATTTTGTTGCCTGTTGGTAGATTTCTGTTATAACGGACCTGATTTTCACGCCGAGATAAGCGGTTATTCGAGATAAGCAAGGTCGAAATAGAGTCGACTGAATATAAGTATGATGTTTATACATCAAATCCGCTTCAAGACAGAGCAAAATTACTGGACCGTGATATGAAGGTCATTTATTTTGAGGGCAGACTTCGGGTCAAACTGACTCGTAATCTAAACGTTAGATGTTTATACATCAAATACGCTTCAAGATACAGCACGAAAACATGCCTATATAATTTTGACCCCTTAAACCCCACTTTTATATAGTAAAACTGGGGATTACAGGGGTATACATTATTTTTCTTCTTTCTGCTCAAGAACATAGATTGTGGGTACTCGTTAGAACCGCCTCGGCAAGGCGGTTCTAACGAGTACCAACAATCCATGTTTTCAGCAGAAATATGAAAAATATCAGATATTTCACCTAAAAACTTTCATTTTTGGTGGTAAAATTTACAATATATTTGAATAGGCGTGTTTCGTAATGTAAGGCAAAATAACTGGACTATGAAATATAGGTCACTGACCTAGATTTATTTTGAGGTCAAGCTACATGCTATACTGACATAAGAAAGTGTGGTGTTTATTCATGAAACACTCTTCAAGATATAAGGCAAAATCACTGGACCGTGAAAAGTTTAGGATATAAGGCAAACTTACTGGCCAGTGAAATATAGGTCATGCTGACCTTCACTTCATGACACAAGTCAATGTCACAAAGCTTACCGATGTCTGACCAAGAATAATGTCTTAGCTATTTTCATAGTAAGAAAGTTTTCATAGTAGGAAAGTAAAAATAAAAGAAAATCTTTACATGTGTCCTAGATTTTGACCTTCAGCCCAGCTCCGGGTTGAAAACCCTGAATTCTATATCAGGAAATATAAGTTGATCCTCCAGGGTACCTATGGTCCAAATATGAATGCTTTTTGATAAGAGGTTGATGAAATACTGGACATGTGTCCAAAGTACACAAATTAGCCTGCTCTTTGCATCCCTAGCTCCACCCCTGGGCATGACCCTGGGATAACTCTAGGATTGTTTATGACACAGGGACAACTCTAGCACAGGGATAAAGTTTTAAGTCTGGGTAGGTAGCATACCAATTACAAATTTCTAGCATGAAAGATAACACAAGTTATGACCAAGAGAAAAGCAGATGTAAATGTCATTGTAAAATCTAAAATCTCCACCCGAGGGCATGACCCAGGGGCAACACTAACAGAGTTAAAGGTTTAGGTCTGTGTAATTAGCACACCAAATTTCAACTCCTTAGTATACGAGGTACCTAAGTTTGACCTGTTTTGTATTTGACACAGCATCCCAGGGCATGACTAAAGGGCAACTATAGCTCTGAGTTAATTTATGTCTAGGTAAGTAGCATAATATTTCAATTTCCTAGCATAAAAGGTATCTTAACCCTAAAAGCGCCAATCACAACTATTGTCGTCTGCTTTGTCTTCTGCATGTGATTTTAAAAGTCATTTTTGCAAACAGTGTGGACCCAGAACAGACTGCTCCTTTAAGAGCAGTCTGGTCAGGGTCCACACTGTTTGCCTGTATGCAAAAATAGGTTTGAAAAGTCTGCAAGACTATTCAGCAGACGACATAAACAGACGACATTTTCAGATGCAGTTTTTCTTGGCGTTTTACGGGTTAAGTTATGACCTAAGTAGCATACCAAATTCAACTTCCTAGCACAAACGGTACCCAAGTTTGACCTGTTACACATTTTGACCCCTGTCCCGACCCAGGGCAAGACTCGGGGACAAGTTTAACAGAGTTAAAGGTTTAGGTTTGGGAAAGTAGCATAACAGAATTTCACCTTCCTAGCTTAGATGATATACAAGTTATGCTCTCCAAGAGAAATGCGGACGTAAATGTCAGTGTCAACTCTAATGTAAAACTTGAATGTAAACTTAAACATTGACTCCGAGTACTGCCCCATCATATGACTCAGGAGCAACACTAGCACAAATCTGAAGGAGGTAGCATACCAAATTTCACCTTTCTAGCATAGAACGCACCTAAGTTATGACTCTGGTAACTGGCATTAGCGCAGTCTGATCAGAATCTTCACTGTGCGCATTTTGTATAGCAAGGGATGCAGAGTTTGTTGTTTTTTTTTTGTTTTTTTGTTTTTTGTTTTTTGTTTTTTTTTTTTTTGTTTTGTTTTGTTTTTTTTTTTTTGTTTGTTTTTTTCATGCAGACAACGAAGATTGGTTAAACTGTGCGGATGCGCATATATGCGCACACAGCATATAGGCAAGATCATTCCCGCTAATCATTAGTACAGTTGACTCTCGCTATCTCGAACTCGCTTATCTCGAATAACCGCTTATCTCAAAGTGAAAATCTTGTCCCTGCTTAAACATGAAAAGGTCCTAAGGAGCAATTTCTCCTCTTTTCCACAATATTTTCAATAAATCTCTAACTTCAAGAGTCCAATTACACATATATTTGTTAAATGTGGTTAATCGAATTAGTTTTTTCCCCAATTCTGCAAATCTGATATGTCGAAGTACGGATATCTCGAAGTATTTCAGAGAGTCCTTGGAATTCGAGATAACGAGAGTCGATTGTATTTGCAGCTATAACTCGAGTTCGAGGAGGCAGAAGAAAATATTAAGGCAACCTCTTATTTGGAGTTACCGTATTCGATCTAATTACCGCACATACCCCTAGAAGCGCACAGTCAAGAAATTCCGTAGAGTTCAGATTATAGCCATTGTACTTTATCTTTACTTCTTTATGAAGGCATATGTTGTGGGTACTCATTTGAATTGCATCGACTTGTCGATGCAATTCAAATGAGCACCCACAACATATGCCTTTATAAAGAAAGTCAGAAAAAATCGTATAATCATCATCAAATAAGTCCTTTTCTGATCTGTTTTATAGTGTATCCTTAGCAGGTAGATACATATTTTACCACCACCGAGTGTTCCCAGTAATTTTCAAAAACCTAAGCGCACAGTGCGGTAATTAGGTCGAATACAGTATTTTTAAATTTACCATACACCCAGCTACAAACGGGACTGCAGCAGGCGAAAGGTGTCTTCGATTCGTATATGGACATCGAGGACCCAGACAAGCCTGCGCATCCAAGCGATCTGATCCATACAGAATCATAGCTCTAGATAAGAGGGGGAGCTGGTACACAATTTATTTCAGACAGTAAACATGTCTAGGGAACTCATTAGAAGCATCTCACCGAGGCGCTTGTAATAAGCACACACAACATACGTTTTCGTGAAGAAATGAGAAATAAGGTAAATATAACGTGGAGAATCATGAAAAATATCGATACGTTTTGGTAAAAAGAATATCTGGAGCTATGAGATTCTGTAGACAAATAATGAAATAATGAACAACAAGGTTTATGACAAGACTGGATATGTTCATGACTATATCTACACACTGCACCCATACACGAGTTCACATTTTGCTTAAGGGGAATAGATAGACGTTTAGGGGAGTAAACTGATTTTTGTCCCCTTCTGAAAAGGGTTCTACTCTAGAAGGACAGAATTTGTTCCTCGGAGCCCATTTTTAGAAGTTGATTGATGTATAGGCTCTGAAACTGAAAATCACAAACGTTATCTCCCTTGTACAATCGCTGAAAATCTACCAAGTGCATAAAGTCCCTTTCACAGAACAAATTAAGTGAGTTTGAGTTGAGGTTTTATGACCTAGTCAACCCATGACGGTCATGTCGAGCGAGGTTAGTTAACCTACTCATACCTTACCTGGACATGCTTAGTCCTCTATGCGGTTAACCAGGACTTGTGTACACAGTTTTGTCAGTAACTGACAACCAGCGGAAGGGAGATAATTACCGTAGAAATTATTTATTTCACGACCAGTCTCCATGACAATTATGTAGCCGAGCTGGGTTTCGAACCCGCTACGCTGAATCTGAAATCGGACGTGCCAACGACTGCGCTATGGTGCCCAGCCAAGTAATATGAAGTAGAGGACAGGGAGAACGTGACGTTTATATAACGTCGCCTTAACGGTGACATAAATCGTCATTTGCCCGTTGAGAAATAAACGGTTACCTACAAGTTTGTGACCCAGGAATTGTCTGTTACATCTCTGTAGACCCCTGTGGCGGGTATTTGTTGACAAAGTAAAATATGGAAGGCCGTGTTCTCGGCAGTTATTATGTCTCCAGTGTCGTTTTCATGCAACCACAGTGTGATATTACTACTCTGAAAAATAACCACAGTGTGATATCACTACTCTGAAAAATAAAAAATAAATAATAAAACTACAGTCTGATATTACTCTGAAAAACAGCCATAGTGTTGTATTACCGCTCTAAAATACAAACACTGATATTACTACTCTGAAAACAAGCACAGAGTGATATTACTACTCTGAAACAAGAACACCGCCAGGCGGGGCAATATACACCCATTTACCTTTTTACAAGGGTACCCCATCTATATAGCTAGACAAAGGCGTAAAATATGTGGACTTTAACACATGTATGCGTGTTATGTTGCCATTGTTACCAGTTATGGCGCGAAGAAGGATGGCCTGAAAAAATTGTCAAAGGGAAGTAACTCAAAAACTGAGAAAGGAAGAGCATTTGTAGGTGACATTGCCTAAACCTCATATACATTGCTATAAAATTTCAAGACATTCAATATGGTTACCTAGTTATGGCACGCATATAGATAGTGTGGAAAAAACTAATCAAAGGGAAGTTAACTCAGAAACTAAGAAAGAGTGAGGAATATTTTTTGTATGCGACACACTGTCTTGACCTCATACACATTGCTGTAAAGTTTCATCAAGCTATTTCATATGGTTACCTTATTGTGGCAAGCATAAGAATAGTGTGAATAAAACTAATCAAAGGCAAGTAACTTGGAAACAAAGAAAGGAGACCAATCTTTTTTGTACGCAACACACCATCGTAACCTCATACACATTGCTATAAAGTTTCAAGATATTCCATAAGGTTACCTACTTATGGCACGCACAAGGATAGTTTGGAAAAGAATCTAATCAAAGTGAAGTAACTCAGAAAGTAATTACTACTCTGAAAAACAATCACAGCGTGATGTTATTACTCTGAAATACAACCACAGTGTGATATTACTACTCTGAAATACCACCACAGTGTGATGTTACTACTCTGAAATACAACCACATTGTGATATTACTACTCTGAAAAACAAGCACAGTGTGATATTACTATTCTGTAAAAACAACCACAGTGATATTACTACTCTGAAATACAACCACATTGTGATATTACTACTCTGAAAAACAAGCACAGTGTGATATTACTATTCTGTAAAAACAACCACAGTGATATTACTACTCTGAAATACAACCACAGTGTGATACTACTACTCTGAAAAACAACCACAGAGTGATATTACTACTCTGCGAAAAACAATCAGTGATATTACTACTGAAAAACAACTACAGTGATATTACTACTCTGAAATACAACCACATTATGATATTACTACTCTGAAAAACAACCACAGTGATATTACTACTCTTAAAAGCAACCACAGTGTGACATTTTTTATCTGAAAAACAACCATAATGTGATAGTACTATGAAATAAAACCACAGTGTTATATTACTACTCTGAAAAACAACCACAGCGATATTACCACTGAAATACAACCACAGTGTGATATTACTACTCTTAAAAAACACAATATGATACTACTATGAAAAAACAGTCACCGTGTGATATTACTACTCTGAAATACAACCACAGTTTGATATCACTACTCTGAAAAACAACCAGTGATATTACTACTCTGAAATACAACCACAGTGTGATATTACTACTCTTAAAACAACCACAGTGAGATGATACTACTCTGAAAAATAACTGCAGTGTGATATTACTACTCTAAAAAAACAACCACAGTGTGATATTTCTACTCCGAAAAAACATCCACAGTGTGATATTACTACTGTGAAACAAGAAAACTCCTAACGGCATTATGCAGGTTTTTTTTTTTTTGGTTTTTTTTTTTTTTTTTTTTTTGTTTTTTTTTGTTGTTGTTGTTTTGCATTATGCAGGTTTTTTTTTTTTTTTTTTTTTTTTTTTTTTTTTACATAACGGGGTGAGGACAGCTTTAAGTGCGTGCAACCCCGCCGTTATTAAATTGCTCAACGGCTTCGACTTGACACGAAACACAGCTATACTTGGAGGCTGTTTTAATGGCTCATGCTAGGGGTGGGATCAAGGCTTGGAGTCTGGGCTGGATGAAGCTAAGACATATTATTCGTCCCTTTTTTGTTTGTTTTGTTTTTTGTTGTTTTAATATGCTTTCTTTTAGTTCTTCTGAGAGCAAATAGGACATTACTTTGAGAAAATCGGTAGATGTAATGACGAGAAAAACAAAAGATAACCAACTGCTGGCGCCCATGTTGGTCGACGGACCAAGTCATTTTAACTCAACGAGACCCCGAAAGAAACATACTTGGTAAATTTCTTAAAACTCCGGCCAGTCGTCTCTGAGACAAGACCAGATTTTGCAATGCAATTTTTCATTTGCAAGATGGCAACTGTGTTGTTTTTAGAATTCCATTACGATATGACCCATATCATGAGAGAAACGCGTGTGAAAGATTCCGACAAATTTTCTCAAGTAGATCAGAGGCGATAACGAGGATATCAGATAAATGCGGCTGTAATATTGGCTGACGGACAGGAATATCTTCATTTTGACAAAACTAAAGACCCCGACGTAAATAGTAAAATACCAAAGACATTTTTTCAACCCGAAAGTACTGACATTTTCTTATTTTTACGAAAACATACGAAAGCTCCTCGCCGAGACGCTTCTTATGAGTACCCATGGCATATGTTTTCGGTGGAGATATATGATGATTATGTGAATACTGCCCTCTTATCTGGAGCTATGAGATACCCTTGGAAAGTTTCAACAAAAAGTTTCAACAAAATCCAGTGAATGGTCTGAGTAGATACGATAACGCAACCAACACTGGGCGGCAATGGATACGATAACGAGACAAACACTGGCCGGCAAAAGATACGACAATACTGGCCAGCAGTAGATACGATAACGAGACCGATACGGGCCGACAATGGATACGATAACAAGACTATCACTGGCCGGCAATAGATACGATAACGAGACTAACACTGGGCGACAATAGACACGATAACGAGACCAACACTGAGCGATAATGGATACGATAACAAAACCGACACTGGCCGGCAATAGGTACGATAACGAGACTAGCACAGGCCGGCAATGGTTACGATAACGAAACCAACATGGGCCAGCAATAGATACGATGACGAGACCAACACTGGCCGGCAATGGATACGATAACGAGACCAACAGGTCGGCAATGGATACGATAACGAGACCAACACTGGCCGGCAATAGATTTGATAACGAGACTAACACTGGCCGGCAATAGATACGACAACGAGACCAACACTAGCCGGCAACCGATACGATAACGAGACAAAGTGTTAGGTACGATAACAAGACCAACACTGGGCGGCAATGGATTCGATAATGAGACCAACACTGGCCGGCAATAGATATGATAACGAGACCATCACTGGCCGGCAACAGATACAATAACGAGACCAAAACTGTTAGACAATAAACACGATAACGAGACCAACACTGGGCGGCAATGGATTCGACAATGAGACCAGCATTGGTCGGCAATAGATACGATAACGAGACTATCACTAGCCAGCAATGCATACGACGACGAAACCAAAAGTGGCTGACAATAGATAACGAGACCAACACTGGTCGGCAATTTATACGATAACGGGACCAACACTAGTTGGCAAATTATACGATAACGGGACCAACACTAGGCGGCAATGGACACGATAACGAAACCAACATTGACCAGCAGTGATACAATAACGAAACAAATATTGGCCAACAACTAGATCATGCAAGGAGAGTGTAAACAAGGTTTCAACAAAATTACTTCAATGGTTCTAGAGAAGATGTGATAAATAGGAAATAAATGGTCGACGGACCGAAACTGGTTTTTTGTTGTTGTTGTTGTTGTTGTTGTTTTTTGTTGTTGTTGTTGTTGTTTTTGTGTGTGTGTTTTGTTTTGTTTTGTTTTTTGTTGTTGTTTTTTTGTTTGTTTGTTTTTTGTATTTTATTTTTTTTACTTTTTATTTATTTATTTTTATTTATTTATTTATTTATTTTTTTTTTTTGTTTTTTGTTTCGTACAGACATAACGTGACCATTAGATCCGCTACGAGTTTAAAACAAGACAGTGGTCTGAGGAGATACGATAGAGAACAAAATGCTATGGTTGAACGGATGCATGGACATACAGACGGTTTTTGATTGTGTTAGGGTTTAACGACACGTCAACCCTTGTGGGTCATTTTGTGTCGTCTCCCAGAGAAAGGGAGAAAAGAGATAGAAGAGATTGTAGAAGAGATGAAAGAGAGGGACAGGTAAGAAAGACGAACAAGAATGAAAGTAAAGAAACAGAAGAAATACAACATTCCCCCTCTACCCTTACCTGCTACAAGGGTAACAGGCCTTGCCCAATTGTAAGCCAATATCAGTTGGACGCCCCGGTGACGTAAGATACATGACACCTTCGCACCACCCGACCACCCCCAACATACAGACGGACAACGAAATGTGCCTCTTTCGGTATTAGCTCTGTTGTACTCCATGATTGATATTTTAATACAGGTAAATAATTTTGTTATTACATAAACAAAGTCATATTGTTTAGAAAAAAAGAGACAGGACGCTTACTTCGTGTCCGAGTAATTCATCATAGCAAAATGGTAATTACCTTCCCTCGCTGCTCATTACATTTAGAAAATGAAGGTTCATACTTTTAGCACACCGGTTGCACAGTCTTGTTTGCATAGGTCATATATTGTTTTCACCCAGAGAAAGATAAAGAGACAGACAGAAATACAGACAGACATGCTTACAATAGGGCAGTCTTCGATGTAGATTATAGATGCCATTTTGATCAGAGAGAGAGAGAGAGCGACAAAGAGAAACAGACAGACACTTACAATAGGGCAGTCTCCGATGATGATTACAGATGCCGCTATGAATGCAGTACACTCCACCGTCCCGTCGGATGTCTTTGCCGACACATTTGTATACAACGTGGTATTAGGATTCAATACTGTGATTGTTCCACTTGGATTGCAGGCTTTAACAAGATAAAAAAAAGCAAGCTAAAATGATGGAAGTTGTGGTTATAATTAGTATTTCATGCCTGGGGGCCCGAACAAATATCTTTGCAAACCGTGTAGATCTTGACGAGAGTCTCATCTGGATCTACACCGTTTGCCGTTGTGTTCTTGATTTTAGACTATCACTCGTATTTGTCAACAATGGACGTGTTCAAATTCAGAGGCGGACGAGTCCACTTGAGAATCTCAATGGGGTTAAAAGGGGTTAAACGTTTCTGTGAAGAAAAGAGACCGACCAGCTTGCGTTCTCTTTATGTCAGTAGATTATACAGTCTTTAATGTTTGTCTTGCTTAGGCAAATACTGATTAGAATGCATAGTTGTGTATCCATACTGGGTCTTCAGATTCTGTGTGTACACCCGTCCCCTCTTCGCACCACACACAGAATCCGTTTAACAATTGATTGTGCTCCTGATTTAGTGCCCAGCTGGCATTATCCTTCAATCTATATTGGATTGTAAGCGACCCGACAGGAATCTTATCGGGCCGATTACGTTTAAATAATATGAACCATCTCCAATAATACGGACCAATTCAAATATGAACCGTCTCATAATATGAACCGGCTCCAATAATATGAGCCGTTTCTAATAATATGAACCGTCTCAACATGAACTGGCTCAACTGATATGACCCGGCTCATATTAATCGGCTCCAATAAAATGAACCGTCTCCAATAATATGAACCGGCTCTACTAATATGAACCGGCTCCACTAATATAAAATTGGATTCAATAGCATGAACCGGCCCCAATAATATGACCCGGCTCCAATAATACGTACCGTCTACGATATTATGAACCGTCTCCAATAATATGTACAGTCTCCAATATGTACAGTCTCCAATAATATGTACAGTCTCCAATAATATGAACTGGCTCCAATTTTATAAACCGGCTCCAATAATATGAACTGGCTCCAATTTCATGAACCGGCTCCAATGATATGAACTGGCTCCAATAATATGAACCGGCTCCAATATGAACCGGCTCCAATTATATGAACCAGCTCGTTTATTATATGAACCGGCTCCAATAACATGAACCGGAGCGTGAGACACTGCTTTGACACATGTACATTCCGCGAAGACTTAGTTCAGCACATGTGTGCATGCAGTCTGATCGACTTCGCTAGGCACTCTGTTAACATGATTTAATGCTTCTTTGAGTGGACAGCGAAAACTGATCAGGTCAGCAAGTGTGTGCGTGCAGTTTGATCGGCTTCGCTAGGCTCTCTGTTAACATGATTTAATGCTTCTTTGAGTGAACAGCGAAAACTGATCAGGTCAGCAAGTGTGTGCGTGCAGTTTGATCGGCTTCGCTAGGCGCTCTGAATAACATGATCCAATGCTTCTCTAAGTGGACAGCGAAAACTGATCAGACTGCGCAAGTAGGAAAGTTGACCCGAGGTTTGACTAGGTGTACATGCACATGAAGACACAGTTGGTAGCCTTGTGTGTCACATTTACGCGCATTGTGCCCCTCGTGAGTGCAGTCTATTCACAGCAAGGGGCTGTGTGGACAGCAGAGGGTCCAATGACGTGCCAGATCAACCTGCTTATTAAACCTTTACCACTCTCTGGGCATTTTCAGCAGACGACAGATTGATGATATTTTTCTTATTTTTCCCAGAAAACAGGATTTGACATTTCATGCAAATTGTCTCCTTAGGAGACAATTTGCATGAAATGTCATATCCTGTTTTCTGAGAAAAATAAGAAAAATATTTCAAAATGTCGTCTGCTGAAAATTTTACCCAGAGTGCTAAGCGTTAAACCTTTACCACTCTATGGGCATATTCCACAGAGGACAAATTGATAATTCTCTTATTTGCAATATAAAATAGGCTTTAACATTCCATGCAAATTTTCTCCAGAAGAGAATTTGCATGAACTGTCAAAGCCAGTTTCTGAAAAAGAAAATATTTCAAAATGTCGTCTGGTGATATTTTAACCCAGAGTGCTAAGCGTTTATGCAAAACTACTGACTTTTTTTTCAGCAAAACTTTTAGCGTATATGCCAGATTTGGTGATCAAAGATTTAACGATACGATAACTAACGAGATCGTTAGTTTTGAACAACTAAGCCCTGTTCGTGATTACACTCTTTGCATGTGCAAGATGATCTGGGTTCGCATTTTTTCTGCATGTTTATTGACTTACAATATTCTAATTCAACATCGTCGCCGTAGACTTCAAAATAGGCCGCCATCAGCATAGCCACCAGTATGACAACTTTCAACATTTCTGTAACAAAAAAGAATGAATCTTATTTGATTTAAACCTTAAAGTGCTAATCCGATCTACAGCAGACGGCTATTTTATATATATTTGTTTATTTTATTTTTTTTTTTATTTATTTTTTTATTTATTTTTTTTTTTTTCAGGGAAAACAACGTTTAATAGAGGATTTACATGAATTGCGAAGTCATTTTCTTTGCGTGAATTGCGAAATCATTTTCTTTGAAAAAAAAAAAAAAAAAAAAAAAAAACAGAATGTCGCCTACTGCACGTTTACTAAGCAGCATTTCATCGCTGTCGTTGGGTGCGATATTATGTCAATTGAGTTAACCCTTTAAGAGCTTAGCATTTTCAAGCTTGTCTTCTCTGTTAAAAAAAACTATGTCACATTGTGTTAGGCCTCGGTGGCATTGAAATGATTTGTCCTTTTCTTGTTCTCAAACGATCAGCTTAATTATTAATCAACTTAGTAATTATTACTCTAATGTATGCCAAACATCCTGCATCATACCAATGCAATGTTTATGGAATGTTTGGCATAATTTCCATCACGAAAACACGCCTATATAATTTTGACCCCCTTAAACCCCACTTATATATAGTAAAACTGGGGGTTACAGGGGTATACATTATTTTTCTTATTTCTGCTCAAAAACAAAGATTGTGGGTACTCGTTAGAACCGCCTCGCCGAGGCGGTTCTAAAGAGTACCCACAATCTATGTTTTGAGCAGAAATATGTAAAATATAGGAATTTTTTATCTGAAAATTTTCATTTTTTGGTGGTAAAATTTTCAATATATTTGAATAGGCGTGTTTTCGTAATGTACGATTTTGGTCCAAGCTTTATACGAGGGCTAATACTAACAGTTACAAGGATTTAGGGGATAAACCGAGGGTTTCAGGAGAGCCAATATTTTACGGTGTTAACCTGGCCAATACTTTACGGCATTAACCAGTCGATGACACTTTTAACACAGTAATAGTTCTGTTTGGTGCTCAGAGTACACAAGAAACCTCCTGATGTTAGAGCTACATTTGCAGACTGCAGCAGTTCTGATTATCTATTCAAACAAAGCGATCTTCTCCAATGTCTAATTCACTGCATAGTGAAGCAAGCAATAAGAACAAGTCTGCTCAAAAAGACGTTTTATTGACTTTCAGCACTTTCAAAGTTGAAAACAAAAATGTTGATCAATAAAGATGTCATGAAATGGATGTTTATACATTGGCCCTGTTACAGGTCCTCGGGCAGTCGTATTGGCATGTTTTTTTTTTTTTTTGCATTGACCTATCACAGGTCCTCGGGCAGTCGTATTGGCCTTCAGATAGCTATTGGCCCTCGGCTTCGCCTCGGACCAATAGAGCTTGACGTCATTTGATGGGAATTTCGAATTAAATAACGTTATGGTTTTACTCAGACATTTGTGCAAGACATTTATGAAAAGTAAAATGACGTTTGATTTATACAAAGCGAGATATGACTAGAAATGCTATTTTTAATTAAGGGCTCATAACTCGATAATGTATGACTACCTCCATATTGTATGACTGGGAAAGAATTACCTTTGTGACTTTCAAAGTCAGACGTTTGATAAAAGTGACCATGAAAACATTTTAACGAAAGAAGTACAACACGAGCTGGTACTCAAAACTCGACACTGTACTTTTTATTGCCTTTGAGTATATATATGGTAATAAAATCCTATTTCTGCATCCTATTATGGTTTTAGATTATTGATTCTGTTGGTAATTTGAAGATGCGTAATAGCAAGTATTTCAAAAGAGTCAGTTATCTTTTACCCTTTTGCCTGTTGTGACTGAGTATTATGCTAACATACATAGAAAACATAAATTTGATAACTGATTAGTTTCTACATTTAAGCAAAATATTAAAATTATTTCTGGGCAGTATCTGCATAAATCATAGGATAATGAGTGCAAGAAAGAGAAAACGTGTCTTTGAGCTTGCTGATTGTCTATGATTTATAATACTCAAGGAATAGTTTCAAACTTTACAAAGAAAGTATACTGTTTTGAAGTTTATTTTCAATTTCAGGACACAACTAAATTTGCATCAGTAAACATTCCTTTAGCCAATTTGTATCCTGAAAAGGATAGGATGCGTCTCGTATCACTACATTCTTCAAGGGGTTTAATAGCCATTGGTTTATTATTGTAAAATCTTTCGTAGTTAGGATTAAAAACACAATCATAAGCTGTATTTCGTGGATTTGCGGCTAATTTAGTAACATATTGAAGAGACAATTTTTCCCTTCTTATATACAGTGATGGTTTAATAGCCATTGGTTTATTATTGTAAAATCTTTCGTAGTTAGGATTAAAAACACAATCATAAGCTGTATTTCGTGGATTTGCGGCTAATTTAGTAACATATTGAAGAGACAATTTTTCCCTTCTTATATACAGTGATGGTTCATTTGATTCAGCGTATAAACTTTCGATGGGGGAAGTACGGAAAGCCCCTAGAGCCAAACGTAAACCTTGGTGATGAATAGTATCTAAAGATTTCAAATAAGATTTTTTAGCGGATCCATAAACTATGAATCCATAATCCAAATTGGAACGAATTAAAGATCTATAAAAATTTAAAAGAACAGTACGATCTCCTCCCCAGTCTGAGCTGGAGAGAACTTTAAGAATATCAAGTGCTTTTAAACATTTAGCTTTGAAAGCTTTGATGTGTGGGATAAAAGATAATTTGTTATCGAACAAAAGACCCCAGAATTTTGCTTCACTGACGACTGGAATGGGACTACCATATATGGTAAGATGAGGATCTAAATGTAACTGTCGTATCTGACAAAAATGAATGCATTGAGTTTTTGTTTTTGAAAATTTGAAACCATTTTCTGTTGCCCAATCTTCTATATTATTTAAACATCGTTGTAGTTTGAATTCAATGGTTTCCATATTTTTCGACCTAATAAATATTCCAAAATCGTCAACAAAAAGTGAACAATCAAGATCTTTCACACATTTAACAATATCGATAATTTTAATGCCAAACAAGGTAGGTGATAAAATGCTTCCCTGTGGTACACCTTGTTCTTGTTTAAATATGTCGATAACGTATTACCTATTCGAGCATTAAATGTTCGATCTGATAAAAAAAATTGAATAAAAAGTGGTAATCGGCCTTTAAGGCCTAATTTATGTAAATCTTTCATGATGCCATGTTTCCAAGTAGTATCGTAAGCTTTTTCAAGGTAAAAAAATACAGCTACGACATGTTCTTTTTTAACAAAGGCATCACGAATAAATGATTCCAAACGAATCAAATGATCGTTTGTACAGTTATTTTTTCTGAATCCAGCTTGATATTTTGTTATAAGCTGGTTTGATTACAAGAACCAAACCAGCCTATCATTAATCATTCTCTCCATCGTTTTACATAAACAACTTGTCAAAGTAGTTGTAGTAGTGTCAAAGCAATAGGTCTATAGTTAGTAGCTTCAGTATGATCTTTATTTGGTTTTGGTATAGGTATAATCGTTGCTTTACTCCAATCTTTTGGAAATTTTCCAGTGATCCAAATATCATTTAAAATATTTAATAAAGTTTTTAAAGCGTTATCGGGTAAATGTTTAAGAATTTGATAATGAATGTCATCAGGATGGATGGATGGATGGATGGATGGATATTTTGTTTATAGACGCTCAACCCTAAAAGGGCATATAGCGTCTAATAAGTTTTATGTTATGATGATTTTATTTAATGAGAAATTTAAAAATATCTAGGATTGATGTGTTCATTTTAAAAAGATAAAGTATCAATGATTTTAAGTTATTAAAAATACTGATCATATTTTATTAAAAAGACCGATCCCTTTAAGAAAGTCGAGTATTTTCAGAGTTGGCATATCAAAAAGTTCCTTTATAGTTTTTATATTAAAATACTTTGTGCGAATGTGATTAAATTCAGCACAAGTGATAAGAAAATGTTTGACTGTGAAAGGTTTATTACAAGGAATGCAGAATGGAGCTTGTTCATTTTTTAATATGTAAGAATGAGTAATTCTAGTGTGTCCAATTCTACATCTCGTGATTTTTGTTTGATCTTTTCTGCTGTAATTAGAGAATGTGCATTTGCTGTTAAAATTTGGTTTTATTTCATTTAGTTTATTTTGAGTTTGTGTTTCCCAAACAGACTGACATTTATTGTTAATGTATAGACGGATGTTCGATTTAAAGTCGGAGTGAGGAATTTTAAAATTGGTTATCACTAAGGACAGTGCAGATTTAGCTTCTAAATCAGCTAATTCATTTCCACGGATATTAACGTGGCTGGGAAGCCAACAAAATACAATTTCTTTTGAAACTGAAAGGTAATAATATTTTTTAAGAATTTGCTGAATTAATGGGTTTCTATGGTGTAAATCTTTAAGAGATTTTAATACAGAAAGAGAATCTGAATATATGATGAACTGTTTTTCAGACTGATCTCTGATATGGTAAAGTGCAATATCAATTGCCTTGGCTTCGGCGGTAAAAATGGAACTATTATCAGGTAATCTGATACTGTCAGTAAAATTTGGACTAATAACAGAACAAGCAACTTTCTCATCTTGTTTCGAACCATCTGTATAAATTGACAGGTAATGTTTATAATTTGATTTGATTTCTAAAAATTCATTTTTAAAAATATGCGACTCAACTTCTGTTTTTTTATTTTTATGAAGGTCTAATATAATCTTTGGAGGGTTTAACGTCCATGGCTCTTTTGATGGAAAAGAAAAATGCTGAACATTTTTAACATTAATATTGGCCTCTTCAAGTAACGGTTGTATTCTCAGGCCAAGGGGTTTAATAGCCGTTGGTTTGTTGTTGTAAAATCTTTCATATTTCGGGTTAAAAACACAATCATAAGCTGAATTATGTGGATTGGCGGCTAGTTTAGTAACATATTGAAGAGACAATTTATCTCTTCTTATATATAGTGATGGTTCATTTGATTCAGCGTATAAACTTTCGATGGGGGAAGTACGAAAAGCCCCTAGAGCCAGACGTAAACCTTGGTGATGAATAGTATCCAAAGATTTCAAATAAGATTTTCTTGCGGATCCATAAACTATGGATCCATAATCGAGTTTAGATCTAATTAAAGATCTATAGAGATTTAAAAGAACAGTACGATCTCCTCCCCAGTCAGAACTGGAGAGAACTTTAAGAATATCAAGAGCTTTTAAACATTTAGCTTTTAAAGCTTTGATGTGTGGTATAAAAGATAATTTGTTATCGAACAAAAGACCCAGAAATTTTGCTTCACTGACGACTGGAATGGGACTACCGTATATGGTGAGATGAGGATCTAAATGTAGCTGACGTATCTGACAAAAATGAACGCATTGAGTTTTTGTTTTTGAAAATTTGAAACCATTTTCTGTTGCCCAATCTTCTATATTATTTAAACATCGTTGTAGTTTGAATTCAATGGTTTCCATATTTTTCGATCTAATAAATATTCCAAAATCGTCAACAAAAAGTGAACAATCAAGGTCTTTCACACATTTAACAATATCGTTAATTTTAATGCCAAACAAGGTAGGTGATAAAATGCTTCCCTGTGGTACACCTTGTTCTTGTTTAAATATGTCGATAACGTATTACCTATTCGAACATTAAATGTTCGATCTGATAAAAAATTCTGAATAAAAAGTGGTAATCGGCCTTTAAGGCCTAATTTATGTAAATCTTTCATGATGCCATGTTTCCAAGTAGTATCGTAAGCTTTTTCTAAGTCAAAAAATACAGCTACTACATGTTCTTTTTTAACAAAGGCATCATGAATAAAAGATTCCAAACGAATCAAATGATCGTTTGTACAGTTATTTTTTCTGAATCCAGCTTGATATTTTGTTATAAGCTGGTTTGATTACAAGAACCAAACCAGTCTATCATTAATCATTCTCTCCATTGTTTTACACAAACAACTTGTCAAAGCAATAGGTCTATAGTTTGTAGCTTCAGTATGATCTTTATTTGGTTTTGGTATAGGTATAATCGTTGCTTTACTCCAGTCTTTTGGAAATTTTCCAGTGATCCAAATATCATTTAAAATATTTAATAAACTTTTTAAAGCGTTATCGGGTAAATGTTTAAGAATTTGATAATGAATGTCATCAGTACCAGCAGCTGTATCGTGAGATTTATTAAGAGCATCTAATAATTCTGAAGCTGTGAATGGTACATTATATTTTTCATGATTTAGTGACGTAAAATTTAGATGCTCTTTCTCTTGTTCCTGTTTTATGTTTTGAAAGGTTTCGGAATAATTTGCACTAGAAGAGTTTTTCTGAAAATTCTCTCCTAGTGCATTGGAAATATCTTTAGTCGTTGAGCATATATTTCCATTTGATTTAATATGGACATGCTTGTTATTTTTATTTTTGCCAGTAATTTTTCGAATCATGTCCCATATTTTCTTTGCTGGAGTTCTAGAATTAAGTTTGGAGACGTATTGCTGCCAAGATGTTCTTTTAGCCGTTATTGTCTTGCGAGCTTTTGCTCGCATTTGTTTGGCATGGATTAGATTTTCTTTTGTTGGCTGCCTATTGAACTTTCGTAAGGCAGATTTTCTTTTATTTATTGAATTTTTAACATCTTCATTAAACCAAGGTCTATTTCTTTTTGAACGTGTCGAGGACTTTGGAATACATTTTTCGGCTACATGAATTAATGTATCAGTAAAAGCTTGTATATCATCTGCTGTTTTAAACATTTCAGGATTTAATTTTTCATTACATAGCTCCATAAAATTCTCCCAGTTTGCTTTATTCAAATTCCATCGGGAATGATGGTCTTCATTTGTCGATTCAATTTCTTCAATTTTGATTGGAAAATGATCGCTCCCATGAAGGTCATCTAAAACTGACCAATCAAAATTTAAGTAAATATTTGGAGAGCATATAGACAAATCTAAAGCAAAATAATTTCTTGTAGGAGAATGAAGATAAGTTGGTTGTTTATCGTTAGATAAACATAAATCATTTTCTGCAATAAAATTTTCTATTATTTCTCCTTTGTCATTTGTATCCAGACAACCCAATAGTTTGCTGTGACTATTAAAGTCACCTAATAATAAATAAGGACGAGGTAACTGGTTTATAAGATTTTCTAAATCGTGTTTAGAAAATTTACAGTGTGGAGGAAGATATAGAGAACAAATTGTTATGGATTTAGACAGAATGACATTTACAGCAACAGCTTGTACATTTCTATTTATATCTATCTGTCTATGAGGAACATTTGATTTTACAAGGATAGATGAACCTCCTGAGGCTTTCTGATTTTCAGTTGCGATATGATTATATAAACTATAATTTTTAAAATTAATATTATCTGTATTTTTTAAAAAGGTTTCCTGGAGACAAAAGACAGTCGGAGAAAGTAGTGTTGTTAAAATTAAAATTTCGTTATAATTTGCTTTTAGTCCTCGACAGTTCCACTGAATAATTGATTTATTATCCATGATAAATGGAGAGGTGATTTGAAAATAAGGAACTTAATCCTTTTGTTTTCTCTGAGACTGCGAGAACATGGATGAGTCAGTCTCTAACTCCATGTTCTCAAGGGAATCGAACCGATTGACCAATTTGATCGGATCGGCCGACGCCCCTTTACTATATGGATTTGGTTCTTTATCTTTTTCTTTTCCATTTTTTTCCTTTCTGGTCAGCTGTCCTGGACCTGGATCTCTGTTGTGATCCACTTGTTTTAGTCGGCTGTGTTTGTGAACTGTTTTGAGATTTTGTTGGTGGTCTAGATTGATGAGTAGATGTGGGGTTAGGTTTAGGTTTTAGAGTAGGAGTAATAACTGTTGAATTTGCTTTGATGACAGAATCTTTTTCGTTAAACTGGGTAGAACTTTTTTTGGTTTCAGGTTTAGTGTTTAGGGATTGAACAACTTTTGCAAAGGTGATTTCAGGTTGATTTTCTTGTATTTTTTTGGCTTCCAAATAAGTAATTTTTTGTGTAACTTTAATTTTCATTATTTCTTTCTCTTTTTTCCAAATTTCACACTGAATTGATTTTGATTGATGGTTTTTGTGACAGTTCACACACTTGGCTTCATTTTTACAAGCATTTGTAGGGTGATCAAAGTCACCCATACCACATTTTTCACATACTGATCCAGGTAATTCAGGACAGCCGTTTTCATGATGTCCAAACCTCTGACAGTTGAAACACCGCAGAGGATTTGGAATGTAGACTTCAACCGGTATAATTCGGTAAAAGATTTTTAGTGATTTCGGTAAAGTTGTGGTGTTGAAAGTTAGTAAAAGTGTATTTGTTTCTATAAAGTTTCCATCTTTTTTAATTTTAAAACGTTTGCAAGCTGTTACTCCTTGTGTGTTAAGATATTCTGTGATATATTCTTCAGTTTCATGTTTTAGCATTCTGTCACGGATAATACCTTTGCAACTGTTGAGAGTTTTATGTTCCGTGACAGTGACATTAATATTAAAAAAATTTGTAAGTTTCAAAAGATTATCAGTTTGAGATTTTCTGTTTGTTTCAACCAAAAGAGTTCCATTTTTAATTTTTTTACATTTTTTGGAGTGCCTATAATAGATTCTATTTGCTTTTCTATGATGAAAGGAGACAGTGAAGTAATTGGTTTGTCTTCCTTACTTGAAATCACTAAAAATTTTGGAAAGTTCTCATTCGCTTTAAACGTAAAGGTAGTCGGTTGCGTGTCGTCCTCCGAAGAGTCGAACGCCAGAAATCGTTTTCGAGAGGCCATGGTGATAATTTTTTTGGTTCGATAGCTATGCGCCCCACCCTCCATGGAGCCCTACAAGGGGACGTTTAACAGAAATGGATCTCCTATTTCTAACGTCAAGGCTACATTGCTATTATACTCGGTGTCAAGATCAGAGTCTTCAGCTCGGCCTCATGCTTAGACGATTTCCCACCTATTCATCTAAATTTCCATAGAAAAATTTATGAACAGTTGAGTTCATCCCCCTATCCACAGCCTCCACTCACAGAGGTTTCCGCCAAAGCCCCAATACAAGCCCACCAATTGACCTTTCAGCCGCCGCCCATTGAAACTCACTTAAAGTTAGAGGAACATGAGAAAAATAAGCCCGGTTTGGTACCATAAAGATACGTATGAAAGAGAGAAAGAAGCTAAGAACAAGTTGTGCGCTTCTAGAGCTTGGCACGACTGAGCCGATTGATCCAGGCCGGATCTAACCCAGACCGCTCTTCTATCTGAAATAAGGGCCAAAATGATGTGTTGAAAAGCTGGAGATCCCTGGGCTTTCCTCAATCATCAGGTTCCCCTCTCCCAGCATACGAGACGCCACCCACGGCAAACAGGTGGTTCCTGTTTTAATAGGGGATTACACCCCATCCACTACAGAAGGAAAGTGATTTGTAAATTTTATTCCCTACAGACAAGGGAGGCCGAAAACGTCTGGGAAATTGAAAGGTTATTTTTAACGTTAGGAGATCCATATTTAAAATAAACAGTTTATTAAAGAAAGAAGGATTCATTTTGAATTCATTTTTTAAGAGAGTCAAACAAACAAGCTGTGTTAGATGATATGTAGCTTTCAAATGATATGTAGCTTTCATACCTTGAAAAACGTTTAGTTTTTTATCTAACAATATTAAATGCATCTTACTTTTTAATGTGGAGAATGCTAGAGCTCGGAAAAATGACACAAACACAAGACAAACACATATGTTAAATACAGATGAGGTTATAATCTTCGTCCCATGTGCGACCCACGGGCACAGGATGATACACAAACAAATGAAGCATGTTAGTAACATGAGATAGGAAAGGTTTAAAAGGATAGATCTCGCGAAATTTGTTTTTCCAATTTAAGATGCATTTCAATAAATGTAATTTTATAGTCTGGAGTTATACCGGTTGAACGGACGGTTGCTCTGTTATGTTAGGGGTTTTACCCAACTGCCACAGAAGCGGAAGGCAGCCACCTATTTCGAGGGCCCGGGTGGTCACGGGCGGCCTCTTTTAGACGGCTCGTACGTCACGCAGAGGGTACGTCTAGCCTATTCTAAGCCCGGAACCAGCACGGGGCGAATGTCATCAAGATCAGCAGCTGTATCGTGAGATTTATGAAGAGCATCTAATAATTCTGAAGCTGTGAATGGTACATTATATTTTTCATGATTTAGTGACATAAAATTTAAATGCTCTTTCTCTCGTTCTAGTTTCATGTTCTGAAAATTTTCCGAGTAATTTGCACAACAAGAGGTTTTCTGAAAATTCTCTCCTAGTGCATTGGAAATATCTTTAGTCGTTGAGCAAATATTTCCATTTGATTTAATATGGACATGCTTGTTATTTTTATTTTTGTCAGTAATTTTTCGAATCATGTCCCATATTTTCTTTGCTGGAGTTCTAGAGTTAAGTTTGGAGACGTAGTGCTGCCAAGATGTTCTTTTAGCCGTTTTTATCGTCTTGCGAGCTTTTGCTCGCATTTGTTTGACATGGATTAGATTTTCTTTTGTTGGCTGCCTATTGAACTTTCGTAAGGCAGATTTTGTTTTATTTATTGAATTTTTAACATCGTTATTAAACCAAGGTCTATTTCTTTTGGAACGTGTCGAGGACTTCGGAATACATTTTTCGGCTACATGAATTAATGTATCAGTAAAAGCTTGTATATCATCTGCTGTTTTTAACATTTCAGGTTTTAATTTTTCATTACATAGCTCCATAAAATTCTCCCAGTTTGCTTTATTCAAATTCCATCGGGAATGATGGTCTTCATTTGTCGATTCAATTTCTTCAATTTTAATTGGATAATGATCGCTCCCATGAAGGTCGTCTAGAACTGACCAATCAAAATCTAAGTAAATATTTGGAGAGCATATAGACAAATCTAAAGCAAAATAATTTCTTGTAGGAGAATGAAGATAATTTGGTTGTTTATCGTTAAATAAACATAGATCATTTTCTGCAATAAAATTTTCTATTATTTCTACTTTGTCATTTGTATCCAGACAAACCAATAGTTTGCTGTGACTATTAAAGTCACCTAATAATAAATAAGGACGAGGTAACTGGTTTATAAGATTTTCTAAATCGTGTTTAGAAAATTTACAGTGTGGAGGAAGATATAGAGAATAAATTGTTATGGATTTAGACAGAGTGACATTTACAGCAACAGCTTGTAAATTACTATTTATATCTATCTGTCTATGAGGAACATTTGATTTTACAAGGATAGATGAACCTCCTGATGCTTTCTGATTTTCAGTTGCGATATGATTATATAAACTATAATTTTTAAAATTAATATTATCTGTAGTTTTTTAAAAAGGTTTCCTGGATACAAAAGACAGTCGGAGAAAGTAGTGTTGTTAAAATTAAAATTTCGTTATAATTTGCTTTGAGTCCTCGACAGTTCCACTAAATAATTGATTTTTATCCATGATGAATGGAGAGATGATTTTAAAATAAGGAACTTAATCCTTTTGGTTTCTCTGCGAGAACATGGAGGAGTCAATCTCTAACTCCATGTTCTCAAGGGAATCGAACCGATTGACCAGCTTGGTCGGATCGGCCGACGCCCCTTTACTGTATGGATTCGGTCCTTTCTCTTTATCTTTTCTTTTCCATTTTTTTCTTTCTGGTCAGCTGTCCTGGACCTGGATCTCTGTTGTGATCCACTTGCTTTATTAGGCTGTGTTTGTGAACTGTTTTGAGATTTTGTTGGTTGTCTAGACTGATGAGTAGTTGCGGGTTTAGGTTTAGGTTTTAGAGTAGGAGTAATGACTTTTGAATTTGTTTTAATGACAATCTTTTTCGTTAAACTGGGTAGAAGTTTCTTTGGTTTCAGGTTTAGTGTTTAGGGATTGAACAACTTTTGCAAAGGTAATTTCAGGTTGGTTTTCTTGAATTTTTTTAGCTTCCAAATAAGTAATTTTTGTGTAACTTTAATTTTCATAATTTCTTTCTTTTTTTTCCAAATTTCATACTGATTTGATTTTGATTGATGATTTTTGTGACAGTTCACACACTTAGCTTCATTTTTACAAGCATTTGTATGGTGGCCAAAGTCACCCATACCACATTTTTCACATACTGATCCAGGTAATTCAGGACGGCCATTTTCATGATGTCCAAACCTCTGACAGTTGAAACACCGCAGAGGATTTGGAATGTAGACTTCAACCGGTATAATTCGGTAAAAATTTTTTAGTGATTTCGGTAAAGTTGTGGTGTTGAAAGTTAGTAAAAGTGTATTTGTTTCTATAAGTTTCCATCTTTTTTAATTGTAAAACGTTTGCAAGCTGTTACTCCTTGTGTTTTAAGATATTCGGTGATAGTTTCTTCAGTTTCATGTTTTAGCATTCTGTCACGGATAATACCTTTGCAACTGTTGAGTGTTTTATGTTCCGTGACAGTGATATTAATATTTAAAAAAAATGTAATTCTCAAGAGATTATCAGTCTGAGATTTTCTGTTTGTTTCGACCAAAAGAGTTCCATTTTTTAATTTTTTAACATATTTTGGAGTGCCTATAATAGATTCTATTTGTTTTTTCTATGATGAATGGAGACAGTGAAGTAATTGGTTTGTCTTCTTTACTCGAAATCATTAAAAATTTCGCGAAGTTCTCATTAGCTTTGAATGTAAAGGTAGTCGGTTGCGTGTCGTCCTCCGAAGAGTCGAACACCAGAAATCGTTTTCGAGAGGCCATGGTGATGAAGTTTTTGATTCGATAGCTATGCGCCCCACCCTCCATGGAGCCCTACAAGGGGACGTTTAACAGAAATGGATCTGCTATTTCTAACGTCAAGGCTACATTGCTATTATACTCGGTGTCAAGATCAGAGTCTTCAGCTCGGCCTCATGCTTAGACGATTTCCCACCTATTCATCTAAATTTCCAATGAAAAATTTATGAACAGTTGGGTTCATCCCCCTAACCACAGCCTCCACTCATAGAGGTTTCCGCCAAAGCCCCAATACAAGCCCACCAATTGACCTTTCAGCCGCCGCCCATTGAAACTCACTTAAAGTTAGAGGAACATGAGAAAAATAAGCCCGGTTGGTACCATAAAGATACGTATGAAAGAGAAGCTAAGAACAAGTTGTGCGCTTCTAGAGCTTGGCACGACTGAGCCGATTGATCCAGGCCGGATCTAACCCAGACCGCTCTTCTATCTGAAATAAGGGCCAAAATGATGTGTTGAAAAGCTGGAGATCCCTGGGCTTTCCTCAATCATCAGGTTCCCCTCTCCCAGCATACGAGACGCCACCCACGGCAAACAGGTGGTTCCGGTTTTAATAGGGGATTACACCCTATCCACTACAAGAGGAAAGTGATCTGTAGATTTTATTCCCTACAGACAAGGGGGGCCGAAAACGTCTGGGAAATTGAAAGATTATTTTTAACATTAGAAGATCCATATTTAAAATAAACAGTTTATTAAAGAAAGATGGATTCATTTTGGATTCATTTTGGATTCATTTTTTAAGAGAGTCAAACAAATAAGCTGTGTTAGATGATATGTAGCTTTCAAATGACATGTAGCTTTCATACCTTGAAAAACGTTTAGTTTTTTATCTAACAATATTAAATGCATCTTACTTTTTAAATGTGGAGAATGCTAGAGCTCGGGAAAAAGACACAAACACAAGACAAACACATATGTTAAATACAGATGAGGTTATAATCTTCGTCCCATGTGCGACCCACGGGCACAGGATGATACACAAACAAATGAAGCATGTTAGTAACATGAGATAGGAAAGGTTTAAAAGGATAGATCTCGCGAAATTTGTTTTTTCCAATTTAAGATCCATTTCAATAAATTTAATTTTATAGTCTGTAATTATACCGGTTGAACGGACGGTTGCTCTGTTATGTAAGGGGTTTTACCCAACTGCCACAGAAGCGGAAGGCAGCCACCTATTTCGAGGGCCCGGGTGGTCACGGGCAGTCTCTTTTAGACGGCTTGTACGTCACGCAGAGGGTACGTCTGCCTATTCTAAACCCGGAACCAGCACGGGGCTTTTTGTATAGATTTGTATGCTAAAATCTGAAAATCCACTCCATTCATATACTTGGGTTTTTGAAAAAAAAAGACCCATTCATATACTTAAAAAGTTCAAAAATCTTCATATCTGACGCGTGCTAAAATAAGCCTATAGATAAGAAATTATTTTTAATTTGGCATGTTTTTTTTTTGTTTTTTTGTTTTTTTTTGTTGTTTTTTTTTTTTTTTTTTTTTTGTTTTTTTTTTGTTTTTTTGTTTTTTGTTTTTTTTTTGTTTTTGGTTTTTTTGGTTTTTTTTGGGTTTTTTTGTTTGTTTTTTTTTTTTTTTTTTGTTATTTTTAAGTTAGCAGGTTTTTTTGTTCTTGTTTTTTTTTTTGTTGTTGTTGTTGTTGTTTTTGTTTTTTTGGTTTTTTTTTTTTTTTTTTTTTTGTTTTTTTTTGTTTTTTTTTTTTTTGTTTTTTTTTTTTTTTTTTTTTTTTGTTTTTTTTTGTTTTTTTTTTTGTTATTTGGTTTTTGTTGTTTTAAATAATAATGTATAAAATAAATCTCGTGGAATTCCCAAAATGACGGATTCGCATATTGCTTGTTCAAGAAATTTCATAAAGCTTAATAAAAGCATATATTAAAGAATCACATTGTAATTCTTTATTACCTGTTACACTGAAAATTTATTAAACTTTAATATACCATTATCCCATATCTCAAAGTAAATATGGAAATTTGCGCCGGTACTTAGACCTTTACGTCTAAATATTTTGTCTTGTTTATATTGCATCTTATCTTCAAAAATTTCTGAAATACTGATAATGGGACGTCAACACGGCAAAAATTAAAACATCAGGGCCCAGTTCGTCAAAGCTAACGATGTCGTTAGTTAACGTATTGTTAAAATGTTGATCATTACATATGGCAAATATACTAATAATTTTGCTGAAAATGCATTTTGCATTTGCAAAAGCTACTCACATTTTTTTCAGCAAAAATGTCTGAATTAGATATTGTACTTACCAGACCGGTTAACATTTTGTCCACTAACGAGCTTGTTAAGCTAAAGACGCTTTGAACAACTGGGCCCAGATTTCTAAACTATTCAACAATACTTTCAAGAATGATTTCTATCCATGTGATTTAGCAGGATTCTTGTTGTAATGTTACACCTTTAGTAGCCTGGCACCACGCTATGAGTTTCACATTTTTAATCTAACAAAGGTAAAATACTCCTTCTTGACTATTTTATTACACAAATCATCTCCCTTACCTGTCAGAAACTCATAACTGATCAGCCAAATCAGAGAATACATTCCATTCCAAAAGATAGGATGTTTGTAAAATATATATAGTTTTTATGCTGATTCATACATTAGTTAGACGGGAGCCAGTCTACAACTTTTGATATATTTATACATATATCACCCGAACACTGTCCGTGGCACTGCCTCTATGTGCGTTAAAAATCAGAGACTATTACTACACTGTTCGTGCTTACTATGTAAACCCACAGATGTGACAACCCTTATCTATGAATAGACCTGTGCCGCTACTCAACTGGAAAGTGTCAGTCTTTAAAATTCGGGAAAGACCTATACATAACAGTTTCAGCGAAACATATGAATGAAGATATCCAGAAAATGCAACAATCAGGAATCAATGAGGAATACCTGTTGGGACAGATAGGCCTTAGCAAACAGTGTAGACCCAGATCAGACGCCGCAGAACGGGGCGTCTGATCAGGGTATACACTATTTGCCATACATACAGCAGTATTTTAGACACATCAACGGGTAGTATGAAGGGCTATTTCAAATTTTATGGCAAGTATTGTAAGTAGATAAGGTGTCCAATACTAGGATAAATACGGTAAAAGATGACAAGACAGTGGTACAACTGCAATAACCGACTAGCAAAGAACAACAAGAGAAGTTGTCAGCAGAAAACCCAGCGGGTACACATCGTTGAAACAACGTCGATTCGACGTCCATTCAACTTTGCATTTTCTGTGTTTCATGAGCGATATAAATGTTTTGAGGAAATTATTTGAGAAAAAAAAAAAAAAAAAAAAAAATGTGGAATTACATTCAACCGCCCATTTATATCGGCGTCTGTGGAGTAAATCTCAGACCATGTACTTTACGCATATTCAATTGGCCGAATTATTTTCGCGTGCTGAAGGTGTACCGAAACCCATAGAAAACCCGTGGAAATTCGTGATGTTTATTGTCATTCATAGACGTTCACCATTTCATCACGCACACACGATAGACACATGATTATTTGTGCTATGGATATTTTGGTTGTCAATGCAATATTGTTGAGAAATCGCCATGGTAAGGGTCGAAAATGAGTGGTTGCGCATTAGAGCTGTAACTTTTGTTTTTATTTAGATCTAATGCGTAACAACCCATTTTCGACCCTTCCCGTGGCTATTTCTCAACACTGCTGCATTCGATGACGGACGGACGGGCTGAAAAAAAATGTGCTAGGTTCAATTTTATGATACACTATGCTCCCAACTTCTTGGCCCCAATACTGCTTGCCTCTAATGGTTTTGAGATATTTAGCTTACAAGTTTAAAATGGTGAAATTTTCAAAGGGTCATAACTCAAGAAAAGAAATTCAGAAAATTTTATAAAGTTATTCAGGTCATCTACTCATCCCCTATCAGTCTATCAAGTTTCAAGGTAATAGCTTCAATACTTTAAGATATGTTGCTTACAAGTTTAAAATACCAAAATTTACAAAGGGCCGTACCTCAAGAAAAAAAAAATGATTTTTTTAGAAAGTTAATCAGGGCCCAGTTATTCAAAGCATTGTTAGCTTAACGAGCTCATTAGTAGACAAAATGTTAACTGTTCTGGTAAGTACGATGTCTAATTTGCAGGTATGTTTGCTGAAAAATGTGAGTAGCCTTTCTTCAGCAAAAATATTAACGTATAAGCCATATTTAATGATCAGGGCCCAGTTGTTCAAAGCGTCGTTAGCTTAACGAGCTCGTTAAGGGTCATTTCGTTCTGTTTTAGCAGATTCAATAGACAATATTCTGATATTTTTTGCTGAAAAATGTGAGTAGCTTTTGCACTGCAAAAACTACTCACATTTTTTTCAGCAAAAAATTTCTGCATATTTGCATATCACTGGATGTAAATTTTAATGATTCGTTAACTAACGACATCGTTAGTTTTGAACAACTGGGCCAAAAACTTTAACGATACGTTAACTAACGACATCGTTAGTTTTGAACAACTGGGCCCAAAAGTTTAACGATACGTTAACTAACGACATCGTTAGTTTTGAACAACTGGGTCCAAAAGTTTAACGATACGTTAACTAACGACATCGTTAGTTTTGAACAACTGGGCCCAAAAGTTTAACGATACGTTAACTAACGACATCGTTTGTTTTGAACAACTGGGCCCAGGTCATCTACTCATCTTTCCCTATCAGCCTGCCAAGTTTCAAGTCAATGGCTTAAACAGTTTTCAAGATATCTCGATTACAAAGTTAAAATGCCGAATTTTTATAGGACCATCATAACTCAGGAGAAACTTTTCGGATTTTTGCTCAAAAGTTAATCAGTTCATCAACTCATCATCCCCTATCAGCATATTAAGTTTCAATATCTCGAGCTCGAATACTTTTAGATCTCTTGCTTGCAAGATTTCATTGCACTTTTTCAAAGGGGCATAATTCAAGAAAGGACATAACCCTGATAAGAAAAAATACGGGTCAACTTTTTTCATGATGAATTTATATGTATTAAATTTCAAAAACCTAGCATAGACGGTTAAAAAATTATGCTATGAATAAAAACGCGTGACAAAAGAACGGGCAAATGGAACGCTCAAGGCAATATGCCCTACCAACTTCTTTGAAGTTGGTGGTATAAAAGATTATGACCGACTTGGAATGCCCAGATATTTGGTTTAATCAGTCAATCCGGGTCATCGCTGTCCGTATGTCATGAACGTCCTTTTAACATAGCGAGACCCGTGTGTAAACGGTTTTCTATTTGATTAGATTTAGGGTTTTAGGCCCAAGCAACTGTGTTAAGCACATGTCGAGTCGGTCAGTTAGTCCACTCACACGTTTCCTAGGCATACGTGCTCCTCTAAGCGATTAAACAGTACTATATGTAAATACTTTTGCCAGTAACTGTCTTTCTTAAATCCGCTGAAGGGGTGAATACTTTTTCAGAGTTGGGGGCATAATAACTGGCGTATGAAGGGAAACCATGCTCAGGTCAATGCAACTGCAAATAGCTAGACTGGGACGGGTTTCGTGTATTTTGTCAACCCAATTTAGTCTGGAGACGCCTAAAAAGATATTGGCAAACAGCGTAGACCTAGATCAGACGCCACAGAATACGGTATCTGATCAGGTTCTCCACTGTTTGCAAATAGTTCAACCATTTTTCTCTAAAAATATCTAATTCACATAGCCGGACACACCTAAAATTGAATTTGGACTTTTTCAGTATAATGTGAGAGTCTATTCAGCCTACAATGGGTTAAGCGAATGTTCTTTGCACATATAACCGAGAATTAAGCAGCCACAGAATCACTTCTAAATTATGCGCAAGATGTTCTGGACATTCTGTGTTAGAATAGAGGCTGTGCGTATGTTCGGATATGCTTTATCGATCAAAACAAATAATATACTTACTTGTTAACAAACCAAATAATATACTTACTTGTGTGTCCTTTCTCTGTATGTTCCTTTAAAAGATTTTTTCTGAGAATGAAAGATGGAACCCTTCCAAAACCGACGATCTAAATATAGCGCCACGAGCGATTCTGTCTAGTGGAAAACGTGCAGTCCATGCAAGTGTAATGAAGCGATTTCGATTAACAGTTTGTATTTAGTCCGGTAGATAAAATCGGAATCCAAAGCTAACATGCTGGTTATTCTAATCTGCTGCGTGTAGTTAGTCTTTATCACCCTCTTGGCTAATTCAGCAGACTGATGATATTTCCTATTTTTCCAGAAAATACGATTTGATATTCCATGCCAATTGTCTCTTCCAATTGTCTCCTAAGAAACAATTTGCATGAAATGTCAAACGCTATTCTCTGGGAAATAAAAGAAAATAATTGAAAATGTCTGCTGACGTGTCTACCTAGCATGCTAAAAGTAAAGTATTATCTGAAACAAGTTTATTGCTACTCTCTTAAAATGGCATAAATAAAAACTAGTTGTTCTACACAGCACAATCAGAACTGTCATTTCATACACCAGATACATTTCCGTACGTATACATTTTTTTTTTTTTTTTTTTTTTTTTTTGCAAATACAGAACTAATGAGCCGGCACACGAAAAAAGGGACCTTATGGTTTTCCGGTCTGTGGTTCTTCAAATGTGCATGCGCAGTCCCCTATTTGGTCTACAGACATGCGTGTTTTGTCTGTAGCTTCAAGATCTTTACGTCTTGTCTGCGAACAGGAAAGACTCTAGCGAGTCTGCGCTTAAGCGCAGGCTCGCCTTAGCCTTTGCTGGTCGCCTATGTAATAAGAACCTTTTTCTCACGTGCTGGCTCAATTGTGGTTCAACAGCATTAGTTTGAATAAGTTTGTTCATGTTGTAAAGATAAAGGTATCCCATAGCCTCGCGGCGGTAGAGGCGGTGGAAGATAGAGCCCACAGTTTCTTGGGCACAAAATATGGAAGGCGGCACTAAAGTCTCTATGTTTATACCTTTAACCTTCCCTCGAAGGATACCAGTCACTGCTGGGCGAGCAGAGTTTTTTAGTCGAATGTTTTAGCCAAGCTCGAACCTGCAACCATGAGCATTGCATACAAACGCTCTGACCGTTCGGCTACGGTGCCTTTCTGTTCTAGAAAGAAACTGGAAAAATGCAATAGCTCTTTAATGGTAGTCTATGTTCATATGTAAGCACCCGACTATTTGACAGAATTTTAGTTAAATAGCAATAGTATAATTAGAAAGCACCAGGTTGCAATACAGAATATGTCGCACTCTTAGCGAACTGTCGTTGACAGTAAGCTGACAACAAACGGTTATTTCACATTGGTTATTGAGGGCTCCGAAAAAATGGCCGGTGAAAGTGAGGACACATGTGAAAACCTAACGGTAAGTTAGGCCAACTGTCTGTACTGATTTTAGCTGTATATTTTAGGATATTGATTTTGTTTGTCTAGGTTAAATTTACCGTTTTCAGTCTGGGTTCAGTTATCCAAGAGAAGAAGTCAGTAGAAATTGAAATAAAACAACATTGAATTTAATAGCTTGCAGAACTGCTGTAATCCCGTATATGTTTTAGTTTACAAGGTAAGGTCCCTTACGGGAACACACCTATTCAAATATATAGAACATTTCAACTCCAAAAACTGAAAAACTTTCCGATGAAAACTGATATTCTTTTTATATTTCTGCTTAAAACAGATTGTGGGTACTCGTTAGAACCGCCTCGCTGAGGCGGTTCTAACGAGTACCCACAATCTATGTTTTTGAGCAGAAATAAGAAAAATAACATATACCCCTGTATACTAAGGTAGTAATATGTTGTTTTGCAACTAACAAATGATCGATGGAAAAGTTTCTTTCGTTTACTTGTGTATATCAAAGTACTAACAAACTGAAAGTTTTAATTTCACTTTTATAATGGTACTTTTTCAAAGTTAGCCTTACCACTCTCTGGGCTGATTCAGCAGACAACAATATGGCGACGTTTTTCTTATTTATCACTTAAAAAATTGGGATCTGACAAAATTTCGTCTGCTGAATTTTTTACCAAGCATGAAGAGCGTTAACAGGTATTTCCTGTAAATACATCTCACTTCTAAGCTAAGAACAGTTGCTCTGACGCTCTCCAGTCCAAAACAACCTGCCAAGCTTTAAGTCATGTCATCCATGTCAGATTTATATGAGCGAATGTTTATCTTGCTTGCACGTAGATTATTGCAGCTGTGGGTGTGTCAATATACAGGCAGCCATAGCAAAACGGTTATTATCTACACCACATGGAGATGAGGAGAGACACGGATTTGAATTCATTGTTGATCCATAATGCATCACTGATTATACGCGTGTTGTCTACAACTAAAACCCGGGACTATGAATAGAATAGAATATAATATTATTTATTGGAAAACCTGCATATACAGTAGGTGTTCTCCATTCACATGCACTGTTTCGGCACTACACTACACTTATATGTAGAAATTCTAAAAGGTTACCATTGTAGTACTTTATCAAAGTTTATGGGAAAAACTTTAATTTTGACAATTTCACTTTTAAAGTGGGTAGGTGCATTGGTACTGCTAAGCGCAGCTTATAGCAATCCCGGGACATCGTGACAAATTTGATATTCTCAACTACATAGTTTAATTTTGATGAGGTAAGCCTAAAAGCGAAGTGAAATGAACTGTAATTGTCTTTTAATGTTGGGGTTATTATTATAGAGGCTCGCAGGACGAGATCTCATTTAGATCTCGAGTTCACCCGGCCACTACCGTTTTTTCAAAGTGCCCATTTTTGGAGACTGGCAACGCTAAGTAGATTTGGTAGCACTAAGTTGATTTGGTATTGCTTAGGAGTCTCGGCAGCGCAAAGTAGAATTGGCAGCACTAAGTAGATTCGAAGGCGCAAAGTAGATTTGACAGCACTAAGTAGATTTAACAGGGCTAAGTAGAATTGGCAGTACTAAGTAGATTTGACAGCACTAAGTAGATTTGACAGGGCTAAGTAGAATTGACAGTACTAAGTAGATTTGACAGCACTAAGTAGAATTTGCAGTGCTTAGAAGAATTGACAGCAATAACTAGATTTGGCAGCGCTTTATGGATTTGGCAGCGCTAAGTTAATTTGGCAGCGCTAAGTTGATTTGGCAGCGCTAAGTTGATTTGGCAGCGCTACGTGGATTTGGCAGCGCTAAGTAAATTTGGCAGCTGTGTGCTGGGTATTTGAAATAAAAACTTCAATGTCCAGGAAATGCAACAGTTACATAACAGCTCTGGAAGAAAAGCGATTTGAGACCAAGTATCCATTTCACCGAAACTAGAATGCAAAGGTGTTCTAACAGAAGTACTACACGTGCATTAACAACGACAAGACTGTTGAGCGGGGTTGGGTGGCAGCGGTGGGTCAGGCAGCAGCTGGAATATCTCTTGCAAATAATGAATCTTCGTCCTCACTCCTGATGCTGTTCCAGCTACACACTCTTTTGGTCGGCATTAACCCGGCCAGCTAGCAATCTACTTACATCTATATCGGGCCGTTAACGGCCCGATACAGATTTAAGCAGAACGCATGCTGTGAAGGTCATGGTAAAGGTGAACATGTCCATTTGTTCTCTGAAAGATTTTCATTGTTCCTTTGAGCCGCAGCGTGAGAAAACGTACCTTTGGACATGGGTGCCCACCGAAGACTCAAATTAGCCTTCATTTCCGTGCAGTCAGATAAGATTCTTCGTTGTCCAATGAAGGGACTTTATATCATTTGCTATCCGTAACGCCCCAGTGAAGATTCTGATCGGACTGCGCGAATGCTTTTGAAACGATTACATGTACCATTGTTCTTTTACAAGGACAAAATTCTCTGTTCATCAAAAGCCTATGAAGGCGTGTTTGTCGTGTTCCTCTATTACAGTTCTTCTCCAGACCTCAGCTGTTGTTCTTTAGAAGCAGACAGGGGGCCTTACACTGAGATCTTAATCCTTGTAGTAAATGAAAAATTGGCCAAAGTCAGTGAAGTATGAAATATAGATCAAAGTCAAATGTTAGTGTTGGACTATATTGATTGAGTTGGGGTTTTACGGTCCAGTCGACCCATTATGTTTATGTCGAGCGGTCAGTTTACCTAACCCACTTAGCAGTTAACCAGAACTTGTGCACATTCTTTCGCCAGAAACTGACAACTGCCCTTCTTGAATCAGCGGAAGGAAGAGAATAAGCGTAGAAAATATTTCATGATCTATCTCTACGAAATAGTGTTGCCGGACACGGTGGGGATCGAACCCGCAACCTCCCGATCACCAGTCGGGCGCGCATCCGACCAAGTCATCGATGCCGACTGTGTTGGACTATAATTGCCGTTCGCCAAATCAACAGTGGTCTCAACATCAATACCTTAACCTTACAGCTAATGATAATGATGATTATTTCGTGTTTTACGTCTGTTTCAGTATTAGTTAAGCCATATCGAGATGATGAAGGGGTGACAGTGAAGGCTATGTGCAATAAAGTTCCATACAATCAGGAATCGAACTCCGCCCCCAGCGGGATTTCAAACCCGGAACCTTGTGACCCGACGTCTGTCTCGCTAACTGCTGACCCAAGAAATCCTATTTCTATTTTCTTAAAAAATATCGCCAACTAGTCGTCTGCTGAATTTGACCCAAAAGAAGTAAAGGTTAACGCATAAGGTGAATATTTTGTCCATGCTAATGCACATGCAATAAGCATTTCTTTGCTTCACAAAGGCGCGATAAAAACTAGTCACCACTGAAGTCTGCCTTCACATGTTAGCAAACTAATCGTTCTTCCATTTTATTATAAAACTAAAAATGTCTATGCAAAGAGAACATCTTTAATACCCAATCATAATTCATAGTAAAAATTTGTGACTGGCCATTTCAACAAAATATGTCCTGACATAAGCGAACTGCATATGCCCAGACCAGAATGTGCACAAGTTCAGCTCTTTTTTACCAATGGACTTCGCTGGTACCGAAACTGGTAAATTAAGTTGCATATAACCGAAGACATGCGGTTAACGTGCGAATCGACAAATTAAGTGGTGCGGTTGAACCAGCCAAAGTATCCAAATTGTCATTTTAACCTGTACAGATGTGACTGAAACTACAACACTCACACAGTGCCGTAGTCAGAACGGAATTATTTACGCACCCCAAAGAAAAAGCTTGAAAAAAATATGCATAGAATCACTTCTAAAATAGGGGCTACTCTTAAAGGAAAGAATTTGCTCCCAGAGGGAGCAAATTCTTTCCTTTAAGATCAGCCCCTGTGGTTAAGAAGCAAATATTTATGTTAATGAGACTTTATTGTATTTTTTTTTCTTACGCATGCTACACACGTGCGTAATATGCGTAATGAGCGTTACGCCTATGGCACAAGCCAAAGACTGATCACAAATAAGCTTTAAGGGACTGTATACACCTGATACAATTTACGCCATTTCCGCCAAGGGAGACCATTTTTTGGACATACTGTTTGCTTTACTGCACGACATACCTTTTGAAAAGGGGTCTACTATATTAGGAAAGAGTTTTCTCCCTCTGGGAACAAATTGTTTTATAATAGAACAGTCCCCTTTTCATAAGAGGAAACAATTCGACAAAGCAACTCCCATAGCTCTAGTTAAGGCGCTTTTTTTTTTAATCCAAAACTATTGATATTTTAATTATTTCTCCACAAAAACATATGTTGTGTACTCATTAGAAGCGCCTCTCCGAGGCGCTTCTAATGAGTACCCACAACATATGTTTTCATGGAGAAATTAGATATTAACCTGATACCCACTCTTATCTAGGACTCCCCTTAACCTATCAATATCCCTTATTTGAAATTTAAAAAAATTGACTGGTTGAACTGCAAGCATTATTTTCGTTGTCGGTCCTCTTGTTGTATCAGTGGTATATGGCTACAACAGCTATTCTATACATTCTGTCATACTCACAGCACATACTGGAATACATACTTGGACTGTCTATTTCCTTAAATAAATCCTACCAACGCCAATGCAATAAGCAATGTCATGGGGAAAGGGCCATGATAGAATGTGCTAACAACAAAGGTGCATTCAGTAGACTCTCGTTATCTCACTGATAACTCAAACTAGTGCTCAAGTCAAACTAAATTAAAAACAATACTTGTTTTGTTTGTCATGCATGTCTTATATATCATCTTCCTTTTTCTCAACTACTGTTATTTCAAACCAAAAATTCTGGTCCCTTGTAATTTGAGATAAAGAGAGTACACTGTATCAGCCTGCTCATTTGCACAGTCTGATGATGCCTATCTTCGTTCATCAGCTGTATTCTGCAATATTCAATAATTCTGTCAAGGACAATGAAGACTCTGGTCAGACTGCGCATTGGCGCGGTCTGAACAGAGTCTTTATTGTCTGAATATGTGATAAAGGCAGTTCTCTCATGTTTCAGCCTATATATAAATATTATCCATGATACAATCCTAGGTTCTCCATATTGACACCACAACAGCAAATGCTGACAATGATGCAGCGCTGGACATCTTCAGCGTACCTGAAATGAACAGAAAATACAGGGCCCAGTTGTTCAAAACTAACGATGTCGTTAGTTAACGATTCGTTAAAATTTTAATTGAGTGATACGCAAATATGCTGAAATATTTTGCTGAAAAAATGTGAGTAGCTTTTGCAGTGCTACTGCACATTTTTTCAGCAAAACATATCAAAATATTGTGTATTGAATCCGCTAAAACAGTTAACGAAATGACCCTTAACGAGCCCGTTAAGCTAACGACGCTTTGAACAGCTGGGCCCAGGTTATCTTCTGGGTCTAATGATTTCAGTGACACTGCATATAAAAACAAACAAACAAAAAAAAAACGACCATAGCTGAGAGTACAGCTGACTCTCGTTATCTCGACCTCGCTTATCTCGAATAACCGCTTATCTCGAAGCGAAAATCTGGTCCCTGCAAAAACATGAAAATCTAACAACAGGTAACAAAATATTGTGAAAAAGAGGAGAAATTGCTTCACTTTCCCACAATATTTTTAACGTATCTCTAACTTCAGGAGTCAAATTACATACACATTTGTTAAATGTGGTTGTACTATTTATTTGTTCCTAAATTCTGCAAATCTGATATGTCGAGGTACAGATATCTCGAAGTATTTCAGAGAGTCCTTTGGAATTCGAGATAACGAGAGCCGAATGTACATCTTACATGAGCACGTAAAAGTAAAATACAAGGTGTACACGGTTCCAGTGACAGGCTATGACATCATTTGGTATGATATCATTTAAGCCGGCCTCGGTGGCTCAGTTGGATGGATGGATGGATATTTTGTTTATAGACGCTCAACCCTAAAAGGGCATATAGCGTCTAATAAGTTTTATGTTATATGATGATTTTATTTAATGAGAAATTTAAAAATATCTAGGATTGATGTATTTATTTTAAAGAGATAAAGTATCAATGATTTTAAGTGATTAAAAATACTGATCATATTTTATTAAAAAGTCCGATCTCTTTAAGAAAGTCGAGTATTTTCTGAGTTGGCATATCAAAAAGTTCCTTTATAGTTTTTATATTAAAATACTTTGTGCGAATGTGATTAAATTCAGCACAAGTGATAAGAAAATGTTTGACTGTGAAAGGTTCATTACAAGGAATGCAGAATGGAGCTTGTTCATTGTTTAAAATATAAGAATGAGTAATTCTAGTGTGTCCAAGTCTACATCTCGTGATTTTTGTTTGTTCTTTTCTGCTGAGATTAGAAAATGTGCATTTGCTGTTAAAATTTGGTTTGATTTCATTTAATTTATTATAAGTTTGTGTTTCCCAAACAGACTGACATTTGTTGTTGATGTATTGACAGACGTTTGATTTAAAGTCGGAGTGAGGAATTTTGAAATTGGTTATTACTAAGGATAATGCAGATTTGGCTTCTGAATCTGCTAATTCATTTCCACGAATATTAACGTGGCTGGGAAGCCAACAAAATACAATTTCTTTTGAAGCGGAAAGATAATAATATTTTTTAAGAATTTGCTGAATTAATGGGTTTGTATGGTGTAAATCTTTAAGAGATTTTAATACAGAAAGAGAATCTGAATAAATGATAAACTGTTTTTCAGACTGATCTCTGATATGGTAAAGTGCAATATCTATTGCCTTGGCTTCGGCGGTAAAAATGGAGCTATTATCAGGTAATCTGATACTGTCAGTAAAATTTGGACTAATAACAGAGCAAGCAACTTTCTCATCTTGTTTCGAACCATCTGTATAAATTGACAGGTAATGTTTATAATTTGATTTGATTTCTAAAAATTCATTCTTAAAAATATGCGACTCGACTTCTGTTTTTTTATTTTTATGAAGGTCTAAAATAATCTTTGGAGGGTTTAACGTCCATGGCTCTTTTGATGGAAAAGAAAGTGGCTCAGTTGGATGCGCCGTCCGACTGGAGACCAGGAGGTCGTGGGTTCAACCCCCGCCGAGGTCGGCAACTTTCTTTCGTGGAGATTGATCATGAAATATTTTCTACGGTCATTCTCTCCTTTCCGCTGATTCAAGAAGGGCAATTGTCAGTTTCTTGCGAAAGAATGTGCACAATATTGGTTCTCCTTAGGAGACAATTTGCATGAAATGTCAAATCCTGTTTTCTGGGAAAAATAAGAAAAATATTTCAAAATGCCGTCTGCTGAAAATTTTACTCAGAGTGCTAAGCGTTAAGATATGGTAACATGACAACGTAAAATAAATCAAAAGGTTTTAACTCCCTGAGTTATGCGCCCTTGGCCCTAATTCCGGTATACACAAAACATCAACCTACTGTACATGTTGTACCAGGTTTCAACTTTGTTACCCTTACAGTTCTTGAGAAAAGTGCGCCAAACATTTTTCATAAATGGAAAATTGTAAACCCTATCAGGGGATGTAACTCCAAGAGTTATAGGCCCTTGGCCCTGGTTTTGGTATACACGATACAACATCCATGTGTGTACCAAGTTTCATTTTTATAGCTTTCATGGTTCCTGAGAAATCTGTAATGATTTTTTTTTTCATTTATGGCAAATTGTAAAACCTATCCAAGAGTTATAGACCCTTGGCCCTGATTATAGTATACACGATACAACAGCCCACTGTCCATGTGTGTACCAAGTTTCACTTTTATAGCTTTCATGGTTCCCGAGAATTTTGTAATGAAAATTTTTCATTAATGGCAAATTGTAAAACCTAACCAAGAGTTATGGGCCCTTGGCCCTGATTTTGGTATACACATAACATCAGCCCATTGTACATGTCTTTAACAGGTTTCAACTTTGTAGCCCTTACAGTTCTTGAGAAAATTGTGACGAAATTTTCTCATTAATGTTATAGGCCCTTGGCCCTGATTCTGGTATACACGATACATCAGCCCACTGTCCATGTGTATACCAGATTTTAAAGTTGTAACCCTTACAGTTTTTGAGAAAAACGTGACGATATTTTTTTCAATTATGTTATAGACCCTTGGCCCTGCTTCTTGTTTACACAATACATCAGCCCCGTGTCCATGTGTGACTCAGGTTTCAACTTTGTAACCCACCCTTACGGTTCTTGAGAAAAGTGTGACAAAAGTTTCATTCAAGACAAATTCTAAAACCTATCAATGGATGTAACTCCCAAGAGTTATAGGCCCTTTGTCCTGATTCAGGTATACACGATACAACAGCCTACTGTCCATGTGTGTACCAGGTTTCAACTTTGTTACCCTTACAGTTCTTGAGAAAAGAGCAACAAACATGTTTTATAAATGGCAAATTGTAAAAACCTATCAAGGAATGCAGTTCCTAGAGTTATAGGCCCTTTGCCCTGATTCAGGTATACACGATATAAAAGCCCACTGTCCGTGTGTGTACCAAGTTTCAACTTTGTAACGCTTACGGTTCTTGAGAAAAGTGGAACAAAATATTCATTAATGGCAAATTGTAAAACCTATCAAGGGATATAACTCCAATAGTTATAGACCCTAGGCCCTGATTTCGGTAAACACGATACATCAGCTCACAGCCCACGTGTGTACCAAGTTTATTTTTTGTAGCCCATTACAATTCTTGAGAAAAGAGAGACAATTTTTTCGTTAACGGCAAACTGTAAAACCTATCAAGGGATGTAACTCTAAGAGTTATGGGCCCTTGGCCCTGATTTTGATATATACGATACATCAACCCACTGTTCATGTGTGTACCAAGTTTCAATTTTAAATCTTTCATAGTTCCTGGGAAATCTGTAACGAAAACGTTTCATTAATGGTAAATTGTAAGATCTATCAAGGGATCTAACTCCAAGAGTTATGTGCCCTTGCACCTGATTCAGATAAACACGATATATCAACCCATTGGGAATGTGTGTATCAAATTTCAACTATGTAACCCTTACAGTTCTTGATAAAAGGGGACGAAAATTTATCTAATGATGATGGACGGAATGGCGGACGGAAGGAGGAAATGACGGAAGGACAAGACAAATCCAGTATTGCTCCATTTTTTGCAAAGCGGGGCTTTTATAACAACAAAAAAGATAATAATAAAATATTAACTACACTATATTGAAGTGCGACGAAACATTTTACAGTCGCCGAAGCAAAATGCTACAGTTAGCCCTTAACCCTTGCCATGCTAAATAAATGAAAATTGTCAATAAAAGCAGCGCTTATTCGATACTCCAACATAAATCATAAAACTTTTATCTATCAAAATTTAAGTTTCAAGTGCCGGCGTGACCTTGAAAATAAAGTCAAGGTCACCAAACTCTAATAATACAAGATTCCTAAAATTATAAAGCAAGATACACAGGAAAAACAAAAGTGTTAGAGACATTAAAAAATTGCAAAAGAGAATAACTATAACAGAATTGATCCCCTGACCCCTTTTTTTTTGTAGCAGCAGCATCTCATGAATATGAACATTTATGCAAATTGTGTTAAGATTCCTAATAATACTAATCAAGATATGCAGGAAAAAAGATAGAGTGCACATAAGGCTCACGTTTTGAGTATTTATAATATAGTGACCTTAAAATAAGGTCAAGGTCACCAAAATCTAATCACTTCTTTCTCCTATCCTGATGATGTATCTCTGCTAGTTTTGTCAAATTCCTGCCATTGGTTAAAGAGATAGTGTACACACAAACTTTTTACTGCATTAAGAAATTTTACAAAGGGCAATAACTCAAAGAGAATGGGCCCCTAGCCCTTACTTTCTCTTATGTAGGTACACCTTATTGATATCAATGTGTCACATAAGCTTTTTTCTATCACAAATTGAGTTTCAAAGTGTCAGTGTGGCCTTGAAAATGAGGTCCAGGTCACCAAAACCTAATCACTTCTTTCCCTCGTCCCAATGAAGTATCTGTGCTAGCTTGAACAAATTCCATCTAATGATTCATGAGATAGGGTGCACACAAGGGTCATGTTTAGAGTCTTTATAACGTAATGACCTTGAAAATGAGGTCAAGGTCACAAAAATCTAATCACTTCTTTCCCATTTCCTAACGATGTATCTGTACTACTTTTGTCAAATTCCAGTCATTGGTTAAAGAGATAGTGTGCATACAAACTTTTTACTGCATTAAGAAATTTTATAAAGGGCAATAACTCAAAGAGAATGGGCCCCTAGCCCTTACTTTCTCTTATGTAGGTACACCTCATTGATATCAATGTGTCACAGAAGCTTTTTTTCTATCACAAATTGAGTTTCAAAGTGTCAGTGTGGCCTTGAAAATGAGGTCCAGGTCACCAAAACCTAATCACTTCTTTCCCTCGTCCCAATGAAGTATCTGTGCTAGCTTGAACAAATTCCATCTAATGATTCATGAGATAGGGTGAACACAAGGGTCATTTTTAGAGGGTGAACACAAGGGTCATTTTTAGAGTCTTTATAATGTAGTGACCTTGAAAATGAGGTCAAGATCACAAAGATCTAATCACTTTTTTCCCATTTCCTAACGATGTATCTGTGCTAGTTTGGCAAAATTCCAGCCATTGGTTCAAGATAAAGTGTGCATACAAGCTTTTTTTTACTATCAAAATTTGAGTTTCAAAGTGTCGGTGTGACCTTAAAAATAAGATAAAGGTCACCAAAATATTATCACTTCTTTCCCCAGTCCCAATAATATATCTGTGCTAATTTGGTCAAATTCCATCCATTGATTCATGAAATACAGTGCACAGAAGGCTCACTTATTGAGTATTTATAATAAGTGACCTTGAAAATAAGGTCAAGATCAACAAACTCTAATCACTTCTTTCCCCCATCCTGATGATGTTTCAGTGCTAGTTTGGTCAAATTCCAGCCATTGGTTAAAGAGATAGTGTGCACATAAACTTTTTACTGCATTAACAAGGCTCACTTTTTGAGTATTTATAATGAAGTGACCTTAAAAATTAGGTCAAGGTCACCAAAATCTAATCACTTCTTTCCCTCATCCTTATGATGTACCTGTGCTAGTTTGGTCAAAGTCCAGCCATTGGTTAAAAAGATAGTGTGCACACAAACGTTTTCTGCATTAACAAGGCTCACTTTTTGAATATGTATAATGTAGTGACCTTGAAAATAAGGTCAGGTCACCAAAATCTAATCAATTCTTTTACCCATCCTGATGATGTATTTGTGCTAGTTTGGTCAAATTCCAGCTGTTGGTTAAAGAGATAGTGTGCACACAAACTTTTACTTCATTAAGAAAAAAATTTACACACAAACTTTTTACTTCATTAAGAAAAAAATTTACAAAGGGCAATAACTCCAAGAGAATAGGCCCCTAGCCCTTACTTTCTCTTATGTAGGTACACCTTATTATTGATATCAATATGTCTGTAGAAATTGATGAATATCCATCACTGCGTTTTCAAGATATTTAGAAAAAAACAGCGTCGCGGATGGACACACGGACGGACACACGGACGGACGGATGGACGGACGGACGGACAACGTGAAAACAGTATACCGCCCCCCCCCCCCCCACACACACACACACGCACACACACACAACAAAGTTTACGGGGGCGTATAATTAAGATGCCACCCCACTTCTAATTTTCAGCCAATCAGATTACCTGATCCAGATTGTTGATACAGATTTACATAATAAATGGCAAATAGTACAGATCGAGATCAGTTGGCTTAAGTCAACTGATCTGGATCTACACTGTTTGCAAAGACAGGGCATATCTTGGTTCAGCAGGACTACAGTTAAAGCGCCAATAACAACAGCAGCAGATGACATTTTGAAATATTCAATATTTTTTTATTATCATTATATCAGAAAGAGGCTTCAAATTTCATCAAGGGCAGACGCTTCACGTTGAATGTTAAGCCTTATTTTCTCTGAAAAATATTTAGCGAATTTAGAATGTCGTCTACTACAATTCTGTTTGGCACTTTAAGGATTAATGTAAAAATGACACAGACAGTAGACCATGAAATATATGGCAGGGTCATAATACTGTGGTGATTGAAGCTATGCTAGGGAAGAAGAATCTGTCAGGTTTGTGAGTCATTGTTAATTAGAAATTGAGCTAAACAAAAGGGTTGACATAAAAATAGCAAAATGATAAGACTATAGGTCCTGGTCATAAAAGATGTTTCACTGTTTCAGCCTAAATTATGAAAGAAATCTATTATTGTTGAGGTTTCAGGTAGTCAGAAATAAAGCTAAACTTTAGGGTTGACATTTAAAAACGACAAAACCATTAGACCTTGAAAAGTTGGTTAAAGCCATAAACTGTTATTCGGTACCGATTGAGTGGTAACCTTTACCACTCTCTTGGCTCATTCAGCAGACGTCAAACTGGTGACATTTTGCTTATTTCCAACAGAATGTGACATTTCATGCTAATTGTTTCCATTAGAGACACTTTGCATGAAACGTCACAAATTCTGTTTTCTGGGAAAATAAGAATGCTAAGCGTTGAGGAGAAAATGTATGTCTGGTTGATGATTGTGGTAAATGAGATGTGGATATAACCGCAAGGGTTGTCCCAAGTGTTGGAGCGGACGCATAGACGGACAGACGAACGGAATATCTGCTCACCAAAGCAGGCACCACAAAATTGGATTAAAATCGGAAAAGATAGCGTGACGTCATTGCTCTATATACGGGTAACTCAGTCACGGGTACAAATCAATGGCGGAAGCAATACGCACTATTTAGAATATATGTCAAAAGCCTCCGGTTCTTTAATTTTACTTACAATTTTATACGTCATTACATGTATGGTAATGTATCGAAGACGTACTTTGAAACAATCGTTTTGCTTATTTCTTAGATTAATTCGTACCAAATTAAAAGTTATTAACTAGTGCACCAGAAATGCATTTCGGACAATTTTAGCCGATTAGAATATTCATCCAGGGATGTGCTTGAGTTTTTCAAGAGGGATATTTTATATAATTTTCTTTTTCCACAACTTGGATGAGATGCATTAAAATAAGACAATTATAATAAGATTTATATTTAAGTATTTTCATATATATGTTGTGATATTGTTGTATTTTATGAGGGCCGCATGGTAGACTGGCATTTTAACCAAACGTGTAACCCTTTTGAAATATTGTCTAAATGAAAAAAAAAATATATATATTTGTTAGTCGATAAACACCAGGGTGAATCGTACAATTATCCGTATTCTTCCTTTATATATCTTCTTAATCTGCTGCCGGCCTCGGTGGCTCAGTTGGATGCGCCGTCCGACTGGAGACCAGGAGGTCGCGGGTTCAACCCCCGAGGTCGGCAACATTCTTTCGTGGAGATTGATCATGAAATATTTTCTACGGTCATTCTCTCCCTTCCGCTGATTCCAGAAGGGCAGTTTTCAGTTTCTGGCGAAAGAATGTGCACAATACTGGTTAACCGCTTAGAGGACTAAGCCTGCCCAGTAAATGTGTGGTTAGGTAAACTGACCGCGCTCGACATGACCCTACTGGGTTGACTGGGCCGTAAAACCTCAACACAAACAAACAAAATTCTTAATCTGCTCTTTGGTACTAAAACTACCGTACTGTAAACGCATGTTATTTCGTGTAATTTCATATTAAAGATCTTTCAATTTGGATAAAGGATATTGTTTAATAGAAAGTTTGCGTTAATTAGAAAATGATACTGATAATGCAACTTACTATGACCTTATCTTAAAATAAATTTAATTTCTTTTATTATTTAGAATTTGGCATCCTTCTAACTACTCATAATTTAGTCATTGTATGTTTCTTGCTGCTTAGAATTATCAAGATTATTCGTCTTTGTAGCCTTATTCCCGTACATTTCTAAGTACAGTCGAACCTCAATAGTTCGAACACCGACGGCTCGTTTCCCATGGCTAATTCGAACTCATTTTTGAGTCCCTACGAAATTCTTCTGCTAGCTCAAGAAAACAAATATTTAGGGAAAATTTTCTTATTTTATCATGAAATTGTATGTTGTGTGTACTCATTAGAATCGCCTCATCGAGGCGATTCTAATGAGTACACTCAACATACAATTGTCCTGAAGGAAATAAAATAAATCCCTTAATTATCGCTGTTTGCTTCCTGACCTGGCGCCATGATTAACCCTCAGTGGCTCGAACTACCAATGTCTCGAACAATTTTCTACGTTCGTCTACTCTGTACCGGTGAGTTCACCGGTATGATCTGCGATGACGCCATAGCCATCGCAATACAACAGATATCGCCTACCTATGGTGGCATATTTCTGCCACGAGGTAGCTAGATAGCTATCGCGATAATATTCTTAATTTTCCAGAAAATAAAAAGTTTTCCTGAAAACATTATCGCAATAACTTGAATTATCTAAATATGTTTTTTAATTTCCAGAAAATATTCTAACGCAAAATTTCGTGATACTGCTCGGAACTGACATTAGTATCTAGATAAAATTATCGCGATAATTTTTTTCATGGTAGCGAGGTAGCTATAAATAGAACACAAGCGGATATGACATTCTGGGATTTCTACGCACCGATTGGCGATTACCTAGTACAAACTCTTACCTTAAAAGTCGCTGGTAAATACCCTCGGTGAATTTCAACAGTATAAACAAAGGTATTCCGATTTCGGTTCTATCTATAGATAACAGAAAATAAATGGCAGCTCTGGGCACTAACGCAAAAAATATCGCGATAATACTGTAAACTTTCGCGATAATATTTCCAGAAAACTTTAACTATTAAGATAATCTTTTCAGGAAACTTCGAAATATCAAGATAATTATTGAAAGTATCGTGATAGCTACCTAGCTATCTCGTGGCAGAAATATGCCACCATACCTACCTCCTCCAGAATGGAGTTTTTCTAAAATACCATCCTCGACGACGCTCAGTCCAACACTAACTTGAGTATGAAATACAAAATGGTCATCTTCAGCCATGTTCCCATCGTGTGACCGCTGTTCAGGTGACCCGTTTCTTTTCTCATCCAGTGATCTCTTGTCCGGCCCGCCTGGGCACGTCTGAAGACAAAAATACAACAGAACGAGAGGAGAGATATTGTCATTCATTTAACCCTTAAACTGCCAATTACAACGATTGTCGTCTGCTTTCTCACCTGCTTGTGATTTTAAAAATCATTTCTGCAAACAGTGTGGACCCAGATCAGACTGTTCCTTAAGGAGCAGTCTGATCTGGGTCCACACTGTTTGCCTGAATGCAAAATTAGGTTTGAAAAGTTTGCAAGAATATTCAGCAGACGGTATAAACAGACGATACGGTAAGTAGTATTTGTGTTTATTTATTTATTTTGATAGTTATCATAAACTCTTCATATCAAACGAATTGTTTTTATGTATGAACCATATCAGGAATACGTTTGTGTTGAGGTTTACGGCCCAGTCAACCCAATGGGGTCATGTCGAGCGCGGTCAGTTTACCTAACCACACGTTTACTGGGCAGGCTTAGTCCTCTAAGCGGTTAACCAGTATTGTGCACATTCTTTCGCCAGAAACTGACAACTGCCCTTCTTGAATCAGCGGAAGGGAGAGAATGACCGTAGAAAATATTTCACGATCAATCTCCACGAAAGAATGTTGCCGACCTCGGCGGGGGTTGAACCCGCGACCTCCTGGTTTCCAGTCGGACGGCGCATCCAACTGAGCCACCGAGGCCGGCATCAGGAACACATATGTGAGGTGTGAAGCTTCCTTAGAGCAATGGGGATGCCTTGATCAGTTTAACGTACTAAAGACGCAAACGCTTTGTCCCAAAATAATGCAAGTTTAATTGGACTACTGAGCATTTAAGTGCTTTTTCTCTCGATGGAAAATTGTATAACCCGTTTATATTTTTGTGAAATATGTCAGAGTTTGGTAACAAAGTCAACTGCAATCTCCACTATCCTTCGTTTAAAATCGTACTTCGGGAAAAGAGATGTGAAGAATCACTTGTTATAGGGACTGTACAGTCAGCCGAGATCTACGATACTTTATTTTGTAAAGTGACTCATAACGAAAACATACCTATATAATTTCGACCCCCTTAAACCCCACTTTTATATAGTAAAACTGGGGTTTAAGGGGGTATACATTATTTTTTCTTATTTCTGCTCAAAAACATAGATTGTGGGTACTCGTTAAAACCGCCTCGGCGAGGCGTTTCTATCAGGTACCCACAATCTATGTTTTGAGCAGAAATATGAAAAATATCAGATTTTTATCCCGAAAACTTTCAGTTTTTTGGGGGCTGAAATTTTCAATATATTCGAACAGGCGTGTTATCCTAATGTTAAAATACCTGTGGTTTATACAGAAGAACGAAAAAAGGAAGTTTAACACAAAGATAATTAATTGAAGGGATATGAGACTGACTTGTTTGACCAGATCATTAGAAGACAGATTTGGGAGATCCTCCCTCAGAATGTTGAGTTTCGTTACTATAATTCGAATGCTCTTTTAGATACTGAGAATCCCATTAAGCTTATCTTTCAAGGTAAATCTACAGACATATTTCCAGTGCTTTTAGCTTAATGTGTTTGTTAGGTTATTACGACCAATGTCGGCAGTGTAATCTCTGAAGTACAGTGCTGCTTAGATGCATGTTCTGATATATATCTCCAAACTTTGTTGTCATTTCGCAAACACTTAGCTTAAATTTCAGGCAATCGTAATACCATATTCAACCTAATAAGCGCACATACCATAAAAAGCGCATACCTACTTTTTTTTTAATATGGAAAATCGTCTTAATAAGCCCCAGTCACGTGTGAGCTTATCATAAAGAGTTTTTTATTCCTAAACTGTTGGCGTTTTTGACAATGTTAAACGCACAGTGCGTTTGTTAGGTCGAATACGATAACATTTGTATCAATTTTGTAGGGAGTTTTTTTTTTTTTTTTTTTTTTTTGTTTTTTTTTTCTTTCATGTCCATGTCAGGACTATATTGTTTCTATGAACGCTTACAGAAACGTAATATGAAGGGATTGTAAAACGTACGTATTCATCATTTTAACAAGACCATACGATGAGGACCCTTAATATTTGTAGATTGTGGAAATCGTTAGGACCGTCTGTGCGAGGCTGTTCTAACAAGTAACCACAATCTATGTTTTGATAGAAATAAGAATTAAATCACAATTTTTCTTCCAAAAACTCTCATTTTTTACAATTGTAGAAATTATTCTTTATAACGCAATGTTTTAGTCGCATCCCACCTGAATTTTGTTTTCGATTTCAGGAGCTGTCCATTTGATTATCCCAAAGGTTCGATCAAAGACCAAAACAAAGTCGGCCGAAATAAGCAACCTCGCTGCGCCAAGCAAATGCAATAGGAGTGTACGTGACTTGTGATCTTAAAGCAATGAGACAAAAATCCTTGCTGAAGTCAGACTGAACATAGACATTACATAGTATAAATTTTGTTGGACTGACAAGTACAAGACTGCAACCTAGCAGCGATCAATCCGGGCACATATTGGGCGCATGTGGTGTATTCATCTCGTGTATTCAACACATGAGTATGGACAAAACCAAAAGCTTTCTTTCGATGCAAATTTTATCGTATAAAAGTAGATCTTTATCTTAACTTACTTCTAAAAATTCGCAGGAAAGCAAGATTCATTCGCCTAATGATTTACTCTCCTTGTTGTTGTTTTGCCTGGCGGTTTATTCTAAGGTAAATTAGCAAAATTTTGTCATGATTTAACGCAAAACTTATGCCAAAAAAGGTTTATTCTATTCAATGGTTATAAAACAAAATCGAAAAATTCCATTTTGCCCATGGTAAAAATGGCTTCAATTTATGCAAAAATCGATAGGGTAGATAGTTTAGATGCAGGTTTTCAACAAGTTCCACTTGTTCAAAATTCTGAAATGTTCACAATATTGTTATGGACCATCAATAATTCAAAAAGAGTAAAGAAAAATAAAAAAAAATAATTTCCAATAAAAAGTTTCCAAAAATCCAGTTTACTACAGAAATTGCATGTCAGACCAATTTTGGCCGTAAAACTAACTTTACAACAAATATATGAAAACAAAGCGCAGAAACAGAAAATACAAATGGTTCCAGATAAGATATGGTCAATCAGAACAAAACATTTTTAGTTAGAATAAAACGCCAGGCGAAAAACATTCTTTCCAAAGGATGTCGAAAAAGACACTAAAAACATGGTGATAGTTGTGTACGATGTGAGGTAACAGCTATTCAATTTTAGGATCAGTATGTTATCAGTTAGATTTCATTGGATTTGTTAAAGTGGATAATCTGGCAATAATTCCGGGATAATTTCTTATTTCTCCATATAAATATGTTGTGGGTACTTATTAGAAGCGCCTCAGCGAGGCGCTTCTAATGAGCACCACAACATATGTTTTATGACGAATTCGAATAAAATCATCACCAAACATTCCTCCTTAACAAGTCCTCTGCTTCTGGTTTGAGAATATTTAGGATAATTATGGTAACTTACCAGATCACAAGCAGTTGACGCCCCCTCTTTACACCCAAGAATGCGGCAGAGAATTATAATCTCATCACTGTTGGCGAACCGAAAGGCATATAGCCGGGTCGCTAGTTGTTGTTTGTTTGTTGGCGAGTCATAATCAAAGTGGTGTACAAGGTATGTGTCAAGGCTACATCTGTAAATGAAAACGTTAAACGTTAATACCCCGCCACGAACGTGCGGCGGATAGATAACTGTCTAAAACCGACGAAATGCCCATTAGTAATTCTAAACCAGACCTCCACAATATAAACTGACGTCAGGGGTGCAGTGAAAAGAGAGTTATCTGAAAAAAAATCTGGACTGGGACGTTGGCAAATTGCGCAGACCCAGATCAGACGCCGCTTTATGCGGCGTCTGATCTGGGTCTGCACTGTTTTCCGACGTTCCAGTCCAGTCTAATCAGGGTCTGCTCCGTTTGCTGAAATTACCAGGAAATTAAGGATTAAATGAAACGGTCTTAAGTCCCCATTCAGGACCAGTTTCCCAGCCTACACTCAGGGACAATTGACCTACCAGTGCTGTCAGTGCTTTGATTATGAAAAATTCTTTTTCATAACACATCGTCCTGAGGAGATAAATATAATTTATCTATGACGTTTCATGATAATATCTCATATGGCTCAGAAGGGCCAGACACGAACTCTCACCAAGGGCAGATAACTCAAACACGGAAAGCGAAAGTTGTAATTCTTGGTCGTCCTGATGAGACATGTTCATCTATCAAGTTTCATGACTATCTCATGGTTAAGGAGTTATGGTTCCGAACTAAGTTTGACCTTTAACATAAACACACATTCAAAATTTACATGGACATAGACAGGGGACACTCCCCTCCCTCCCCCAACACACACACACACACACACACACACACACGAACACGCACACACACACACATACACACAGAGGCGGCAATCAATCATCAAGCCTTGATAATATAACGTTTGAAAAACTGACGCAGACGGCCAAAAACATACAAAAGAACAAATGAATGCATGTTCTTGCAAACGAAATGACGAACGAAGAAGCAAGAACAATATAATGTATACTCATTTGCCTTTCACCATTCTTCGAATGGCGGTGCATAAAAAAGTGATTAGAAAGGGTTTTTTTTTTTTTATTTCATTCTGGTCCTTCTGCGAAACCCGAGTGACTTCAAAATCCCATTTTGTACAATTATCGTTCCCGTAGAACTGCATTTTACATTAATACATTATTCGCACGCACTAGAAATTTCCAAGTCTTTCCCATTGTACTGCATTTCATGCCAATGCATTCTTCTCACGGACTAGAAATTTCCAAGTTTTTCCCCAAAGAACTGCATTTCACGCCAATGCATTCTTCCCACGGACTAGAAATTTCCAAGTCGTTCCCAACGAACTGCATTTGACGCCAATACATTCTTCGCACGGACTTGAAATTTCGTTTCCAATGAGCTGCATTTAACACCAATACATTCTTCTCACGACCTAGAAATTTCCAAGTCGTTCCAAGTGAGCTGCCTTTAACACCAAGAGATTCTTCGCACGGTCTAGAAAGTTTCATATTGTTTCCAAAGAACTGCATTTCTTCGCACGAACTAGAAATTTCTAAGTACATACCCATTTAGTATAATATCAATACTGTCGTTTCCTGCTCCAGAAATTGCACTGCAGTTTAATGGTAGTGCTATATACTCATCTGAAAGTATAGTTATTACTGGTAGAGTGCCTACTGTCCTGTCGACCACTCGGAAAGACCTGTCTTGCTCGACGTTTTATTTTAATTGCAAATATTGACCTTATCTTACCAGAAACCATTTGTCTGTTCTGTTTCTGTTTTGTTTCAAAATATTCATCCTAAAAATAAATTTACAACCAAAAAATGATCTGACCTGTGCAATATCTATAGTAAAGTGATATTTCAGATTTTTTACCTAAGTAAATATTTTGATATTCTTTGCTGATTCCTAATTATTGAATTTTCGTGACAATATTGAGAAAATATCAGAACATTTGGACAAGCAGAATTTGCACCCTGTCTCCAATTCATCTAACTTATCGGTTTCTGTATAATTTGCGGCCATTTTATTATGAGAAAAACTGAACATACTCGAATCTTAAAAAACAATGATTAGAATAAAACTTTGTCTGCGTAGGTATGTACGATAGATGGTTTAATATCAAATCTTTACAACAGTTTGCAAATTTACTTCTGTATAAAGCGCCAGGCAGAAAATGACTTTCCGAAAGATATCAAAATAGATCAAACATGCAGCATTACGAAAACACGCCTATTCAAATATATAGAAAATTTCTCCTCCAAAAACTGAAAACTTTCAGATAAAAAAAACACGATATTTTTCACATTTCTGCTCAAAACATAGATTGTGGGTACTCGTTAGAACCGCCTCGCTGAGGCGGTTCTAACGAGTACCCACAATCTATGTTTTGAGCAGAAATATGAAAAACAAGCAAATTCCATGGGGAATTTATGTCCCCCGCCTAATTTTTATTTGAGGTGTTAAAAATGGTAAAGTTAACCAGAGGACCACTGGTCCTGTATCAAATACCTAAGTATTGAAGCAGGAAACCAGTGATAAAAAATAATTTCAAGATTCTGAAAAAAACCACATGCATATCTTCAGACCATCCTTAAAGCACCTGTAAAGTTTCAAAGGATCGGCTTAAAACTGTGGTAGGAGTTACGGGGTCAAGGTACCTACTCCCTATACGCTTCTGTAGTATTAGAACTCAAAAAATGTCTAAGTTAAAAATGCAGAAAAAGTGGTAAAAAATTATTTCAGGATTCTGAAAAAACCACATGCATATCTTCAGGCCATCCTAAAAGCCCTTGTAAAGTTTCAAAAGGATCGGACAAAAACTGTGGGAGGAGTTAAGGGGACAAGGTGCCTGCACCCTATATACTTCTGCAATATTAGAACTCAAAAAATGTCTAAGTTAAAAATGCAGAAAAAGTAAAAAAAAAAATATTTCAGGATTCTGAAAAATCCACCTGCATATTTTCAGGCCATCCTAAAAGCCAACGTAAAGTTTCAAAAGGATCGGCCAAAAACTGTGGGAGGAGTTAAGGGGACAAGGTACCTACTCCCTATAGACTTCTGTAAAATTAGAACTCAAAAAATGTCTAAGTTCAAAACGTGTAAAAAGTGATAAAAAATAATTTCAGGATTCTGAATAAACCACATGCATATCTTCAGACCATCCTTAAAGCACCTGTACAGTTTCAAAAGGATCGGCCAAAAACTGTGGGAGGAGTTAAGGGGACAAGGTACCTGCTCCCTATATACTCCTGTAGTATTAGAACTCAAAAAAATGTCTAAGTTAAAAATGCGGAAAAAGTAATAAAAAATTATTTCAGGATTCTGAAAAAACCACATGCATATCTTCAGGCCATCCTGAAAGCCCATGTAAAGTTTCAAAAGGATCGACCAAAAACTGTGGGAGGAGTTAAGGGGACAAGGTACCTACTCCCTATACACTTCTGTATTACTAGAAATCGAAAAATGACTAAGTTAAAAATGCGGAAAAAGTAATAAAAAATTATTTCAGGATTCTGAACAAACCACATGCATATCTTCAGGCCATCCTTAAAACACCTGTAAAGTTTCAAAAGAATCGGCCAAAAACTGTGGGAGGAGTTAAGGGGACAAGGTACCTGCTTCCTATACACTTCTGTAGTATTAGAACTCAAAAAAAGTCTAAGTTAAAAATGCGGAAAAAGTAATAAAAAAATATTTCAGGATTCTGAAAAAACCACATGCATATCTTCAGGCCATCCTAAAAGCCTATGTAAAGTTTCAAAAGGATCGGCCAAAAACTGTGGGAGGAGTTAAGGGGACAAGGTACCTACTCCCTATACACTTCTGTAGTATTAGAACTCAAAAAATGTCTAAGTTAAAAATGCGGAAAAAGTGATAAAACATTATTTCAGGACTCTGAAAAAACCACATGCATATCTTCAGGCCATCCTAGAAGCCCATGTAAAGTTTCAAAATGATCGGCCAAAAACTGTGGGAGGAGTTAAGGGGACAAGGTACCTACTCCCTATAGACTTCTGTAATATTAGAACTCAAAAAATGTCTAAGTTAAAAATGCAGAAAAAGTGATAAAAAATTATTTCAGGATTCTGGAAAAACCACATGCATATTTTCAGACCATCCTTAAAACACCTGTAAAGTTTCAAAAGGATCGGACAGAAACTGTGGGAGGAGTTAAGGGGACAAAGTACCCACTAAAAACTCGGAACCACGCACCACGCACCACGCGCCACGCACCACGCACCACGCGCCACGCGCCACGCACCACGCACTACGCACCACGCCCCACGGAAAACCAAAAACAGTGTCCCTCCACTTTTCTTAGAAAAGGCGGGGGACAATAATGTATACCCCTCGAAACCCCAGTTTTACTATATAAAAGTGGGGTATAAGGGGGTCAAAATTATATAGGCATGTTTTCGTGATGGACCCGAAAGTCAACATGTGCAAAGTTTCAAAATGACATGTGCGCCCAGCGAAGACTCCGCTCAGCCTGGGCATCCACCCAGTCAAATCAGTCTTCGCTGCCATTAGGAAAGCTTTGGTCCTTATCTACCTATGGAGCATACAGTAAAGACTGATCTGAGCGGATGCCCAGGCTGATCTGAGTCTTCGCTGGGTGCACACGTCTTTTTGTTGGTTTTGTCATGAGGTGGCTTAAATCATCTATACTGATGCTCTAGGTCTCGTCAACCAATGTTATATTACCTCTCAAGCTGTTTTCTGGGAAAAATCAGAAAATTGTTATCAAGTCGTCTGCTAAATATGCCCAGAGAGTGGTCTGGGTTAAAACAATAATGTATGGATAGTATCGTAAAAACTTCATTCGGCTATGGTCAAATTCTAGAATTTCGCCAATTTATTTATTTTTCAATATTTTACCAAACGAAAATCAAACTTTTATCGCAGCTTTTTGTTTAAGTTTTGTCCGTATGAATTGAAGTTAAACATCACAGTCAACAATGTTTCAGTCATGTGACAGTATCTGGATATGACTTTTGGGACAGATTATCTTTTACGAGTATAGTGCAGCCTCACTGCAGCATCACGCTCCAGACACACTGACCTGATAGTTTGTTTGTGTTGAGGTTTTACGGCCCAATGGGGCCATGTCGAGCGTGTTCAGTTTACCTAACCACATGTTTACTGGGCAGGTTTAGTCCTTTAACCCTTAAAGCGCCAAGAAAAACTGCGTCTGAAAATGTCGTCTGTTTATGTCGTCTGCTGAATATTCTTGCAAACTTTTAAAACCTATTTTTGCATATCGGCAAACAGTGTGGACCCAGATCAGACTGCTCCTCTAGGAGGAACGTCAGAAAGTCATTTCTGTTTGCAAAAATGACTTAAAATCACAAGCAGATGACAAAGCAGACGACAATTGTTGTGATTGGCGCTTTAAGGGTTAAGCGGTTAACTCGTATTGCGCACACTCTTCCGCCAGAACCTGACAACTGTCCTTCCTGAATCAGCGGAAGAGAGTAAAAGACCGTAGAAAATATTTCGTGATCAATATCCACGAAAGAAATTACCGGCGGGGGTCGAACCTGCAACCTCCTGAGCACTAGTCGGATGCGCATCCAACTGAGCCACCGATACAGATAGTTTAAATAGTACTGATTTGCCTAATGCCGAGCTCCCCTAATACTAAGCACCGAGCGAATGAACAATTAGTACTAGCTTTAGAAAGCCCTAGGTATGACCCCGCTGGGGATCTTACCCACAACCGCTTGATTTGAAGTCAGCTCTATCAACTGCGCCTTCCGACCGGTTGCTAGATTTTAACCATGTAAAAGTAAAACACGATATGGTACGAATCTGTGCACCCTACCCTTCAAATTATCATATACCCTCCACTATTTGTCACGTCTTAAAGTTTGCCATGATTGCTCAAGAAGAACTTTTTAAAGCGGGTATAGCTCGCGACGCGATGAAGCGCATCGCGAACGAAGTGAGCTCTACGGTACAGAATATGATCTAGGCAAAGTAACATATACTTTCAGCAGAAATCGCTCTGACCAGTTTTCTTCCTTTTTCTTCCCGGAAGTTGGCAGAAGTGGCTGGGGCGGACTTGATTATATCGCTATTCACAAAACTTGGGTCTCACTAATATTGATTTGCGTGTATTTTTATATATTAATATTCAATCTTTAATGATGCTGTGAAGGTCTTTTGAAGAGACTACAGATAGGTCTGTGCAGTGCTCGCATTTAGGCTAAGCCTATTTTCATATTATATAAAAGGTCATGGTCTGGTCCAGTGCTATTTACATGTACCGTGCAGACTGCTCAACGTATTAGCCACACAAAGTGACTAGCCTTCAGAATGGAGTGTTGTGTATTTAATGACCTACCTGGTACATTAATTTCCCAACGTAAAGGTTCACCAACAATTGCCGACGTTCGTTTGACCCCCGATGTGATATCTTCTATGTGGGTGTCCAGGATAATGGTGGGAGTTACACAAGGCGCCATACTGCTACTAATACTGAAGAAGAAACGGTTTGTCCATTCTCGCGATAGTTCAAACAATAGCTTTTGCGAGAGTTCAAGGAATAGCTTTCTCGAGAGTTCAAACAATAGCTCTCGCGAGAGTTCAAACAACAGCTCTCTTAATGCAAACCAATTCTTGCGATATTTCAGCTCTCGCGAAAATTCAAACAACAGCTCTCGCTGGACTATAGCACAGGGCTGCGTTCAATAAAGCAAATCTCTCGCGATAGTTTTTCGCAAAATAGTTTTGCATCTTCTGAACAGTTATCGTAACCCCGTCTTATGTGACTTCAAATTAGAAAGTAGTCGTTATTCTCGTTGACGAGATTTGATATTAGATCGACTAAATTATATCAATAATAATTAATTTTAAAAGGGACCTAATGTGTAATATCAACCCAGTAAACAATTCCATATTCTTGTTACGAATAAGCATATACAAATTCATTCGCATAGCCCGCAATTTTGGTTGTGCCAAACTACAGCTTGAGACTCGCTGCCATCCACCGAAAACTGTCATAACTGAACGGAAAGTCTGAAATAGTTTTCGAGTAACCGCGAACGTTTCAATTTACTGAAACGGTTTCGGTTAAATGAAATGGATCTTCCGACAGAGGAGGAAACTATCGACAGAAAAGAAAAAGAGCGAAGCCCAGGGCCACTTTCAATAAAGCAAATCACTCGCGAGAGTTTTTTTTCCCCAAGCTGTTTTGCTATTTCCGAACGGTTATTGTAAACACGTGTTATGTGGCCTCAAATTTGAGAGTAGCCCTTATTCTCGTTGACGAGACTTGATATTAGATCATTAAACTTCTACCAATAAGTATGAATTTTATAAGGGATCGACTGTATAATATCAACCCAGTAAACATTTCCATATTTTAATTACGAAAAGCATACAAAAGATTTTATTCGTACAGGCCGCCATTTTGGTTGTACAAAAAGACAGCTCGTGAATAGTTTGCGGATGTACGAAAACTGTCACAACTGAACGCATTGCGAAAACATGCCTATTCAAATATACTGAAAATTTTTTCACGAAAAGATGAAAATTTTTAGACAAAAATTTCTGAATTTTTTCATATTTCTGCTCAAAACATTGATTGTGGATATTCGTTGGAACCGGTTCTAACAAGTACCTACAATCTATGTTTTTGAGCAGAAATATGAAAAATAATGTATACCCCTGTAAAACCCAGTTTTACTATATAAAAGTGGGGTTTAAGGGGGTCAAAATTATATAGGCATGTTTTCGTGCTGGGAACAGCAACCATCTCACGTAATAGAACACAGTCTATGTTTTCGTGGAGAAATACGAATTTAGCTGAAAACAACACTTTATCGAGAGATTTCTGACATCTACGATATAGACGTGTTCAACCCCATATACACTTATTCTTTACCCTTCTCTTAGCAAAGACTCATTATATTTTCTTTATTTTTCCCAGAAAACAGGATGTGACAGTTAATGCAAACTGTCTCCTAAGGGCTCCTAAGGAGACAGTTTGCATAAACTTACAAACCATATTTTGAAACAAAAAATATTTTTTTCGAAAATGTCGTCAGCTGAATTGTTTCCCAGCATGCTAAGCGTAAAGTGATAGCAAGGTCGGAGTAATATGAGAGAGAGGAAGAGCACTTAGAAAAGACAAAATTGTCCGAACACTTTTGCACATATCGATATTTTTCTGTTTCACTGTACCTTTGTCGCATATCTGCTTTATGTCACCTGTATCGTATTATTGTTTGTTTGTTTGTGTTGAGGTTTTACGGCCCAGTCAACCCAATGGGGTCATGTCGAGCGCGGTCAGTTTACCTAACAACACATTTACTGGGCAGGCTTAGTCCTCTAAGCGGTTAACCAGTATTGTGCACATTCTTTCGCCAGAAAATCGTATTATTGGGACAGACTAAAGACAGCAAACAGTGCAGACTCAGATCTGACATCTCAGCAGCGTCTTAGCAGGGTTCTACACTATTTGCTATTCAACCAGCAGTTGTTTAGAAAAGACTTGTTCAAATTTTGGGACAAACATGCTTTGGTAAAATTTTAAGTATAGCTCCTGATAAGACAGGGTATCAGGTAATTTTTATTGTTTCTCCACGAAAACATATTGTGGGTACTCACTGAAGGTGCCCCGCCGATTTTTCTTATTTCTTCACGGAAACATATTGTGGGTACTCATTGAAAGCGCTTTCCTGATCTTTCTTATTTCTCAACGAAAACATATTGTGGGTACTCATTGAAGGCACCTCGCCGATTTTTCTTATTTCTCAACGAAAACATATTGTGGGTACTCATTGAAACCGCCTCGCTGATTTTTTTCTTATTTCTCAACGAAAACATATCGTGGGTACTCATTGAAAGTGTCCCGCCGAATTTTTCTTATTTCTCCAGGAAAATATATTGCGGGTTCTCATTGAAGGCGCCACGCCTATTATTTCTCCAGGAAAATATATTCCGAGTTCTCATTGAAGGCGCCTCGCCGATTTTTCTTATTTCTTCCTGAAAACATTGTAGGTAGTCATTGGAAGCGGCTCGCGATTTTTCTTATTTCTGCACGAAAACATATGTTGTGGGTACTCGTAAGAAGCATCCACAACTCATGATTCTTGCAGAAACAAGAACACTATCAATATCTTTGCTGAAAAAAAGGGCGCCTTATCTTGAGCTAGGCATCCTTATCTTGAGCTAGGCATTACGAAAACACGCCTATTCAAATATATATAGAAAATTTCACCTCCAAAATCTGAAAATTTTCAGATAAAAAAAATGATATTTTTCATATTTATGTTCAAAACAGGCGGTTCTAACGAGTACCCACAATCTATGTTTTCGAGCAGAAATAACAAAAATAATGTATACTCTTGTAAACCCCAGTTTTACTATATAAAAGTGGGGTTTAAGGGGTCAAAATTATATAGGTATGTTTTCGTAATGTAAGGAGGCCGGATATTACAGTCAGTATTGTACTTACTAATTAGTGACCCAGGATTCATCTGTCACTTTTCTGTATACGCCTGTTGCAGGTATTTGCTGACATCGTATGTGGTAGAAACCTAGATCCCCTGTCAAAATATCCGGTGGGGTCGCAGTTTTCGTCAAGTAGAATGAGATATTACGACTCTGAAAATAATGAGACTGAATTAACTGTACGTATTTTCTGCTTTTCATTTTCCTTTTTTTTTTTTTTTTTTTTTGTACAAGAGAGACGACGTTTGAGACATCCTAGTTGCTTTTAGAATAGATCCCTTTTAGAAGGGATGGATGGATGGATATTTTATTTATAGACGCTCAACCCTAAAAGGGCATATAGCGTCTAATAAGTTGTATATGATGATTTTATTTAATGAGAAATCAAAAATATCTAGGATTGATGTGTTCATTTTAAAAAGATAAAGTATCAATGATTTTAAGTTATTAAAAATACTGATCATATTTTATTAAATAGTCCGATCTCTTTCAGAAAGTTGAGTATTTTTTGAGTTGGCATATTAAAAAGTTCCTTTATATTTTTACATTAAAATACTTTGTGCGAATATAATTAAATTCAGCACAAGTGATAAGAATATGTTTGACTGTAAAAGGTTCGTTACAAGGACTGCAGAATGGAGCTTGTTCATTTTTTAATATGTAAGAATGAGTAATTCTAGTGTGTCCAATTCTACATCTCGTGATTTTTGTTTGTTCTTTTCTGCTGTAATTAGAGAATGTGCATTTGCTGTTAAAATTTCATTTAGTTTATTTTGAGTTTGTGTTTCCCAAACAGACTGACATTTATTGTTGATGTATTGACGGATGTTTGATTTAAAGTCGGAGTGAGGAATTTTGAAATTTGTTATTACTAAGGATAGAGCCGATTTAGCTTCTAAATCGGCTAATTCATTTCCATGAATATTAACGTGGCTGGGAAGCCAACAAAATACAATTTCTTTTGAAAGTGAAAGGTAATAATATTTTTTAAGAATTTGCTGAATTAATGGGTTTCTATGGTGTAAATCTTTAAGAGATTTTAATACAGAAAGAGAATATGAATAAATGATGAACTGTTTTTCAGGCTGATCTCTGATATGGTAAAGTGCATTATCAATTGCCTTGGCTTCGGCGGTAAAAACGGAGCTATTATCAGGTAATCTGATACTGTCAGTAAAATTTGGACTAATACCAGAACAAGCAACTTTCTCATCTTGTTTCGAACCATCTGTATAAATTGACAAGTAATGTTTATAATTTGATTTGATTTCTAAAAATTCATTTTTAAAAATATGCGACTCAACTTGTTTTTTTTTTTTATTTTTATGAAGGTCTAATATAATCTTTGGAGGGTTTAACGTCCATGGCTCTTTTGATGGAAAAGAAAAATGCTGAACATTTTTAATATTAATATTGGCCTCTTCAAGTAACGGTTGTATTCTCAGGCCAAGGGGTTTAATAGCCGTTGGTTTATTGTTGTAAAATCTTTCGTATTTAGGATTAAAAACACAATCATAGGCTGAATTTCGTGGATTGGCAGCTAATTAAGTAACATATTGAAGAGACAATTTCTCTCTTCTTATATACAATGATGGTTTATTTGATTCAGCGTATAAACTTTCGACGGGGGAAGTACGAAAAGCCCCTAGAGCCAGACGTAAACCTTGGTGATGAATAGTATCCAAAGATTTCAAATAAGATTTTCTAGCGGATCCATAAACTATGGATCCATAATCCAGTTTAGATCGAATTAAAAATCTATAAAGATTTAAAAGAACAGTACGATCTCCTCCCCAGTCAGAACTGGAGAGAACTTTAAGAATATCAAGTGCTTTAAGACATTTAGCTTTTAAAGCTTTGATGTGTGGTATAAAAGATAATTTGTTATCGAACAAAAGACCTAGGAATTTTGCTTCACTGACGACTGGAACAGGACTATCGTATATGGTAAGATGAGGATCTAAATGTAGCTGACGTATTTGACAAAAATGAACGCACTGAGTTTTTGTTTTTGAAAATTTGAAACCATTTTCTGTTGCCCAATCTTCTATATTGTTTAAACATCGTTGTAGTTTGAATTCAATGGTTTCCACATTTTTCGATCTAATAAATATTCCAAAATCGTCAACAAAAAGTGAACAAACAAAGTCTTTCACACATTTAACAATATCGATAATTTTAATGTCAAACAAGGTAGGTGATAAAATGCTTCCCTGTGGTACACCTTGTTCTTGTTTAAATATGTCCGATAACGTATTACCTATTCGAACATTAAATGTTCGATCTGATAAAAAGTTTTGAATAAAAAGTGGTAATCGGCCTTTAAGGCCTAATTTATGTAAATCTTTCATGATGCCATGTTTCCAAGTAGTATCGTAAGCCTTTTCAAGGTCAAAAAATACAGCTACTACATGTTCTTTTTTAACAAAGGCATCACGAATAAAAGATTTCAAACGAATCAAACGATCGTTTGTACAGCTATTTTTTCTGAATCCAGCTTGATATTTTGTTATAAGCTGGTTTGATTCCAAGAACCAAACCAGTCTATCATTAATCATTCTCTCCATTGTTTTACATAAACAACTTGTCAAAGCAATAGGTCTGTAGTTAGTAGCTTCAGTATGATCTTTATTTGGTTTTGGTATAGGTATAATCGTTGCTTTACTCCAGTCTTTTGGAAATTTTCCAGTGATCCAAATATCATTTAAAATATTTAATAAAGTTTTTAAAGCGTTATCGGGTAAATGTTTAAGAATTTGATAATGAATGTCATCAGGACCAGCAGCTGTATCATGAGATTTATGAAGAGCATCTAATAATTCTGAAGCTGTGAATGGTACATTATATTTTTCATGATTTAGTGACATAAAATTTAGATGCTCTTTCTCTCGTTCCTGTTTTATGTTTTGAAAGGTTTCGGAATAATTTGCACTAGAAGAGTTTTTCTGAAAATTCTCTCCTAGTGCATTGGAAATATCTTTAGTCGTTGAGCATATATTTCCATTTGATTTAATATGGACATGCTTGTTATTTTTATTTTGGCCAGTAATTTTTCGAATCATGTCCCATATCTTCTTTGCTGGAGTTCTAGAATTAAGTTTGGAGACGTATTGCTGCCAAGATGTTCTTTTAGCCGTTTTTATTGTCTTGCGAGCTTTTGCTCGCATTTGTTTGGCATGGATTAGATTTTCTTTTGTTGGCTGCCTATTGAACTTTCGTAAGGCAGATTTTCTTTTATTTATTGAATTTTTAACATCTTTATTAAACCAAGGTCTATTTCTTTTTGAACGTGTCGAGGACTTTGGAATACATTTTTCGGCTACATGAATTAATGTATCAGTAAAAGCTTGTATATCATCTGCTGTTTTAAACATTTCAGGATTTAATTTTTCATTACATAGCTCCATGAAATTCTCCCAGTTTGCTTTATTGAAATTCCATCGGCAATGATGGTCTTCATTTGTCGATTCAATTTCTTCAATATTAATTGGAAAATGATCGCTCTCATGAAGGTCATCTAAAACTGACCAATCAAAATCTAAGTAAATATTTGGAGAGCATATAGACAAATCTAAAGCAAAATAATTTCTTGTAGGAGAATGAAGATAAGTTGGTTGTTTATCGTTAAATAAATATAAATCATTTTCTGCAATAAAATTTTCTATTATTTCTCCTTTGTCATTTGTATCCAGACAACCCCATAGTTTGCTGTGACTATTAAAGTCACCTAATAATAAATAAGGACGAGGTAACTGGTTTATAAGATTTTCTAAATCGTGTTTAGAAAATTTACAGTGTGGAGGAAGATATAGAGAACAAATTGTTATGGATTTAGACAGAGTGACATTTACAGCAACAGCTTGTAAATTACTATTTATATCTACCTGTCTATGAGGAACATTTGATTTTACAAGGATAGATGAACCCCCTGAGGCTTTCTGATTTTCAGTTGCGATATGATTATATAAACTATAATTTTTAAAATTAATATTATCTGTATTTTTTAAAAAGGTTTCCTGGAGACAAAAGACAGTCGGAGAAAGTAGTGTTGTTAAAATTAAAATTTCGTTATAATTTGCTTTTAGTCCTCGACAGTTCCACTGAATAATTGATTTTTTATCCATGATAAATGGAGAGATGATTTGAAAATAAGGAACTTAATCCTTTTGTTTTCTCTGAGATTGCGAGAACATGGACGTCAATCTCTAACTCCATGTTCTCAAGGGAATCGAACCGATTGACCAACGATCGGATCGGCCGACGCCCCTTTACTATATGGATTTGGTCCTTTATCTTTATCTTTTTCTTTTCAATTTTTTCCTTTCTGGTCAGCTGTCCTGGACCTGGATCTCTGTTGTGATCCACTTGTTTTAGTCGGCTGTGTTTGTGAACTGTTTTGAGATTTTGTTAGTGGTCTAAACTGATGAGTAGATGTGGGTTTAGGTTTAGGTTTTAGAGTAGGAGTAATAACTTTTGAATTTGCTTTGATGACAGAATCTTTTTCGTTAAACTGGGTAGAAGTTTGTTTGGTTTCAGGTTTAGTGTTTAGGGATTGAACAACTTTTGCAAAGGTGATTTCAGGTTGATTTTCTTGAATCTTTTTGGCTTCCAAATAAGTGATTTTTTTGTGTAACTTTAATTTTCATGATTTCTTTCTCTTTGTTCCAAATTTCACACTGATTTGATTTTGATTGATGGTTTTTGTGACAGTTCACACACTTGGCTTCATTTTTACAAGCATTTGTATGGTGATCAAATTCACCCATACCACATTTTTCACATATTGATCCAGGTGCTTCCGGACAGCCGTTTTCATGATGTCCAAACCTCTGACAGTTGAAACACCGCAGAGGATTTGGAATGTAGACTTCAACCGGTATAATTCGGTAAAAGATTTTTAGTGATTTCGGTAAAGTTGTGGTGTTGAAAGTTAGTAAAAGTGTATTTGTTTCTATATTGTTTCCATCTTTTTTAATTTTAAAACGTTTGCAAGCTGTTACTCCTTGTGTGTTAAGATATTCTGTGATATTTTCTTCAGTTTCATGTTTTAGCATTCTGTCACGGATAATGCCTTTGCAACTATTGAGTGTTTTATGTTCCGTGACAGTGACATTAATGTTAAAGAATTTTGTAATTTTCAAGAGATTATCAGTTTGAGATTTTCTGTTTGTTTCAACCAAAAGAGTTCCAGTTTTTAATTTTTTTACATTTTTTGGAGTGCCTATTAAAGATTTAATTTGTTTTTCTATGATGAATGGAGACAGTGAAGTAATTGGTTTGTCTTCCTTACTCGAAATCACTAAAAAATTAGCGAAGTTCCCATTAGCTTTGAACGTAAAGGTAGTCGGTTGCGTGTCGTCCTCCGAAGAGTCGAACGCCAGAAATCGTTTTCGAGAGGCCATGGTGATGAAATTTTTTATTCGATAGCTATGCGCCCCACCCTCCATGGAGCCCTACAAGGGGACGTTTAACAGAAATGGATCTCCTATTTCTAACGTCAAGGCTACATTGCTATTATACTCGGTGTCAAGATCAGAGTCTTCAGCTCGGCCTCATGCTTAGATGATTTCCCACCTATTCATCTAAATTTCCATAGAAAAATTTATGAACAGTTGAGTTCATCCCCCTATCCACAGCCTCCACTCATAGAGGTTTCCGCCAAAGCCCCAATACAAGCCCACCAATTGACCCTTCAGCCGCCGCCCATTGAAACTCACTTAAAGTTAGAGGAACGTAGAAAAATAAGCCCGGTTTGTACCATAAAGATACGTATAAAAGAGAGAAAGAAGCTAAGAACAAGTTGTGCGCTTCTAGAGCTTGGCACGACTGAGCCGATTGATCCAGGCCGGATCTAACCCAGACCGCTCTTCTATCTGAAATAAGGGCCAAAATGATGTGTTGAAAAGCTGGAGATCCCTGGGCTTTCCTCAATCATCAGGTTCCCCTCTCCCAGCATACGAGACGCCACCCACGGCAAACAGGTGGTTCGTGTTTTAATAGAGGATTACACCCTATCCACTACAGAAGGAAAGTGATCTGTAGATTTTATTCCCTACAGACAAGGGAGGCCGGAAACGTCTGGGAAATTGAAAGGTTATTTTTAACGTCAGGAGATCAATATTTAAAATAAACAGTTTATTAAAGAAAGAAGGATTCATTTTGGATTCATTTTTTAAGAGAGTCAAACAAACAAGCTGTGTTAGATGATATGTAGCTTTCAAATGATATGTAGCTTTCATACCTTGAAAAACGTTTAGTTTTTTATCTAACAATATTAAATGCATCTTACTTTTAATGTGGAGAATGCTAGAGTTCGGAAAAATGACACAAACACAAGACAAACACATATGTTAAATACAGATGAGGTTATAATCTTCGTCCCATGTGCGACCCACGGGCACAGAATGATACACAAACAAATGAAGCATGTTAGTAACATGAGATAGGAAATGTTTAAAAGGATAGATCTCGCGAAATTTGTTTTTTCCAATTTAAGATGCATTTCAGTAAATTTAATTTTATAGTCTGGAATTATACCGGTTGAACGGACGGTTGCTCTGTTATGTTAGGGGTTTTACCCAGCTGCCACAGAAGCGGAAGGCAGCCACCTATTTCGAGGGCCCGTGTGGTCACGGGCAGCCTCTTTTAGACGGCTCGTACGTCACGCAGAGGGTACGTCTGGCCTATTCTAAGCCCGGAACCAGCACGGGACTCTTTTAGAAGGGAGGTAAAAACAATTTTGACAGTTGCCTCGCTTTAGAGTTTCGCCTTTCCACTTAAGCCAAATAAGGAAAGTAGGGTTATAAATGTACCCACGATTTGCCCAGAAATTTGTCGTCAGCTGAATTTGCCCAGAGAGTGGTAATGGTTAAACATATTTGCCATTGTAATCAACGTTTTTGAACCGATAATATCGGATACAGGTAGCCCGCATGGTTCTCATTGTATATGCTTCGAATTGTGATACCCTTTTGACAACTGTAGTTTGATCTTGTGACAATTGTAGTTTGATAGTGAGCAACCTCGGTCTGATCACGAAGTCCTGATACTTGAAACAGACACAAGCAAAATGGACTGACTGAAACGTAAACTCAATGTTCCGGTGCAGAACAAAAATATGGTACAAAAAGAATATCACGGCTCAGAAATGGAATTGGGAAAGTTTTATTCACCCGCTTTGCCGAAGCCAGATAATTACATTTACAATGATATGGGCAAATACTCATACGACAAATTGAATTCGTTTTATTTATTTATTTATTTATTTATTTTTTTTTTTTTTTTTTTTTTCAAGAAAACCGGATTTGTTATCTTATGCAAATTGTGAGTGAGTGATTTTGTTTAAAGACACCTCAATCATTTGGTCATATGGTGTATGTAACTGTAAAAAATTGGTTAATATAATTTAACAAACTTGTTTAATGTGTTTTAAACGTGAGAAGTATAATTTGATACAATTTGAATTTATTTACAATTTATTAAAATATTTATTCATTTAAAAAAATGTTAAAATCTGTTTTGATGATACCTGATTAAAAAGATCTGTCAAAGTTTTTACATCATAAAATTGAGTTCTAATATGTTGGAAGTCTATACATTCCAATAAAATACAGTGTATGTTTAATTGTAAAATTTTGTTGGCAGGATACACATATTGGTACCTCTTCATTTTATAAGATAAAAGAATGAGTACAATATGAATGTCCAATAAGACAACGGGTCTAATTCACTTGTTCCTGTCTGTTTGATGGAAATTTAAAAGTTTGAAAAAAAAACAATGGGTTTGATTTCATGTAATTTATTATATTGAGTGTTATCCCATATTGTTTGGCATTGATTTTGTACATATTTTCTTATATGATGTTTGTAATCGGTATAGGGAATTTCAATATTTGTAACTGGTTGGTTTAGTGCACTTTTTGCTTCACAATCAGCTTCATTTCCTTGTGTATGTATATGGCTAGGGATCCAACCATCACGAAAACATACCTATATAATGTTGACCCCCTTAAACCCCACTTTTATATAGTAAAAGTGGGGTTTACAGGGGTATACATTATTTTTCTTATTTCTGCTCAAAACATAGATTGTGGGTACTCGTTAGAACCGCCTCGGTGATGCGGTTCTAACGAGTACCCACAATCTATGTTTTTGAGCAGAAAAAAGAAAAATATCAGATTTTTTTTCTGAAAATTTTCAATTTTTTGGTTGTAAAATTTTAAGTATACTTGAATAGGCTTGTTTTCGTAATGAAAATATGATTGTTTTTGTTTTAGATAACTCAAAGTATCTTTTTAATATTTGCTGAATCAAAGTATTAGAATGATCATTATGTGTAATGATTTTAATACTGAAAGGGAATCTGAAAATGTAATTAATCTCTCTAATAAACATAAATGCTATATTTATAGCTATAGCTTCTGCTGTGAATATTGAGCATGTATCAGGTAATCGAGCACTTAATGTTTCATAACGATTTATTTCTGAGCATGCCACTTTATCTTCTTGTTTCGACCCATCTGTATAAATAGACATAAAGCCATGATAATTAGACTTGATTTCTAAAAACTTATTTTTAAGAAACATAGGGTTGATTTGAGACGTTTTTCCTTGGTTGAACTCAAATAAAAGTTCTGGAGATTTCAAAGTCCACGGTTCTGTCTGGATGGATGGATATTTTGTTTATAGACGCTCAACCCTAAAAGGGCATATAGCGTCTAATAAGTTTTATGTTATATGATGATTTTATTTAATGAGAAATTTAAAAATATCTAGGATTGATGTATTTATTTTAAAGAGATAAAGTATCAATGATTTTAAGTGATTAAAAATACTGATCATATTTTATTAAAAAGTCCGATCTCTTTAAGAAAGTCGAGTATTTTCTGAGTTGGCATATCAAAAAGTTCCTTTATAGTTTTTATATTAAAATACTTTGTGCGAATGTGATTAAATTCAGCACAAGTGATAAGAAAATGTTTGACTGTGAAAGGTTCATTACAAGGAATGCAGAATGGAGCTTGTTCATTGTTTAAAATATAAGAATGAGTAATTCTAGTGTGTCCAAGTCTACATCTCGTGATTTTTGTTTGTTCTTTTCTGCTGAGATTAGAGAATGTGCATTTGCTGTTAAAATTTGGTTTGATTTCATTTAATTTATTATAAGTTTGTGTTTCCCAAACAGACTGACATTTGTTGTTGATGTATTGACAGACGTTTGATTTAAAGTCGGAGTGAGGAATTTTGAAATTGGTTATTACTAAGGATAATGCAGATTTGGCTTCTGAATCTGCTAATTCATTTCCACGAATATTAACGTGGCTGGGAAGCCAACAAAATACAATTTCTTTTGAAGCGGAAAGATAATAATATTTTTTAAGAATTTGCTGAATCAATGGGTTTCTATGGTGTAAATCTTTAAGAGATTTTAATACAGAAAGAGAATCTGAATAAATGATAAACTGTTTTTCAGACTGATCTCTGATATGGTAAAGTGCAATATCGATTGCCTTGGCTTCGGCGGTAAAAATGGAGCTATTATCAGGTAATCTGATACTGTCAGTAAAATTTGGACTAATAACAGAACAAGCAACTTTTTCATCTTGTTTCGAACCATCTGTATAAATTGACAGGTAATGTTTATAATTTGATTTAATTTCTAAAAATTCATTCTTAAAAATATGCGACTCGACTTCTGTTTTTTTATTTTTATGAAGGTCTAAAATAATCTTTGGAGGGTTTAACGTCCATGGCTCTTTTGATGGAAAAGAAAAATGCTGAACATTTTTAATATTGATATTGGCCTCTTCAAGTAACGGTTGCATTCTCAGGCCAAGGGGTTTAATAGCTGTTGGTTTATTATTGTAAAATCTTTCATATTTAGGGTTAAAAACACAATCATGAGCTGAATTACGTGGATTGGCGGCTAATTTAGTAACATATTGGAGAGACAATTTCTCTCTTCTTATATACAATGACGGTTCATTTGATTCAGCGTATAAACTTTCGACGGGGGAAGTACGAAAAGCCCCTAGAGCCAGACGTAAACCTTGGTGATGAATAGTATCCAAAGATTTCAAATAAGATTTTCTAGCGGATCCATAAACTATGGATCCATAATCCAATTTAGATCTAATTAAAGATCTATAGAGATTTAAAAGAACAGTACGATCTCCTCCCCAGTCGGAACTGGAGAGAACTTTAAGAATATCAAGAGCTTTTAAACATTTAGCTTTTAAAGCTTTGATGTGTGGTATAAAAGATAATTTGTTATCGAACAAAAGACCCAGAAATTTTGCTTCACTGACGACTGGAATGAGACTACCATATATGGTGAGATGAGGATCTAAATGTAGCCGACGTATCTGACAAAAATGAACGCATTGAGTTTTTGTTTTTGAAAATTTGAAACCATTTTCTGTTGCCCAATTTTCTATATTATTTAAACATCGTTGTAGTTTGAATTCAATGGTTTCCATATTTTTCGATCTAATAAATATTCCAAAATCGTCAACAAAAAGTGAACAATCAAGGTCTTTCACACATTTAACAATATCGTTAATTTTAATGCCAAACAAGGTAGGTGATAAAATGCTTCCCTGTGGTACACCTTGTTCTTGTTTAAATATGTCCGATAACGTATTACCTATTCGAACATTAAATGTTCGATCTGATAAAAAATTTTGAATAAAAAGTGGTAATCGGCCTTTAAGGCCTAATTTATGTAAATCTTTCATGATGCCATGTTTCCATGTAGTATCGTAAGCTTTTTCAAGATCAAAAAATACAGCTACGACATGTTCTTTTTTAATAAAGGCATCACGAATAAAGGATTCCAAACGAATCAAATGATCGTTTGTACAGTTATTTTTTCTGAATCCAGCTTGATATTTTGTTATAAGCTGGTTTGATTCCAAGAACCAAACCAGCCTATCATTAATCATTCTCTCCATTGTTTTACATAAACAACTTGTCAAAGCAATAGGTCTGTAGTTAGTAGCTTCAGTATGATCTTTATTTGGTTTTGGTATAGGTATAATCGTTGCTTTACTCCAGTCTTTTGGAAATTTTCCAGTGATCCAAATATCATTTAAAATATTTAATAAAGTTTTTAAAGCGTTATCGGGTAAATGTTTAAGAATTTGATAATGAATGTCATCAGGACCAGCAGCTGTATCGTGAGATTTATTAAGAGCATCTAATAATTCTGAAGCTGTGAATGGTACATTATATTTTTCATGATTTAGTGACGTAAAATTTAGATGCTCTTTCTCTTGTTCCTGTTTTATGTTTTGAAAGGTTTCGGAATAATTTGCACTAGAAGAGTTTTTCTGAAAATTCTCTCCTAGTGCATTGGAAATATCTTTAGTCGTTGAGCATATATTTCCATTTGATTTAATATGGACATGCTTGTTATTTTTATTTTTGCCAGTAATTTTTCGAATCATGTCCCATATTTTCTTTGCTGGAGTTCTAGAATTAAGTTTGGAGACGTATTGCTGCCAAGATGTTCTTTTAGCCGTTTTTATTGTCTTGCGAGCTTTTGCTCGCATTTGTTTGGCATGGATTAGATTTTCTTTTGTTGGCTGCCTATTGAACTTTCGTAAGGCAGATTTTCTTTTATTTATTGAATTTTTAACATCTTTATTAAACCAAGGTCTATTTCTTTTTGAACGTGTCGAGGACTTTGGAATACATTTTTCGGCTACATGAATTAATGTATCAGTAAAAGCTTGTATATCATCTGCTGTTTTAAACATTTCAGGATTTAATTTTTCATTACATAGCTCCATAAAATTCTCCCAGTTTGCTTTATTGAAATTCCATCGGGAATGATGGTCTTCATTTGTCGATTCAATTTCTTCAATTTTAATTGGAAAATGATCGCTCCCATGAAGGTCATCTAAAACTGACCAATCAAAATCTAAGTAAATATTTGGAGAGCATATAGACAAATCTAAAGCAAAATAATTTCTTGTAGGAGAATGAAGATAAGTTGGTTGTTTATCGTTAAATAAACATAAATCATTTTCTACAATAAAATTTTCTATTATTTCTCCTTTGTCATTTGTATCCAGACAACCCCAAAGTTTGCTGTGACTATTAAAGTCACCTAATAATAAATAAGGACGAGGTAATTGGTTTATAAGATTTTCTAAATCGTGTTTAGAAAATTTACAGTGTGGAGGAAGATATAGAGAACAAACTGTTATGGATTTAGACAGAGTGACATTTACAGCGACAGCTTGTAAATTACTATTTATATCTATCTGTCTATGAGGAACATTTGATTTTACAAGGATAGATGAACCTCCTGAGGCTTTCTGATTTTCAGTTGCAATATGATTATATAAACTATAATTTTTAAAATTAATATTATCTGTATTTTTTAAAAAGGTTTCCTGGAGACAAAAGACAGTCGGAGAAAGTAGTGTTGTTAAAATTAAAATTTCGTTATAATTTGCTTTTAGTCCTCGACAGTTCCACTGAATAATTGATTTTTTATCCATGATAAATGGAGAGATGATTTAAAAATAAGGAACTTAATCCTTTTGTTTTCTGTGAGACTGCGAGAACATGGAGGAGTCAGTCTCTAACTCCATGTTCTCAAGGGAATCGAACCGGTTGACCAACTTGATCGGATCGGCCGACGCCCCTTTACTATATGGATTTGGTTCTTTATCTTTTTCTTTTCCATTTTTTCCTTTCTGGTCAGCTGTCCTGGACCTGGATCTCTGTTGTGATCCACTTGTTTTAGTCGGCTGTGTTTGTGAACTGTTTTGAGATTTTGTTGGTGGTCTAGACTGATGAGTAGATGTGGGTTTAGGTTTAGGTTTTAGAGTAGGAGTAATAACTTTTGAATTTGCTTTGATGACAGAATCTTTTTCGTTAAACTGGGTAGAACTTTCTTTGGTTTCTGGTTTAGTGTTTAGGGATTGAACAACTTTTGCAAAGGTGATTTCAGGTTGATTTTCTTGTATTTTTTTGGCTTCTAAATAAGTAATTTTTTGTGTAACTTTAATTTTCATGATTTCTTTTTCTTTTTTCCAAATTTCACACTGATTTGATTTTGATTGATGGTTTTTGTGACAGTTCACACACTTGGCTTCATTTTTACAAGCATTTGTAGAGTGATCAAAGTCACCCATACCACATTTTTCACATACTGATCCAGGTAATTCAGGACAGCCGTTTTCATGATGTCCAAACCTCTGACAGTTGAAACACCGCAGAGGATTTGGAATGTAGACTTCAACCGGTATAATTCGGTAAAAGATTTTTAGTGATTTCGGTAAAGTTGTGGTGTTGAAAGTTAGTAAAAGTGTATTTGTTTCTATAAAGTTTCCATCTTTTTTAATTTTAAAACGTTTGCAAGCTGTTACTCCTTGTGTGTTAAGATATTCTGTGATATTTTCTTCAGTTTCATGTTTTAGCATTCTGTCACGGATAATTCCTTTGCAACTGTTGAGAGTTTTATGTTCCGTGACAGTGACATTAATATTAAAAAACTTTGTAATTTTCAAGAGATTATCAGTTTGTGATTTTCTGTTTGTTTCGACCAAAAGAGTTCCATTTTTTAATTTTTTAACATTTTTTGGGGTGCCTATTAAAGATTCTATTTGCTTTTCTATGATGAAAGGAGACAGTGAAGTAATTGGTTTGTCTTCCTTACTCGAAATCACTAAAAATTTAGCGAAGTTCTCATTTGCTTTGAAAGTAAAAGTAGTCGGTTGCGTGTCGTCCTCCGAAGAGTCGAACGCCAGAAATCGTTTTCGAGAGGCCATGGTGATGAAATTTTTGATTCGATAGCTATGCGCCCCACCCTCCGTGGAGCCCTACAAGGGGACGTTTAACAGAAATGGATCTCCTATTTCTAACGTCAAGGCTACATTGCTATTATACTCGGTGTCAAGATCAGAGTCTTCAGCTCGGCCTCATGCTTAGATGATTTCCCACCTATTCATCTAAATTTCCATAGAAAAATTTATGAACAGTTGAGTTCATCCCCCTATCCACAGCCTCCACTCACAGAGGTTTCCGCCAAAGCCCCAATACAAGCCCACCAATTGACCCTTCAGCCGCCGCCCATTGAAACTCACTTAAAGTTAGATGAACAAGAGAAAAATAAGCCCGGTTTGGTACCATAAAGATACGTATGAAAGAGAGAAAGAAGCTAAGAACAAGTTGTGCGCTTCTAGAGCTTGGCACGACTGAGCCGATTGATCCAGGCCGGATCTAACCCAGACCGCTCTTCTATCTGAAATAAGGGCCAAAATGATGTGTTGAAAAGCTGGAGATCCCTGGGCTTTCCTCAATCATCAGGTTCCCCTCTCCCAGCATACGAGACGCCACCCACGGCAAACAGGTGGTTCCTGTTTTAATAGGGGATTACACCCTATCCACTACAGAAGGAAAGTGATCTGTAGATTTTATTCCCTACAGACAAGGGAGGCCGAAAACGTCTGGGAAATTGAAAGGTTACTTTTAACCTAAATTAGGAGATCCATATTTAAAATAAACAGTTTATTATAGAAAAAAGGTTCATTTTGGATTCATTTTTTTAAGAGATCAAACAAACAACCTGTGTTAGATGATATGTAGCTTTCAAATGATATGTAGCTTTCATACCTTGAAAAACGTTTAGTTTTTTATCTAACAATATTAAATGCATCTTAGTTTTTTAATGTGGAGAATGCTAGAGTTCGGAAAAATGACACAAACACAAGACAAACACATATGTTAAATACAGATGAGGTTATAATCTTCGTCCCATGTGCGACCCACGGGCACAGAATGATACACAAACAAATGAAGCATGTTAGTAACATGAGATAGGAAAGGTTTAAAAGGATAGATCTCGCGAAATTTGTTTTTTCCAATTTAAGATGCATTTCAGTAAATTTAATTTTATAGTTTGGAATTATACCGGTTGAACGGACGGTTGCTCTGTTATGTTAGGGGTTTTACCCAACTGCCACAGAAGCGGAAGGCAGCCACCTATTTCGAGGGCCCGGGTGGTCACGGGCGGCCTCTTTTAGCCGGCTCGTACGTCACGCAGAGGGTACGTCTGGCCTATTCTAAGCCCGGGACCAGCACGGGACTGGTTCTGTCTGGAGAAAGGAAATTTTTGCAACTTTCTGTATATCAATATTTGCTTCTTTAATTATAGATTCCATTCTGAGACCCAATGGTTAGTATTAGGTTGATTTTCATAAAACTGTTTATACAGAGGCTGAAATATGTCACTGTAAGCTGAATTTTAGGGGCTAGCTGCTAGTTTAGTGATATACTGTAAAGCAAGTTTCTCTCTTCTTATATATAAAGATGGTTCACAAGCTTCTGCATATAAACTTTCAGTTGGAGATGTACGAAAAGCTCCTAAGGCTAAACGTAAACCCTGATGATGTATAGTATCTAAGATTTTCAGGTATGATTTTCGAGCAGAGCCATATACAACAGAGCCATGATCTAGTTTAGACCTTATTAAAGATCTATAGAGATTTAATAGAGTGGTTTTATCACCTCCCCAATCTGAAGTAGAAATAAATTTTAGTATATTTAAAGCATTTAAACTTTTTAGTTTTAGACCTTCGATATGCAGCAGAAAAGTTAGCTTTTTGTCAAATATAATGCCTAGACATTTAGCTTCAGCTACCACTGAAATTTGAGTCTCATATATATTTTTAAGGTGGGGTCATGGTGAAGATTACGTTGTTGACAAAAATTAACACATTTTGTGTTTGTTTGAGAAAACTTGAATCCATTTTCTGTAGTCCACTGTTCAATTTTATTTAGAGTGTCTTGGAGGTTTTTCTCTATAGTTTTCATGTCTGTTGAGCGGTAACCTATAAGAAAGTCACCTACATATAGAGAACAGTTTATAGCATTTTGGACACTTAGTGATTTCGTTTATTTTAATATTAAATAGAGTTGTCGACAAAATATATCCTTGTGGGACATCTTGTTCTTGATCATTGACATCTGATAATGTAGAGACAACTCGAATTTTCAGAGATCTATCTGACAAAAAAGTTGTATAAAATCAGACCGATGACCTCTAAAACCAATGTTATGTAAATCTTTCATTATACCATCTCCAAGTGGTATCATATGCTTTTTCTAAGTCAAAGAAAATAGCAACTACATGTTGCTTTCTTTTACAACCATTACAAATAAATGTTTCCAATCTTACCAATTGGTTATTTATACTTTTTTTTTTCCTGAAACCCGTTTGTTAAGTAGATATTAAATTATCTTTATTTTATTAAATTATTTTTCTCCAAATACCAAACTAGTCTTATTAATCATCCTAGTTAATGCAATAGGCCTGTAGTTTGTTGGTTCAGTATGATCTGTTTGGTTTTGGAAAAGGTATAACAATTGCTTCCGTCAAACATTTAGGGAAAATTCCTCTCTTCCATATTACATTAAAGATTTCTAAGAGATTACTTAATGATTTATTAGGTAGATGTTTTAGAATTTGATAGTGTATTTCATCTGTGCTAGTGGCTGAGTCATGGGCATTTTGCAGAGATTCCATGAGTTCTGGTATTGTAAAAAGAAGATTATATGTTTAATTATTATCGGAGTTGAAATTTAAAGTGTGTTTTTCTTCTTCATTTTTTAAATTTTGAAAACTTTTATTATAATTAGCAGAGGAAGAACTTTGCTGGAATGTTTCATATATATCTGCTATTTCCTTTTTCGTTTCGTTCGTTTTGTTATTTGTCTTGATGTGATTTAAAGAGATTCAAAAGGCGGCTTATAAGATACGTGTCATTATGCGGAAGCTTAAATATAGTTTCAGCAGACAAGCATTAAATCAGATGTATGTATCTTATGTAAGACCTCTGCTGGAATATTCGTCGATTGTATGGGACGGATGTACTGAGCAAGATAAAACTGCATTAGAAAGACTTCAAAATGAGGCTGCAAGAATAGTCACTGGTCTCACACGATCTACTATTGTTAACTTATATAAAGAATGTGGTTGGGACTCACTTGCAGATCGAAGATATTTTCAGAAAATGTGCTTCATGTACAAGTGTTCAAATAATCTTGTACCAGACTATATATCTGATATTATTCCACCACGTGTTGCTGACGTTTCAAATTACCCATTACGCAATCGAGACAATTTTTCAAATATATACAACCGCACAGAAACTGCCCGCAGATCTTGCATTCCGTCTTCTGTAACTCACTGGAATAGCATTCGCGCTAATATCAGAGAAGCAGACACTTACTTATCGTTTCGTAAAATACTCAAAGACGAAGTCTTATACAGTGCGAATGTCCCTTCATACTTTTTGAAAGGTCAAAGAAAGCTGTCAGTGCTACACGCAAGAATCCGCAACAGTTGTAGTGATTTAAAGTCTGACTTGTTTCAAAATCATCTAACAGATGACAAGAAGTGCACTTGTGGCTATGACAATGAAAATGCCCTTCATTACTTTTTTGAATGTAATAATTACACTCATCAAAGAATAATAATGTTTCATCAAACCAGACACTTTCATCCACTCAATTTAAATGCAGCCTTGTTTGGGAAAACTTCTCTCTCGGACGAGGATAACTTTGTTCTTTTTCAGGCAATTCAACAATATATTAAAGATTCCATGCGATTCGAATAATTCCGCAGAAGATAGTTCAAACTCATGCACTGTTTAAATTCTGGAGGACGGCCGACGCTGTATCTATCTATCTATCTATCTATCTATCTATAGATTATCTATCTATCTATCTATCTATCTATCACGTAAGAAAATAATTATGTATTCTAATAGCTATACCTATATGTTTGCCATGTTGTAATTGTTTATATGTTGTAGGGGGGGCGGGCTGTAACTAATGTTGTTAGAACTTGTAGCCCAACCCCATTGCTTTTTGAGGAAATAAAATATGTTTAAACTAAAAAATTTAAAGAGGGATGGATGGATATTTTGTTTATAGACGCTCAACCCTAAAAGGGCATATAGCGTCTAATAAGTTTTATGTTATATGATGATTTTATTTAATGAGAAATTTAAAAATATCTAGGATTGATGTATTTATTTTAAAGAGATAAAGTATCAATGATTTTAAGTGATTAAAAATACTGATCATATTTTATTAAAAAGTCCGATCTCTTTAAGAAAGTCGAGTATTTTCTGAGTTGGCATATCAAAAAGTTCCTTTATAGTTTTTATATTAAAATACTTTGTGCGAATGTGATCAAATTCAGCACAAGTGATAAGAAAATGTTTGACTGTGAAAGGTTCATTACAAGGAATGCAGAATGGAGCTTGTTCATTGTTTAAAATATAAGAATGAGTAATTCTAGTGTGTCCAAGTCTACATCTCGTGATTTTTGTTTGTTCTTTTCTGCTGAAATTAGAGAATGTGCATTTGCTGTTAAAATTTGGTTTGATTTCATTTAATTTATTATAAGTTTGTGTTTCCCAAACAGACTGACATTTGTTGTTGATGTATTGACAGACGTTTGATTTAAAGTCGGAGTGAGGAATTTTAAAATTGGTTATTACTAAGGATAATGCAGATTTGGCTTCTGAATCTGCTAATTCATTTCCACGAATATTAACGTGGCTGGGAAGCCAACAAAATACAATTTCTTTTGAAGCGGAAAGATAATAATATTTTTTAAGAATTTGCTGAATTAATGGGTTTCTATGGTGTAAATCTTTAAGAGATTTTAATACAGAAAGAGAATCTGAATAAATGATAAACTGTTTTTCAGACTGATCTCTGATATGGTAAAGTGCAATATCAATTGCCTTGGCTTCGGCGGTAAAAATGGAGCTATTATCAGGTAATCTGATACTGTCAGTAAAATTTGGACTAATAACAGAACAAGCAACTTTCTCATCTTGTTTCGAACCATCTGTATAAATTGACAGGTAATGTTTATAATTTGATTTGATTTCTAAAAATTCATTCTTAAAAATATGCGATTCGACTTCTGTTTTTTTATTTTTATGAAGGTCTAAAATAATCTTTGGAGGGTTTAACGTCCATGGCTCTTTTGATGGAAAAGAAAAATGCTGAACATTTTTAATATTGATATTGGCCTCTTCAAGTAACGGTTGTATTCTCAGGCCTAGGGGTTTAATAGCCGTTGGTTTATTATTGTAAAATCTTTCATATTTAGGGTTAAAAATACAATCATGAGCTGAATTACGTGGATTGGCGGCTAATTTAGTAACATATTGAAGAGACAATTTCTCTCTTCTTATATACAATGATGGTTCATTTGATTCAGCGTATAAACTTTCGACGGGGGAAGTACGAAAAGCCCCTAGAGCCAGACGTAAACCTTGGTGATGAATAGTATCCAAAGATTTCAAATAAGATTTTCTTGCGGATCCATAAACTATGGATCCATAATCCAATTTAGATATTTAAAGAGGGATTTTTGTTTTTTCCTTTAATTTTTCTTAACATGTTTCAAATTTTTTACATTGGTGTTCTTGAATTTATTTTAGACACATTTTTGCCATGATGATCGTTTAGCAATTTTTATAGTGCGACGAGCTTTAGCTCGCATTACTTTGGCTATATTCAAATTATCTGTTGTTGATTGTTTATTGAATTTCTTTAAACTATCTTTTCGTTTTTTGATAGCTTCTTTACATTCATTATTAAACCAGGGCCTATTTTTTCTTGAGCTTTTTGAGGACTTTGGATGGATGGATGGATATTTTGTTTATAGACGCTCAACCCTAAAAGGGCATATAGCGTCTAATAAGATGAATATTATATGATGATTTTATTTAATGAGAAATTAAAAATATCTAGGATTGATGAGTTCATTTTAAGAAAGATAAAGTATCAATGATTTTATGTTATTAAAATACAGATCATATTTTATTAAAAAGTCCGATCTCTTTCAGAAAATCGAGTATTTTTTGAGTTGGCATATTAAAAAGTTCCTTTATATTTTTTACATTAAAATACTTTGTGCGAATATAATTAAATTCAGCACAAGTGACAAGAAAATGTTTGACCGTAAAAGGTTCGTTACAAGGAATGCAGAATGGAGCTTGTTCATTGTTTAAAATATAAGAATGAGTAATTCTAGTGTGTCCAAGTCTACATCTCGTGATTTTTGTTTGTTCTTTTCTGCTGAGATTAGAGAATGTGCATTTGCTGTTAAAATTTGGTTTGATTTCATTTAATTTATTATAAGTTTGTGTTTCCCAAACAGACTGACATTTGTTGTTGATGTATTGACAGACGTTTGATTTAAAGTCGGAGTGAGGAATTTTGAAATTGGTTATTACTAAGGATAATGCAGATTTGGCTTCTGAATCTGCTAATTCATTTCCACGAATATTAACGTGGCTGGGAAGCCAACAAAATACAATTTCTTTTGAAGCGGAAAGATAATAATATTTTTTAAGAATTTGCTGAATTAATGGGTTTGTATGGTGTAAATCTTTAAGAGATTTTAATACAGAAAGAGAATCTGAATAAATGATAAACTGTTTTTCAGACTGATCTCTGATATGGTAAAGTGCAATATCAATTGCCTTGGCTTCGGCGGTAAAAATGGAGCTATTATCAGGTAATCTGATACTGTCAGTAAAATTTGGACTAATAACAGAACAAGCAACTTTCTCATCTTGTTTCGAACCATCTGTATAAATTGACAGGTAATGTTTATAATTTGATTTGATTTCTAAAAATTCATTCTTAAAAATATGCGACTCGACTTCTGTTTTTTTATTTTTATGAAGGTCTAAAATAATCTTTGGAGGGTTTAACGTCCATGGCTCTTTTGATGGAAAAGAAAAGTGCTGAACATTTTTAATATTGATATTGGCCTCTTCAAGTAACGGTTGTATTCTCAGGCCAAGGGGTTTAATAGCTGTTGGTTTATTATTGTAAAATCTTTCATATTTAGGGTTAAAAACACAATCATGAGCTGAATTACGTGGATTGGCGGCTAATTTAGTAACATATTGAAGAGACAATTTCTCTCTTCTTATATACAATGATGGTTCATTTGATTCAGCGTATAAACTTTCGACGGGGGAAGTACGAAAAGCCCCTAGAGCCAGACGTAAACCTTGGTGATGAATAGTATCCAAAGATTTCAAATAAGATTTTCTTGCGGATCCATAAACTATGGATCCATAATCCAATTTAGATCTAATTAAAGATCTATAAAGATTTAAAAGAACAGTACGATCTCCTCCCCAGTCGGAACTGGAGAGAACTTTAAGAATATCAAGTGCTTTAAGACATTTAGCTTTTAAAGCTTTGATGTGTGGTATAAAAGATAATTTGTTATCGAACAAAAGACCCAGGAATTTTGCTTCACTGACGACTGGAATAGGACTACCGTATATGGTAAGATGAGGATCTAAATGTAGCTGACGTATTTGACAAAAATGAACGCACTGAGTTTTTGTTTTTGAAAATTTGAAACCATTTTCTGTTGCCCAATCTTCTATATTGTTTAAACATCGTTGTAGTTTGAATTCAATGGTTTCCATATTTTTCGATCTAATAAATATTCCAAAATCGTCAACAAAAAGTGAACAATCAAGGTCTTTCACACATTTAACAATATCGTTAATTTTAATGCCAAACAAGGTAGGTGATAAAATGCTTCCCTGTGGTACACCTTGTTCTTGTTTAAATATGTCCGATAACGTATTACCTATTCGAACATTAAATGTTCGATCTGATAAAAAATTTTGAATAAAAAGTGGTAATCGGCCTTTAAGGCCTAATTTATGTAAATCTTTCATGATGCCATGTTTCCATGTAGTATCGTAAGCTTTTTCAAGATCAAAAAATACAGCTACGACATGTTCTTTTTTAATAAAGGCATCACGAATAAAGGATTCCAAACGAATCAAATGATCGTTTGTACAGTTATTTTTTCTGAATCCAGCTTGATATTTTGTTATAAGCTGGTTTGATTCCAAGAACCAAACCAGCCTATCATTAATCATTCTCTCCATTGTTTTACATAAACAACTTGTCAAAGCAATAGGTCTGTAGTTAGTAGCTTCAGTATGATCTTTATTTGGTTTTGGTATAGGTATAATCGTTGCTTTACTCCAGTCTTTTGGAAATTTTCCAGTGATCCAAATATCATTTAAAATATTTAATAAAGTTTTTAAAGCGTTATCGGGTAAATGTTTAAGAATTTGATAATGGATGTCATCAGGACCAGCAGCTGTATCGTGAGATTTATTAAGAGCATCTGATAATTCTGAAGCTGTGAATGGTACATTATATCTTTCATGATTTAGTGACGTAAAATTTAGATGCTCTTTCTCTTGTTCCTGTTTTATGTTTTGAAAGGTTTCGGAATAATTTGCACTAGAAGAGTTTTTCTGAAAATTCTCTCCTAGTGCATTGGAAATATCTTTAGTCGTTGAGCATATATTTCCATTTGATTTAATATGGACATGCTTGTTATTTTTATTTTTGCCAGTAATTTTTCGAATCATGTCCCATATCTTCTTTGCTGGAGTTCTAGAATTAAGTTTGGAGACGTATTGCTGCCAAGATGTTCTTTTAGCCGTTTTTATTGTCTTGCGAGCTTTTGCTCGCATTTGTTTGGCATGGATTAGATTTTCTTTTGTTGGCTGCCTATTGAACTTTCGTAAGGCAGATTTTCTTTTATTTATTGAATTTTTAACATCTTTATTAAACCAAGGTCTATTTCTTTTTGAACGTGTCGAGGACTTTGGAATACATTTTTCGGCTACATGAATTAATGTATCAGTAAAAGCTTGTATATCATCTGCTGTTTTAAACATTTCAGGATTTAATTTTTCATTACATAGCTCCATAAAATTCTCCCAGTTTGCTTTATTCAAATTCCATCGGGAATGATGGTCTTCATTTGTCGATTCAATTTCTTCAATTTTAATTGGAAAATGATCGCTCCCATGAAGGTCATCTAAAACTGACCAATCAAAATCTAAGTAAATATTTGGAGAGCATATAGACAAATCTAAAGCAAAATAATTTCTTGTAGGAGAATGAAGATAAGTTGGTTGTTTATCGTTAAATAAACATAAATCATTTTCTGCAATAAAATTTTCTATTATTTCTCCTTTGTCATTTGTATCCAGACAACCCCATAGTTTGCTGTGACTATTAAAATCACCTAATAATAAATAAGGACGAGGTAACTGGTTTATAAGATTTTCTAAATCGTGTTTAGAAAATTTACAGTGTGGAGGAAGATATAGAGAACAAATTGTTATGGATTTAGACAGAGTGACATTTACAGCAACAGCTTGTAAATTACTATTTATATCTATCTGTCTATGAGGAACATTTGATTTTACAAGGATAGATGAACCTCCTGAGGCTTTCTGATTTTCAGTTGCGATATGATTATATAAACTATAATTTTTAAAATTAATATTATCTATTTTTTAAAAAGGTTTCCTGGAGACAAAAGACAGTCGGAGAAAGTAGTGTTGTTAAAATTAAAATTTCGTTATAATTTGCTTTTAGTCCTCGACAGTTCCACTGAATAATTGATTTTTTATCCATGATAAATGGAGAGATGATTTGAAGATAAGGAACTTAATCCTTTTGTTTTCTCTGAGACTGCGAGAACATGGAGGAGTCAGTCTCTAACTCCATGGTCTCAAGGGAATCGAACCGATTGACCAACTTGATCGGATCGGCCGACGCCCCTTTACTATATGGATTTGGTGCTTTATCTTTATCTTTTTCTTTTCCATTTTTTTCTTTCTGGTCAGCTGTCCTGGACCTGGATCTCTGTTGTGATCCACTTGTTTTAGTCGGCTGTGTTTGTGAACTGTTTTGAGATTTTGTTGGTGGTCTAGACTGATGAGTAGATGTGGGTTTAGGTTTAGGTTTTACAGTAGGAGTAATAACTTTTGAATTTGCTTTGATGACAGAATCTTTTTCGTTAAACTGGGTAGAAGTTTCTTTGGTTTCAGGTTTAGTGTTTAGGGATTGAACAACTTTTGCAAAGGTGATTTCAGGTTGATTTTCTTGAATCTTTTTGGCTTCCAAATAAGTGATTTTTTGTGTAACTTTAATTTTCATTATTTCTTTCTCTTTTTTCCAAATTTCACACTGATTTGATTTTGATTGATGGTTTTTGTGACAGTTCACACACTTGGCTTCATTTTTACAAGCATTTGTTGAGTGATCAAAGTCACCCATACCACATTTTTCACATACTGATCCAGGTAATTCAGGACAGCCGTTTTCATGATGTCCAAACCTCTGACAGTTGAAACACCGCAGAGGATTTGGAATGTAGACTTCAACCGGTATAATTCGGTAAAAGATTTTTAGTGATTTCGGTAAAGTTGTGGTGTTGAAAGTTAGTAAAAGTGTATTTGTTTCTATAAAGTTTCCATCTTTTTTAATTTTAAAACGTTTGCAAGCTGTTACTCCTTGTGTGTTAAGATATTCTGTGATATTTTCTTCAGTTTCATGTTTTAGCATCCTGTCACGGATAATACCTTTGCAACTATTGAGTGTTTTATGTTCCGTGACAGAGACATTAATGTTGAAGAATTTTGTAATTTTCAAGAGATTATCAGTTTGAGATTTTCTGTTAGTTTCGACCAAAAGAGTTCCATTTTTTAATTTTTTTACATTTTTTGGAGTGCCTATTAAAGATTCTATTTGCTTTTCTATGATGAAAGGAGACAGTGAAGTAATTGGTTTGTCTTCCTTACTCGAAATCACTAAAAATTTAGCGAAGTTCTCATTTGCTTTGAAAGTAAAAGTAGTCGGTTGCGTGTCGTCCTCCGAAGAGTCGAACGCCAGAAATCGTTTTCGAGAGGCCATGATGATGAAATTTTTGATTCGATAGCTATGCGCCCCACCCTCCATGGAGCCCTACAAGGGGACGTTTAACAGAAATGGATCTCCTATTTCTAACGTCAAGGCTACATTGCTATTATACTCGGTGTCAAGATCAGAGTCTTCAGCTCGGCCTCATGCTTAGATGATTTCCCACCTATTCATCTAAATTTCCATAGAAAAATTTATGAACAGTTGAGTTCATCCCCCTATCCACAGCCTCCACTCACAGAGGTTTCCGCCAAAGCCCCAATACAAGCCCACCAATTGACCCTTCAGCCGCCGCCCATTGAAACTCACTTAAAGTTAGAGGAACATGAGAAAAATAAGCCCGGTTTGGTACCATAAAGATACGTATGAAAGAGAGAAAGAAGCTAAGAACAAGTTGTGCGCTTCTAGAGCTTGGCACGACTGAGCCGATTGATCCAGGCCGGATCTAACCCAGACCGCTCTTCTATCTGAAATAAGGGCCAAAATGATGTGTTGAAAAGCTGGAGATCCCTGGGCTTTCCTCAATCATCAGGTTCCCCTCTCCCAGCATACGAGACGCCACCCACGGCAAACAGGTGGTTCCTGTTTTAATAGGGGATTACACCCTATCCACTACAGAAGGAAAGTGATCTGTAGATTTTATTCCCTACAGACAAGGGAGGCCGAAAACGTCTGGGAAATTGAAAGGTTATTTTTAATATAAATTAGGAGATCCATATTTAAAATAAACAGTTTATTAAAAGAAGGATTCATTTTTGATTCATTTTTTAAGAGAGTTAAAAAAATAAGCTGTGTTAGATGATATGTAGCTTTCAAATGATATGTAGCTTTCATACCTTGAAAAACGTTGAGTTTTTTTATCTAACAATAATAAATGCATCTTATTTTTAATGTGGAATATGCTAGAGTTCGGAAAAATGACACAAACACAAGACAAACACATATGTTAAATACAGATGAGGTTATAATCTTCGTCCCATGTGCGACCCACGGGCACAGAATGATACACAAACAAATGAAGCATGTTAGTAACATGAGATAGGAAAGGTTTAAAAGGATAGATCTCGCGAAATTTGTTTTTTTCCAATTTAAGATGCATTTCAGTAAATGTAATTTTATAGTCTGGAATTATACCGGTTGAACGGACGGTTGCTCTGTTATGTTAGGGGTTTTACCCAACTGCCACAGAAGCGGAAGGCAGCCACCTATTTCGAGGGCCCGGGTGGTCACGGGCGGCCTCTTTTAGCCGGCTCGTACGTCACGCAGAGGGTACGTCTGGCCTATTCTAAGCCCGGGACCAGCACGGGACTGAACAACTTTTGCAAAGGTGATTTCAGGTTGATTTTCTTGAATCTTTTTGGCTTCCAAATAAGTAATTTTTTGTGTAACTTTAATTTTCATGATTTCTTTCTCTTTTTTCCAAATTTCACACTGATTTGATTTTGATTGATGGTTTTTGTGACAGTTCACACACTTGGCTTCGTTTTTACAAGCATTTGTAGGGTGATCAAATTCACCCATACCACATTTTTCACATACTGATCCAGGTGCTTCCGGACAGCCGTTTTCATGATGTCCAAACCTCTGACAGTTGAAACACCGCAGAGGATTTGGAATGTAGACTTCAACCGGTATAATTCGGTAAAAGATTTTTAGTGATTTCGGTAAAGTTGTGGTGTTGAAAGTTAGTAAAAGTGTATTTGTTTCTATAAAGTTTCCATCTTTTTTAATTTTAAAACGTTTGCAAGCTGTTACTCCTTGTGTGTTAAGATATTCTGTGATATTTTCTTCAGTTTCATGTTTTAGCATTCTGTCACGGATAATACCTTTGCAACTGTTGAGAGTTTTATGTTCCGTGACAGTGACATTAATATTAAAAAATTTTGTAAGTTTCAAAAGATTATCAGTTTGAGATTTTCTGTTCGTTTCGACCAAAAGAGTTCCATTTTTTAATTTTTTTACATTTTTTGGAGTGCCTATAATTGATTCTATTTGCTTTTCTATAATGAAAGGTGACAGTGAAGTAATAGGTTTGTCCTCTTTACTCGAAATCACTAAAAATTTAGCGAAGTTCTCATTTGCTTTGAAAGTAAAAGTAGTCGGTTGCGTGTCGTCCTCCGAAGAGTCGAACGCCAGAAATCGTTTTCGAGAGGCCATGGTGATGAAATTTTTGATTCGATAGCTATGCGCCCCACCCTCCATGGAGCCCTACAAGGGGACGTTTAACAGAAATGGATCTCCTATTTCTAACGTCAAGGCTACATTGCTATTATACTCGGTGTCAAGATCAGAGTCTTCAGCTCGGCCTCATGCTTAGATGATTTCCCACCTATTCATCTAAATTTCCATAGAAAAATTTATGAACAGTTGAGTTCATCCCCCTATCCACAGCCTCCACTCACAGAGGTTTCCGCCAAAGCCCCAATACAAGCCCACCAATTGACCCTTCAGCCGCCGCCCATTGAAACTCACTTAAAGTTAGAGGAACATGAGAAAAATAAGCCCGGTTTGGTACCATAAAGATACGTATGAAAGAGAGAAAGAAGCTAAGAACAAGTTGTGCGCTTCTAGAGCTTGGCACGACTGAGCCGATTGATCCAGGCCGGATCTAACCCAGACCGCTCTTCTATCTGAAATAAGGGCCAAAATGATGTGTTGAAAAGCTGGAGATCCCTGGGCTTTCCTCAATCATCAGGTTCCCCTCTCCCAGCATACGAGACGCCACCCACGGCAAACAGGTGGTTCCTGTTTTAATAGGGGATTACACCCTATCCACTACAGAAGGAAAGTGATCTGTAGATTTTATTCCCTACAGACAAGGGAGGCCGAAAACGTCTGGGAAATTAAAAAGTTATTTTTAACGTTAGGAGATCCATATTTAAAATAAACAGTTTATTAAAGAAAGAAGGATTCATTTTGGATTCATTTTTTAAGGGAGTCAAATAAACAAACTGTGTTAGATGATATGTCGCTTTCAAATGATATGTAGCTTTCATACCTTGAAAAACGTTTAGTTTTTTATCTAACAATATTAAATGCATCTTATTTTTTAAATGTGGAGAATGCTAGAGTTCGGAAAAATGACACAAACACAATACAAACACATATGTTAAATACAGATGAGGTTATAATCTTCGTCCCATGTGCGACCCACGGGCACAGGATGATACACAAACAAATGAAGCATGTTAGTAACATGAGATAGGAAAGGTTTAAAAGGATAGATCTCGCGAAATTTGTTTTTTCCAATTTAAGATGCATTTCAGTAAATTTAATTTTATAGTCAGGAATTATACCGGTTGAACGGACGGTTGCTCTGTTATGTTAGGGGTTTTACCCAACTGCCACAGAAGCGGAAGGCAGCCACCTATTTCGAGGGCCCGGGTGGTCACGGGCGGCCTCTTTTAGACGGCTCGTACGTCACGCAGAGGGTACGTCTGGCCTATTCTTAACCCGGGACCAGCACGGGACAACTTTCGACGGGGGAAGTACGAAAAGCCCCTAGAGCCAGACGTAAACCTTGGTGATGAATAGTATCCAAAGATTTCAAATAAGATTTTCTAGCGGATCCATAAACTATGGATCCATAATCCAATTTAGATCTAATTAAAGATCTATAGAGATTTAAAAGAACAGTACGATCTCCTCCCCAGTCGGAACTGGAGAGAACTTTAAGAATATCAAGAGCTTTTAAACATTTAGCTTTTAAAGCTTTGATGTGTGGTATAAAAGATAATTTGTTATCGAACAAAAGACCCAGGAATTTTGCTTCACTGACGACTGGAATTGGACTACCGTATATGGTGAGATGAGGATCTAAATGTAGCTGACGTATCTGACAAAAATGAACGCATTGAGTTTTTGTTTTTGAAAATTTGAAACCATTTTCTGTTGCCCAATCTTCTATATTGTTTAAACATCGTTGTAATTTGAATTCAATGGTTTCCATATTTTTCGATCTAATAAATATTCCAAAATCGTCAACAAAAAGTGAACAATCAAGGTCTTTCACACATTTAACAATATCGTTAATTTTAATGCCAAACAAGGTAGGTGATAAAATGCTTCCCTGTGGTACACCTTGTTCTTGTTTAAATATGTCCGATAACGTATTACCTATTCGAACATTAAATGTTCGATCTGATAAAAAGTTTTGAATAAAAAGTGGTAATCGGCCTTTAAGGCCTAATTTATGTAAATCTTTCATGATGCCATGTTTCCAGGTAGTATCGTAAGCTTTTTCTAAGTCAAAAAATACAGCTACGACATGTTCTTTTTTAACAAAGGCATCACGAATAAAAGATTCCAAACGAATCAAATGATCGTTTGTACAGTTATTTTTTCTGAATCCAGCTTGATATTTTGTTATAAGCTGGTTTGATTCTAAGAACCAAACCAGTCTATCATTAATCATTGTTTTACACAAACAACTTGTCAAAGCAATAGGTCTATAGTTAGTAGCTTCAGTATGATCTTTATTTGGTTTTGGTATAGGTATAATCGTTGCTTTACTCCAGTCTTTTGGAAATTTTCCAGTGATCCAAATATCATTTAAAATATTTAATAAAGTTTTTTAAAGCGTTATCGGGTAAATGTTTAAGAATTTGATAATGGATGTCATCAGGACCAGCAGCTGTATCGTGAGATTTATTAAGAGCATCTGATAATTCTGAAGCTGTGAATGGTACATTATATTTTTCATGATTTAGTGACGTAAAATTTAGATGCTCTTTCTCTTGTTCCTGTTTTATGTTTTGAAAGGTTTCGGAATAATTTGCACTAGAAGAGTTTTTCTGAAAATTCTCTCCTAGTGCATTGGAAATATCTTTAGTCGTTGAGCATATATTTCCATTTGATTTAATATGGACATGCTTGTTATTTTTATTTTTGCCAGTAATTTTTCGAATCATGTCCCATATTTTCTTTGCTGGAGTTCTAGAATTAAGTTTGGAGACGTATTGCTGCCAAGATGTTCTTTTAGCCGTTTTTATTGTCTTGCGAGCTTTTGCTCGCATTTGTTTGGCATGGATTAGATTTTCTTTTGTTGGCTGCCTATTGAACTTTCGTAAGGCAGATTTTCTTTTATTTATTGAATTTTTAACATCTTTATTAAACCAAGGTCTATTTCTTTTTGAACGTGTCGAGGACTTTGGAATACATTTTTCGGCTACATGAATTAATGTATCAGTAAAAGCTTGTATATCATCTGCTGTTTTAAACATTTCAGGATTTAATTTTTCATTACATAGCTCCATAAAATTCTCCCAGTTTGCTTTATTCAAATTCCATCGGGAATGATGGTCTTCATTTGTCGATTCAATTTCTTCAATTTTAATTGGAAAATGATCGCTCCCATGAAGGTCATCTAAAACTGACCAATCAAAATCTAAGTAAATATTTGGAGAGCATATAGACAAATCTAAAGCAAAATAATTTCTTGTAGGAGAATGAAGATAAGTTGGTTGTTTATCGTTAAATAAACATAAATCATTTTCTGCAATAAAATTTTCTATTATTTCTCCTTTGTCATTTGTATCCAGACAACCCCATAGTTTGCTGTGACTATTAAAATCACCTAATAATAAATAAGGACGAGGTAACTGGTTTATAAGATTTTCTAAATCGTGTTTAGAAAATTTACAGTGTGGAGGAAGATATAGAGAACAAATTGTTATGGATTTAGACAGAGTGACATTTACAGCAACAGCTTGTAAATTACTATTTATATCTATCTGTCTATGAGGAACATTTGATTTTACAAGGATAGATGAACCTCCTGAGGCTTTCTGATTTTCAGTTGCGATATGATTATATAAACTATAATTTTTAAAATTAATATTATCTGTATTTTTTAAAAAGGTTTCCTGGAGACAAAAGACAGTCGGAGAAAGTAGTGTTGTTAAAATTAAAATTTCGTTATAATTTGCTTTTAGTCCTCGACAGTTCCACTGAATAATTGATTTTTTATCCATGATAAATGGAGAGATGATTTGAAGATAAGGAACTTAATCCTTTTGTTTTCTCTGAGACTGCGAGAACATGGAGGAGTCAGTCTCTAACTCCATGTTCTCAAGGGAATCGAACCGATTTACCAACTTGATCGGATCGGCCGACGCCCCTTTACTATATGGATTTGGTACTTTATCTTTATCTTTTTCTTTTCCATTTTTTCCTTTCTGGTCAGCTGTCCTGGACCTGGATCTCTGTTGTGATCCACTTGTTTTAGTCGGCTGTGTTTGTGAACTGTTTTGAGATTTTGTTGGTGGTCTAGACTGATGAGTAGATGTGGGTTTAGGTTTAGGTTTTACAGTAGGAGTAATAACTTTTGAATTTGCTTTGATGACAGAATCTTTTTCGTTAAACTGGGTAGAACTTTCTTTGGTTTCAGGTTTAGTGTTTAGGGATTGAACAACTTTTGCAAAGGTGATTTCAGGTTGATTTTCTTGAATCTTTTTGGCTTCCAAATAAGTAATTTTTTGTGTAACTTTAATTTTCATTATTTCTTTCTCTTTTTTCCAAATTTCACACTGATTTGATTTTGATTGATGGTTTTTGTGACAGTTCACACACTTGGCTTCATTTTTACAAGCATTTGTTGAGTGATCAAAGTCACCCATACCACATTTTTCACATACTGATCCAGGTAATTCAGGACAGCCGTTTTCATGATGTCCAAACCTCTGACAGTTGAAACACGGCAGAGGATTTGGAATGTAGACTTCAACCGGTATAATTCGGTAAAAGATTTTTAGTGATTTCGGTAAAGTTGTGGTGTTGAAAGTTAGTAAAAGTGTATTTGTTTCTATAAAGTTTCCATCTTTTTTAATTTTAAAACGTTTGCAAGCTGTTACTCCTTGTGTGTTAAGATATTCTGTGATATTTTCTTCAGTTTCATGTTTTAGCATCCTGTCACGGATAATACCTTTGCAACTATTGAGTGTTTTATGTTCCGTGACAGAGACATTAATGTTGAAGAATTTTGTAATTTTCAAGAGATTATCAGTTTGAGATTTTCTGTTAGTTTCGACCAAAAGAGTTCCATTTTTTAATTTTTTTACATTTTTTGGAGTGCCTATTAAAGATTCTATTTGCTTTTCTATGATGAAAGGAGACAGTGAAGTAATTGGTTTGTCTTCCTTACTCGAAATCACTAAAAGTTTAGCGAAGTTCTCATTTGCTTTGAAAGTAAAAGTAGTCGGTTGCGTGTCGTCCTGCGAAGAGTCGAACGCCAGAAATCGTTTTCGAGAGGCCATGATGATGAAATTTTTGATTCGATAGCTATGCGCCCCACCCTCCATGGAGCCCTACAAGGGGACGTTTAACAGAAATGGATCTCCTATTTCTAACGTCAAGGCTACATTGCTATTATACTCGGTGTCAAGATCAGAGTCTTCAGCTCGGCCTCATGCTTAGATGATTTCCCACCTATTCATCTAAATTTCCATAGAAAAATTTATGAACAGTTGAGTTCATCCCCCTATCCACAGCCTCCACTCACAGAGGTTTCCGCCAAAGCCCCAATACAAGCCCACCAATTGACCCTTCAGCCGCCGCCCATTGAAACTCACTTAAAGTTAGAGGAACATGAGAAAAATAAGCCCGGTTTGGTACCATAAGATACGTATGAAAGAGAGAAAGAAGCTAAGAACAAGTTGTGCGCTTCTAGAGCTTGGCACGACTGAGCCGATTGATCCAGGCCGGATCTAACCCAGACCGCTCTTCTATCTGAAATAAGGGCCAAAATGATGTGTTGAAAAGCTGGAGATCCCTGGGCTTGAGGACTTTGGAATACATTCTTGAGATATTTAAAAAGACATTCTGACAAAGACATGATTAGATCTTCTTCGTAAATAAAATTCTCAATTTGTAATCTTTCTTCACACATAGTTTCAAATTTCTCCCAAGTTTTAAATTTCTCCCGATTTGCCTTTTTAAAGTGTCATCTAGGTGATGAATCTTCATTTGGTTCTTCTATTTCTTTAATAATAATGGGAAAATGATCACTTCCATGAAGATCATCACAAGACTGACCACTGAAAATCAAGATAAAGTGATGGACGACATATTGATAAATCTATAGATGAAAAGGTTCCAAATGCTGGGTGTAGGTATGTTAGTTGTTTTTCATTTAATATACATAAATCATTTTCTGTGATAAACTCTTATTATTTTGCCTTTATTATTAAAATCTGAACATCCCCAAAGTTGACTATGTCCATTAAATTCACCCATTATAATGTAAGGATGTGGAAGTTGGAGAAGGAGATTTTCTAATTTATTTTGTTCTAAATTTGAGTTTGGAGGAATATATACAGAACATATAGTAATAGTTTTGGATAGGGTTACTTTAACAGCTTTAGTCTGTAAGTTGGTAGTAAGATCAATTGTGGAATGTAGAATATCAGCTTTTATCAGGACGGAAGATCCACCTGAGGCTTTTTGACAATCATTGTGTATATAATGATATGAGGTATACTTACTAAAATATATACTGTCAGTTTTGTTTAATTTTGTTTCTTCAATACAAAATACTTGGGGAGAAAATAAAGATTTAAGTAATAATATCTCATTGTAATTTGGTTTGAGTCCTCGACTATTCCATTGTAATATTTTGTTGTGCTTTGTATTATTCATTGTGTATGTTCTTTTTTGGAATAATAGAAGTATTGTTTATATTATGTTTCAGCTTTATGTGTCATCCATAGAATCGAGGTTTGTGTATCTATTATATACTTTTATAGGATCTTGTGATCCTTCTGGTGTTCTGTTTGAATTTGTGTGGTCTCGTTTTGGAGATTTACCGTTTGATTTGGAGTTATTTCGACTTTGTGATTGTTATCTTGACGTACGACTTGGTTTCTGTGATTCATTTTGTTTTCTTGACTGTGAATTTGGTCTTAATGATGACGATAGTGAGTTTGTTCTAGAAGATGAAGACTGTGAATTATTTTGGGAAGTTGATTTTTTTGTTCTAGCTTGTATGACTTTTGAACTTGATGTAATTTTTTAATCTTCTATATTATACTGAGTAGATATTGTTTTGAATTCTGGCTTTGCTGTGAGAGATTGAACTACTTTTGAGAAAGAAAAATCTGTAGTTTGTTCAAAAAGTGTTTTGGCTTCAAAATATGTCATGTTGTTGGTTACTTTTATTTGCATTATTTTCCTTTTCTTTTATTCAAATTTCACATTTGTTTGATCTTGATACATGATTTCATCCACAATTAACACATTTTTCTGGATTTTTACAAGAACTTGTACGGTTGTAAAAATCATCCGCACCACATTTTTCACATACTGACCCATCTGTTACTGTACATCTGGTTTCATGATGTCCAAACCTCTGGCAGTTAAAACATCTCAGAGGATTTGGTACATATAATTCAACAGGTATAATTCTGTAGAAAATTTTCATTGATTTTGGTACAGTTGCAGAATTAAATGTCAGCATTAAAGTGTTGGTGTTTATTAGGTTTCCTTTGTCATTTTAAACTTTGAATCTTTTGACATTTATTACCCCTTGGTCTTTTAGGTAGTCTTTGATGGCTTCTTCTGATTCTTCTATAAAGCTCTATCATTTATTATTCCTTTTGATGAGTTTGATGTTTTGCGTTCCGAAAGTGTGACTGGTGATGGATATTTTTTTTTTATTCATAGACGCTCAACCCTAAAAGAGCATATAGCGTCTAATAAGTTGTATATTATATGATGATTTTATTTAATGAGAAATTAAAAGATATCTAGGATTGATGAGTTCATTTTAGAAAGATAAAGTATCAATGATTTTAAGTTATTAAAATACAGATCATATTTTATTAAAAAGTCCGATCTCTTTCAGAAAGTTGAGTATTTTTTGAGTTGGCATATTAAAAAGTTCCTTTATGTTTTTTACATTAAAATACTTTGTGCGAATATAATTAAATTCAGCACAAGTGACAAGAAAATGTTTGACCGTAAAAGGTTCGTTACAAGGAATGCAGAAAGGAGCTTGTTCATTTTTTAATATGAAAGAATGAGTAATTCTAGTATGTCCAATTCTACATCTCGTGATTTTTGTTTGTTCTTTTCTGCTGTAATTAGAGAATGTACATTTGCTGTTAAAATTTGGTTTTATTTCATTTAGTTTATTTTGAGTTTGTGTTTCCCAAACAGACTGACATTTATTGTTAATGTATAGACGGATGTTCGATTTAAAGTCGGAGTGAGGAATTTTAAAATTGGTTATCACTAAGGATAGTGCGGATTTGGCTTCTAAATTGGCTAATTCATTTCCACGAATATTAACATGGCTAGGAAGCCAACAAAATACAATTTCTTTTGAAACTGAAAGGTGATAATATTTTTTAAGAATTTGCTGAATTAATGGGTTTCTATGGTGTAAATCTTTAAGAGATTTTAATACAGAAAGAGAATCTGAATAAATGATAAACTGTTTTTCAGACTGATCTCTGATATGGTAAAGTGCAGTATCAATTGCCTTGGCTTCGGCGGTAAAAATGGAGCTATTATCAGGTAATCTGATACTGTCAGTAAAATTTGGACTAATAACAGATCAAGCAACTTTCTCATCTTGTTTCGAACCATCTGTATAAATTGACAGGTAATGTTTATAATTTGATTTGATTTCTAAAAATTCATTTTTAAAAATATGCGACTCAACTTCTGTTTTTTTTTTTTATTTTTATGAAGGTATATATCTTTGGATGGATGGATGGATGGATATTTTGTTTATAGACGCTCAACCCTAAAAGGGCATATAGCGTCTAATAAGATGATTATATGATGATTTTATTTAATGAGAAATTAAAAATATCTAGGATTGATGAGTTCATTTTAAGAAAGATAAAGTATCAATGATTTTATGTTATTAAAATACAGATCATATTTTATTAAAAAGTCCGATCTCTTTCAGAAAATCGAGTATTTTTTGAGTTGGCATATTAAAAAGTTCCTTTATATTTTTTACATTAAAATACTTTGTGCGAATATAATTAAATTCAGCACAAGTGACAAGAAAATGTTTGACCGTAAAAGGTTCGTTACAAGGAATGCAGAATGGAGCTTGTTCATTGTTTAAAATATAAGAATGAGTAATTCTAGTGTGTCCAAGTCTACATCTCGTGATTTTTGTTTGTTCTTTTCTGCTGAGATTAGAGAATGTGCATTTGCTGTTAAAATTTGGTTTGATTTCATTTAATTTATTATAAGTTTGTGTTTCCCAAACAGACTGACATTTGTTGTTGATGTATTGACAGACGTTTGATTTAAAGTCGGAGTGAGGAATTTTAAAATTGGTTATTACTAAGGATAATGCAGATTTGGCTTCTGAATCTGCTAATTCATTTCCACGAATATTAACGTGGCTGGGAAGCCAACAAAATACAATTTCTTTTGAAGCGGAAAGATAATAATATTTTTTAAGAATTTGCTGAATTAATGGGTTTCTATGGTGTAAATCTTTAAGAGATTTTAATACAGAAAGAGAATCTGAATAAATGATAAACTGTTTTTCAGACTGATCTCTGATATGGTAAAGTGCAATATCAATTGCCTTGGCTTCGGCGGTAAAAATGGAGCTATTATCAGGTAATCTGATACTGTCAGTAAAATTTGGACTAATAACAGAACAAGCAACTTTCTCATCTTGTTTCGAACCATCTGTATAAATTGACAGGTAATGTTTATAATTTGATTTGATTTCTAAAAATTCATTCTTAAAAATATGCGACTCGACTTCTGTTTTTTTATTTTTTTTGAAGGTCTAAAATAATCTTTGGAGGGTTTAACGTCCATGGCTCTTTTGATGGAAAAGAAAAATGCTGAACATTTTTAATATTGATATTGGCCTCTTCAAGTAACGGTTGTATTCTCAGGCCAAGGGGTTTAATAGCTGTTGGTTTATTATTGTAAAATCTTTCATATTTAGGGTTAAAAACACAATCATGAGCTGAATTACGTGGATTGGCGGCTAATTTAGTAACATATTGAAGAGACAATTTCTCTCTTCTTATATACAATGATGGTTCATTTGATTCAGCGTATAAACTTTCGACGGGGGAAGTACGAAAAGCCCCTAGAGCCAGACGTAAACCTTGGTGATGAATAGTATCCAAAGATTTCAAATAAGATTTTCTTGCGGATCCATAAACTATGGATCCATAATCCAATTTAGATCTAATTAAAGATCTATAGAGATTTAAAAGGACAGTACGATCTCCTCCCCAGTCGGAACTGGAGAGAACTTTAAGAATATCAAGAGCTTTTAAACATTTAGCTTTTAAAGCTTTGATGTGTGGTATAAAAGATAATTTGTTATCGAACAAAAGACCCAGGAATTTTGCTTCACTGACGACTGGAATTGGACTACCGTATATGGTGAGATGAGGATCTAAATGTAGCTGACGTATCTGACAAAAATGAACGCATTGAGTTTTTGTTTTTGAAAATTTGAAACCATTTTCTGTTGCCCAATCTTCTATATTGTTTAAACATCGTTGTAGTTTGAATTCAATGGTTTCCATATTTTTCGATCTAATAAATATTCCAAAATCGTCAACAAAAAGTGAACAATCAAGGTCTTTCACACATTTAACAATATCGTTAATTTTAATGCCAAACAAGGTAGGTGATAAAATGCTTCCCTGTGGTACACCTTGTTCTTGTTTAAATATGTCCGATAACGTATTACCTATTCGAACATTAAATGTTCGATCTGATAAAAAATTTTGAATAAAAAGTGGTAATCGGCCTTTAAGGCCTAATTTATGTAAATCTTTCATGATGCCATGTTTCCATGTAGTATCGTAAGCTTTTTCAAGATCAAAAAATACAGCTACGACATGTTCTTTTTTAATAAAGGCATCACGAATAAAGGATTCCAAACGAATCAAATGATCGTTTGTACAGTTATTTTTTCTGAATCCAGCTTGATATTTTGTTATAACCTGGTTTGATTCCAAGAACCAAACCAGCCTATCATTAATCATTCTCTCCATTGTTTTACATAAACAACTTGTCAAAGCAATAGGTCTGTAGTTAGTAGCTTCAGTATGATCTTTATTTGGTTTTGGTATAGGTATAATCGTTGCTTTACTCCAGTCTTTTGGAAATTTTCCAGTGATCCAAATATCATTTAAAATATTTAATAAAGTTTTTAAAGCGTTATTGGGTAAATGTTTAAGAATTTGATAATGAATGTCATCAGGACCAGCAGCTGTATCATGAGATTTATGAAGAGCATCTAATAATTCTGAAGCTGTGAATGGTACATTATATTTTTCATGATTTAGTGACGTAAAATTTAGATGCTCTTTCTCTCGTTCCTGTTTTATGTTTTGAAAGGTATCGGAATAGTTTGCACTAGAAGAGTTTTTTCTGAAAATTCTCTCCTAGTGCATTGGAAATATCTTTAGTCGTTGAGCATATATTTCCATTTGATTTAATATGGACATGCTTGTTATTTTTATTTTTGCCAGTAATTTTTCGAATCATGTCCCATATTTTCTTTGCTGGAGTTCTAGCATTAAGTTTGGAGACGTATTGCTGCCAAGATGTTCTTTTAGCCGTTTTTATTGTCTTGCGAGCTTTAGCTCGCATTTGTTTGGCATGGATTAGATTTTCTTTTGTTGGCTGCCTATTGAACTTTCGTAAGGCAGATTTTCTTTTATTTATTGAATTTTTAACATCTTTATTAAACCAAGGTCTATTTCTTTTTGAACGTGTCGAGGACTTTGGAATACATTTTTCGGCTACATGAATTAATGTATCAGTAAAAGCTTGTATATCATCTGCTGTTTTAAACATTTCAGGATTTAATTTTTCATTACATAGCTCCATAAAATTCTCCCAGTTTGCTTTATTCAAATTCCATCGGGAATGATGGTCTTCATTTGTCGATTCAATTTCTTCAATTTTAATTGGAAAATGATCGCTCCCATGAAGGTCATCTAAAACTGACCAATCAAAATCTAAGTAAATATTTGGAGAGCATATAGACAAATCTAAAGCAAAATAATTTCTTGTAGGAGAATGAAGATAAGTTGGTTGTTTATCGTTAAATAAACATAGATCATTTTCTGCAATAAAATTTTCTATTATTTCTCCTTTGTCATTTGTATCCAGACAACCCCATAGTTTGCTGTGACTATTAAAGTCACCTAATAATAAATAAGGACGAGGTAACTGGTTTATAAGTTTTTCTAAATCGTGTTTAGAAAACTTACAGTGTGGAGGGAGATATAGAGAACAAATTGTTATGGATTTAGATAGAGTGACATTTACAGCAACAGCTTGTAAATTACTATTTATATCTATCTGTCTATGAGGAACATTTGATTTTACAAGGATAGATGAGCCTCCTGAGGCTTTCTGATTTTCAGTTGCGATATGATTATATAAACTATAATTTTTAAAATTAATATTATCTGTATTCTTCAAAAAGGTTTCCTGGAGACAAAAGACAGTCGGAGAAAGTAGTGTTGTTAAAATTAAAATTTCGTTATAATTTGCTTTTAGTCCTCGACAGTTCCACTGAATTATTGATTTTTTATCCATGATAAATGGAGAGATGATTTGAAAATAAGGAACTTAATCCTTTTGTTTTCTCTGAGATTGCGAGAACATGGAGGAGTCAGTCTCTAACTCCATGTTCTCAAGGGAATCGAACCGATTGACCAACTTGATCGGATCGGCCGACGCCCCTTTACTGTATGGATTTGGTTCTTTATCTTTTTCTTTTCCATTTTTTCCTTTCTGGTCAGCTGTCCTGGACCTGGATCTCTGTTGTGATCCACTTGTTTTAGTCGGCTGTGTTTGTGAACTGTTTTGAGATTTTGTTGGTGGTCTAGACTGATGAGTAGATGTGGGTTTAGGTTTAGGTTTTAGAGTAGGAGTAATAACTTTTGAATTTGCTTTGATGACAGAATCTTTTTCGTTGAACTGGGTAGAACTTTCTTTGGTTTCAGGTTTAGTGTTTAGGGATTGAACAACTTTTGCAAAGGTGATTTCAGGTTGATTTTCTTGAATCTTTTTGGCTTCCAAATAAGTGATTTTTTGTGTAACTTTAATTTTCATGATTTCTTTCTCTTTTTTCCAAATTTCACACTGATTTGATTTTGATTGATGGTTTTTGTGACAGTTCACACACTTGGCTTCATTTTTACAAGCATTTGTAGGGTGATCAAATTCACCCATACCACATTTTTCACATACTGATCCAGGTGCTTCCGGACAGCCGTTTTCATGATGTCCAAACCTCTGACAGTTGAAACACCGCAGAGGATTTGGTATGTAGACTTCAACCGGTATAATTCGGTAAAATATTTTTAGTGATTTCGGTAAAGTTGTGGTGTTGAAAGTTAGTAAAAGTGTATTTGTTTCTATAAAGTTTCCATCTTTTTTAATTTTAAAACGTTTGCAAGCTGTTACTCCTTGTGTGTTAAGATATTCTGTGATATTTTCTTCAGTTTCATGTTTTAGCATTCTGTCACGGATAATTCCTTTGCAACTGTTTAGAGTTTTATGTTCCGTGACAGTGACATTAATATTAAAAAATTTTGTAAGTTTCAAAAGATTATCAGTTTGAGATTTTCTGTTTGTTTCTACCAAAAGAGTTCCATTTTTTAATTTTTTAACATTTTTTGGAGTGCCTATAATTGATTCTATTTGCTTTTCTATAATGAAAGGAGACAGTGAAGTAATTGGTTTGTCTTCCTTACTCGAAATCACTAAAAATTTAGCGAAGTTCTCATTTGCTTTGAAAGTAAAAGTAGTCGGTTGCGTGTCGTCCTCCGAAGAGTCGAACGCCAGAAATCGTTTTCGAGAGGCCATGATGATGAAATTTTTGATTCGATAGCTATGCGCCCCACCCTCCATGGAGCCCTACAAGGGGACGTTTAACAGAAATGGATCTCCTATTTCTAACGTCAAGGCTTCATTGCTATTATACTCGGTGTCAAGATCAGAGTCTTCAGCTCGGCCTCATGCTTAGATGATTTCCCACCTATTCATCTAAATTTCCATAGAAAAATTTATGAACAGTTGGGTTCATCCCCCTATCCACAGCCTCCACTCACAGAGGTTTCCGCCAAAGCCCCAATACAAGCCCACCAATTGACCCTTCAGCCGCCGCCCATTGAAACTCACTTAAAGTTAGAGGAACGTGAGAAAAATAAGCCCGGTTTGTACCATCAAGATACGTATAAAAGAGAGAAGGAAGCTAAGAACAAGTTGTGCGCTTCTAGAGCTTGGCACGACTGAGCCGATTGATCCAGGCCGGATCTAACCCAGACCGCTCTTCTATCTGAAATAAGGGCCAAAATGATGTGTTGAAAAGCTGGAGATCCCTGGGCTTTCCTCAATCATCAGGTTCCCCTCTCCCAGCATACGAGACGCCACCCACGGCAAACAGGTGGTTCCTGTTTTAATAGGGGATTACACCCTATCCACTACAGAAGGAAAGTGATCTGTAGATTTTATTCCCTACAGACAAGGGAGGCCGAAAACGTCTGGGAAATTGAAAGGTTATTTTTAACATAAATTAGGAGATCCATATTTAAATAAACAGTTTATTAAAGAAAGGATTCATTTTGGATTCATTTTTAAAGAGAGTCAAACATACAAGCTGTGTTAGATGATATGTAGCTTTCAAATGATATGTAGCTTTCATACCTTGAAAAACGTTTAGTTTTTTTATCTAACAATATTAAATGCATCTTATTTTTTTAATGTGGAGAATGCTAGAGTTCGGAAAAATGACACAAACACAAGACAAACACATGTTAAATACAGATGAGGTTATAATCTTCGTCCCATGTGCGACCCACGGGCACAGAATGATACACAAACAAATGAAGCATGTTAGTAACATGAGATAGGAAAGGTTTAAAAGGATAGATCTCGCGAAATTTGTTTTTTCCAATTTAAGATGCATTTCAATAAATTTAATTTTATAGTCTGGAATTATACCGGTTGAACGGACGGTTGCTCTGTTATGTTAGGGGTTTTACCCAACTGCCACAGAAGCGGAAGGCAGCCACCTATTTCGAGGGCCCGGGTGGTCACGGGCGGCCTCTTTTAGCCGGCTCGTACGTCACGCAGAGGGTACGTCTGGCCTATTCTAAGCCCGGGACCAGCACGGGACATATATCTTTGGAGGGTTTAACGTCCATGGCTATTTTGATGGAAAAGAAAAATGCTGAACATTTTTAATATTAATATTGGCCTCTTTAAGTAATGGTTGTATTCTCAGGCCAAGGGGTTTAATAGCTGTTGGTTTATTATTGTAAAATCTTTCATATTTAGGGTTAAAAACACAATCATGAGCTGAATTACGTGGATTGGCGGCTAATTTAGTAACATATTGAAGAGACAATTTCTCTCTTCTTATATACAATGATGGTTCATTTGATTCAGCGTATAAACTTTCGACGGGGGAAGTACGAAAAGCCCCTAGAGCCAGACGTAAACCTTGGTGATGAATAGTATCCAAATATTTCAAATAAGATTTTCTAGGGGATCCATAAACTATGGATCCATAATCCAGTTTAGATCGAATTAAAGATCTATAAAGATTTAAAAGAACAGTACGATCTCCTCCCCAGTCGAAACTGGAGAGAACTTTAAGAATATCAAGTGCTTTAAGACATTTAGCTTTTAAAGCTTTGATGTGTGGTATAGAAGATAATTTGTTATCGAACAAAAGACCTAGGAATTTTGCTTCACTGACGACTGGGATAGGACTACCGTATATGGTAAGATGAGGATCTAAATGTAGCTGACGTATTTGACAAAAATGAACGCATTGAGTTTTTGTTTTTGAAAATTTGAAACCATTCTCTGTTGCCCAATCTTCTATATTGTTTAAACATCGTTGTAGTTTGAATTCAATGATTTCCATATTTTTCGATCTAATAAATATTCCAAAATCGTCAACAAAAAGTGAACAATCAAGGTCTTTCACACATTTAACAATATCGTTAATTTTAATGTCAAACAAGGTAGGTGATAAAATGCTTCCCTGTGGTACACCTTGTTCTTGTTTAAATATGTCCGATAACGTATTACCTATTCGAACATTAAATGTTCGATCTGATAAAAAGTTTTGAATAAAAAGTGGTAATCGGCCTTTAAGGCCTAATTTATGTAAATCTTTCATGATGCCATGTTTCCAAGTAGTATCGTAAGCCTTTTCAAGGTCAAAAAATACAGCTACTACATGTTCTTTTTTAACAAAGGCATCACGAATAAAAGATTCCAAACGAATCAAATGATCGTTTGTACAGTTATTTTTTCTGAATCCAGCTTGGTATTTTGTTATAAGCTGGTTTGATTCCAAGAACCAAACCAGTCTATCATTAATCATTCTCTCCATTGTTTTACATAAACAACTTGTCAAAGCAATAGGTCTGTAGTTAGTAGCTTCAGTATGATCTTTATTTGGTTTTGGTATAGGTATAATCGTTGCTTTACTCCAGTCTTTTGGAAATTTTCCAGTGATCCAAATATCATTTAAAATATTTAATAAAGTTTTTAAAGCGTTATCGGGTAATAGGATGGATATTTTGTTTATAGACGCTCAACCCTAAAAGGGCATATAGCGTCTAATAAGTTTTATGTTATGATGATTTTATTTAATGAGAAATTTAAAAATATCTAGGATTGATGTGTTTATTTTAAAGAGATAAAGTATCAATGATTTTAAGTGATTAAAAATACTGATCATATTTTATTAAAAAGTCCGATCTCTTTAAGAAAGTCGAGTATTTTCTGAGTTGGCATATCAAAAAGTTCCTTTATAGTTTTTATATTAAAATACTTTGTGCGAATGTGATTAAATTCAGCACAAGTGATAAGAAAATGTTTGACTGTGAAAGGTTCATTACAAGGAATGCAGAATGGAGCTTGTTCATTGTTTAAAATATAAGAATGAGTAATTCTAGTGTGTCCAAGTCTACATCTCGTGATTTTTGTTTGTTCTTTTCTGCTGAGATTAGAGAATGTGCATTTGCTGTTAAAATTTGGTTTGATTTCATTTAATTTATTATAAGTTTGTGTTTCCCAAACAGACTGACATTTGTTGTTGATGTATTGACAGACGTTTGATTTAAAGTCGGAGTGAGGAATTTTGAAATTGGTTATTACTAAGGATAATGCAGTTTTGGCTTCTGAATCTGCTAATTCATTTCCACGAATATTAACGTGGCTGGGAAGCCAACAAAATACAATTTCTTTTGATGGATGGATGGATGGATGGATATTTTGTTTATAGACGCTCAACCCTAAAAGGGCATATAGCGTCTAATAAGTTTTATGTTATATGATGATTTTATTTAATGAGAAATTTAAAAATATCTAGGATTGATGTATTTATTTTAAAGAGATAAAGTATCAATGATTTTAAGTGATTAAAAATACTGATCATATTTTATTAAAAAGTCCGATCTCTTTAAGAAAGTCGAGTATTTTCTGAGTTGGCATATCAAAAAGTTCCTTTATAGTTTTTATATTAAAATACTTTGTGCGAATGTGATTAAATTCAGCACAAGTGATAAGAAAATGTTTGACTGTGAAAGGTTCATTACAAGGAATGCAGAATGGAGCTTGTTCATTGTTTAAAATATAAGAATGAGTAATTCTAGTGTGTCCAAGTCTACATCTCGTGATTTTTGTTTGTTCTTTTCTGCTGAGATTAGAAAATGTGCATTTGCTGTTAAAATTTGGTTTGATTTCATTTAATTTATTATAAGTTTGTGTTTCCCAAACAGACTGACATTTGTTGTTGATGTATTGACAGACGTTTGGTTTAAAGTCGGAGTGAGGAATTTTGAAATTGGTTATTACTAAGGATAATGCAGATTTGGCTTCTGAATCTGCTAATTCATTTCCACGAATATTAACGTGGCTGGGAAGCCAACAAAATACAATTTCTTTTGAAGCGGAAAGATAATAATATTTTTTTAAGAATTTGCTGAATTAATGGGTTTCTATGGTGTAAATCTTTAAGAGATTTTAATACAGAAAGAGAATCTGAATAAATGATAAACTGTTTTTCAGACTGATCTCTGATATGGTAAAGTGCAATATCAATTGCCTTGGCTTCGGCGGTAAAAATGGAGCTATTATCAGGTAATCTGTTACTGTCAGTAAAATTTGGACTAATAACAGAACAAGCAACTTTCTCATCTTGTTTCGAACCATCTGTATAAATTGACAGGTAATGTTTATAATTTGATTTGATTTCTAAAAATTCATTCTTAAAAATATGCGACTCGACTTCTGTTTTTTTATTTTTATGAAGGTCTAAAATAATCTTTGGAGGGTTTAACGTCCATGGCTCTTTTGATGGAAAAGATAAATGCTGAACATTTTTAATATTGATATTGGCCTCTTCAAGTAACGGTTGTATTCTCAGGCCAAGGGGATTAATAGCTGTTGGTTTATTACTGTAAAATCTTTCATATTTAGGGTTAAAAACACAATCATGAGCTGAATTACGTGGATTGGCGGCTAATTTAGTAACATATTGAAGAGACAATTTCTCTCTTCTTATATACAATGATGGTTCATTTGATTCAGCGTATAAACTTTCGACGGGGGAAGTACGAAAAGCCCCTAGAGCCAGACGTAGACCTTGGTGATGAATAGTATCCAAAGATTTCAAATAAGATTTTCTTGCGGATCCATAAACTATGGATCCATAATCCAATTTAGATCTAATTAAAGATCTATAGAGATTTAAAAGGACAGTACGATCTCCTCCCCAGTCGGAACTGGAGAGAACTTTAAGAATATCAAGAGCTTTTAAACATTTAGCTTTTAAAGCTTTGATGTGTGGTATAAAAGATAATTTGTTATCGAACAAAAGACCCAGGAATTTTGCTTCACTGACGACTGGAATTGGACTACCGTATATGGTAAGATGAGGATCTGAATGTAGCTGACGTATTTGACAAAAATGAACGCACTGAGTTTTTGTTTTTGAAAATTTGAAACCATTTTCTGTTGCCCAATCTTCTATATTGTTTAAACATCGTTGTAGTTTGAATTCAATGGTTTCCATATTTTTCGATCTAATAAATATTCCAAAATCGTCAACAAAAAGTGAACAATCAAGGTCTTTCACACATTTAACAATATCGTTAATTTTAATGCCAAACAAGGTAGGTGATAAAATGCTTCCCTGTGGTACACCTTGTTCTTGTTTAAATATGTCCGATAACGTATTACCTATTCGAACATTAAATGTTCGATCTGATAAAAAGTTTTGAATAAAAAGTGGTAATCGGCCTTTAAGGCCTAATTTATGTAAATCTTTCATGATGCCATGTTTCCATGTAGTATCGTAAGCTTTTTCAAGATCAAAAAATACAGCTACGACATGTTCTTTTTTAATAAAGGCATCACGAATAAAGGATTCCAAACGAATCAAATGATCGTTTGTACAGTTATTTTTTTTGAATCCAGCTTGATATTTTGTTATTAGCTGGTTTGATTCCAAGAACCAAACCAGTCTATCATTAATCATTCTCTCCATTGTTTTACATAAACAACTTGTCAAAGCAATAGGTCTGTAGTTAGTAGCTTCAGTATGATCTTTATTTGGTTTTGGTATAGGTATAATGGTTGCTTTACTCCAGTCTTTTGGAAATTTTCCAGTGATCCAAATATCATATAAAATATTTAATAAAGTTTTTAAAGCGTTATCGGGTAAATGTTTAAGAATTTGATAATGAATGTCATCAGGACCAGCAGCTGTATCGTGAGATTTATGAAGAGCATCTAATAATTCTGAAGCTGTGAATGGTACATTATATTTTTCATGATTTAGTGACGTAAAATTTAGATGCTCTTTCTCTCGTTCCTGTTTTATGTTTTGAAAGGTTTCAGAATAATTTGCACTAGAAGAGTTTTTCTGAAAATTCTCTCCTAGTGCATTGGAAATATCTTTAGTCGTTGAGCATATATTTCCATTTGATTTAATATGGACATGCTTGTTATTTTTATTTTTGCCAGTAATTTTCGAATCATGTCCCATATCTTCTTTGCTGGAGTTCTAGAATTAAGTTTGGAGACGTATTGCTGCCAAGATGTTCTTTTAGCCGTTTTTATTGTCTTGCGAGCTTTGCTCGCATTTGTTTGGCATGGATTAGATTTTCTTTTGTTGGCTGCCTATTGAACTTTCGTAAGGCAGATTTTCTTTTATTTATAGAATTTTTAACATCTTTATTAAACCAAGGTCTATTTCTTTTTGAACGTGTCGAGGACTTAGGAATACATTTTTCGGCTACATGAATTAATGTATCAGTAAAAGCTTGTATATCATCTGCTGTTTTAAACATTTCAGGATTTAATTTTTCATTACATAGCTCCATAAAATTCTCCCAGTTTGCTTTATTGAAATTCCAACGGGAATGATGGTCTTCATTTGTCGATTCAATTTCTTCAATTTTAATTGGAAAATGATCGCTCCCATGAAGGTCATCTAAAACTGACCAATCAAAATCTAAGTAAATATTTGGAGAGCATATAGACAAATCTAAAGCAAAATAATTTCTTGTAGGAGAATGAAGATAAGTTGGTTGTTTATCGTTAAATAAACATAAATCATTTTCTGCAATAAAATTTTCTATTATTTCTCCTTTGTCATTTGTATCCAGACAACCCCATAGTTTGCTGTGACTATTAAAGTCACCTAATAATAAATAAGGACGAGGTAACTGGTTTATAAGATTTTCTAAATCGTGTTTAGAAAATTTACAGTGTGGAGGAAGATATAGAGAACAAATTGTTATGGATTTAGACAGAGTGACATTTACAGCAACAGCTTGTAAATTACTATTTATATCTATCTGTCTATGAGGAACATTTGATTTTACAAGGATAGATGAACCTCCTGAGGCTTTCTGATTTTCAGTTGCGATATGATTATATAAACTATAATTTTTAAAATTAATATTATCTGTATTTTTTAAAAATGTTTCCTGGAGACAAAAGACAGTCGGAGAAAGTAGTGTTGTTAAAATTAAAATTTCGTTATAATTTGCTTTTAGTCCTTGACAGTTCCACTGAATAATTGATTTTTTATCCATGATAAATGGAGAGATGATTTCAAAATAAGGAACTTAATCCTTTTGTTTTCTCTGAGACTGCGAGAACATGGAGGAGTCAGTCTCTAACTCCATATTCTCAAGGGAATCGAACCGATTGACCAACTTGATCGGATCGGCCGACGCCCCTTTACTATATGGATTTGGTTCTTTATCTTTATCTTTTTCTTTTCCATTTTTTCCTTTCTGGTCAGCTGTCCTGGACCTGGATCTCTGTTGTGATCCACTTGTTTTAGTCGGCTGTGTTTGTGAACTGTTTTGAGATTTTGTTGGTGGTCTAGACTGATGAGTAGATGTGGGTTTAGGTTTAGGTTTTAGAGTAGGAGTAATAACTTTTGAATTTGCTTTGATGACAAAATCTTTTTCGTTAAACTGGGTAGAACTTTCTTTGGTTTCAGGTTTAGTGTTTAGGGATTGAACAACTTTTGCAAAGGTGATTTCAGGTTGATTTTCTTGTATTTTTTTGGGCTTCCAAATAAGTAATTTTTTGTGTAACTTTAATTTTCATTATTTCTTTCTCTTTTTTCCAAATTTCACACTGATTTGATTTTGATTGATGGTTTTTGTGAAAGTTCACACACTTGGCTTCATTTTTACAAGCATTTGTAGAGTGATCAAAGTCACCCATACCACATTTTTCACATACTGATCCAGGTAATTCAGGACAGCCGTTTTCATGATGTCCAAACCTCTGACAGTTGAAACACCGCAGAGGATTTGGAATGTAGACTTCAACCGGTATAATTCGGTAAAAGATTTTTAGTGATTTCGGTAAAGTTGTGGTGTTGAAAGTTAGTAAAAGTGTATTTGTTTCTATAAAGTTTCCATCTTTTTTTAATTTTAAAACGTTTGCAAGCTGTTACTCCTTGTGTGTTAAGATATTCTGTGATATTTTCTTCAGTTTCATGTTTTAGCATCCTGTCACGGATAATACCTTTGCAACTATTGAGTGTTTTATGTTCCGTGACAGAGACATTAATGTTAAAGAATTTTGTAATTTTCAAGAGATTATCTGTTTGAGATTTTCTGTTAGTTTCGACCAAAAGAGTTCCATTTTTTAACTTTTTTACATTTTTTGGAGTGCCTATAATTGATTCTATTTGCTTTTCTATAATGAAAGGTGACAGTGAAGTAATAGGTTTGTCCTCTTTATTCGAAATCACTAAAAATTTAGCGAAGTTCTCATTTGCTTTGAAAGTAAAAGTAGTCGGTTGCGTGTCGTCCTCCGAAGAGTCGAACGCCAGAAATCGTTTTCGAGATGCCATGGTGATGAAATTTTTGATTCGATAGCTATGCGCCCCACCCTCCATGGAGCCCTACAAGGGGACGTTTAACAGAAATGGATCTCCTATTTCTAACGTCAAGGCTACATTGCTATTATACTCGGTGTCAAGATCAGAGTCTTCAGCTCGGCCTCATGCTTAGATGATTTCCCACCTATTCATCTAAATTTCCATAGAAAAATTTATGAACAGTTGAGTTCATCCCCCTATCCACAGCCTCCACTCACAGAGGTTTCCGCCAAAGCCCCAATACAAGCCCACCAATTGACCCTTCAGCCGCCGCCCATTGAAACTCACTTAAAGTTAGAGGAACGTGAGAAAAATAAGCCCGGTTTGTACCATAAAGATACGTATAAAAGAGAGAAAGAAGCTAAGAACAAGTTGTGCGCTTCTAGAGCTTGGCACGACTGAGCCGATTGATCCAGGCCGGATCTAACCCAGACCGCTCTTCTATCTGAAATAAGGGCCAAAATGATGTGTTGAAAAGCTGGAGATCCCTGGGCTTTCCTCAATCATCAGGTTCCCCTCTCCCAGCATACGAGACGCCACCCACGGCAAACAGGTGGTTCCTGTTTTAATAGGGGATTACACCCTATCCACTACAGAAGGAAAGTGATCTGTAGATTTTATTCCCTACAGACAAGGGAGGCCGAAAACGTCTGGGAAATTGAAAGGTTATTTTTAATATACATTAGGAGATCCATATTTAAAATAAACAGTTTATTAAAGAAAGATTTATTTTGGATTCATTTTTAGGATAGTCAAACAAACAAGCTGTGTTAGATGATATGTAGCTTTCAAATGATATGTAGCTTTCATACCTTGAAAAACGTTTAGTTTTTTTATCTAAAAAATATTAAATGCATCTTATTTTTTAATGTGGAGAATGCTAGAGTTCGGAAAAATGACACAAACACAAGACAAACACATATGTTAAATACAGATGAGGTTATAATTTTCGTCCCATGTGCGACCCACGGGCACAGAATGATACACAAACAAATGAAGCATGTTAGTAACATGAGATAGGAAAGGTTTAAAAGGATAGATCTCGCGAAATTTGTTTTTTTTTCCAATTTAAGATGCATTTCAATAAATGTAATTTTATAGTCTGGAATTATACCGGTTGAATGGACGGTTGCTCTGTTATGTTAGGGGTTTTACCCAACTGCCACAGAAGCGGAAGGCAGCCACCTATTTCGAGGGCCCGGGTGGTCACGGGCGGCCTCTTTTAGACGGCTCGTACGTCACGCAGAGGGTACGTCTGGCCTATTCTAAGCCCGGGACCAGCACGGGACGCGTTATCGGGTAAATGTTTAAAAATTTGACAATGAATGTCATCAGGACCAGCAGCTGTATCATGAGATTTATGAAGAGCATCTAATAATTCTGAAGCCGTGAATGGTACATTATATTTTTCATGATTTAGTGACATAAAATTTAGATGCTCTTTCTCTCGTTCCTGTTTTATGTTTTGAAAGGTTTCGGAATAATTTGCACTAGAAGAGTTTTTCTGAAAATTTTCTCCTAGTACATTGGAAATATCTTTAGTCGTTGAGCATATACTTCCATTTGATTTAATATGGACATGCTTGTTATTTTTATTTTTGCCAGTAATTTTTCGAATCATGTCCCATATCTTCTTTGCTGGAGTTCTAGAATTAAGTTTGGAGACGTATTGCTGCCAAGATGTTCTTTTAGCCGTTTTTATTGTCTTGCGAGCTTTTGCTCGCATTTGTTTGGCATGGATTAGATTTTCTTTTGTTGGCTGCCTATTGAACTTTCGTAAGGCAGATTTTCTTTTATTTATTGAATTTTTAACATCTTTATTAAACCAAGTCTATTTCTTTTTGAACGTGTCGAGGACTTTGGAGTGTGACTGGTAAATTGAAAAAAAAAAACTGTTGATTTTTAAAAGATTTTCTGTTTGACGTTTAGTACTGGTTTCTATAAGTAATGTGTCATCTCTCATTTTTTAACTGATTTTACTGTTCCAATTAAGCCTTGAATTTGTTTTTTTCAATAATAAAGGTGAAAAAGATGTTACAGGTTTTTCGAAGTTAGATTTGATTGTTAAAAATGTTGGAAAATTTTCTTGAATCGTGAATAGGGTAGGCGTTTTGACGTCATCATTTAAATCCGGTCGAGGTCTCTTTGCAAGAGACAGAGAAAGGAGTACTGGATGCCATTTTGAAAGATATAAGTTTCGATAGATATGCACTTCACCTACCTCGGAGCCCTACAAAGGGACGTTTATGTGGAAATGGTTCTCCTATTTCCAACGCCAAAGCTACATACCTATTATACTCCGTGTTCAAGATCAGGATCGATTCTATCATCAGTGATCCTGCTTTATGACTTGCAACTATCCAGTCAATCCCACTGAATGAAAATGGCTGAACAGTTTCAGATCGAACCCATTTTTTCCCATACTCTCTCACAGGATCACTGCAAGAACACCCCAATACAGGCCCATCGATTAACCCATCAGCCGCCGCCCATCGAAACAAAGATAGAAGAAGAAAGAATTTATATCCGGTATGTACCATGAAGATACTTTTAAAAAGTCAGAAGGAAGTGTAGAAGACTGCTAGTTTTTCTAGGGTTTGGCACGACTGAGCCGATAGATCCAGGCCGGGTCTAGCCCAGACCACTCGTCTGTCTGAAGCCAGGGCCAAAGTAATGTGTTAGAAAGCTGGAGATCCCTGGACTTTCCTCAGTTACCAGGATCCTTTTTTTCCAGCATACGAGATGCCACCTACGGCAAACAGGAGACAGTTGTTTAATAGGGGATTCTACCCTATTCACCACAGAAGTAAAGTGGCCTATATATTTTGATCCCTATAGACAGGGGTCTAACACGGTACAAAATTAAAGGTGAGAGAGAATTAGAAAAAAAAAAGGTAAGAGAAAAGTCCAGGGAGTGCCACAATCAGAAATTGAAATTGGAAAAGAAATTGGATTCCTTAATAAGTAAGTAATAGTTTTTTTCAAAAATAGTTTGGAAATGTGTTATAGTATGTTAAATTTCATATGAGAGTATAAGTCGAGGTAAAGAATGATCAAAATTGAGAAAACTGCTTTTGTTATGTCAAATTCAAAACGAAAGAATAGATCAAGGCAAGGAATGATCAAAATTGAAAAAACTAATTTTCTTTTCAAATTTAAATTGAAAAGATAGTAGTACGTCATGACAATGAATGATCAGTTCAGGGAATAGATGATCAGAAATTTATGCCATATAACAGTATACCATATTGTACATAGTGCTCGAGCGTGGAAATGGCGATAACACAGGACAATGTTAAATACAGATAAATGTTATAATCTCCGTCCCGCGTGCGACCCATAGGCACAAATGGTAACAACTGAGCATGTTAGTATATGAGATAGGAAAGATGTACTGAATAGATAAGTATATATTTAGAATATATTGATTGTGCTTACTTTTATCTATTGTTTAGTTGTTTTTTTTTTTTTTGTTTTTTTTTTGTTTTTTTTTTTTTTTTTGTTTTTTTTTTTGTTTTGTTTTTTTTTTCCTCTCTCTCTGTTATGCTCAATTACTATAGTTACGTTTTTAATTATATTTTTATGGTTTAATTTTTTATAATTCAAATGATTTAGTTTTAGTTTGTCTTAATAACTATTATTTAAATGTGTGTTACTAGATTTTTATTTTGATGTTTTAAATTAAAATTAAATTAAATTTGTCTGTTTAAATTTGTATTTTTTTTAAAGTAGCCTCTGTATTTGACGGACTTTTACCGTCCTTAACACCACAAGTTACAACTGGTGTTAAGTCTGCTGTTGTACTCGGCAGTACTACAGCAGCCCTGCCTCATAGGCAATAGGCATCCCGATATTCCAAGACCCCTCGGGCGGGGTCCCGCCTCTTTTAGACGGCGTGTACGTCACGCAGAGGGTACGTCTGGCCTATTCTATACCCAGGCCCAGCACGGGGTCATGCAAATTATTTCCATTGGAGATATGCATGAAATGTCAAATCCTGTTTCCTGGGAAAATACGAACATTTGAAATGTCGCCTGCTGAAAATTTTACACAGTGCTTAGCGTTAAAATTGTAAATCTCTCATCATCTAACACTAAATGTATGATGCGTATGAAATGATCCCTGCAGGCACATGACGTTAATACAACGTCGCCTCAACGTCGATGCAACGTCATGACGTTGCACTGACGTTGAGCCGACGTTGTATAAACGTCATGTGCCTGCTGGGGATGGTTTAGTGTTTTACGTTCATTTCAACAGTATTTAAGTCATATCGAGATTATGGAAGGGTGCTAATAAAATGCTCTGTGCAATGAAGTGTCGTACAGGGATGCACTAAATTACGCCACCAACGGGATTCGAACCGAAGACCTCGTGATCCGAGGCCGGGAGCGCTAACCACTCGACCACCCGGACGCTTCATGTAAATACGGTAAATTAACTTAGCACTCTTGGTAAATTTTTCAGACTACATTTTGAAATATTTTTTCTTATTTTCCCTAGAAAGCAGGATTTGACAACCATGCAAAATGTCTTCAATGAAAACATTTTGGGTAACATATCAAATCCTGTTTTCCAGAAAAAAAAATAAAAAAATAAACCATCAATTTGTCGTATGCTGAATCAGCCCAGAGGGTGGTAAAGGTTAACCCACAAATACTTACAATTGGACAGCCATGTATCACGAACGTCATTCTCATAAACGTCGCCAATACGGCACAAACCTGTGACCCATCAGACAGGGCGGCATGTGCGCTCAAGTAAAGAGTATTGTCAGGGTTTTTCACGGTAATCGCTCCGGACGGATTACAAGCTGTGAGAATAAAATATAGAACAGAATAGAATATTCACTGGAAAAACTATTACACATTGAGGTATTCTCCATTCAAATGAGATATACAATACAAATATTTAACATTTAACAATACACATGAGAAAAACAACATGGCTATTAAAGCTGTTGACGTTTATTGTCCCACAGAATAGACTTTCAAGAATAGACGCATCAGAAAGAGTTCCCGATCTGGGTCGGTACGGTTTAACGTTAACCTGCACAGAAAACGGCGACAATGTAAGATATTTCATTTAACCTTTACCACTCTATAGGCAAATTCAAAAGACGACAAATTGGTGCCATTTTTTTTCTTATTTTTCCCAGAAAGCAGGATTTGACATATTATGCAAATTGTCTCCGTCGGAGACAATTTGCATGAAACGTCAAAACCTGTTTTCTGTGAAAAATAAGAAAAATATTTCAATATGTCGTCTGTTTTTTTTTTTTTTTTTTTTGTTTTTGTTTTTTCACAGAGTGCTGATCGTTAAAGGACTGGATGCACTTAGTAGTTTTTCCGCAAGGGAGACAACTTTCGTAACTTGTTGGCTTTCCTGCTCACTGAGCATTTTAAGAAAACAGGTCTACTTTAAAAGGAAAGAATTTGCTCCCACTGGGAGCAAATTCTTTCTTTTTATAATAGACCCATTTCCGGATGAGAAGCAAAACAAATTTGATGAGTTACCTCCCCTGAAAGTGTAGCCATTTCTTTTACTACTGTGTGGACTATTCTCAGTCTATTCTCAAATGGGATCCCAGATAGGTACAAAAGTAATTTTAACGTGTAGAATAACTATTGGTCATGTCTGAAATTTGATTCTCATGAACACGCAATTTACTCACTAAATTATTATTTACTCTTTGAATTATAGGTGTGTCTTAAGGATTCTGATGAACACCAACAAAATTTACTCACTGTATTGTGGTGTGTCTGAACATGGTGTCTGATGAACACACAATTTCTCACTGAATTATGGGTGTGTCTGAACATGGTGTCTGATGAACACACAATTTCTCACTGAATTATGGGTGTGTCTGAAAATGGATTCTGATTAGCACACAATTTACTCACTGAATTCTGGGGTGTCTGAAAATGGATTCTGATGAACACACAATTTTCTAATAGAAGTATGGGTGTGTCTGAAAATGGATTCTGATGAACACAAAATTATGGGTGTGTCTGAAAATAGATTCTGACGAACACATAATTTACTCACTGAATTATGGATATGTCTGGAAATGGATTCTGATGAACACAGAATTTACTCACTGAATTATGGGTGTGTCTGAAAATGGATTCTGATTAACACGCAATTTACTTACTGCATTATGGGTGTGTCTGAAATTAGATTCTGATGAACACAAAATTATGGGTGTGGAAATAGATTCTGACAAACACACAATTTACTCACTGAATTATGGATAGGTCTGAAAATGGATTCTGATGAACACACAATTTATTCACTGAATTATGGGTTTGTCTGAAAGATACTCTGCTAAATAAGCAATTACTATAAAAAAAAAAAAAAAAAAAAAAAAAAAATAGGCCTACCTTAAAGAAACTGATGTGTAAACACCTACTAGATTATGGATCTCTCTGAAGACGGCAAAGTTTTATTTAGGCTTAAAAATAAATAATTGACTTAACCCTTTTAGACTACATAAACTATCCCACACTATAAATTGGAAGAATCCAACTGCAATTTTAGGTATGTCGGACAATGTGATTTAGATATTCCAAACTAAATGGGATAAAGGAAAACAGTAACGAAATGATAAAAAAATTGGACGAATGTCATTATAACTCGCATGGTTGTATGATAAAGCAAGTCTTTGGAATTTCTCTGTCTCTCTAAAATACTGGTAAAGAGTGGAAATTAAATCAATTTAGGGTTAGGTTTCATTTATGATTAGGTTTTTGGGTTATGCAAAATTTGTTCTAAATATTTTCGGGTTAAATTTAGGGTCGATTTACCGCTATACAGTCTTCGAAATGACGCTCCATCCCCACACGCCCACCCAACTCCCGTTTACTTGCGAGTATCGCCGTACGGGTTTCGTTTGAAAGACTCAAAAATCAATTACCAGGGGTCGTAACTCATGTAATAATCGATGCTTAAGTCAAACTGAACATACTTTTTTTTTTCTTCTTAATTTGCCATGTCTATCACCAAGCGCCTCCCTATCCACTTGATAATACTCAAACTAGGGCACATTGAGTATGACCTAGGTGCACTAATGGTTTAAAAGCTTTTTCGAGCCGAGCAGGGATCGAGCCCACGACCTTCCACTTGCAAGTCGAGAGCACAAACCAAAAGGCCACACAGCCCACTCGGCTATATACACAAACAGGTAATATATTACTGTAGGTCTAAATAATAACTGTGCCCGCGCACGACAAAACCTACAATGACCTGTGTGACTAGCACATTCTCAGATCAGCCTGTACACCCACCCAGAATGGCAAGGGTTCTCATTTATCCCTCTTTGAATATGTGATCAGCGAAGACAGATAAGACTGCGCGGATGCGCAAACTGATCCGAGTCTTCCCTGGTCGCGCGTCTTATTATAGGTTTTGTCGTGCGCTGCCTCAATTATTTATGTCTGTACGCGTTGCACATATTCAATCATGGTCTTTTGACATTAAGTCTCACATTTTCAGTAAAAATGTTTGCGAGCATGAAAAGAAGTTGGAAATCTTTCTCGTCTAATTTTGATCAAATTTGTATTAAAATGCATTTATCAAGTTTTTTTTTATTATTATTATTTCAGATATGTTCTTTTTCAATATTGCTTTTCCTTAAGATGTACCTATAGCAGATTACGCATCGAAAATGGTAATATGCAGATAAGCACAACATATGAAAAAATGTCCGGTCCCCTGGCTATCATGTTTTTGAAGAGTCATTATGGCTTGAACAATCTTCGTACAGGGTCACCAAAAGAACATTTCTGCTAATTTATATTGAAATCAGTCGAGCGGTTTGCGGTTTCTGACGAGAAGATTTTTAAAGTTATATAATATATATATATATATATGGGGGGGGGGGAATATGCCCCATCCCCTAGCGGCGATGTGTTTGACAAAATATGATGGCTTCAACAATATTGGTAGACGGTCACCAAAAGAATATTTCTGTCAAATTATATTGAAATCAATCCAGTGGTTTCTGACAAGAAGACTTTGGTTGCCATGGCAACCAGAATCCTGCAAGGATTCCAAATCTTGATTTATTTTCAGTTAGTAGCACCAAAGGATCATTCTTGTGAAATATGGTTAAAACTGGCTCAGTGGTTTGTTTAGGAGGCGTCAAATGTTAACGGACGACGGACGACAAGATGACTGACGACTACGGACGGATGACGGACAACTGGCCTATAAAAATAGCTCACCCTGAGCATATTGTGTTCAGGGGAGCTAGAAATAATTTTGACAGTTGTCTCCCCTGTAAGTGTATCCATTTCCCTTAAATATGGGTATAACAACGTCAACCTACAGTAAATATGAGTATAACAATGTCAACATACAGTATTCGAGCTGAACATATTGGCCAAAGCTTCCAGAAATTGCTGTCATTATCAGGATCATAGCCAACCATTTTACCACCATGTTCGCTGAAAAATAAGAAAATGAATAAATTCAACAATTCGGTATTGCCATAAAATAGTCTTCGAGATGATCCTCATTGGGTCCCAGACAACAAAACATACCCAAGGCAAACAGTTCTGCCCGGGCTTGTGTATAGTCATATTTTACGTCTATCACCCAGCTAGCATTCTTTATAAATCTACAGCGGGCCGCTATCGGCCCGTCAGCTACCCTGACGGGCCGATAGCGGCCCGCTATAGATTCATAAAGAATGCTTACTGGGCATGAATTGTCTCCGATTACAAAACAGTGTACACTGCATTTCCTAGTAGGCACATAACTTTTATACAACGTCGCATTAACATCGATGCAACGTTATCGTCGCATTAATGTCGATGCAACGCCATGACGTCGCATCGATGGTAATGCGATCGCATGACGTTGCATCGAAGTTAATGTGATGTATACACATGATGTTGCATCGACGTAAACACGACGACGTTGTATGGCCGTCATAATGTTGCATCGACGTTAATGGGGCGTTGTATAAACGCCATGTGCCCGCTGGGAATTTAATTTTTATAATTACTCTAACAATCATTACTGAAAATCAGTACAAAATGGCATTACCGTCAACTTGTATGAAATTAAGGAAACGTTATATGACATCAATGAACCATCAACCGTAATGCATGTGATTATTTCATGCATCACCATACGACAAATGGTTTTCAGTTTTGAAAGTTAACACTGGCTTTGTCTTCCGCGTAACTGGTCAAATCTCCTAGCACATCCCACCGAGCAAGCGTTAACCTCAATGACATTTAAATAGTGTCGCATTAACGTCGAGTCAACGTCATGATGACGTTGCATCGACGTTAATGCGACGGTGTTTAAAATTCATGTGCCCGCTTGGTTGTGTGCTTACATAATTGTGCGTTTGCACAATACTCCAGGTGAGAAATGCGTGTGTGCGTGCGTGTTAACCTGTCTGCAGTTCTGACAGATGACTGATACATACCTTCTGATAAGAGAAGTGTCCAGATAAATATATTTCTTATTTTATGTGAAAACGTGGATACTCATTGAAAGGACTCGCAGATGTGCTTCTAATGAGTACCACAATATATGTTTTCGTATAGAGGAAAAATATTTATACTTTTCGAATAACTAGATATGTGTGTTTGTAAAACACTATGCCCCCAATCATATGCTTGCCCCTAAAGGTGTGACAAGCATCCCCTACCTAAGCAAATCTTATCATATGTTTAAATTCCAACTCCTTATCCTTCTGTACATTTCGTTTCATAACATAACACCTAAGTTTCGTCTGACGTCAGAAGTTACACACCGAGTCAGAAAATAGCAATACAGTGCTGACTTGTATGCTACTATCTGGGCACTTTTTGGGCATTGTAGGTCAGGCCCTTGTGCACCAGATGGGGAGATACCAACACAGCCGAACTTATAACGCTTCGTGGGGACAAAGGGCACTTCCTAGTATGGATTTGCACACCACCTTATTACAGTACTAAGTTGGATGTAATGACATATCCATACTCTTTGCAAACTTCCTTCGTATCATAATAAAATATATAAAGCCCCCATAGCCATACAATTGTTCACAAGGTTGTTTATAACACTAATCCTAAGTCCAAAAGGACCATAAATTCAGTCAGGCTATGACGGTTCTCTAGACAGTTTGATCACAAGGTTGTTAATAATAAACTTTATGTTCTGTTCTACTCCATTTAAGCCCAACTCCATCTAAAATTTATAGACCAGACTTAAAATTTAATTAAGTTATTCACTCATCATCCCCGTACCGCATACTAAATTTCAAGACCCTAGCTTTAACACTGATATATCGTGCTGACAAGGCCAAAAATTTCAAGACCCTAGCTTTAACACTGATATATTGTGCTGACAAGGCCAAAAATTCTCAGAATTTCAAAGGGCCACAATTCTGTCAATTTTATATGAAATTACCTCAAAATTTAATCAGGTAATCTACACATCATTTCTAATCAGCATATTGAAATTCAATATCCTAGCTGAGATACCTTTTTTTTTTTTTTTTTTTTTTTGGTGGGGGGGGGGGGGGGGGGGGGCGGGGCGGGAGCGGGGAATATCTAGCCTAGCTACTAGGCCAATATATAAGTATGTTTGTCACTTTTTTTTTTTTTTTTCATTAATATTCTACTTTTTGATTCACTGTTTAGCTAGTCTATGGGTGAACTTTTCTTCTGTGGTTGTCTCTGAAATATATAATAGAAATCCAGACCATATTATCTATAGACTAGCCACAGAGCTCAATAAGCCAATATATATATATATATATATATGTATATTTCTAAGCCTTGGGCAAGGCTAGGGAATATCTTGCCAAGGTCAAAATGCCCAGAAACGCACAGGGGCATGAATACGTCAAGTTTTCACGGAATTCCTTCAAATTCTAATCATGTAGCCTATACATCATCTCTAATCAGCATTTCTAGCTTAGATACTCTTAGAGATATCCTGCTGACAAGATCAAAATGCTCAAAACTACAAAGGGCAATAATTCTGTCAACATTTTACATAATTACCTCAAAATCGAATAAGGTAATCTATACATCATCCTCAATTAGCATTTAAAAATTCCATACTCTAGCTTAAATGCGTTTTTAGATATCTTGCTGACAAAGGCAAATTGCCCAGAAATACAAAGGGCCATAACTATGTCATTTTTTCTTGGAATTCCCTCAAAATCTAATCAGATAATTTACACAACATCCCCAACCGGCATATAAAATTTCAAGACCTCAGCACAAATACTTTGAGAAATTTTGCTGACAAGGTCAAAATGTCCAGAACTGCTATGGGCCATAACTACGTCAAGTTTTCACGGAATTCCTTCGAAATCTAATAAAATTATTTACACATCGTCCCCAGTCAGCAAATAAAATTTCAAGACTTTAGCTTAAATAATTGTTTTAGATATCTTGCTGACAAGGTCAAAACGCCCAGAACAGCAAAGGGCCATAACTACGTCATTTTTATGGAATTCCATCAAAATCTAACTCGGTAATCTACACACCATCCCCAATCAGCGTATAAAATTTCAAGACCTTAGCATAAATACTTTTTTGTTTTTGGAGATCTTGCTGACAAGGTCAAAATGCCTAGAACTACAAAGGGCTATAACTATGTCAATTTTAGGGAATTCCCTCAAAATCTAATCAGGCAACTCTGAAAGTACAAATATGCCGAACAAGAAAACAATTAGGGTCAGCTAATTTTTTAGAGGGGAACCTATATAAAAAAATTGAAACCCTAGCATGCAGGGTTCTTCCGATATGGCACACAAAAAAAAAAAAAAAAAAAAAAAAAAAAAAAAAAAAAAACAAGACGAACGGACGCAACGATGAAGGAAGGCAAAGCAATCTGCCGCACAAATTTCATTCAAAATTGGGAGCATATAAAAAAACGCCTTATTTTGAGCACTGCATATTCGAGTGTAGGTCTGTTGAGTATGTGTGGTTGTTGATCAAGACACACAGATACAAGAATATTTATTTCGCGTCGGTTTTGAGATATAAAACATTATTTTACATTAGCCTAAAGGCTGTTTTGCCGACAGAAGGCTACTATACCGACAGAACAAGAACCTAAAACAATACATGTAATAAAAGTAACAAAAAAAAAAAAGCATGCAATATCAGGACATACCTATTTGTTCTTTATCCCCAGGCTTTAGCGATGGTGATACGGTGAATGCCTCCGTCCGTCCGTCCGTCACGCTATCTCAACTTGCTATATGACTTCCCCATGCGGTAAGCCCGTATGGTGGTAAAGGTGCGCGAGAGCATCATTCGCTTTTGCAATGGCGTGCCATCAACTGTGCGATCTAGTTTAAGTTTGTTTGTTTTTTTGTTTGTTTTTTTGTTTGTTTTTTTGTTGTTGTTTTTTTGTTGTTGTTTTTTTTGTTTTTTTTTTTTTGTTTTTTTTTTTTTTGTTTTTTGTTTTTTTTGTTTTTTTTTTGTCTGTGCGTACTACACATGCTCAGATCGTAATGCGCATGCCAGAGTTGTCTGGTTATGCGCAGTTATTATATAGGTAAATAAACACTACCCAGCTTGCATTCTTTATAAATCTATAGCGGGCCGATAAAGGCCCGCTATAGATTTATAAAGAATGCTAGCTGGGCAGGTTATCTCTGGATCATAAGGAGATTAAGTGCTAGCCAGCGAACCCCAAGACTACGAGTTCGAACCTTCATCTGACTGCGGAGAACGCGGCGTTTGATCAGGGTCTACACTGTTTGCCACTCATCCAGCAATTTTAGACATATTAATGCGTAGCAACAAAGACGTATTCAAATTTTAGGATAAGTATGGTGAAGAGTAAATGTGGCCAAATACTTAGGGTAAACCTCTCAGTGGGCATATATTCCTGTACCAAAAAAGGGTACTTGGCAAACAGTGCAGTCCCAGATCATACGCCGCAGAACAAGGCGTTTGACCAGGGTCTTCACTGTTTGCAAATAGTTTAGCCATTTTTCTCGCGGAATATCGAAATCACATAGCCTGATATACGTAAAACTGAAATTGGACTATTTCAAAGTTCAGTTTGGAATGGGTTGGCGACAAGTCACATGAACTTAGGATAATTTAAAAAAATATACAGTTGACTCTCGTTATCTCGACCTCGCTTATCTCGAATAACCGCTTATCTCGAAGTGAAAATCTGGTCCCTGCCTATACATGAAAACCTAACAACAGATGGAAAATATTGTAGAAAAGAGGAGAAATTGCTCCTAAGGAGCAATTTCTCCTCTTTTCCACAATATTTTCAATATATCTCTAACTTCAAAAGTCCATTTACCTATCAGTTAGTTAAATGTGGTTAATCAAATTATTTTTTCCTCAATTCTACAAACCTGATATGTCGAACTACGGATATCTCGAAGTATTTCAGAGAGTCCCTTGGGATTCGAGATAACGAGAGTCGACTGTATATGGCAAGTCTACTATCATTTTGCATGAGAATTGTACAGACTATGAAAATACTGTTCGGACCAACCTGCGCACATTCATAATTGATCAGGTGTCTTTTCTTGCTTTCGGGTTAACAATAGAACAAGTTGAAAAGAGAAAAAAAATGGCAAAGAAAACTTACCAACAAAGAAATACGTCAGCCTAATCAAAGTAAATAACCAGACCCCGTCCAACTGTCTCAAGTATCATTTTAAATAGCCGCACAAGCATTGCATGATCCGCACGAGCATTGCACGTGCAGCGCACAAGCATTATGCGTACAATCAAATGTTTGACGAGCAAAACGAAGTTTTTCAACAAACCAAGGTGAATAGATGGCAATATTATTCACGTGCAGTTAATGCAGGCATAATTTTATAAGGGTTTATACCAGATCGGGGGAAAAAGTAACTTGTTTTTACGCCGTTCCATGTCAGAGAGAGCAATTTTCAGCTGAAGCTGATGACTGTGTCGCAAGATTTAACCCTTTCATTATTGACTTTTGAAGTGGACTCTTTCATTCTTGACTTTGGACGTGTCCACTGATGCAAATGGGGGTTTAATTCTAAAGTCAAAAATCAGAATGGCAAATAGCGTAGATCCTGATGAGGCGGCTCTATACGAGTCATCTCATATGGATCTACACTGTTAGCATAAGTATTAATTTAGGTCTACAGGGCTGAAAGGTTTACCCCTGAAAGTGCCATGTAAAGTCAACTTTTAGCAGAAGTGCATGGCCCACACTTTTGCCTCGTGTAACGAAATTGACACTGATGACTTGGTTTGCCAAGCCCATCGGCCAGAATGTGTATGCGAAAAATTATCAAAAATATATCTAACGGTTCAAGCGTTGTGGCCATTTTCGCTAACTGAGCCCGGACAGACGGACTCACAAGTCGATAACAGGACATACTCCAGAAGTCAGCCTTACAGTCGGTCGGTCGACTTTTCTGTGGGTCGTGCAGCTGACAACGCAGCAGACGACATTTTCATTTTTTTTTTCGGGAAAACAAAGCTTGCTTCATGTGATTCATATGAAATTCCAAGCTCTTTTTTTTATTGAAAAATACAAACATTTTAATCACGGTATTCTAAAAAAACTACAGTACAAATATGTTCAATTACGGTGTCCTAAACTAACAACAATGCCAGGACCATATTTGTGGCGATGCTGCAGAAATAACACAAACATATGTGTAGCTGTAGTAACAGGAAAACGTATTTTATAGAGGTAACGTACGCGTGAATTTCTATGAAACCGTCACGAAAACATACCTATATAATTTTGACCCCCTTAAACCCCATTTTCATATAGTATAACTTGGGTTTACAGGAGTATACATTATTTTTCTTATTTCTGCTCAAAAACAGATTGTGGGTACTCGTTAGAACCGCCTCTGTGATTGTGGCACTCCCTGGACTTTTCTCTTACCTTTTTTTTCATATTTGGTGTTTGCTTTGTCTTTTTACGTTTGTGGCATGTAAACCTTTTAGTGTCTCCACCAAATAAAATCTTGAAAATCTTGAAAGTTAGAAATAAAAAAAAAACAAACTAGAAATGAGTTTGTAACACAATGGCCCCAACTAGGCTATATGCTTGTCCATACAAGATTCCAAAGGTGGAAATTAAGAAATAAATTATTCCGAACCGTGCTCAAATGCCCAAGATAAAGCACAGTTGAGTTTGGGTTGTACCCATTTGAGCACGAGCGAGCGCAGCGAGCGAGTGTTCAAATGGGTACAACCCAAACTCAACTGTGCTTTATCTGCGGCATTTGAGCACGGTTCAGAATAATTTATTTCTTTTCTAACACCCCTCACTGAGCGAATGTTTTGCATAAATGAGATTTGTATTGATTTTTATGATTATTTTTATTACCTGACTTCCCCATTTGGTAGTTGACGTCAACCATTAAGCATTACGTCACACGGTTACGTAGTTACAAGGTTCGATGACGAACATTCAAAATGGCGGATACTTGTGCGAATCAGCTGACGATGTAAAATATTAAAACGATGTAAAACATAAAAACTTGTATCCTGTGTTCATGAAAGACTTGCAAATCGAATGAAATAGGAGTGCCGCGATGGACCTATGGAGGACAGATATAAAACAACAAAATAAGAATGTTAAGCGACACTTTTCAAGTTTTATTTGTCAACAAATACACGATGACAACAAGGAGTAAAACGAGTATATTTGAATGGTATAAACTGTAGAGGAACTCTTCAGGTAAAAAAAGTCAAAGAACTGCAATGTTCGTAGATAATTTTCTCTCTTACTAGATCTAATCTAATTTATAATGTATATGAATGTTTCGACCAATATTGTAAGCTTGCGTCCATAGTTACCAGGCACGCAACTTTCGCAACAGTAATATGATTGGTTTCCCGTTGATAGCGCGCGACGAAATTCCTATGCTCAAATGCCTTAGATAAACACGGCTAGAAATGTAAAGACAAATAAGGAACAACACAAGCAGGGGTGTTAGAAGTGCATATTTCAAACAAAATTAATCCGGTGATCTATTTATTATCCCTAGACTGGCATACGCCAAAGTAATTAAGAAAACTCTACAATAAGGCATTGTCTCTCTGATACCAGCATGATAAAATTCAGTTTGAGCTAGATAGGAACAAAATAAAGAGGTTCGGACAAAGATAAGAAAGTACTGTCTATCAAGAGAAATAGACTTACAGAATGGACTGTAACCAGTCTATATCATCCCCAATAGGCCCAATAAGGTCACCACATTAAAGGCCCTACCTCAAGTAAAAATTATTTTCTAGATATCTTCCTCACAATATTTTATTATGTCCCATAGCATACGCTCAGTCTTATTATCCCAGGACACCGGAGGACACCGGAAGACACCACAGGACACATTTATTTAGTGTTTAATCCCTTTCATTGAACAACAAAAATGCCTTATGATGCTGAGAAAGTATAAAATAAACAAAATTTGGAAATTTCATTCCTCTAATATTAATAATAGTTACACAATACACTATATTCTCTTGTACTTATTATCGATCGACAGTCCCCAAAACACAATTGATATTATAGGGATCAAACATGGTTTTTCATGCATTTTCATTCGCCAGGTCCCGTGGGAGGTGTTGAAAACCGAGGCCGAAGGGACCTGGCGAATGTTAATGCATTGAAAAAATATGTTCGATCGCTATTATTGCATAAAAACTGAAAACATTTGCTACATTTCGCGTTATTTCTTGCATTATTTTGTTTCGCCTTTTCACCGATGTCTCGCGAACGTAATTTCCACGGACAATGCTCGTTCTAGGACAGGCAGTACACATGTCGTAACGGCAGCAATTCTGGGGCCCGGTACGAGCATACTGAAAGTTGCGTAGCCGTGCATTAACAGCGCGTGAATTGCCTTCTTAATACACGGCTTTTCGCCGGTTAATGCACGGCTGTTAATAACGTGCGACACTGCTTTTTATGCAATAATGCTCGATAATGTTTAGAAGTTAAATGCATAAAAAATGGATAAAACTGTTAAATAAATATAATTTGCAAGTATTTATCAATATGTTTTTATGTAAGGGACCTCAAATAAAGGATATGCTTCATTCTACATAATATGGAATACAGATAAATATGTAACCGTCACCCCAGGACTTTTTGTTTGTTCATTTAATCATATTATTGTTTCCAAGGTAAACGAAAATTAAAGCTTACTATCTATCCATCAATCTGTCCCTATTTTTTCTTAAGATAACAGTTACCGATTATTTATTTACTTATTTATTTATTTATTCACAATATTTTTAAAAACACATTTAGCACATTCGCTATTCTACCACGTGGCCCTCTGTAAATCATATATACAACTTTAATAAATAGACACATACAAACACATGCACACAAACAAAATTATCACACTAGGTCTTTCAAACCAACTGCGTATCATAAGCAATCCTCAGTCGAGAACCGAGCCCAAGGTACAGTTTACATGTGGCTGAGACCAATGTCCAAACAGCATGCACCGTCCCTCGAGCTCAGTGGTTGAGGACTGCCACACTAACAACCTAAAACAACCTAAAACTATGGCAGCTAAAATACCATTCTTAGCATATTTACATGTATAATTTAATAAATATGTGTGGGCGCATAAAATTTATTTGGAAAGACTTCACATTTAACAGTTTTAAACTAATTATTTCATGATTAAATGTTAATATGATCTATCCCAATAAAATCGTTAAAGAACATCTTTAAGACCATCTTTAAACAATTAAGAGATGTCGAATTTCTAACAGAGACCGGAAGCGAGTTCCATAGTCTTGGAGCTGAACATGTAAATGATTTGTCAAATAGAGAGGTACGTGACCTTGGAACCATCAATGTGTCATTAGCCGACGATCTCAGACTACGAGTTTGCGTCTTAGATAGTGGTCTTAACAAGTTTGTAATATATTCAGGGTTCGGCTATTTAGGGCTTTGTATGTTAGAACAGCTTTATTATGACAGTTGCTTGTGAATAGGTTGCCATCCTAGTTCCTGAAACATTGCCAATGATGCCGATGATGGTGCAGTGTAGTCAGCATGCAGTATTATGCGGGCGGCGCGTTTTTGTAGTTTGAGAATTCGATCAAGATTGGTTGAGGAAGTACCTGAACATGTCATGAATCCATAGTCAATTAGAGGCATAATGTAACCCTGAGAGAATTTCTTAAGAGCGTCGGTTGTGACATAGGTATTTAACTGCCGTAAAAGCGATATTTTAAAAGAGAGTGCCGAACATAGATGATCTATATGAGGTAACCGCGTAAGCTTGTTATCAATATGAAGTCCGAAGAGTTTTCATTCAGTAACAGTTGTGATATCATGGTCGTCAATTTTCAAATTCAGTTGAGGCAAGTCGTGTAATTTTGCCGTGTACCACCATGCAAGTTGTTTTAATAAAATGTATATGCATTTTATTTTGTCTGCCCCATGTTTTGGCGAAATCACCATCAATCTGTAAGTGATATTCAACAGTTGACAGTTTGTCGCTCTGTGTGTGTGGAACGTTGCATCATCAGCATAAAGGTCAGAAAAACAGAATTTTGTAAAGAGAGGTAGGTCGTTTATAAAAAAGTAAAAATAGTGTGGGTCCAAGCATAGAGCCCTGAAGCACCCCTGATTCGACTTCTGCAAAGTCGCATAGTCCTTTACCATTATTAATGGCTTGTTACGAACACTTAAATAGGATCTAAACCACCGTACTGATTCATTACTAATTTGTATAACGTAAGCTTTTTCAATTGAATTGGGTGCTCTACAACGTTAAAAGCTTTACGAAAGTCTATAAATAATGAACCCACTAAGTCCAATTTATCAATGCAAGATATCCATTGATCTACGAGTTTAACTAAGGCGGTCTGACAGCTGTGCTTTTGACGAAAGTCGTTTCATGGATGAGTTTATATTTGTTTAAATAAGCCATCAACTGGTTACTAACATGTTTTTCGAATATTTTGGAGATTGTGGGTAGGATTGAAATAGGATGGTAATTTGAGGGATCGGACTTAGATTTATCTTTTGTAGATTGCAATTATTTGTGCGCATTTTAGTTGGCATGGAAATGTTCTTTAAGAGACACTTTTATAATAAGGGTATCTATTTTCGGAGACAGACTTTGGGTGGCGAGCTAGATTATTTTCGGGCCAAGACCATCCAGCCCAATGGCTTTAGAGCTGTGTAAAATACGTATATACGACGAGATCTGTTCTGTAGAAATAAAAGGAATTTTAAAATGGATATTATCGGGAACCTTATCATTCACAAATGCTTGAAGGTAATGTCTATGTCTTCTGTTTCAGAAGTTGTATTATCAAGTTTTTCGAGCTATTGAAGTAAAATACTCATTTAGCTTGACAGCAATAGTTTGGGAATCAGTGAACTGCTCACCATCAATGACTAATTCTTCTTGCAATGTATGATCAGAAGAATCGGAGCCATTATTAACAGATCTTAGATGTTTCCACATGGACATTATATCTTTTAAGTGTTCAAAAGAATTTGTGAAATATCTGCATTTAGCTTTACGAATCAAATACCTGGTTTGATTTCGATGACCTTTGTATTCGGCCCATTTCCTTAGACGTTTGCATTCATCTCTAGCTATTCGCGATTGATCGATTTCAGGAGTGTACCAGTCGGGAAGACAACTTGACTTAACTCTGCGTAATTTTGTGGGAGCATGTTTATCAAGATGCTTACTAGTTATGGCGTGAAACTCCATAAAGTCTTCATCTATATCTTTTCAGTTGATTTCAAGGTTGTTAAGATCATAATTGAGATCTGCCAAGAACGAAGCTTCGTCAAAAGTTTTTAAGTAGCGATTAGAGGTTGTAATGTGTTCAGTTTTGTGAGTTTTTTAGTTAACTTTCCGTGTGAAACAACTGGAATTTGATCACTGACTGCATACTGAGGCACAAAACATTCTATAATGTTTCCTACATCCGTAGTATAAACACGGTTAATAATGGTCAATGATGTTTGTTTAACGCGTGTGGATTCTTAAGTTGTGAGAGATCAAAGAGCTGTATAAAATTTAGCCATTTGCTATTTGAGCAAGACGCTGAAATCAATATTCAAATCTCCTATAAGAATGAACTCTAACCCAGTGGTCTGAGCAATAGATACCTCTCTTTCGAATAAATCTATCCATTCAGAACTAGAATCTGGTCGATAGACACTACATAAAAGGAATGGTTTCGAATTAGGAAGAGACACTTCAGACCAAATTGTTTCGATTTTAGCATTTTCAATGTCCTTTCGGCGTTTTATATTTAATGATTGTCTAAAATATAGTATCAAAAAAGGTAAGAGAAAAGTCCGGGGAGTGTCACAATCATAAACAGCAACTCTTCCCAAACATCAAGAGGAAGAGGAAACAGACAAAACCAAACAAGCGCCAAATCGAACAAACGCACGAAAAGCACTAAGATTAGCTCTCTCTTTCCCCAAGCGAGGTAGTCGCAATGCTCAAAGGACCGACAAACACAAGAACAAAACAACACCAGACAAACCTTAAAACAAATCGCCTCGCAGAATAGACCATAAAGCAACAAAAAGTAAGACTAACACCGGGACCACCGCCTTATAAAGGACAGTAGAATAAACTACAGTGAGGTTTAAAGCATTTTACGGCCAGCCAACTTCACCCTGGGTCCCGATGCAACTCTTAATACAGAAATACATAAAAAAAAATCGGTTCAAAAAAAAAAGGTAAGAGAAAAGTCCAGGGAGTGCCACAATCACAAACCGCAGCTCTTCCCAGACCCCAGGAGGAAGAGGAACCTCCACCACTTTTATCTGTTGTTTCTGGACGATCTTTACGAACAAAATTAGTCATTTATCGATTTAAGGCTATTTGGGTGGTGATCAGATTGAAATGACTCACAGATGCCTAGGATATCAGGACTCTTATCATGTGAAAACAATATGCGAATTTCACCTATATTTGGTAGGATATGACTTATGTTTAAATTGCATAGATGTAGACTTTTCGATAAATTTCGGAGTATTGGGATCAGCGGAATTGCTGTCTAACACAGTCTGAGATTCGATGCTATTACTAGGATCAGAAGTATTACTCAGTGTAGAGTCGTTGAGATCGCCGATTTCTGGCACATTATCAGAGGTGTGGCTAGTGGAATAAATCTGTCTGCCAAACTCGCACTGAAAATATTAAAATTAATTATTAAGATTGTTTGTTAACAGATCATTCAAGTTTGTTACTTATTGATAAGGAACATGCATGGGGCTGTTGAATACAATATTGTTCTACGCGCCCTGTGGATCCCTACCATGAATTGTACTTAGACTGTGGAATATTTCTTCCATTATACCAGCAGTTTTGTGTGAAGTGTCCATTTTTTTAACAAATGTACAGCATCTCATTAATCTAATTACCTGTAAATGCTATCTATGCAAACACCTGCTTGCTTATTGGTTACTGAATATGCCGCTAATTCCATTGCAACAGATTATCCCTTTAACACCTAATTAACAAACACATGACTGTCGATTGATAATACCCCAAAGCTGACATTCAGCGAACATTTCGCTCTTATTTTTTAAAGAATGTTAAAATACCAGTTATTATGTCGCCTGCGTAGCATGGCAGACACATAGGGATCATGTTGTCGTCGTCGGCGGCGGCATCGTCGTCGCCGTCGTCGGTGTCGTCACACTTTCGGTTCCGTTAAATAACTTTTGAAGGGATGTACTGATTTCATTCATATTTTGCAGAACTTTATATTACTATAAAATACAGATCAAGCTCGATATTGGTAATCGTCCGCTAAATTTTGGCTGAGTTATGGCCCTTTTTCTACTTAGTTTTTGCTGTTCGTTTCCGCTCAATAACTTTTGAAGAGATGCATTGATTTCATTCAAACTTTGCAGAACTTTATATAACTGTAAAATACTGGTCAAGTTTGATATTGGTAATCATCCGCCAAATTTTGGCTGAGTTATGGCCCTTTTTCGACTTAGTTTTTGTTGATATGTTGATATTGGTTTCCGATCAATAACGTTTGCAGGGATGCATTGATTTTATTGAAAGTTTGCAGAAGGATATATCATTGTAAAATACAGGTCAAGTTCGATATTATTAATCATCCACAAAATTTTGGCCAAGTTATGACCCTTTTTCGACTTAGTTTTTGTTGTTGGGGTAAAATACAAGGTAAAGATATTGTTTCCCCTCAATAACTTTTGAAGGGGTGCATTGATTTCATTCGAAGTTTGTAAAGGGGTTGCCTGTAGGGATAGGAGCGATTATAAGGCCTAGTGTGTTTTTCCTTTTTCATATCAAAAGGTTGGCGCTTTAAGCAGGCGACACATCCGATTCTCGGAATTCTAGTTTTTAAATACACAAATGTAAATAGATTCAGCGAGGATTTTTTCCTTTTTTCCTTTTGTATATAACTTTATTATGTTAATGTGAACTTCTGTTCTATTTTAGTCTTTGAAAGATTTCGAAATGCCGAATTATGTACATTTACCCGTAAAAATAAATATGATAAATGCAATTTTGTACTTCGTACAACCAATAGAAGAGTTTATTCCAAATGCAGGCTGACTAGCCCTTGAGCATATACATACAGTTGCATTCAAACGCGCACGCACCCTCATTTAACATTTCAAACACTTCAGTGGAGCTAATGTGAAATAAGTGTACCAGTCCCAGATCCAGATTGGGAGGGGGGGGGGGGGGAGGAGGACATTCATGTTAATCCCTCCTCACCCCCCACCCCACCCCAGCCCACACACACACACCAGGTGGGTCCAAAATTTATATTTTGTACTATATTATGTGAAAATGAATGGGATCCAGAAGGACTTGTGACAAACGAGGTGATCAGTTTTTGGATCCGTTTCTGAGTACAATAAATACACTAGAAATCATGGTCCAGTTGTTCAAAGCTAACGATGTCGTTAGTTAACGATTCGTTAAAATTTACATCGAGTGATACGCAAATATGCTATTTTTTTTTTTTTTTTTTTTTTTTTTTTTTTGTTGAAAATATGTGAGTAGCTTTTGCAGTGCAAAAGCTACTCACATTTTTTCAGCAAAAAATATCAGAATATTGTATATTGAATCCACTAAAACAGTTAACGAAATTACCCTTAACGAGCTCGTTAAGCTAACGACACTTTGAACAACTGGGCCCAGATGACCAACGCAGATCAGACTCTGCATCCGCTTTATCTAATGAGTCTGCACTGCATATTGAACGGACCTTGCACAATGTATGCACATACTGATCTGGAACTACAGTGGTCGCACATAATAAATCCTGCCTTTAATTGGAGATACTCATATTATTTCTGTGTTGGGTAATTTGTAAATATGGATAAAGTGTCGTTTTCCTTGGATTATACATGCAATTACTGTTACAACCCTAATTATTGTTTGTTTGTTTTTTTGTTGGTTTTTTTTTTTTTTTTTTTTTTTTTTTTTTATTGTTGTTGTTTTTTGTTTGTTTGTTTTTTTTTTGTTTTTTTTTGTTTGTTTTTTTGGACAGAGAGGCCTGCGCAAACAGTATAAAACCAGATAAGATGCCACAGATCACATTGTTTCATCAGGGTTTACGCTGTTTTCCACTTACCCAGCAGTGCTTTGAAAAATCAATAGATACTAGAATGCCCTTGTTAAGAAATTAGGACAAGTATGGCAAAAAATAGCCAGGTTATGCTCATGCAAAATACACAACCTTTTAAAACACCAAATGAACAGTAACAATAGAAAAGGACCATTATGACAGTGATATACACATCCGGGCAGACTGATCAATGTCGTTTGCTCAAGAACATATTAAAAGTGAAAATCCAGGTCAGAATGTGCAGATGTGCAGTTTGTTCTGGGTTTGCAGTGCTTGCATAATTCAAAATCTTCCTTTTCTCATATTCTGACACAACTGACCTTTATCTGAGCCAGGTCACTTAGTCAGAGAAATCCTTTAACGCTTAGCATTCGGGTAAATTTTTTCAGCGGACGACATATTGAAATAATTGTCTTATTTTTCTCCAGAAAACAGGTTTTAACATTTCATACAAATTTTCTCCAATGCAGACAATCTGCATAAAATGTCTAATCTCTGTTTTCTGGAAAAAATATATATCGCCAATTTGTTTTCTGCTGTATTATCCAAAGAGTGTGGTAAAGGTTAATTTGCTAGATCAATAGAAATTTGCTTTGATGATAAAATTAAAATAAAAATAGTATATGCTACATCAAGTAATTAATTGAAAGGGACAAGATGATGATATACTTATTTTTCCCATAAAATAGGCTTTGAAATTTCATTCGAATTATCTCCAACAGAGACAGTTTGCATGAAATTTCAAAACCCGTTTTGAAGAAAAATATTTTAACCCTTAAAGCAACAAGCAAAATTCGTAGCGGATATTTTTTTTTCCCAGATAAAATAAGTAAGGGTGTGCGAGAGTAACATTATTTTTATTTATGGACGGAATTCAACCAAACTTGCTACATGATTTCCCCATAGGGTAAGGCTGTGCGAGTACAAAATATTTGTCCATCCACCAGTCATGAAAGCAATGTAGACTGATGAATTATCTGGTACCAGTTAAGAGAGGTATCCAGAAACGTGACAGGGCGAAAATTAACTGCACTGCCATATAATGTAATTAACTGTATGTTCGTATTAACTCCCCACTTTACAGTGGTATTCATACTGAAACAGGAAGAGATAACTGACATCAACTCCTCCTGGGAACAACTCAAGAACATACTGCACTCGTCCATTGAAGAGAATGTTCCATCCAAGCTAACAGCAGCTAGACAGACCCTTCCATGGATGAACACAAACATCAAAAGGGCCATAAGACGTAAACAACGGGCACACAGGAAAGCTATGGCCGCTACAAACGGCTCCAACGTGAGGTACAGTTCCCGCTCGGGACAGCTCATCAGGACTGCATGAAGGATGTTGTTAGCAAGGACTTCAAGAGCAAATCGAAGTTCTGGTAATACGTTAAGAATAAGGGCCAAGAAAACACTGGGGAAACACCTTTGAAGAGCAAGGAAGGATACCTGAAAAGTGACGCGCAGAGCAAGATTGAAATACTGAACGACCAGTTTCACAGTGTGTTCACTAAAGAAGACGTGGAAGACTTCTCAACATGAGACCAAACCCCCATCAAGTTATGGGAAAGATCACCATTGACCAACGCGGCGTCCACAAGCTCCTTTCAAACCTCCAACCCCATAAGGCAACCGAACCTGACGAGATACCTTCCTTTGTACTGAAGGCTGTCAAAGATGACTTGGCACCTTTTCTCACCAGATTATTCCAAGCATCACTGGATCATGGGATAGTTCCTCAAGATTAGAAAGATGCCAGGGTTGTTCCTGTCTTCAAGAAAGGGGAAAGACATATAGCGGCCAACTGCCGTCCAGTATCTCCCCAGCTAGCATTCTTTATAAATCTACAGCGGGCCGTTATCGCCCGTCAGCTACCCTGACGGGCCGATAACGGCCCGCTTTAGATTTATGTAGAATGCTTACTGGGTCTGACTTCGATAACATGCAAGATCTTGGAACACATCGTGCACAGCAGTATAATGACCCACTTCGACAATTTTGACATCCTGTGTGATAACCAGCATGGTTTCTGCAAGAAGCGCTCATGCGAAACACAGTTGATAGTCACCATACACGAGATCGCCAAACATCTGTCATGTGGGAACCACGTCGATGTGATTTTGCTCGATTTTGCAAAAGGCATTTGACAAGGTTCCCCATGCAAGGCTACTAAACAAACTGGGCCCAGTTGTTCAAAGCGTCGTTAGCTTAACGAGCTCGTTAAGGGTCATTTCGTTAACTGTTTTAGCAGATTCAATATACAATACTATGATATTTTTTCAGCAAACAATTTGAGTATATTTGCGTATCACTTGATGTAAATTTTAACGAATCGTTAACTAACGACGTCGTTAGCTTTGAACAACTGGACCCTGGACTTCTATGGAATAAGAGGAATGGATTGGTATTTTTCTTTGTGGTGCTTGATAGGTGCACATCATCAGAAGCTGACGTTCTATCAGGTGTCCCTCAGTGCACGGTCCTGGGCCCACTCTTGTTTCTGGCATTCATCAACGACCTGCCAGAATGGGCCGAGCACTCCGACAAACGCCTCTTTGCCGACGAGTCCCTTCTTTTCCGCCAGATCGAGAATCAACGGAATGCTGACCTATTACAGCAAGATTTGAAGGCCTTGGAAGACTGGGAGAAGACTTGGCAGATGAGCTTCCATCTGTCTAAGTGCACAGCTATCAGGATACTACCCCAAAGAAAGAAACTAATCCAAACATCCTACACCCTGCAGGGTCATACCCTGGAAGTTGAAGAATTCAGCAAGTATCATGGCATCACCATCTCAGAGGACCTTACCTGGGACAGACATATGTACTAAGTTGCTGGAAAGGGGAACAAGATTCTAGGTTTCCTCAGGAGGAATTTCAGGGACGGCACCATCCCAGTCAAGAAGGCAACATACACAGCTATGGTCCACCCGGCTATGGAATGCGCATCTACAGTTTGGGACCCGGTCAGCTGGAGGCATATTCAGCTGCTTGAACAAGTTCAACGACGCGCTGCTAGATATGTTTTCAACAATTACTCTGACCGCACACCAGGTTGCATCACACAATTGGTGAAAGACCTGCACTGGGAAACACTGGAAGAGCGCAGAAGATCTGGTCGACTATGCATACCGGATAACAACCCAGCAGGCACATAACATCAAAATGACGTCGTATCAACGTCGATGCGTGATCACGTCGCATCGACGTTGATACGACGTCATTTTAACGTTGTGTGCCTGCTGGGAAATAACTTTGTAGATGTCGACCCGAGTATCTACCTGCAGGCCAGTGACAGTAGGACCAGAGGCCAGGCACGGTTCTTCCAGTAGAGAACAGAGTACCCTGCCTACAGAAATTCCTTCTTCCCCGTGCGATCCGGGAATGGAACGGCTTGTCAACTTCTGTGACGGAGGCGACATCCCTCGAGGGCTTTAGACAACTGCTGTCTTCAGCCCACCCAACCCAGTAATCAGCCAGAACCTTCTGTACATAGTTTTAACCACTACTGCTGCTTTTAACTGTATATAGACTGGACGAGGGATTGCTGTTTATTCCCGACAAGCTGCAGTACGCAGGACCAATTACGTTTTCGCGACCCGGTCCTTTATTGGGAGAAGAAGAAGAAGAAACAAAACCTTACCATGATGACTGCAGGGAAAATTCGATTAATTTGCTTTTTCTAGGGTACATAAATGTCTTTTTAAACAAAATTATACTATTTTAAGTTAAAATATATTTAAAACATATAAATAAAGATGCCCGGTGTCCTGGGGTGTCCTGGGGTAATGACCGACCCACATGCATATGCGTAATGTCAAAATACGGGTATAACTCAGCTCCGACGGAAAAAAAAAAGAGCAAAAAGAACGGGTCCGCTTATTTCGCATCCTTATTCCGAATATAGAATTTCAAGAATCTCTAACCGTACTTGTCCGTCTGCTAAGCGTGACGAACGGACGGACGGACGACCCAAAACATGTTGAGGACATAAAAAATACTTCTGGTTATGCTTCGCTGCGCCGCTCTCCGACGCTATTCCCCGGTATTTTTCGTACGGCAAATTATAACCAATCAGAAGCGATTATTGGGTACGCTTTTTATTTGTTCCCGTCTTCGACGTGTACCGTTGTGTTTCGGAAAGCACCAAGCCGGGAACCATTACAATTCGTGCGGCAAACTCAACCCTAAAAAGAAAAACAGAAGTTTGAAGAAAAAAAATCCTGAAATAATATTGAACATGGTTTGAAACTGAAATAGACAGCCTAAATAGGCTTCTGCTTCCTTCATGCAACGATTGCATTGTAAAAGTACACTGTTTTAATGCGTTTAAGGAAAATCTTTGTAAGTTTGTAGGCTAAGTTGTAAACATTCAGAACAAATATGGCGCAAACAAACACGCGCGCAAGGCGATCACCCCTTCGGCCTTTGAGACACGCCGGCATTTCTCAGGAAACCAGCAACATAGGTAAACAAAACTCCTAATGTTATTTTTTTTTAATCTATTATGATTTACATTGATCATGCATTGATTTTGTTTCCCACTGAAATTGGAAAACGAGCCCACGTCTGGATTTTGATGGGATGGAGCTAAAGGTCTTGTCGTAGTACCAAAGATCCCAGATCCGTTTAACCTTGTCCGGAGTATGCGACAGTATTAAGTGATATGGAACATGGGGCCGGAACATGGTTGCACAATGATTGACCGAGCCTCTGCGGCTAGTGCTGCTGGGTTCGACCACTACAGAGTGTTCAGCCCAGGGTGGGAAATTTTCTGATTTAATCATTTTCCATTAGCATCATTTGCAGGGATGGTATGAATACTGTAATGGTATGTTTACTAGAGAACCCAGAGGTGTAAAATTCCCTTAAAATGTACTTGCCCTTATGGTCTAAATTTTTCATTTAGATGAAAAATGAAGAAAGTTCTGAAACTCTCACTCGCCCTGCCTTAAAATTTACTCGCAAATGCGAGTGGGCGAGTGGAATTTTACACCCCTGTGCAGGAAGCCCCTATACAGGTTAATGACCCAACTGCAGTGACAAAATCCCTTCTTAGTATAGCATCCCGCCCCTTGCGGGTACAGCATTTTCCGATAACAGCGCATATGCAAGTCATTTTTTTCCACTGCTCGACCCCACCCCACAGGGAATAGTCGGGACAACGACTCCTGCCATCGGTCCTGCTAAATAAAGCACACTGAAGGGACAACTGGATAGTAAAAGCCCTGCTCTTCTTCCCCTACCCCCAAGAACAATGAAAAATAAAGGGTTAAATATTAAAATCATAGTAGTCTCCACTATTCACACAAAATCACAACCCCAGTACTTTCCTGGCACTGCAGAGACATTCAAACAGTCATAGCCATGCACGTTAGCCCAGCCATCCCCAACTCTTCCTGGGGTGGAGGGTCCGAGACAGTTTACCGACAAGTAATTTGGAGACAGTTCTGCGACAAAAAAAATGTTAATGAAACTTCAAGACAATGAAAAATGACATGTGCTCACATATACTTGTGAAAAAAAAGGAAGATATAATTTGGTTTCTATGGTATTGCCCATGATACTTTCTGGATATATGGAACGTTCAGCTTTGTGTTAACCAATTTATTCGGACCCCATAACTCTTTGCCTTACTTATCCTAATATTTGAAAGTTCATTCGACCATAAGATGAGTTGACAAAGTGTAAGCTCTGACCTTTTGTGGCAAAAGTGTATTTTTGTCGCACCTGCATTAGCACGCAGGTGCGATATAGGCGTGCTGTGACCCGTCCGTTTGTCCGTTCCTCAACAATTGACTTGTGAGCGCAACTCCTCCTACAGTTTTTTGCCAATCATTTTGAAACTTCACAGATGTTTTGGCCATAGCCTGTAGATGTGCATATTGTTTGCTCATAATTCTCAGATTTTTTTTTTTCAACTTTTGCCGCTTTGTTAACTTAGTCGTTTTTTATCTAAAACCCTTAGTCAGTGGGTGTCTTGTGAGCGCAACTCCTACAGTTTTTGGCCAATCATTTTGAAACTTCACAGATGTTTTGGCCATGGTGTATAGATGTGCATATTGTTTGCTCATAATTCTCAGATTTTTTTTTTAAAACTTTTTCCGCTTTGTTAACTCAGTCTGTTTATACCTAAACCCCTAATAGTCAGTGGGTGTCTCGTGAGCGCAACTCCTCCTACGGTTTTTGGCCAATCATTTTGAAACTTCACAGATGTTTTGGCCATGGTGTGTAGATGCGCATATTGTTTGCTCATAATTCTCAGATTTTTTTTCGCTTTGTTAACTTAGTCAGTTTTTACCTAAAACCATAATATTTAGTCAATGGGTGTCTCGTGAGCGCAACTCCTCCTACAGTTTTTGGCCAATCATTTTGAAACTTCACACATGTTTTGGCCATGATGTGTAGATGCGCATATTGTTTGCTCATAATTCTCAGATTTTTTTTTCAACTTTGTTTAAAACTTAGTCAGTTTTTACCTAAAACCCTTATAGTCAGTGGGTGTCTCGTGAGCGCAACTCCTCCTGCAGTTTTAGGCCAATAGTTTTGAAACTTCACAGATGATTAGGTCAATGTCTGAAGATCTGCATATTATTTGCACATAAATCTCAGATTTTTTTTTTTTTCAACTTAATTCGCTTTGTTAACTTAAGTCAGTTTTTGCCTAAAACCCTTATAGTCAGTGGGTGTTTGGTGAGCGCAACTCCTGCAGTTTTAGGCTAATAGCTTTGAAACTTCACATATGATTAGGACATGGTCTGAAGATGTACATATTTTTTGCACATAAATCTCAGATTCATTTCAGCAGAGTTAGGGGTACTTGATTTATCCCCAAAATTGGTTTCCGCTCAATAGCTTGTGAAAGAATTGATGGATTAGGATCATATTTTGCATGCATATTGTTGTTAACAATACCTAGCTTGGGATTTCGTCAATTTTCAGCTGAGTTACTGGCCTTGATTAATGGGCAAAAATGATATCCGCTCAGTATCAATATCTTGTGAAATAATGGACAGGTTTAGATAAAATTTTGGAAGCCAATATTCCAAATTTTCTACTTTGTCCATTTTTCTAACCAATCAATTTCTTGAATACTGCAAAATAGATTTTTTTCAATACAAATAGGAACTTGTATGACTTAATCCCCACAGGTGCGACATCACTTTCCGCGGATTTCTTGTTTAATATTATTGAGGCGATCCGGATCCAAGTATGCCATTTCTTAAGGCATATTATCCCACAGCTTAGGTAAACAAAACAAAATACGCGCATGTCCACAGGCTGATCTGCGACTTTGCTCCCTGCTGTGTTATTTGTACCTTTCACAGGTCCAGTTAAATATAGCAGTTTTGTTTTTAAAGAAAGAAATCTTGCCATTTGTTTTGAAAATACCTATGTTTTATAGATAAAATATAAATAGATGTCTGTACTACAAATACATGTAAATCATGAAAAGCGTAAAAAATTTATACGTCCTATAATCATTCATATACTGTTTTTTGTTGTTTTTTTTTTTTTTTGTTGTTGTTGTTGTTTTCTTTTCTTTTTTTCACTTCATCTTCATGTGACATCTTGGGCAGATAACAAAACTTAATAAGAAAATTCACAAACAAGATATTAATTTCTAGTTATCCCCATAAATGATGTCATTTCTTGTCCAATGTGTCACCCAATCTTTGGCAAATAAACAGCAAAGACAGTAGTTTTCTGACATTTATTTCCATCAGTGAAATTCTTGCTATTTTAATGCAAAAACACCCGTTTATTTTCTTCATTAAAACCCATATAATAGTACTTTTTATTGGTGAACTGTCTTCAAATTGTCTGTGAACTGTCTCCGATTTTGTCGGTGAGCTGTCTCCAAAATACGTGTCGGTGAACTGTCTTGATTCCAGTGGGAGAAAGTGGATACAAATGACTGCTGTATTTAGAAGTTTTATGTTCTTTTATTTGAAGCAATACCTTAAAGAGGAAAAGTTTATTTCAGAATAGAGATGAGATAAGTATTTATACAAATAATTTTTTTAAGGACACTTAAATATGCTGTTAACTGCTACAGTAGAATTGTGTATCTAACATCCTCTGAAGATTAGATCCCTCTGCCGAGACCAAATTGCTTCTTACTGTAGTGCCCATCCTGCAAAAACTGGCTTCTTCCATCTAATTCTTGAGTATGACTGACTGCATTAATAATTGATAGGTAGAAAGCAATCGGTCATAATTGACCATACCCACAGGGAGCTAGTTTTGCAGGAGTGACCACTAAAGAGCATTTTGTCTTGGAGCTGAGGAATATTTTAATCTGCACTGTCCTGTATATACATGTAGATAGACCTAATCACAAAGATGGTTGACTTCCAGAAAATATATTCATTCTTATTTTAGCCCTCTATTTCAGACTATTTTATAAAATTTCTTCATCATAACTCCAAAATGGCTCAAACAGTCAGTTTAATATTTCATTTTTCACAACTTGTTTATTAAAACAAAAATGGGAAAAAAATGTTACTGTCACATAAACGGACGAGCTTTGGGCCGGTGACAATAGTGGTGGGACATCGGTTGGAAATCATAATCGATCATCGGTTGGCATCGGTTGCTGCTGCAGATGCGATTTTCCGATTATAATCGGTTCCTGAATAATTCCCTTTGGCGTGCATGTTTCACTGTTAATCCTTGTTCATGGTCATATGTTTACAAGTTCATTCAACTGTACTGCACAACAACTGAACTCTATATTTACAAAGCGTTAGTTAGTACTATTTTTCAGCGATTTGGTGGCCTAAAAGATTTTTTTTCTTCTTTGGCTAGACCCCCACCCCCTTCATGATCACCCCCAATATACAGTCCTGATAACAGAGCGCACATCAAAGGCTTATCTTATCTAAGTGATTATGGAGTCTTTATAAGGCTGTTAAGTCTCCTTAGGTGGGGCCATATAAGGGTTAATTCTTAAAATTGAGCAGTATTCAATATGTTACTATCAAATAAATTAATTTGCAAATTTTGCATTTAACTTGATTTTATTTGTTGATTTGTATTGTATCATTTTATTTTTTTATTTATTATTATTATTTTTTTTTTTTTTTTTTTTTTTTTTGATAGTTTTTTTTCTAAACACAAAAGTGTTGTTTTTTTCTTGCATTGTGAAAAAGTACAAATGAACTGAAATAGAAATATAAAATTGAAAATATTTATTTATTTATTCATTTATTTATTTTCTAAAGTAAATAAGAACACTGCACAATTATTCCATTTCCATTTCAGTAAAACAATACATTATGGAATATGTCAAAAAGTTCTTGGACAATTTAGAATTTGTATTTTATGCCAAAAAGCTTCTCATACTATCTTCCTAATCTTCTGTATTTGATCCAAAGAAACAAATAAAGGGGGCATTTGGTGATAAATTAGCGTATAGCATAAATATCTGTATTTCACCATGAAATATATTGTGGGTTTCATTAGAACTGCCTGGGAGAGACAATTCTAATGAACAAAAACCAGGTATATTTTATTGAATAACTAGAAAAAAAAAAAACATCAAATTATCACCAAATTACCCACATTTGTTTCTCTGTCTTCATCATAAACTTTGCTGATATAAAATCTAATTTCCCCTTATCAGACCCCTACCTGAAAGGATGGCCAAAGTCACCAAGAATTTCTTATCTTAATCTCCTCAGAGTCATTAGGGTGTTATGCAATCCAAAATGTGTCTTTAAGCATATTATTAATAATTTAAACTGTTTTTTTTTTTTTTTTTTTTTTTTTTTTTTTTTTTTGCAGATTCAAATAATAATAATAATAAAAAAAACTTAACATAGAGAGAATACATATCTATGATGCTTTAAAATGCTGTTTAAGACATTGTATAAGTTTCAACCCACCTGTATGGTTCAGGAAGAATTAAAATGAAAATGTCCGACTACTAGTCCAGTGTCGGGTACTAGTGTGCAATCGGTAAATTTCAGCGTTGCTTTATTGATTTTAAATGAAAAACTGGGTGAAAAAAAAAACAACAACAAAAGACAGATACACTAGTCTGAAGGACTGAAGCTGTTTTACTAGTGCTATGACACTTTTAATTAATAATAAACTTTGAAGAATTTGTTCCATTCAGAAATTTTCAGTGGCAAAAAGTACATCAAAACGGACATTTGTGCGAGTCATAGAACCAGGTAGCTTAATTTTAGGGAACATGAACTATCAATACATTTGACTTTAACAGTTTACACATTATTTCCGCCCATCTGTTGTACAGAATGATTCTGTTTCATCAAATCAACCGTGAACCAGTCGGCAGGCTTGGTGAATCTGAATGACACGTCATAACTACACACTAGCCAATAAAAGAAACTTGCTCTGCCCCGCCTTCTACTGCGTAGTTTTGTAAATCAAAAGCGGCGGCATATTGTCACAAATCTTTATGGTCAATGAGTTGTGTAATCAGTGACAGATGTCCTCATACACTGTGAAAACACTTCCGTGAATACTCAAGTATAGTCTCTGAGTACATCAATAGGTAACTGTTTGTTTTACCCCATGTGGTTAATTGAAAACATGCAGCGTCAATCAGTTTGCCGATGATCGATTGTGAGAAAGTTCAATCGATTATCGGAATCGGGAGCTTCCAGCACGCCGCTAATCGATACCACCTGATCATCGGTACACCACTAGGTGACAATGGACTAACCATGATCACAAACAATCAAGAGGATTAAACATGACACTTAAGTTTATAAATAAAAACAAGTGTGTATTTAAAAAGTGAACAAAAAAAAAATAAAACTATAAAGTAATTTTCAAAATTTCATCAGAATTTGTTTGTCCCAGATGATCCTTGGTCGCCAGCATCTTTGTAAATTACAATATGTTTATACTGAAATGAAGAACTGAGCGTATCTTTTAATCAGTGAATTTATCTCTGTGGTATGTAGTACTGGTTGTACAGTTGGGGGGGCTAAGCCGAGAAATACATCTTGAAATACATTGGGTACCATTCTATTAACAGTGCTTGCACTAACTGTCGAATTCAGGAAGTCCCAGGACTTCCTAATTCTAATATCTGGAAGTCTGTGTAATCAAATTGTTTCTCTCACTTCCAAACATTTAACCTCCATATTCTTGCACTCTCATTTATGGAGTAAAACTGCCATTTTTAAGCTAAACAACATACAAATTCTTTCTAAATTCTTTCTATAAATGGTCAGATATCTTTAAAATTTGGGACTCCCAGACTTCCTGGCACTGATTTTTGGAAGTCCCAGGGCAGCTTTTGGGAGTCTCTGGCTCCCAAACTTCCCTTAATGCAAGCACTGTGTACTTTAAGGAATTCTTCTTCAAATCATAGAGATGCAGCTACATATATAGCAACATCAGGGTTCAAATTTAACTTTTTTGACAGCTTGCTAAAATTAGCAAGTCGCATTATTTTTTACTTGCTAAACCTTTCAGCCAACTTGCATTTTCACACTTATAAACCCTGTTAAATGTGGCTTTAAACCTTAGCACTCTGGGTAAAAATTTCAGCAGACATTTTAGAATATTTTTCTTATTTTTCCCAGAAAACAGGTTTTGACATTACATGCAAATTGTCTCCATAGGAGACAATTTGCATGTAATGTCAAAACCTGTTTTCTGGAAAAAATACTGTCATTGCTTTTGGAAAAGAAATTGCAGAACTTCTGCAACAATGCCTCAGGTTCCACCAACTAAAGAGAATCTTTCCAACTTGCTAGAATTAGCAAGTGATGGAAATTGCAGCTTGCTTTTTGAGGAAATTAACTAGCATTTAGCAAGTTAGCAAGTGCTAAAATTGATCCCTGACCATATACATGTACACATATATGGTACCATGGTCAGATCCCCGAAATACAGCACAACATAATGTCTTGAATAACAATATTGTAGCGTGTCCAGCTCTACTGAACCGGGGTGGGGTGGGGGACCTTTATAGTAATGTGACATATTTTCATACATGTGTCCGCAAGTAACCCGTGATTTTCAAGATCTAAAAATAACCTTCACAAGAGACCCGTGATATTCAAGATTTAAAAATAACATATTCACAAGAAACCTGTGATGTTCAAGATTTAAAATAACCTGTTCGATCATCTAAATGATGAAAATCTTACACAGCTCAATAATGAAAAATATGAAACATTTTTCTCTCGGAAGGCTACAAGACTGCAAAATTACGAAAGAAAATTGTCTTCTCATTTAAAAGATAGCCTTGAGACAAAAATCAATCCCAGAACAGTGAAGATATTGATCACCGAACCTAAGTTCACTCGAAATATACAATGTTCTGATAACGGTTCAAATTATAGAAGTAAATAATCAAATACGCCCTCACCATACATATCTCGTGATTACTGTAATACCGTAACTTGAAAGCGGAAGTGTACCTACATGTACTCTCTTAAAAAGTAAAACGGTCATCATAATCAGCACTCCAGTTACAAATGCAAATAACCTAACCTGGTTAATAAAAATCAAAACAAACTTCTTTTTATGCTACGTACATATAAAAATATATTCAAGATAAAACAGGGACGTGACAGTTACTAAAAGTAGAATTTTTGATTAGTTGACTGAAAATTCATCAGTCGTCAGTCACAGCACACATCTAAGTCAAATAGATATTTTCTTGCAGATACCTCATTGGATCAGTCATTTACCACACTTGATGAGCATGTTATCAGATTGCGAACATTGAGAAGTAGTCCTCGAAGAAGGTCTTCTATCCTCAACACTTCAGAAATATCTCTTCTAGGTATGTGACTTATATTTAAAACACCACAATCCACACCCCTCACTATATTTAGGCCTACTGTAACTTCAGGTAAGTTGTTTGCTAGATTATATTGGTCAAACCCACTTCATACCAGATCATATTTCAAGCTTAATAGTGATTAAACTTGGCATAATTTTTGTGGTCGATCATCAGTATATAAAAATGACCGATGATCGATTAAACATTGATCAATAAAAACCCCTAGAAATATTTACAGTGTTGTTCGATATTACAGTAGTGTTGGGTATCGGGTATGACAGAAATGGAGGCTTGTTGTGTACATACATGGGTAATTTAAAAAAAAAAATGAAGTTTTTTTTTTTAAAAATGATCTAAAACAAAACTTATCACTCCTACTGACCAGAATTTTATCCTATATTGTCAAATGTTGAGTTGTCTGTTGTGCTACAAAATTTCAAGTCAGTAGCTTTATTAATAAAAAAGTTATAGCCGATTATGTTACAAAAAATGTCCCAAGTGTAACGCTTTTTGCGTGACATTTTCATTTCATGTCAATTGTAAAATACTTACCTGAAAAATTGTAGCTTTTATGTGACAAAACAATGTACATATATTCAAACTAAATTAACAAGCCAATAGTTTTCTGATATTTAAGGAGTGAACATCCCGTTGTTTGCCCTTGTACCTTGCTAGTAAAGTAGTGAACCCTTCGAAACAAAAAAAGCCTGAAAATACAATATTTTGGAAACAGAGTGTTCTGACTTTGCCTCCAGTGACCTCTCAGACCCTTAGTTACCAGAGATAGTAAGATTAGTATGATATGTGCAATATCAGCATGATTTTGTTTACTGAATGTTAGTATGGCTCATTCACAGAAGCCATGTGTAAATGCACCCAAAAATGTCCCAAGTGTAACATTTTGTGTTTAAAGGCTTGTGATTTTTTCACAATTTATTTAAGCATGTTTTTATTTCTATTTTTCATGAGAGCATGTGCCCCAAAGATGACCTGCAGTACTTAAAATTCAAATGAATTGCTTATGTGGTTTAGATTAGCCAAACACCTAATGTCCCAAGTGTAACGCCAATTTAGCAAAAGACAGTGATAACCTGTAAATGTGAAAATTCTTGAGTATAACATACAAACTAATTAAAATGATGTGAAATATGAGGAAATATGACTAAAATTTCATTTAAAAGGCTTCTTTTTATGAAATAAATGTACATTGAGTGTGATTTTGGGAAAAAACTTGAACATTGGAAAATCTTTTTGAAACTCATTAATTTTCATTTATCATAAGGTGTTAATAACTGTAGCTATTCTTAACATACACATTATTCAGATCATTACGCCTTACAGCATATGAAATAATATTATAGTAGTTATTTAATTTATCATGGTTTATTTTGAAAGAGTGGTAAAGGATAGGAAAAAGCGTTACACTTGGGACATCAAACTCGTTTTTGTGAATTGTGTTGTGTAGTTTACATTTTTTCACAGCTGATGTTCTAGTCTAGGTAATATCATGGGAAAATTGGTTGTTAAGCTTTGCATTAGCATTAGGTTGAGATCATAAATACAGTAGTATGACCTTGAGAGACCTACGTGCAAGGACGCTCTGAGACAGCGTTGGCATGTCTGGACTGGTTTCCCACCCGCGTACAGAATTGTGTACGTATGTCGTCTATAAAGTGATAAAAAGGTTACAGTTAATGAAAGAAAATATATATATATATATATATATATATATAATATTAATATTAATAATAAATATAATAACAAACTAACCAATTGAGAAGAAATGCCTAATTTGTTAGTGTTAAAACACTAATACCACGCCCATGGAACCCCATCTCTGGGTTTCTACCATCGTCACAGATGAACGATTCTCGTGTGTAGCATGACATCTACATGTATAATGCGTTATGGAAACAAAACCTCTGACCGTCCATATAATATTAGAAAATTTCAAAGATTTTAAATTAGGCAGTTCTTAGGTATAAGGAAAAGGTAGAAATGATAGAAAGACTTAACAGCTTTCAAACTAATTTAAGCAGGCTTTATAGTTTTATATGTAAATACGGTCTATGTTATACCTGAATCTGATATATCAGTGAAGCAAGATTTTTAAATTGCTGATATGTCATTAGATAGCTAGACAAAAGACCAGGGCTTGAGACCTGTTTTTCTACATCTGTAAAATCACAGGAGTGTAGAAAAGGAGATTCTTAAAGATCTTTGATCAGCACTTGCATTAAGGGAAGTCTGGGAGTCAGACCCAAAATTTGCCCTGGGACTTCCAAAATCAATGCTAGGAAGTCTGGGACTCCCAACTTTTAAAGATATTCAGTTGTTTATAACAAAAATTTAGAATGAATTTATGTGTTATTTAGCATAAGAATGGTGGTTTTACTCCATAAATGAGAGTTTATTCAGTTTACGAATATTGAGGTTGAATTTCTTAAAGTGAAAAATTTGATCACCAGGACTTCCAGATATTGGAGCTGGGAAGTCCTGGGACTTCCTGATTTTGACAGTTAGTGCAAGCACTGTTTGTTCAGCTGAAACCCTCGAATCTCCTTTGTAAAGCTATACTAACCTTGCATTACAATGTTGCATATGCATAATACATATGCACCGTGCAGTTATTATTGGATGGGAACTTTTGTATATTAGTTGAAAGCCAACAAGTTAGACATACAGTAACATGTTAATACACGATATTAATACATGATATAATTTCTTGAGTATGTGTTCTATATAACCGTATATACCTTATCTTTCTCAGGCGTAGCCTTAGCAGAGCCTGAGGTCTGGTTAATTTAGAGACTAGGTCTGGCTAACTTACTGACTACAGTTATATGTTAATACACAATATAATTTTTAAAGATCCCTGTTAGTAGACGAAAAAAAAATTTTTGAGATGTGTTCAATATAACCGTATATACCTTATCTTACTCAGGCGTAGCTTTAGCGGAGCCTGAAGTCTGGCTAATTTACTGACTAGGTCTTGCTAAATTTCTGACTAGGTTTGGCTAATTTACTGACTAGGTCTGAGTTGTGTTTATAACCAGTACATGCTGTAAGACTTTATCATAGGGAAATGTTCAAAATAAGTGATTTTTACCTTATATTTCTTAGGTGCAGCTTAAGCGGCGTCCGAGGTCTGGCAAATTTTCTGACTAGGTCTGATTTGTGTTTATGACCAGTTTTTGTTGCAATGAGATGAGAGCTTTACTTATAGAAGACACAAAACGTATCTTGTGTTGTGTCTTCTAAAAGTATAAACCCCCCAAACCCCCTCCACTTTCAAAAGTTTCAACAAGTATCTGTACTTATGTGATTTTGTTTGTTGGAAAAAAAGACATTTAAATACTTCAAGCCAATACTTGCAGTATAAATCCATTTCTGTAGAGTTCGATCTGTTCCAAAGACTATTGATACTTTCTGTCCCAAGTGTAACGGTTTCTCAAATCCTTATTGCAATAGTGTTACTGTTTAAAATTTCACAGTTAAAGCTTGTTAACATTTAACAGGTGGTTTTGACAATCAATCTTCTAATATCAGTGACTTACTTTGAAAAATATTAATGATCTCTCAAGTTACAAAACCACATATTTGATATGTAAGCAAGTTCTAAAGACTGATTTTATGAAAGTTTGAGTCTGACACTATCAAGTATCTGTATTAAAATAATTTTAGATATTGAAAAACCAAAACAAACTGTCATTTAAATGTTTTAAGTCATGATTTGCAGTTGAAATCCATTTAATAACAGAACTGTGTATTCCTAAGACTTTTTTAAATTTTTGTCCCAAGTGTAACGTTTTCACAAATCTCTCTTGTAACCTTACTGATGTTTAAAACTCCACTAAGCTTACTAACTTTTTCACTTCATATATTTTGACAAATCAAGTTCTTGTTATAAAAGAGATTAAATGTTAAAATGAATCAATATTCACTTTATAAAACATATTGTTTGTTACGTAAAAAAATTTTGTATGACTGTTTACATGTTGATTCTGAAATTGGCAACCTTCAGTGCTCATAAAATACTTTAATAACTTCACTGACATATTTTCTAATATGAACAACAAAAAGAAACAGCATGTTGTTAGAAGTAAACAGCTTTTTTTCATGGTTTACTGATGTCACTGGTTTTGTCCCAAGTGTAACAATTTTTTCAAAAAAAAAATGCATACTTGTTTGAAATGTCCTTATCACATAACAACTGAACAGGTCAAAGAAAATTTCAGTGTACTAATAGCTAACACCCTATAGATGTACCAAACCAAATTTAAGCTTTGTTTTTCAAATATGAATGTTTTTATGTAAACTTTTTGAGGTCAGTATTAAAAAAGTTGTATCAAATTTTGCAAAAAATGGTCAAAAAATCTGCGAAATCATGTGAAATTAGCTTTTTTTTACCCCAGATCTTGGTTTAACATTCACTTAACATATCAAATTGAATAAACTATGAATTGACTACTTCTAACAACTATTAAGCAGCCTTTGAAAAACCATGGATTTGTATCAAAAGTGTTTGAAATAAAATCGAAATTTTCTCAAAATTGTATTTATTTGTTCATTTCCCATGTAGATTTTCAAAAAATTAGTCACCTTGAGGCATCGTTTTGAAAGGCAATATTGCCATATACCAAACTTTATTTTTGACCCTTAATGTCACAATTTGACTTCATTTTTTTTTTTTAAATTACACCACATGTAGATTTAGATTTTATAGAAAAATGATCATAAATGGTCATACATGTATTTTATACAATCTATATACATGTATTTTGAGTATAGGCAATTACAGATTGTGTCCTAGGTGAACACCACTTTTCTCTGGATACTAGGCAAAGTGTAAAAGGAACTTAGTATTGTATAAGAGACAAAGGTTAATCCATTACAGAAAATCATGACCAATTATATACTCATTTACCTTAACCCTTAAAATGCTAAGAAAACCTGCATCTGAAAGTGTTGTCTGTTTGTGTTGTCTGCTGAATATTCTTGCAAATTTTTCAAACCTATTTCTGCATACAGGCAAACAGTGTGGACCCTGATCAGACTGCTCCTCTAGGATCAGACTGCTCCTCTAGAACTGCTCTAGGAGCAGTCTGATCAGGGTCCACACTGTTTGCAAAAATGAGTTAAATCACAAGCAGATAACAAAGCAGACGACAATTGTGATTGGCAGTTTAAGGGTTAAACAAATAATCATCAAGTAAATTTATTAGTCGGTAAATCATTAGTGCCAGATGCCATAGATTTTTTAGTAGCAGTCGGAAAATATATATAGTATTCTAGGAACTGTTTTAGTCTGCCAAACAACAGGTACATGTATGACAGTGTATGGAAATAAAGAGTTTATAATATCCAGGGCTGTAGAAATACCATGCCGGACTTGTCCAGTTCCCTGAGGACAAGCAAAAAGTTTCAATTTACTTCTCCTAGGACAAGGACTTCATACATGTAGCTATAGCTTAGAATAATATCTAGATTATGAGATGTATATTTTTCTTAATCCTCTAAGAAAATGTGTGTTGTGGGTACTCAAGAGAAGCACCTCACTGAGGAGCTTCTGATGAGTACCCATAATATATTTTCTTCGAGAAGTAAGAAAAATGTCAGTTTTAGGGCACGTAAATCTCGATTGGACAAGAAGTGGATTTTGATCCTTGTCTGTGGCTCGGACCTAATAATACCTGGACTTGCCACTAACGGAACTGCCAAAATATGATGTTGTCGTGGCTTGATTTTAGCGCTATTTTACAGCACTATTGTCATTATGCCCCCAACTTCAAAGAAGTTGGAGGGGCATATTGCTTCTGGGTTGTTCGTCCGTCCGTCCGTTCGTCACGCTTTTTGATGCATAGCATAACTTTAAAACCGCGAATGCTACTGTTTTGAAATTTCATATATGGATTCCTCATGAAAAAATAGCTGACACGTATTTTTTTTCTTGACAGGATTATGCCCCTTTTCTGAGTTATGGCCCTTTGAAAAAATATGGATGCAATCTTGTCAGCAAAATATCTCAAAAACTATAAAGCTAGAGCCTTGAAACTTGATGAATAGACTGATAGTGATGAGTAGACAACCTGATTAACTTTTGAAGAAATTTTGAAAAATACTTCTTGAGTTATGGCCCTTTGTAATTTTGGGCAATTTTACCTTGTCAGCAAAATATCTCAAAAACTGTTAGAGCTAGAGCCTTGAAACTTAGTAAATGGATTTGTAGTGATGAGTAGATGACCTGATTAACTTTTGAAGAAATTCTGAAAAATACTTCATGAGTTATGGCCCTTTGTAATTTTGGGCATTTTTATCTTGTCAGCAAAATATCTCAAAAACCGTTGGAGCTAGAGCCTTGAAACTTAATGAATAGACTGGTTTTGATGAGTAGACAACCTGATTAACTTTTGAAGAAATTTTGAAAAATGCCTTTTGAGTTATGGCCCTTTGTAATTTTGGGCATTTTTACCTTGTCAGCATAATATCTCAAAAACTGTTAGAGCTTGAGCCTTGAAACTTAGTAAATGGATTTGTAGTGATGTGTAGATGACCTAATTAACTTTTGAAGAAATTCTGAAAAACACTTCATGAGTTATGGCCCTTTGTAATTTAGGGCATTTTTAACTTGTCAGCAAAATATCTCAAAAACTATTGAAGCTAGAGCCTTGAAACTTGATGAATAGACTGGTAGTGATGAGTGGACAACCTGATAAACTTTTGAAGAAATTTTGAAATATACTTCTTGAGTTATGCCCCTTTGTAATTTTAGGCATTTTTATCTTGTCAGCAAAATATCTCAAAAACTGTTAGAGCTAGAGCCTTGAAACTTAGTAAATGGATTTGTAGTGATGAGTAGATGACCTGATTAATTTTTGAAGAAATTCTGAAAAATACTTCATGAGTTATGGCCCTTTGTAATTTTGGGCAATTTTACCTTGTCAGCATAATATCTCAAAAACTGTTGGAACTAGAGCCTTGACACTTGATGAATAGACTGGTAGTGATGAGTAGACAACCTGATTAACTTTTGAAGAAATTTTGAAATATACTTCTTGAGTTATGCCCCTTTGTTATTTTGGGCATTTTTATCTTGTCAGCAAAATATCTCAAAAACTGTTAGAGCTAGAGACTTGAAACTTGGTGAATTGATTGGTAATGATGAGTAGATGACCTGATTAATTTTTTTGTAAATTCTGAAAAATATTTCATAAGTAATGGCCCTTTGTAAATTTGGGCATGTTTCCCTTGTGAACAAAATATCTCAAAAACTGTTGAAGCTGGAGCCTTGAAACTTGATGAATAGATTGGTAGCAATGAGTAGATGACCTGATTATGCCCCCAGTTTCGAATGAAATTGATGGGGCATATTATTTTGCCTTCATTTGTCCATCCGACTGTTTGTCCGTTCATCAAGCTTTTTTTGTGCATGCCATATCTTAAGAACCCTGCACGCTAGGGTTTTGAAATTTTATATTTGGGTTCCCAATGAAAAAATAGTTGACCCGTATTTTGTTTCTTGTCTAGCATGTTTATTTAAAGTTATGCCCCTTTGAAAAAAATCAGAATTAAATCTTGTGAGCAAGATATCTTGAAAAGTATTTAAGCTGGGTTCTTGAAATTCGATACAGTGAGTGGGAATGATGTGTACATTACCCGATTATATTTTGAGAGAATTCCATGAAAATATTGATAAAGTTACAGCCCTTTGCAGTTCTGCTCATTTTGACCTTGTCAGCAAGATGTCTCGAAAAGCACTTAAGCTAGGGGTCTTGAAATATAATATGCTGATTGGGGATGATGTGGAGATTACCTGGTTTGTTTTTTAGGAAATTCCATGAAAAATTGATGTAGTTATGGCCCTTTGTAGTTCTAGGCATTTTGACTTTTTCAGCAAGATATCTCAAAAAGTATTTAAGCTAGAGCCATGATATTTGGTATACTGATTGGGATTGAGGAGGAGATCACCTGAATAAATTTTGAACCAATTAAATGAAATGTTGGAGTCATGGCCCTTCGCAATTTCGGGCCATTTAATGTCTTTGCTTTATTGTGTATAGCATAAGTTTAGAACCATGTATGCTAATGTTTTGAAATTTCATGTTTTGATTCCTCATGAAAAAATAGGTGATCCGTATTTTTTTCTTATCCCAATCATCTCCTATTTTAGAGTTATTTCCCTTTGATAAAATAACATTGAAATCATATATTTGTACTGTTGTTACCGTCATGGCTAAGCAGTGTTGGCAAGGTTGGCAAAATGCCGGCAAATATGAGTATTTTCCATGCCGATGGTATTTACCGGAAAATACCGGCAAATACTGGTAAATGCCGGCAAATACTGGAAATTGGCATTTACCACCCTGGAAGTAAGACAAAACCCTACCCTCAGTATCAACCTATGGACAATGTCTGTAATAGGGGCTACATAGTTGACTTAGTATTTACATTATACTGATTGCAGTTTAACTCTGGTTTAAGTTTACTTTAATATTAAATTCAGTTAAGTGAAATCTAGAGAAAAAAAAGCCTGTTTCATACCTGCCAAAGTACTCATCAGGTGGCTTGTGGCTACCACTACAGGTTTTTATTTTTACTTTTTCTTTCTTTTCATTCTTTTTTTCTTTTGTTTTTTGTTTTTTAATCTTTTTTTTCTTTTCTTTTCTTCTTGGAGGGTCTGTTGGCTAGACATTTCTCTCTATGGGCACGAAGTCGTGGAGCTTTGGCACTAACAACTGTTTTACAGTCGATGCAACTGGCACTGGTTTTGTTGTCTTGTTCAACAACAGCAAAGAAGTTCCAAATGGGATCTTTTTGCTTCATGATGAATAGTAGTATGATACTGTTGTGAATAGTGCAGATTTTAGAGATGACTATAACCAGAAATTTTCTGACTTCCAGGGTATATCAGGTTTGAAGCCATACTATAACTCAAGCCTTACCTATGACACCTTTTTACTTTCACCTAGACTTATTGTCTATATGCATTCATTTATGACATCTTGCCCCTGGCTATCAAGTACCCTCTTGAACAAACAATTGTCCTGGGATTTGTTGTTTTAGTAATTAGACCATACAGGTAGTCAGGTACACTAAAACTCCTAAAAAGTTTGAATATAGTAAAGTGATGTAAATATCCTAAACTTTGCAAAACATACTTTTACCATACAGAAGTGTGTTTAAAAGATGCAGATGGCCTGGCAAACATTTAAGATCCTGATCAGACTGTTCAGTATGATCTTGGTCTGCTCTTTTTGACATGGTCTGCCAGCACAAAAACTTAGGGTCATTATGGTAAATGTCAGTGGCCAGGTGCACAGGTGAATTTCTACTATTGAGATAAAGGCCTACATGATTTTTTTTTTAATTAAAGACCATTTGTTGCTTAAATAATTTCAAAATTTTTGTCTTAGATTCACTTTTTGGCAGTGTTACATGTTTATATTGAGATTTCTTCTATTCTTCAGGGTGGTAACCTTATATAATTAATGATTTTAACATTCTTACTCATCTAGTTTGCTTATACTATTTCAATGCAACTTGTTTAAAGACTTCTGCAGTTTTTTAAGGCCAAAAAAATTTCAATTTGCCGGTATTTGCCAGTATTTGCCACTTGAGGAGTATTTTCCAGACCGGTAAATACCGGCAAATGCCACTGGTAAATACCGGGGGTGGAATTTGCCGCCCAACCTTGAGTGTTGGAGTCAAACAGTGTTAGAGTCAGGCAGTTGGGGGCATAGTGTTTTACAAACACCAGCTCTAGTTACAAATGATTTTGGATAAACTGAAGTTTTAATAAATTGTTTTTAATAGGTTTGGTTGAAAAATGTTAAGTCACAATTAATGAAATTGATCATTTTGGGTGAATTTCTGATGACTTTCTCAGTTTCTGATGACTTTCTGTTAAAAGTGCCGAAAATAGCTTAAATGAGTACCTAGGTTTCTTGTTGATGTATATAAAAACTTGGTTTTTCCTTAAATATGATACTGCAGTCTTAAAGGTCATATATTGAACTATTGCTTTTTGAAAACAAATCTCAGATATTTGGAGAAATAACTGAAATACGTGTATGAGCATTTAAACTTCATCGTACAAAATTATGAAAACTGAGCCACGACAACATATTTCCAATAAATACAATACCTGTACCGTAGTTACTAGTCCAGTGTATATTGGGTCCAAGTCTGTGGACATGTGATAAAATTTGATAATTCCACAACCCTATATCTAGACAAAAATATTTTAGGGAAAATTCATGGGATGAGTGAAAAGATTTTTCCAGAGCTACATTGGAAGTGTCTAGACCCAGACTGTGTCATTTTATTTTGTTTGAAAAATAAAGTGCAGTGCTTTATCCAGTGATGTTTTGTAAATGTGCCAGACAGTTGACATGCTGAAGTGAAGGTCTTGGTGAGGCTGGATTAGAAGACTGTTCCAGGTGTTTGCTATCATATTTAAATTTTCACACACCTTAACAGTGTAGACTTGGTTCACAACTGCTTATTTATAAGAAGCAATCTAATTTGTTGCTGTTTTTTATTTTGCCCCCACCACAATAATAAAGTCCATTCAACGAATGATGGAAAGAGCATTTAGGGTTACCCCCGTTTGTCTGTCCGTCCGCGTCTGAAGTGGCATTAGCAATTTGCGTTCTTAGTTTTGCAGGCGGAGTAGTGTGGGGGGGGGGGGGGGGTGGGGGGGGGAGCATCCATGTTCTTTGGACATATTTCTTATAGAAAATAATTCTTGACATTACATGATTCACATGAGATGTCTTGACTCATTTTCTATGAAAAACAAAATAAAAATAAAACATTTAAAATAATTGTCTGGTGCAGTTGTGATTTGGCGCTTTTAGGGTTATTTAAAGAATATCTCCAAAATGTTAGGGTAATTATGATTCCACTTGGGTGCATCATGGGTCATAGAAAAAGATGGGCTGGCTGGTGCCACTGTGACAGATTCAGCTTTGGTGTCTTGACATGACTGAAATGTTGAAATGCCATAAGAAACAGTGGACCTATCTGAAATACAAAATCAAAATCTTGTTTCACAGGAAGTCCTGGAATGTCACCGGATTCTTCATTTGACACGACCTTTGACACAAGTTTTGGTTCTGATATCAGCGCCAGTACGCCAATCCAAGGACCTCGTATACAGACAGAAAGAGTACGAAAAAGATTATTAACCTCTGTAAGAGAAGGACCAGATACAAGTTTGACAAAGGTGAGCTCTAAAATATTCTCAATGTGTTTATTGTCATGGTAAAAATTTTGCACACACAGATAATAGTCAATATAGTGAGTTCTAAAGATTTCACAGGGTTTTACTCTTTGACCCTCATTTTTCTGACAATATGCATTAAGAGAAACTTATCAAATATGACACGTGTACAGCTCACCAAATTGCAAAATTAGTTATGCTCAAAATCAATCTTTATAAAAAAAAGTTTTCAAAGAACCTGCTAAAACTTCTGACAAAATTTCAGGATGCATTTGCTTCCCAAGGTTAGAAGAACTGAACATTTGAACTTGAAACCTCGTGCTTGACAAGAATGGTAAAATGTATTCAGATCAGTAGTGTTCTTTTTTCACTGCATAAGCGTTAGAGGCAAAGCAATTCATTAACCCTTGTCCTGCAGAACCCGGATATACCCTGCCTTTGCAAACAGTGTAGATCCCGATCAGTTGGCTTCTTCAGAAGCCAACTGATCTGGATCTGCACTGTTTATCATTAAGTATGTGAATTTATAGCAACAATCTGGATCAGGTAATCTGATTGGCTGAAAATTAGAAGTGGTCGTGGCATCTTAATTTATTCAGCAGGACAAGGGTTAAAATTGTATCCTATCACAATGCTTTTTCAAGATATGCATATCGTATCGTTGGGGCTAGTATCAGGATACCTGATGATACACCCAAAAGTACAATTTCCAAAGAAAATGATAGCTTTAACATATTTCGAGACCATTTTTATAACAAATTTCAGAGATCTAAATTGTTACCAAAATACACTGATCACTTATATGACAAACAAGGGCATCTTACACAAGCATTGTTACACAAGAATGAACCTCTGAGATGGTTTTAAACCTGTTTTCCAAGAGTATTAAAACTTTCAAGCGATGACTTATGCATGAATATAGGATCATGATACTTATTGTATTGTGAGGCAAGTATCGCGATATATATCATATCATGAGGTGACTGTATAGTTACAACCCTAATTGGCATACCTTAAAATCTCAAATAAATCATAGCTTAATTTGATTCTTGGTGAAGATTTGTCGGTTTGTTTTCATAGCCATCATATTTTCAGGAGAATCTTAAGTTTGAACAGTCCTTTGAAAATGAAACTAAACAAATTATGATTGGTTGTATGGCATGACTGCATCTCAGCACTTCTTCCATAATCTCCCAACATCAGACAGATAGCGAAAGAATATACACAAGTACAGGTTAACTGCTTAGAGTAATAAGTCTACCAGATAAAAGTATGGTTATGTAAACTGACCGGCCACGACATGACCCTTATGGGTTGACAGGGCCCAAAAACTACAGTATAAACAAATCAGACAGCCAGCATCAAGGGTAAGACCCTTGTAAGCATAGCAACAAAGATATACAGAATTACAAACTCTGTAATGTTGAGTGTTGTAATGCAGGCCATGGAACTGTATGTAGAACTTTCAAAGCTTTCTTAAGATGTTTGCTTATATATATTAATTTTGTTGTGTAACATCAGGGAGTGACCCCACCAAAAAGGAAGCGTACATCAAAATCAGTTGGCCCAACCTGGAGAAGAAGACTTGGAGCATTAAGCCAGGATCAGTTACTGACCTTATTTGATTCCCTCACTGTCTGTAGACCCGAGATACAACAGGTAAATATTTCATAAATGGAGTTTACTATATTTACTCTATTTATTAAGACACCATAACTTCTTACCATACTTGTCCTGTAATTTGTAAAAGTCTCAGGGATGAGAATCTTCAGCATTTTGGCAAATTCAATTTCTTTAATTTTTTTTTATCAATTTTTAAATTACCAAAACAATGCAGATTCAGTCTGATCTATACAGATCTGGTGTTTTAAGAAGGGGGTATAGATGATCTCAGATTTTTTCACTAAAAATGATTCTCATCCCTGAAGTCAGTTCCACTACCTGTTGATGTGTTTAAAATATTGCAGGACGAGTGACAGTGTACACCCTGATAAGATGATGCATTTAGCCAGCCTTGGTGGCTCAGTTGGATGCGCCGTCCGACTGGAGACCAGGAGGTTGCAGATTCAACCCCCGCCGAGGTCCGCAACATTCTTTCATGGAGATTGATCATGAAATATTTTCTACGGTCATTCTCTCCCTTCCGCTGATTCAAGAAGGGCAGTTGTCAGTTTCTGGCGAAAGAATGTGCACAATACTGGTTAACCGCTTGGAGGACTAAGCCTGCCCAGTAAATAGGATAGGTAAACTGACCGCACTCGACATGACCCCATTGGGTTGACTCGGCCGTAAAACCTCAACACACACAGATGCTGCATTCTCCTATGTCTGATCTGGGTCTACACTGTTTGCTCAGGCCTGTCTCTCCCAATACTTAAAGTGATTATGGTAATACTTTTCTCAGGATTCAACAGTTTCATTTCATTAGCTGTCTAGAGCCAAGATAAACTGTAGTAATCATTTTTCATGTTTTGGGTGTGTGTGTGTTTTATTTGTTTTATTTTTGCATCTTATTTATCAACTGGTTTGAAATTCCATTTACACTGGGCATTTTTGCTGTTTCCCCACCATTCGATGATTTCACCATTTTCCGAGCTGGCTTTACCCCAAGGCAGTACAAGTGTAGATGTATATATATATATATATATATATATATATATATATATATATATATATATATATATATATATATGTGTGTGTGTGTGTGTGTGTATGTATGTATGTATGTATGTATGTATGTATGTAATGTAATGTAATGTAATGTAATGTAATGTAATGTAATGTAATGTAATGTAATGTAATGTAATGTAATGTAATGTAATGTAATCCCCCTCCTATTTTGCATGTTCATTTATCCTGCAATCTCAATATCCATGTTACGAAATGTTCTAAGTACACCGATATGGTCTGAAGCCCTGTGGGTAATTCCCTTGGGCGCCATGTAATGGGTGAAGAAATTTGGTCATCATTTTGGTCATCATTTTACAGGCTGGCCAGTGATCAAATTGGCCACCTGGGGATCAAACTGGCCACCTGCTTGACAGGCAAACACTCTACCAAATGGTCCAGGTTGCTGTAAAAGCAGACTTGTACTGTAAAACAGTAAGCAGAACAGTTGTACTTGTATCATATACTTACAATGTATCACAAGTACAGGTTTACCAATTATTTTTTAGGGTGTTAATATTTACCCTGGTCCTGCTGCCCTCTCTTTCCAAGCAGTGTAGATCCAGATCAGTTGGCTTCTTCAGATGCCAACTGATCTAGATCTGCACTGTCATTCAGTATGTGAATTTGTATCAACAATCAAGTAATTGACTGACAGTTAGAAGTGTATGTGGCATTTTAATTTGTGTTTAACATAACAAAGGGTTAAAGTTTCATGATATGATGAGAAAGAATGCTTAACCCTTAAAGCGCCAAGCAAAATTTGTAGCAGATGACATTTTTTTTTAATTTTTCATTTTTTTTTTTTTTTTTTTTTTTAATTTTTCAAAGAAAACAAGTCTTAATATTTCATGTGAATCAAGGAGACGATTCACATGAAATATCAAGACTTGTTTTTTTTTTTTTTTTTTTTTTTTTTTTTTGAAAAAAAAAAAAAAAAAAAAAAATATTTCAAAATGTCGTCTGCTGCAGTTGTGATTGCTGCTTTAAGGGTTAATGTTGCTTTAGTATTAAAATTAATTTCTGTTTTTGTCACACCTGCATTAGCATGGGCTACCTAGGCATGTGAGTTTCTGTCTGTCTGTTCATTCATCTGTCTGTGTTCTTACTCGGGCTGGCACAATTAATCAGAAAATAGATTAATTGATCGGTAAATTCCACAAAAATGATTATCGTTACAGATTTGCTAATAATCCATCATTTGATTTTTTTGTCTCTTACTTTACCATATTTACCCTTAGCATTCAGACATCTCAACTTCTTACCATACTTATCAAAAAATTTGAAGAAGTAGAATTTACTACCCAATGTAAATTTGAATGTTGTGTCTAAAAATAGCTGGATGAGTGGCAAACAGTGTAGACCCTGATGAGATGCTGCATTTGCAGCATCTCATCAGGGTCTACTCTGTTTGCTCAGGTCTGTCTGACCAAATACTTACAATAAAGTATAACAAATGGTAGGAGTCATGCTCAGGCAGGTAAAATTACGACCAAATCTTCAGTGATTACTAATCAATTATCGATCACAATGGCAGGACTGATAATCGATTATCTTTTCCGATTAGCCAGCCTTAGTTCTTACATCCACCTTAAAACTTCCACCCAAGTGACTAAACTAAATGAAGTCTACAGACTGCAAGACTTTACAGTTAACTGCACTTCACTGATTGTTTCATTTCACTGAGCTAAACAAAGGAAGACAACTCTCACTCTTTCTGGTGCTTGTTTTTACATTTTAGTATGCAGGTGCAGCATAAACCAACAAAGTTCTTTTATTTTTCTTATTTTGACCAGAAAATAGGCTTTGGCGGTTATGCACATTGTCTCAGGAGACAATTTGCAGGAAATGTGAAAACTTGTATTGTGGGGGTAGGGGTTGGGGGAATAATAAAAATATTTCAAAATGATGTCTGCTGAAATTTTTACCTGGAATGTTAAGCGGTAATGCTGCTTTAGTATTGAAATTGGTTCTTGTTTGTATATTTCAGGATATTGAGAGGTTGCTGCCTACTCCAGATGTGTCTCCCCTGCTTGATAATCTCGAGTATTTCAGACACAATATCTATAAGTCTTTACCACATTCTAAGTGGGGCTCCAGTAGGGATGCTTTCTGCTTCAGGAGGGTGAAAACACATGTAGATAATTTTAAGGTAAAGTTCACTATTCATTACTTACACATTCTTCAATTGTGTCCTAATTCTGTAAACTTAGCACAGAATATCTGATAAACATAGCGCCAGATAAGACACTTTTTTTTTTTTTTTCAACCGAAAAGTACTGATATCCTAATTTTTCCATAAAAAATATATGTTATGTGTACTCATTAGATCATTCTAATTTTTCCATGAAAACTCATTAGAAGCACCTTTGGGGTACTCATTAGAAGTGCCTCACTGAGTTGCTTCTAAAGAGTACCCACAACTATGTGAAAAAATAAATAACAAAGATATCAACATTTTTTATTTTTATTTTTTTTTTTGTCCAAAAAAATGCCTTATCTGGAGTACTCTGTTTACCATAAATATTCACAACCATACTTCTACAGAAGTTTGAAAAGCCCACATAACCACTCTGTCATGCATCTGGGGAGGATGTTGGAATGGCAAACAGTGTAAACCCTGATCAGATGCCACATTCTGCATTTGAAAGCGACATTTATTACATGTACTTTATTGATAAAGTAAGTTTTTGCATAGTATATTTATAAAGAAGTTTTATTGTTAAATATTTTGGACTAGCCCAAGTATATTTATAAATAATATTTATTTATAGATAGTTTGCTCTGGTCTAATAATATATGTCAAAATTACACATTAAAAGTTAAGATCCTTTCAGGAAACACAAAATCAATAAGATAATTTTATACTCGTGCTGTATGTTTTTGAACACATAAAATATAAGAGCAATCTGCTTCTCAAACAATATGACATGTTAAAAGTCATGGACTGTAGCAAAGTGGAGATAATTATAAATCTCAGATAATAAAAATTTATAATGATATTTATACTTCAGATTCAGTTTCAACATACATATGTTAACACTTACCACGCTATGGGTAGATTCAGCAGACGACAAATTGGTGATATTTTTCTTACTTTTCCTAGAAAATAAGATTTGACACTTCACGCAAATTGTCTCCTAAGGAGACAATTTGCATAAAGTGTCAGATCCTATTTTCTAGGAAAAATAAGAAAAAATATTTCCAAATGTCGACTTCCGAAATTTTTACCCAGCGTGCAAAGTGTTAACTGACTCAGCCTACAACAACAGTGGTAGATTTAAAGTAAAGGACAGAATGTGACAAAGTGCCTTCGAAAATGCACAGATTCAGATCATCTTGCACATGCGTAAAGTATCATGCGGGCCTTTGCTCTCCTTTGAAACAGTCTGTACTCTAAGATAATATCCAATGCTTGTTTGCAGACAGCGAAGACCCTGATCAGATTGCGCATCCACCCTCTCTGATCTGGGCCTTCACTATCCACATATGCCAGAAGACACAATTATTGCGCTAAAATAATTTTGCTACATTGTTTAACCCTTGTCCATCCATTCATATTCTGTGCTGTAAACATTTTGCCTAGATTTTATTTATATTTTATCTAGAGCACATGTATTACACAAGGGAAACAACTCTTGGAATCAGATTCCTTTGATGCAGCAATAGAGTATGTGCTGAAAGCTGCCGACTTTGTAGAGAGATTACCAGACTGGGACAATACTGCACACAATAAGGCGAAACAACAGTGTTTTCGGGGTTTAGCCACTCAGTGTAAAGCTGCTATCAAATACAGTGCCTTTGATAAAACAAAGTACAATGAAATTAAAGCTCAGTAAGTATAATATTTATTTGGATCATGAAATGCTCACAGCCAGATCGGTCTGCTCATAGAAGTGCGCTAAGTGTTCTCATTTCCCACAAAGTATGTATTCTGCTCAGGAGTTAGTTTTTCGAAATATTTTGAATAATTACCTTACTTCTTCGATCAGGAGGTTGCTGGTTTGAACTTCGCCGGGTCAGCAACATTCTTTATTTGGGATTGATCATAAAATATTTTCTACGGCCATTCTTTTCCTTCTGCTGATTCAAGAAGGGCAGTTGACAGTTTCTGGCGCAAGTATGTGCACAATACTGGTGATCCGCTTAGAGTACTAAGCCTATTCAGTAAAAGTGTGGTTAGTAAACTGACCACGCTCTACATCACCTTATTGGGTTGACTGGACCGTAAAACCACAACACAAACAGTTAACTTACTTCCACCTCACCCCAAGCCCACCAACCCCCAACATTTCCGACAAGATTGCATAAATGTAAATATAAGTGAATATACCAAGGAAATGCCACAATCATAAAGTACAGCCATCCCAAGGCTCCAAAAGAAAATAACAATGATTTGACAAAGGCCACATTTAAAATCACTAACACACAAAGAAGAACTGCAACAGAGGAACCACCTTGTAACTGTCAGTAGAAAAACTATATTAACCCTTGTCATGTTGAATAAATTAAGATGCCACACCCACTTCTAATTTTCAGCCAATCAGATTACTTGATCCAGGTTGTTGATACAAATTCACATATTTAATGGCAAACAGTGCACAATCTAGATCAGTTGGCTTCTGAAGAAGCCAACAGATCTGGATCTACACTGGTTGCAAAGTCAGGGCATATCCGGGTTCAGCAGGACAGGGGTTAGCACACTATTCACACAACACTGATGAAACAAAGAATAAAGGCTAAATGGTGATCTGAAGCTAGAACACAAAACCGCTAACAGGACCATAATGGGCCCGACCAGACATTGATAGTCAATGACTGATCAGCCTGCACAAATGTGCAGGCTGAGCAGAGTGCTGCTTTCGTGATCTATGGGTAGTTAAACATACTAGCAGGTGATCTGTCTTCGCTGGGCGCTCAGAAATGTCTGGGTGGCCACGTGGTTAGCACTTCCGACTTTGGATTACGAGATCCAGGCTTTGAATTTGGCAAGAGGCATGTTTCAGATGACTGTACAGCATTTCATCACACAGAGCCTTTTACTTTCTCTCTTTTTCTTGATATGACTTAAATAATGTTTGAAAGGAGGTAAAACACAAAATCATCATTGCTGGGCAAACAAGCATTCTTATATGATTACGTCACAGGGGCGTCCAACTGATATTGGCTTACAGTTGGGCAAGGCTTGCTATCCTTGTAGCAGATAAGGGTAGAGGGGAATGCTTTCATTTCTTCTATTTCTTCCCTTTCATTCCTGTTCTTCTTTCTTCCCTGTCCCTCTCTTTCATCTCCTCTACTATTTTTTAGCTCGCCTGTACGAAGTACAAGGAGAGCTATTGTAGTCACCCCTGTCGTCCGCGTTTGCGTTCCCGTTCCCGTCACACTGCGTTAAAGTTTTTCAAATGCTTATATCTCAACAGTCACTCCTCATAGAGGCATCAAATTTGGAACTTAGGTACCTTGGAGGGTCTTCTGAGATTCCAAGAGAATAAACCCCTGGGTTCATGCCCCTGGGTGGGGCTAGGGGTCAGAATCTAGGACACCTTTGTAATACTGTGTTAAAGTTTTTCAAATTCTTATATCTTGACTTTCATTCCTCATAGAGCATTCATATTTAGAATTTGGGTACCTGGAGGAGTCTTCTGAGATTCCAAAAGAACATACCCCTGGGTTCATACCTCAGGGTGGGCCTTGGAGTGGGGCTAGGGGTCAAAATCTAGGACACATTTGTAAAATCTTATATGCCTACAGGTTATAGACACAACTGGTTATACATCAGCTAACTATGTGACATCGGTTTAGGTGTAAGAGAGTGAAGGTCATGGTGACCTACATTTTACGGTCCAGGTCACCTAGATTTCACGCTCCAGTGATTTTGCCTTATATCTTGAATACTATTTGTTGGATAAATGTCACACCTGGGATATTACTTCCATGTGACCCAATGAATGACCACTTACTATATCTAGGTCATTGTGACCTATATTTCATGGTTCAGTGATTTTGCCTTATATCTTGAATACATTTTGTTGGATAAATGTCACACCTGGGATATTAGTTCCTTATGACCCGATTATTGACGTCAAAATATATCTCTGTTGGTGTGACCTATATTTCATGGTTCAGTGATTTTGCCTTATATCTTGAATACTATTTGTTGGATAAATGTCACACCTGGGATATTAGTTCCATGTGACCCAATGAATGACCACTTGCTATATCTAGGTCATTGTGACCTATATTTCATGCTTCAGTGATTTTGCCTTATATTTTTATTACTATTTCATGGAGAATTGTCATACCTGGATTATTATATCTGTGACAAAATGATTTACATACAAATACATCTAGGTCAGTGTGACCTATATTATATGGCTTAATGATAAAAATGTTACAATATAAAATGTACCCAGCAGGCGAGCTACGCTGTCCTACGACAGCTCTTGTTCTATCCATTTTCTCCCTTTCTCTGGGAGATGACACAAAATGACCAACAAGGGTTGACATGTCCTTAAACCCCAACACAATACAATTCTTATATGAAATGCTGTGCCCCAGCTCAAACAATTAAATGCTATATGTGCGTCACATTTGTTTTAATTCAAAGTTTGCCATTAAACCTACAACATATAAAGTGTGAACATATACAGGAGAACTTGTAAACAAAGTTTTATTTTACATTTCAGAATCCAAGAGGCTGTGAAATTGTCATCAGATTTCTATTCTTGCATAGAGGTTGTAGACAAGAAAGTACAGAAATGCAAATGATCAGGGACGGGCATAGTAGTGTGTCCTGCTCAGGAAAACGTGAGATGTGCCATACGAAATAGTATAGGGGCACACAAGGTTTATCCTACGAATTTGAACCTTTAATCTTCTTCCATAGTGTATAGCTCAAGATAAGGTCGTTTTTTTTTTAGCAAACAAAAAGTACTGTTATTTTTCTTATTTCTCCGTGAAAGCATATTGTGGTACTCATTAGAAGCGAGGCGCTTCTAATGAGTACCACAACATGTTTTCATGGAGAAATAAGAAAAAATATCAGATCCTCAGTGTACATGTTGATCTGGGTCTAACAGATACAGTCTGGTCGGGGTTAGCACTAGTTACAACCATCCCGAGTCTATTGTACTTGGGGTGGGAGAGGATAGATTGTTGTTATTTAGTTGTTATTAGACCAGCCCAGTATTTTACACAGCTCTAGGTCAGGTGATAATTATGGCGACAATTTCTGGATTATTTATTATTTTTGTGCTGAACATATATTTGCGTGTAGGCAGAATTGCTTCTCAGAGTATTATGTATGTTCTGTGGAAAAAAAAAAAAAATCTTCCAAAATACCCCCTTTACAATGCATTTGGAACTGTAAATTTTATTTGTTGAAATAGCCTATATATTTTTATATTAGAGAAAAGACTTAATGGGACCAGTATTTGTTGATCTTTTTTTGTTGTTTTTATTCATCTTCAGAGAGAATGAAAAGGCAGAAAATATTTGCCTAAAAAAATGTTAATTTCCTTGAGTAATGACCTTGTATTGTAATGTATTTAAGGTTAAAAACTAATGACATAATTAAACAGTTTTTAAGTGTTTTAAAACTATTTTAGAGAGAAACTAGGTGCAAAACCCAAGTGATAACACTCTTTGATATCTTCAGAAATCACTCGGAGATTCAAAATCCCCAAAACATAATACATTTATATTTTGCATTTTATGAAGTCTGTTGAAAAAGAATAGATGTGTGCTGTACCACGGGTCTGGCAACATTCTTTGTGTAGGTTGATCATGAAATATTTTCTACGGTCATTCCCTTCCACTGAGCCAAGAAGGGCATTTGTCAAGTTCTGGCAAAAGAATATGTATAAGTACTGGTTAATGGCGTAGAGGACTAAACCTGCCCAGGGAAAATTGACTGGCTCAACATGACCTTAATTCATTGTCCAGAGACCCCTAAACGGGTAATTGGCAAACAGTACAGACATCACAAAATGCAGTCTGATCAGGGTCTGCACTGTTTGCAAATAATCCAACTTTTTTTCTCTAGGAATAACTAAATCACATAGCCTGACATAACTAAAATGGAAATTAGAATCTTCCAATATATAGTGTGGGGGAGTTCATTCAGTCTACAATGGGTGTAAGTGTTGACTGTTGAATTCCAAACCAACCAATGTGCTGTGCCATGTAAAATGTACTATAGAGCCAGATATTGAGACAGATACTACTCAGATCTGCCAGCACAGAGATGAGGGCCATCAATCTTCACTTACAGAATGATTGGATACTGTAGTGTACATCAATGTATAGCAGACTCTTATCAGATTATGCATCTTTTCAGATAGTGTAGCTCAAATAAATTCAAGATTCAGTGATGAAATTTTTTGCATTCAAGATGAAATAGGTTTTAAGTGATTAGGGTTGGGTTGGGGATCATGTCTTCTGTATATAAATTTTGGTAAATCTCTACCTGTCTGGACTAACCAGATTAAAGGGCACTTTGCAAATGCTCAGTGATGGCTATTTTTAAGTTTTATTATTGTAACAGCTGAAATTACTCTGGAACCTCTTTATATACTTATTAATGGTACACTGGAACCTCGTTGTAAGATGGTTTCGGATATAAGTCCAAAAGTGTTGTGTGCAAATAAAAATATATACAGAGTTTGCCGGCCTCGGTGGCTCAGTTGGATGCGCCGTCCAACTGTAGACCAGGAGGTCACGGGTTCATTCTTCGTAGAGATTGATCATGAAATATTTTCTACGGTCATTCTCTCCCTTCCGCTGATTCAAGAAGGGCAGTTGTCAGTTTCTGGCGAAAGAATGTGCACAATACTGGTTAACTGCTTAGAGGGCTAATAAGCCTGCCCAGTAAACATGTGTAAAGGTAAACTGACCGCGCTCGACATGGCCCCATTGGGTTGACTGGGCCTTAAATCTCAGCACAAACAAAGAGTTTATAGAAAATTATTGCATAAAATGCAGTGGCACTGCAGTGTTGCACTTTATTAAAAGCCATGCATTAACCAGCAAAAAGCTGTGTATTAACAAGGCAGTTCACCCACTGTTAATGTACGGCTACGCAACTTTCAATATGTTCGTACTGGGGCCACAGATTTGCTGCCGTTAAGAGATGTGTACTGCCTGGCCCTAGAACGAGCATAGTCAGTGGAAATTGGGTCGCCAGATATTGGTGAAAAGGCGAAACAAAATGGTGCAAGAAATAACGCAAAATGTAGCAAATGATTTCAGTTTATATGCAATAATAGCAATCGAAGATGGTTTTTCGATGCATTAACATTAGCCAGGTCCCTAGGGAGATGTTGAAAACCGCGGCCTTAGGCCGCGGTTTTCAACACCTCCCTCAGGACCTGGCGAATGTTAATGCATGAAAAACCATGTTTGACCCCTATAAAGAACAACACATTTGTTGAGCTAACAGATTTTGCTTTAGATCCCAGCAATAATGATATAAAGAGGTTGTGGCGTACTAACACATCATACTCCAAATTAATTGTAATTTATATCGAGATTTTTTCACAAAATGATACTATTGGTGAAAGAATTATTTTTGTACTTGGATATGTAAATATATATATAACACCTTGTAAAATATGTATTAAATTGTCTTCAACCCTTGTCCTGCTGAACCCAGATATGCACTGCCTTTGCAAACAGTGTAGATCCAGACCAGTTGGCTTCTGGATATGCACTGTTTGCCATTTAGTACGTGAATTTGTATCAACAACCAAGATCAAGCAATCTGATTGGCTGACAGTTAGAAATGGGTGTGGCATCTTAAAAATATTCAGCAGGACAAGGGTTAATAATGTGACACTTTCTAAGTGCTATTTATTTCTTTCCTTACATTCACATGTTGTCTTACTTGGCATGTTTATTTTGGAGCGACTATAGAATCTGTCCACCATTTAAAATGGTCATATTTTGCTTTTCCAAGTGTACACATTGAAAGTTAGGGTTAACCCTAAACCATTACCTTAGGTGGCTGACAGATTCAGTAGTTATACCGTTTATTGATTTAGTTGTCTCTATCATTAAACTATGGTCCAAAACCATTTTTCTCCTATTCAGGAGAACATTTTATATACATCCAGATAAGAGGGGGTATCTACATAATATGTTTCTTATTTCCAAGAAAATTTATGTTGTAGAATCTCATTAGAAGCGCCTTGGTGAGGCACTTCTAATGAGAACCCACAACATACATTTTCTTGGAGAAATAAGAAAAATGTCAGCACTTTTAGATTGAAAATGCTTCTTATCTGGAGTTATGTTCTTACTTGACATGTTTATTGTTTTTATTTGTCAGTGTCATTGTGTTTGTGAGACTGGTACTTAACCATTTTTACTCATGTTAACCCTTTCATCCCTAAATTTCTGATGTTGAATCTTCCATTCTTGAATGTAGACCTCCACTGATGCAAATAGGGGTTGATGGCAAACAGTGTAGATCCTGATGAGAAATCCTGTTATAGGCCATCTCATCTGGACCTACACTGTTTGCACAGATATTGGTTTTGGTCTGCTAGGGTGAAAGAGTTATGGGAACATTTTAGAAACATTTAGTGTTTTAAACAAAAGGCCTTGATGAAATCAAATGAGACCACAGGTAATATTTTAACGAAAGTTGGATACATTAAAGAAAGGAGTATATTTAAATATTTAAAAATTAACCCTGGTCCTGCTGAACCCGGATATGCCCTGTCTTTGCAAACAGTGTAGATCCAGATCAGTTGGCTTCTGAAGAAGCCAGTTGATCTGGATCTGCATTTTTTTCCATTAAGTATATGATTTTACATCAACAGTCTAGATGAAGTAATCTGATTGGCTGAAAATTAGAAGTGGGCATGGCATCTATTTTGTACAGTATTTAAGCCTGTGAATGGCTTTATGATAGTCAAAAACTGTCTAGCCAGGCTCCATAGCACAGTTGGTAGCACGTCTGACAGCACCTTCATGGATTTGGAGTTCATACCCCAGCTTGGTCTCATAAGTTTTCTGGAGATGATCATTCTCTATGGTAATTCTTCCCCTTGTGCTAATTCAAGAAGGGTAGTTGTCAGTAATTGATGAAAGTATGTGCACAAGTACTAGTTAACTGCTTAGAGGACAAAATCTACCTAGGAACAGTGAGTAGGTTAGCTGACTACTATCAAAATCACCCTGATAGGTTAACTGGGTCATAAAACCTCAACTCATAAATCAAAACTGTATAAACTTAGATAAAAAGATGCCAATATGTCTTGATAAGGACCAAGCAAAGACTTCAGGAAGCAGCAGGCATCAATAGTGTCAATGTCTTCATTAAAGAGAGTTTCACCCCGCAGCTAAGAACAAAAATATGTAATACCTAACTTCACCACAAAAAGGAGATTAAAGCTGGAGCAATTCGTCTGTTGCTAGTTGTACAGTTAGACAGGTAAACATTTGCTACAGCCATAAGAACTCGGTTTAATATACCCCCGACATACGAAGTATGTGGGGGTATATAGCTTTTGCTTTTCCGTTTGTTCGTACGTACATTCGTTCGTTTGTTTGTTCGTCTTTCCATCACAGGGTCAAAGTTTTTGCGTTAAAGTTTATAAGACCTCATATTTTGAAGACCCTTTAATGGATTTCATTCATATTTGGCTTGATGGTAGATATAGGTCTAAAGTTTTTATCTGCACCATCCCCACCCCGGGGGTGACCTTGGGGACTTAGAATTTTCATAAAAAAAAGTCAAATTTTTTTGTGTTAAAGTTTATATAGCTGTATCATCAAGACCCTTGAGGAATTTCATTTATATTTGACATGTTGGTAGATATCGGCCTAGAGTCTTACTCAGCATTATCCCCACCCCGGGTGTGACCGAGGTCAAGATCACGAACTTAGAATTTTCATATAAAAGTAAAAATTATTGCATTTAAGTTTATATAGCCATATCATCAAGACCATTTGTTAAATTTTATTATCCCCTAATTGAAAGGTTGAGCAGATATAGCTATCAGCAAGGAATTTGTTCGTCCATCCGTCCGTTGAAGCATTATTCGTTCATACTTTATTTTTGTCTTAGGGTCAAAGTTTTTACGTTAAAGTTTATAAGACCTTATATTATGAAAACCCTTTAATGGATTTCATTCATGTTTGGCCTGATGATAAATATAGGGCTTAAGTTTTTATCAGCACCAACACTATCCCGGGGAAAAACCTTGGGGTCAAGGTCACAGACTTAGAATTTTCATAAATAAGTCAAAAATTTTGAGTTTATGTTTATATAGCTATACCATCAAGACCCTTTGAGGAATTTCATTTATATTTTACATGTTGTTAGATATAGGTCTAGAGTTTGACTCAGCATCATCCCCATCCCGGGGTATGACCTTGAGGTCAAGGTCACAGACTTAGAAATTTCATATAAAAGTAAAAAAAAAAATTGTTTATATAGCTATATTATGAAGACCCTTTTGTTGGTTTTATTAATATTAAGCATGATGGTATATATAGATATAAAGTTTTTCTCGGCACCATCCCCAAGCTGGGGGATGGCTTTTAAGTCAAGGTCACAGGCTTTTCATACAAATGTCATTTTTGCTTATATTATTAAGGCTGATTGATTTCACTGGTATATGGTGATAGTTATAGGGCTAAAGTTTTATTTAGCTCAATCCCTGCACCTGTGCCTGACCTTTAAGGTCAAGGGCTTCATACTATGTGTGATTGAATTTTTTCAATGTTATAATATAACATATAGCATACAACTGCCATCTCCAGAGTCAAAGCTACATACTTTGTGCTCTTTAAAAAGTGGCGATAGCGCTGGCCGGGGGTATACGTGCCCCACTGGGCACTTAGTCTAGTTTGCAAGCAGAGCGGTGGAAATACCATGCCCACTTTGTCCCATTTCCTGAGGACAGATAAGAAATTTCAATTTCAATTTAGAAGTATCCAGATTATTTTTCTTATTTCTCGATGAGAACATATTTTGGGTACTCGTTAGAAGCCCTTCACTTCTCATGAGTACCCACAGCATGTTTTCCTTAAAAAAATAATAAAAAAAGCTGTCAATTTTCAGGCAAGTAAATCTTGGTTGGACAAGTAGATTTTGACCATTTACTGTCCATACAAATAATAAAATTTCCTAAATCCACAACCCTGTTTGTAAGTATAAAGATAAGTTTCAAAAGCAGACCATATATTCCAAATGCGTCATTCAATACAGTCACAAAAATAGACATCTTGGGTATTTAATATTAGATCTTTGTAAACATTTCACCTGCAGTCTCATTCAAGAACCTGTTTGATTCCTCATTAACTTCTGCTGAACCTTGTAAACAGTGTAGATCCAGGTCAGTCCACTTTTAGAAGCCATCTGATCTGGATCTGCACAGTTTGTCATTCAGTATGTGAATTTGCATCAACAACCTGTATCATGTAATCTGATTAGCTGAGGTTAGAAGTGGATGTGATATCTTAATTCATTTTAGTGATCAGTGGCAAATAAAACAGGAATCATAGAAGTTGTCTCCTTTATCAACAGTGGCAGAAAATCTACAAAGTGTATCCATTTCCCTTAACTAAAACTTGAAACAGTGAAGACCTTTACCAGCTTTTGTATATATGTTGGCTGGTCTGATCTGTCACAGCTTACATGACATTTTATAGATTTCTGTACCCAAAAATGGTCCTTGTCTCATAGGTATTTAATTAACATTTACCACTGGGTACAGTTTTCATTGTACAGCATTTTGAAATATTTTTCTTATTTTTCCCAGAATACAGGATTTGACATTTCATGCTCATTGTCTCCAATGATGACAATTTGCATGAAATGTTGAATCCTCTTTTCTGGGAAAAATGAGAAAAAATATCAATCTGTTGTCTGCTGAATTTATCCAGAGTGTGGTAATGGTTAATATTGTGATTTTACCAAATAAATGGCAGTGACAAGCAGCATTATAGACACAATGTTAGATAAATAATTAACTATGCAATAGTTCATTCTGCCATTGTCTTGTTTGTAAACTTGTAAATATGTATGAAATAATGTTGATAGTAGAATCAGTTGTTGTATGCTTAAGTGGGAGAGTGATAGTGAGATGTTGCCACGTTTCAGTACAAATATTTGTAAACCTGGGGGTGCTCAAAGGTAAGTCTTTATACAGATTCTGACAGTAAATATATATGAATGTTATATGAATGTTATTCTAAACTGCTGAATGAAAGAGCAAACAGACATTTTAACCTTGTTCTGCTGAGCTCTGCATTGCTAACTCTAGATTAGTTGGATTCTGAGGATTACATATTTACTCAGGTTATGTAGTGGCATTTACTAAATCAGTCAAATGCTGGCCTCGGTGGCTCATTTGGATGCGCCGTCCGACTGGAGACCAGGAAGTCGCGGGCTCAACCCCTGCCGAGGTCAGCAACATTCTTTTGTGGAGATTGATCGTGAATTATTTTCTACGGTCATTCTCTTCCTTCCACTGATTCAAGAAGGGCAGTTGTCAGTTTCTGGCGAAAGAATGTGCAGAATACTGGTTAGCCGCTTATAGGACTATGCCTGCCCAGTAAACGTGTGGTTAGGTAAACTGACCGCGCTCGACATGACCCCATTGGGTTGACTGGGCCGTAAAACCCCAACACAAACAAAACTAAATCAAATGGCTGCTAAGTTAGATTTGAAATATTATTGAAAATGAAGAACTGTTCTGTCCTGATACCTATCAAATTTAGATACAGAACTTCTTTGTGGAATGAGATTCAATAGCAGCAGTTTCACATGTTAGTCTTTGTATAGAGAGGGCACCTCGGGTAACTGTGATATTCTTTTGTTTCTGTCTTGTGGTAACAATATGTATGTGTGTGTTTGAGTCTGATTTATATGTACATGTAATATGTTCTGATTACCATGTTTTTCTTTTAAGTGTCCATCACTCCTGTATTAAACTGCTCCCTGCATGATTTCACACCACAAAAATAATGAGCATCCGTTTGATTGGTCTTTCTATGACATGATATAAATGAAGAGTTCAAATAGAAATAACTTGTACCAGTTTAACATTACCACTCTCTCTGGGCAGATTCTGCAGATGTCAAATTGATAGTTTTCTTATTATTCCAAGAAATTATGATTTGACATTTCTTGCATTTGTCTCCTCAGGAGGCAATTTGCATGAAATGTCAAAATCTATTTTCTGACTGAGGATTAAAGTTGTTATTTGGCATCACTTTTGCTCACAGTAAATCTAGCATTTGGACTGGCTGTTGAATTTTAAGGTACATATATATTAATGATGAGAATGCTAGGTGAAAATTTCAGCAGGTGACATCTTGACTTTTTTTTTATTATTATTTTCTTCAGAAAAATAGGCTTTGACATTTCATGCATATTGCCACCTCATAATAAGCTTTGTCATTTCATGGCAAAAAAAAAAAAAAAAATACAAAAAAGAAAAACAAATTTGTCATAGACTAGTATTAGGTGAGGACAAACAATGTCATGTTCCTAATTTTGATAAAATTTTAAAGGTCATGGACACTTCAGATGACAGTATGGTAATAAAATATTTTATTCTATTATGTTGCTTGTAGGTTAGATATTTAAATGACACTATGCTAAAAAGAGGTTTTATCTGTTAGGCAGGAAAAGTATTTAAATGTCGTATCTACAAGTGACAAAATGGAATGGTGTTACGCTGAATTTAGTAACACCAATTTTTGTTCACTCCTAGTTCAGCTTTATAAAGTTTTTTTTTAGGAGAAACTGATAGATGGTAGTCTCTATTGACATTCTGTCTCAATTTAACGCCCCTTCTGTTTTAGTGGCTGGGGCTTGTATAGGAAAACCTTGATAATTCAAAGTCCACAGCACTGGGTGTTTTAGTTACCAGGAATTAGAGGTATCAGGAGTCAAATGATGTACATTTACTTCTCTAGGGACTTAAGAATGAATGCATTTTCATTAATAACATGTATGACATGAAATAAAAAAAAAAAAAAATGGGTGAAGGTGTGTTTTAGAATTATGTAATAATCCTAAGTAGTGGGACAGACAGGCCTGAGCAAACAGAATGCTGCATCTGATCAGGGTCTACCCTGTTTACCACTAAGTCAAGCAGTTTTTAACACATCAGCAGGTAATTAAATGAACTTATTCAAATTTCAGGACCGGGGCCCAATTGTTCGAAACTAACGATATCGTTAACTGACGATATCGTAAGTTAACGTATCGTTAAAACTTTGATCATTAAATATGGTATATATGCTAATATTTTTGCTGAAAAAAATGTGAGTAGCTTTTGCATTTGCAAAAACTACTTGTATTTTATTAGCAAAAATACTTGTGAATTAGATATTGTAGTTACTAGAATAGTTAACATTTTAACCACTAATGAGCTCGTTAAACTAACGATGCTTTGAACAACTGGGCCAAGTATGCTAAAGAGTTATGGTGTCCTAATATTTGGATAGTGTACTGTAAAATAAAAATAAAAAAAAAAAAAAAAAAAATCAACAGGAATGAAAAAAAAAAAACAAATATATTCATTTGTGAACTAACATGGATCCTGATTTGAACCAGACCTGTTCTTATGTTAAAGTTTTTTTTTATGTTGAGAGGACTTCTACCACAGCTCTTTCAGATAGCAGGTTGGCTGGTTAGTTTTTATTTTTACTATGCTTTATAGAAATGCCTGTATTTAATGCAAACTGTAGACCCAGATCAGATGCCACATTTTGGGGTGTCTGATCTTTGTTTGCACTGTTTACCAATTACCCTTTTTGGGGTCTGCAGACTAAAACAGATTTAAGTATTGAGAAACTTTTCTGCATGTACAGATAATTAAATGGATCAAAAGAAGTGTAAAACTAACAGTAAGTCATTGTATCAAGGTATGGCAGGGTATCTGTTTTGTTTTGTTTTTTGTGTGTGGTTGTTTTGTTGTTGTTGTTTTTTTTGTTTGTTTGTTTTTTTTTGTTTTTTTTTTTTACATTTTTATAACTTAATACCCTTGTCCTGCTGAACCTGGATATATCCTGCCTTTGCAAACAGTGTAGATCCAGATCAGTTGGCTTCTGAAGAAACCAACTGATCTGGAATTGCACTGTTTGACATCAAGTATGTGAATTTATAGCAACAATCCGGATCAAGTAATCTGATTGGCTGTAAATTGGAAGTGGGCGTGGCATCTTAATTTATTCAGCAGGACAAGGGTTAAACAGGTCAGACAAGAAAAATGTTAGTGATGATCTTTGTGGAGTGAGATAGCATTTTGGAGGGCTGTATGTTTGGTAATTTAAGAAACTAATGAAATTATGTTTAAATAAGGAATTAATTTCATGACTGTAGGGGCTTCATTGCACAGACCATTTCATCATCATCTTTCCGTCATCTCGATATGACTTACAAAATGTTTAAAGTGAGGTGAAACACCATATCATTATCAAATCATCATCATGTGTTAATAATGCTCTAAAACTCTGGTTTTGGAGGAAAAAATAATATGCGGTTATTGCATAATGAGTTCATTTTTATAATATTTAAACCAGTACTGTATGTATCACTAGATTAATTTGATTGTAACATTACATAGTGTTTGGTTTTGATAAATAAGACAGGAAATACAGTATGGGTCAGCATTGCAGTATGAATAATATTGGCCTTGTCAAGCGAGATAGTGCCTTCCAATATGCGCAGATTCAGATCATCGTACCAATACATAAAGTATACAGTCGACTCGTTATCTCAAATTCCAAGGGACTCCCTGAAACACTTCGAGATATCCATACTTCAACATATCAGAGTCGCTGAAATGAGGAAAACAATAAATCAAACAATCACATGTAACAAGTGAATACACATGTATGTAATTTGACTCCTGAAGTTGGAAATTTATGTAAAATATTGTGGAAAAGGGGAGAATTTCTTCTCTTTTCCTGGGGGTGGTGCGAAGGTGCTGTGTATCTTACATCACTGGGGCGTCCAACTGATATTGGCTTACAGTTGGGCAAGGCCTGCTATCCTTGTAGAGGGTAAGGGTAGAGGGGGAATGTTTTTATTTCTTCTGATTCTTCACTTTCTTTCCTGTCCCTCTCTTTCATCTCCTCTACTCTCTCTTCTATCTCTTTTCTCCCTTTCTCTGGGAGACAACTGTCACGTGATCGGACGAGCGTTGGGCACGGTGACGATGGACTAGACGCAATCACAAGCAATCAGAGGATAAACACAACACTTTGTAAAATAAAAACAAGCATGTATTTAAAAAGTTCAAAAAAAAAAAAAAACTATAATTAAAAGTTCAAATTTCCATGTTCTAATTTCTATGTTCCGAAGATTCCATAATCCATAGGTACTGTTAAACTTCATATTCTGAAAAATCTAATTAATTATATTTACATAATTAAATATAATATAAATTTACGTAACTTGAAGAAACTTGTCCACTGATGTATCCTTCATGATATTTCCGGTTATCACTAACACTTTTTCCCATAGCACTTTGAACAAAGCTTGCCGGAAAACATTTGATGGTCAATCATAGTGACGATAACAGTGGTGAAACAGATACATGATACGGATATGGATATGGATACGGATACAGATACGGATACGGGACCATGGTCAGATTCCCCAGATACAACACAACATGAAGATTAATAAAAGGAAGACAAGGATCAGTCTTCGATGAAATGAATTTGTAGTGTGTATCGTTTTATTCAACTAGGGAACTTTTATAGTAATGTGGCACGTTTTGAAACATATGTCCACAAGTAATCCGTGAAATTCAAGATCTAAAAATAATATTCACAAGAATACCGTGATAGTCAAGATTTAAAATAACCTGTTCGATTGTCCGAACGGTGCAAAGTTTCATACAGCAACTGCTAAAACTATGAAGCAAAAAACATTTTTCTCTCGGAACGCTACAAAACTGCAAAATTACGACAGAAAATTGTCTCCCCTTTCAAAAGATAGCCTTGAGACGAAAATCAATCCCAGAACAGTGAAGATATTGATCACCAACCTAGGTTCACTCGGAATATATAGTCTTCTGGTAACCGCTCAAGTATATAGACGTGAATAATCAAATACACCCTCAGCATAACTATCTCGTGATTACCGTAATACCGTAACTTGAAAGCTGAAGTGTACCTACTTGCTTAAAAAGTAAAACTGTCATCATAATCAGCGCTCCAGTTACAAATGCATTAATCTAACCTGGTTAATAAAAATCGATACAAACTTCTTTTTATACTATGTACATGTAAAATATATTCAAGATAAAATAGGGACGTGACATATCTCCCCTCTTACAGAAGTGCGTAGCACTAGAGTATAACGTCACTTTATATCGCCGAATATATTACGTCACACACGGCTTAAATAATCTGCGCCCACATTTTCTGCACCACGTATTGCCACTATATGAAATCTATATGGCTGTAATGCCAAAGCCCATCGCATTAGTCTAGAATTTGTAAGCTTTGCTTTATTTAAATAGCTTAATGGCTGATGATCGGTTTCTATCGTAAATGCTGTGCCATACAAATATCTATGGAACTTTTGTACTGCCCAGACTAGCGCAAGACATTCTTTCTCTATTACTGCATATGATTTTTCACTAGGTTTCAGTTTTCTACTTGCATATGCAATAGGACTTTTCTTACCTTCTTCGTCTTGCAAAAGGACAGCTCCTAATCCCTCATTAGAGGCATCTACTTGTAAAGTAAATGGTTTTGACAGATCGGCCATTTTAAGAATAGGTTGAACTGTCAACGCCTTCTTCAATGAATCAAATGCTCTCTGTTGTGGTTCATCCCAGTGTACTTTATTGGACTCACCTTTTTTTGTAAGTTCCGTCAAAGGTGCGGCAATATGAGAAAAATTAGGAATAAAAGATCTATAAAATCCTACAAGTCCCAAGAATGAACGTACTTGTTTCTTGGTAACAGGTCTTTCTGCTTTTTCAATTGCTAGAATCTTATCAGGGCAGGGCCTAATAAGTGTACCACCAACCAAATGACCAAGACATTCTAAATTTTGAAAACCAACGAAACATTTACTTGGTTTCACAGTCAAATTGGCATCTCTTAGTCGCTTCAATAATTCCTCGAATACTTGCATATGATGTTCCCAAGTAGATGTGAATATGATGATATCATCGACAAAATTGTCTATATTAGACATACCTTTCAGCAGTTTCCTCATCAGTTTACTACAGGAAGCTTGAGCTGTTACTAAACCGAAAGGTAGAACTTTAAATTGTAACAGTCCTAATGGTGTTTGAAAAGCTGTGTATTGCTTAGCATTCTTAGTTAAAGGTATCTGCCAATAACCTTTGGTAAGGTCAAGCTTGGATATGTACTTATGACCTGCTATTTTCGTAAATATTTCCTCCATATTTGGCATCGGTTCTGCATCGAAAACCGTAATCTTATTCAGTGTACGAAAATCTATGCAAAATCTGTTCGTATTGTCTTTCTTTTTGACTATAAGAACAGGGGAACAGTAAGGACTTTCTGATGGTTCTACAATGTCTAAATTGATCATGTCTCTTACCTCATCCTTTGCTGCTTCCATCATATTGAAAGGAAGTGGATATTGCTTAACTCTTACCGGCGTATCTGTTGTCAACTTAATGTCATGTTCCAACAGAGTGGTACAGCCGGGTATTGCTGTAAATGTACTAGCAAAATTTGTTACAAGTTGCCTTACCTGACTTTGTTCCTCTTTTGTCAAGTCTGGATTAATGTTTAACAGTTCAACTGACTCATTGTCACAAATTGATGGTGATTCTACTAATCCTTCTATATTATCTTCGTTATCTTCCGAAGTACAGTCTAATACTGCTATAGAACATACCTGAACATCTGTAGTCTGTTGATCATCCTCTCTCTCAATGTATTGCCTAAGCATATTGATATGGAAAGTTTTTACTTTCTTTCCCATTTTAATTCTATAATCTAAGACACTTAATTTCTCCACTACTTCGTACGGGCCTTTCCAACTCATCAACAACTTATTTGTCTTAGTCGGAAGAAGTACGAGAACTTTGTTACCTACCTTTAAATGTCGGCGCCTCGACTTCCGATTGTAATATTTTTTATACTTCTTTGACATATTCTGCAAGTTTTGCTGTGCTAAACTTACCGTTGACTCTAATCTTTCCCTCAAATCTAAGACATACTGGTAAGTAGTACGTACCCGAGGATCCTCGATATCCTTCGTCCACAATTCTCTTAAAACTTGCATAGGTCCACGCACAGGCCATCCATATATTAATTCAAACGGAGAAAACCCCAGACTTTCCTGTGGAACTTCTCTGTATGCAAATAATAATGGATCTATATACTTGTCCCAGTCTTTCGGACGTTCTGCGCACATTCTAGTCAACATTTTCTTTAATGTACCGTTAAAGCGCTCTACTAAGCCATTACAGATGGGATGATAAGGGGAAGTAACTAACTGTTTGAATGACAAAAGTCTACTTACCTCTTTCATCAGTGCTGACGTGAATTGACTTCCCATGTCAGTTAATATTTCTTTCGGTACTCCGACTCTACTGAATATACTAACTAAAGCTTCTGCAACTGCTTCGGTCTCAATTGAAGACAGAGCTACTGCTTCTGGATACCTAGTTGCATAATCAACTAACGTCAAAATATACTTATTCCTATTCTCAGTACGGGGTTCAAGTGGACCAACCAAGTCAATTGCTACTCTTTGAAATGGGGTATCTATAACTGGCATACTGCCTAAGGGCGCTCTTGTATTCCTACCTTTGGCTATAGTGCGCTGACATATGTCACAAGACTGACAGAACCTCTTTATATCACTTGCTATCCCTGGCCAAAAGAATTCTGATAGTACCTTTTGAATAGTCCGTTTCACTGCAAGATGTCCAGACAGGATTGACTCATGGGCTAATTTCATTACCATCTTGCGATATTGCTGTGGAACTACAAGTTGAATAAAAATCTTACCAAATTCCACATTAGGTGAACTAAATTGTCTGTATATCAAGTCATTTTTGCGAAAAAACTTAGCATTACCTTTAACTTCTGATTCATCGCAAGCTTTTCGAATTCTTGCCAGAGTAGGATCATTAACTTGAGCTTCCTTAATTTGTTGAGGTGAAATATCCCTATCGATAATATTGGGGGTTTTGAGTGATGTTTTGGTTTGTTTAGGTAGTTTGGCTTGGGACCGGGTTTGTACTGCTAAAGCTGGCACCCAATTTATATTCGGGTCATAAGCATCCCTCGCCCCTGGAATATTACCTATAATAACATCAACCAAAGGGTTCTCCATACAAAGGGCAAGTGTGTCTCCCTTAAAATAAGGAGTGTCTAATGATACTTTAGCTTCAGGAAGCTGTAATGTAGTCCTATCTACCATCATGCATGAATGCATCTTGCCAGTCAAATTCTCTGAGGAAACTAATGATTGTTTGACAATCACCCCAGTACACCCAGTGTCGCGCAAGACACTAACAATTTGGTTCTCCATTATACCCTGTACGGTCTTCATATCATTACAAATGGGTGAAGGTTGAGCTGTAGTACTCACCTTCAATGTATCTTCCATCCCTGGACAGACCTTAGTGCCAACATTGCTTGCTTGGACATAACTAACTGTATCAGTATGAATAAAACACGCTCCACATACCTGGTTGTCATCCGATTTCCCGTTATCGCTCAGTTCCTGTCCTTGTCTCTGATCCTGAAAACGCACATGTTTCGAGGGGGATCTACTTCTACCTCTACCATATGTTCGTGTTGCAGCTACCTTCATATTACCTTTTGCTCTATCAGGACAAAATCTAGCTATGTGTTTTTTATCACCACAAATAAAACATGACCCTCTAAAAGGCTGTGGGCCTTGATGATTATACCTTCGAACAGAAGGTGAAGGTGATCTCGACCTTGACCTAGATCTTGGTCTTTCATTGATCTTAAATGTCAAATTAAGAATATCAGTATATCTGGCTTCTTTGTACTGATCTGCTAATTTACTAGCCTGTTCAAGTGACTTGGGTTCCCTTTCTCTAAGAAAAAGTTCAAGGTCTCTATTACAAATAAATGCAAGCTGATCTCTAAGTATTAAATCTGCTAATCCATCATAAGTCTTATTAATGCCAGACATATCTACCCACCTTGTAAAATAACTTTTCATACGGCTGGTGAATTGCTGAAAAGTTTCACCTGAATCTGGCCTACACTTCTTATACCTTCTCTTAAATCCTTCTTCAGTTAACTCATATCTTTTGAGTAAAGCTGCCTTTAACATATCATAATTTAATGCCTCTTCTATAGGCATTAATGCATATACATCAAGTGCCTTACCTTTGAGAAGTGCGCTCAAATTAGTAGCCCAATCTTCTTTCTTCCATTTTTGAGCTGTAGCATACCTTTCAAACCTAAGCAAATAAGAATCCATTTCATCTTTACCTTCATCAAATGCTGGTATTTTTGGGGTCTTAGCAGTGACATAAGTTTTATCTTCCTTATGCTGCACTGCCGGCTTTATATTTTGCTCTGCGGCTAACCTTTCCATTTCAAATATATGTTTCTTTTGCTCAATGTCTTGTTGTAACTGCATTCTTTGTATCTCGCGTTCATGTGCTGCCTTAGCCTCGGCCTTAGCCTCCGCGAGTTCGCGCTCTTTTAATTCACGCGCTGCCGCCGTTTCTGCTAATTCACGCTCGCGTGCTTCCTTAGCCTCCGCGAGTTCGCGTTCGCGTGCTTGCGCCTCACGCTGTGCCTTTCTCTCGTCGCGTAACCTATCTTGCTGATCCTTAATAAAAGCTCGAAGTGCATCGCCTTCGTACCCTAAAGCCTCCCCTTGAGCTTTTAAATTTTCTAAGGTCTCCATTTGTCTAAGTCTCAGTGAAACAATTATAGTAAGAAGTTTGTTTCAATTATGCACAAGTTTCATAGGATAAGTCTCAGAAAAATCACTATTAAATGCCCTAAAACTAAAATTAACTCTTAGTTTACACTGAAGTCTAACACGAAATAAAGCATTCCACAAATATGAATACAATATCCACTAACTCTAGAAGAGGACAATAACAATGCTCAAAAATGATCATAGGCCAACGGCATCCATACTACAAAATAAACCCATACATCACTCCTCGTTGCCTATATCATAATATATCTACACAAAATTACTCTTAACTATGTTAATATCACACCTCTCCGAGTTATCAATGGAACATACACAACCCTGCGCGTTAGCTTATCCACAATAAAATATAAAGGGCATTCACGGTCAGATAAAAAGTGACCACTGGAAAATAAACAAAGCTTTTCCGACCTTATCCTTTCTTCACGCCTGCTGTGCTGTATCTGTTTTATCTCACCATGTGACACACTACACAACATGATTGACCATGGTCCCGCTTGTCATTACCTTCTGGAATATACATAATTTGACAGTAACTAATTCCACATAACTACATATAACTACATAAACAACAAACTGTATTTAACACAATACATCCGATCCTCTGTTTGCTAGAATAACGTGTCCAAAGTCACCATGATCCCACTTCTGACACCATTGTCACGTGATCGGACGAGCGTTGGGCACGGTGACGATGGACTAGACGCAATCACAAGCAATCAGAGGATAAACACAACACTTTGTAAAATAAAAACAAGCATGTATTTAAAAAGTTCAAAAAAAAAAAAAAACTATAATTAAAAGTTCAAATTTCCATGTTCTAATTTCTATGTTCCGAAGATTCCATAATCCATAGGTACTGTTAAACTTCATATTCTGAAAAATCTAATTAATTATATTTACATAATTAAATATAATATAAATTTACGTAACTTGAAGAAACTTGTCCACTGATGTATCCTTCATGATATTTCCGGTTATCACTAACACTTTTTCCCATAGCACTTTGAACAAAGCTTGCCGGAAAACATTTGATGGTCAATCATAGTGACGATAACAGTGGTGAAACAGATACATGATACGGATATGGATATGGATACGGATACAGATACGGATACGGGACCATGGTCAGATTCCCCAGATACAACACAACATGAAGATTAATAAAAGGAAGACAAGGATCAGTCTTCGATGAAATGAATTTGTAGTGTGTATCGTTTTATTCAACTAGGGAACTTTTATAGTAATGTGGCACGTTTTGAAACATATGTCCACAAGTAATCCGTGAAATTCAAGATCTAAAAATAATATTCACAAGAATACCGTGATAGTCAAGATTTAAAATAACCTGTTCGATTGTCCGAACGGTGCAAAGTTTCATACAGCAACTGCTAAAACTATGAAGCAAAAAACATTTTTCTCTCGGAACGCTACAAAACTGCAAAATTACGACAGAAAATTGTCTCCCCTTTCAAAAGATAGCCTTGAGACGAAAATCAATCCCAGAACAGTGAAGATATTGATCACCAACCTAGGTTCACTCGGAATATATAGTCTTCTGGTAACCGCTCAAGTATATAGACGTGAATAATCAAATACACCCTCAGCATAACTATCTCGTGATTACCGTAATACCGTAACTTGAAAGCTGAAGTGTACCTACTTGCTTAAAAAGTAAAACTGTCATCATAATCAGCGCTCCAGTTACAAATGCATTAATCTAACCTGGTTAATAAAAATCGATACAAACTTCTTTTTATACTATGTACATGTAAAATATATTCAAGATAAAATAGGGACGTGACAACAACACAAAATGACCCTCAAGGGTTGACGTGTCGTTAAACCCCAACACAATCAAATCTTCTCTTTTCCACAATATTTTGTTACCTTTCTTAGATTTCCATGTTAAAACAGGGACCAGAATTTCACTTCGATATAAGCGGTTATTCGAGATGAGCGACATCAAGTTAACAAGGGTCGACTGTATTTGAATATGTAATTTGACCCCTGAAGTTAAGAGATATATTGAAAATACTGTGGAAAATAGGAGAAATTGCTTCTTAGGAGCAATTTCTCCTTTTTTCCACAATATTTTGTTACCTGGTCTTAGATTTCCATGTTTAAACAGGGACCAGAATTTCACTTTGATATAAGTGGTTATTCGAGATAGGCGAGGTTGAGATAATCGAGGGTCAACTGTAATTGCTTTGCTGTTTATTCATACATTCTGTTGTATCCAGTGATTCTGTTAGCAGATAGCAAATGTTCTGATCTGAGTGAGCACATGCACAGGCTGATCTGCCAGTGTCCGTGGATCAGTTGGTTGTGCATCTGACCGGTGATCAGGTTGCAGGTTCGATCCCCACTGGGTCATCAACATTCTTTCGTGGGTTTTGATCATGAAATACTTTCTAGGTCATTCTCTCCCTTCTGCTGAGTCAAGAAGGGCAATTGTCAGTTTCTGGCGAATGTGCACAATACTGGTTAATGGCTTGGAGGACTTGAACCCATTGGGTTGACTGGGCCACAAAAAGACGAACACAAAGCACAGGCTGATCTAGGCTTTCACTGTCCACATGTTCGAAGACACATTTTCGCATGGCACGGCCCATATAACTGGTCACAATGCTTCTAGAACAGATTGATTGGTATCTACAGTTTACAGCATTTCTAGCTGAATGCTCTAGGATAATATGAATGGGACAGGACACACCTGGATGATTTCCACCATTTTATACAAAGTTGACCGCCGGCCTCAGTGGCTCAGTTGTATGCGCATTTGACTGGTGATAAGGAGGCTGTGGGTTTGACCCCCGCCAGTCGGCAACATTCTTTCATGGAGATTGATCATGAAATACTTTCTACGGTCATTTTCTTTCTTCTGCTGATTCAAGAAGGACAGTTGTCAGTTTCTGGCGAAAGGATTTGCATCATACTGGTTAACTGCTTAGAGGACCAAGCCTGTCCAGTAAAATGTGGTTAGGTAAACTGACTGTGCTGGAAATGACCCAACAGGTTGACTGGGCTGTAAAAGCTTAACACAAACTAACACTACAAGAGAAACCACTTTTGTGACATATTTGCTTCTCCGCACACCACCCCATCTGGAAAACCTTCAGGGAGGAAATAATGTTAGAGTACCTGACAAAAACAATTTTAAAGTTTTCTTCTGAAAGTATGTCATTTCCTTTTAAGGGGAATGGATACACTTTCAGGGGAGGTAACTGTCAAACTGGTTTTGACTCCTTTTGAAAAGGGCTCTAATCTAAAAAATAAGAATTTGCTCCGAGTTGGAGCAATTTTTTTTTTTTTTTTTTTTTTTTTTTTTTTTTTTTTTTCTTTTTATTAGAGTAGGTCCCATTTCTGTAGGGGCATAGTGTGCAGAAAAGTAAACAGGACAAAACTTGTCTCCCATCTAAGACATAGTGGAAAAAATACAAAGTGTATCAAGTCCCCTTCAGTATTTAACCCAGTTAGAGGATAAGGCTATTTTATGTACTGTCAGTTTGTCCTACATGTACAGTACTGGCTTAAGCAAACCATATACATTTATATGACAGTTAAACGCTTACAGGGTGGCCACGCACTCGGGAAAACAGGGAAAATTGTGAAAAAAAATTCCCTGCAGGGAAAAATCAGGGAATTTGAAATTTTGCTGAAAATCAGGGAAAAATCAGGGAATTTCAAAAACTCTTATCTTTGTAAGGTCAAAATATTCAAATTTTATAGCTGTTCAGATGTGGCTACTGGTAGTTTGTTTCTGCCATATGCTTAAAATACCTGCAGATCTAATCTTACTTAAAGGTGGAGTACTTGTTTGCTGTATATTCTGACAGCATTTGAATCAGTATATGACTTCTAAAAGTAGGGGCCATTGCGATAATATTAAGGTTTTTAATCAGGGAAAATCAAATCAAATCAGGGAAAAATCAGGGAATTTGATTGCTTAAAATGTGTGGCCACCCTGTTATGCAGCAATGAAATGGCAATACCAGATTGTGTTGAAGACTGTTCCATTCACTTACTCAAGAGATAGCCTCAGAGTCCCTGTACTGAAAAAAAAATAGTAATAAAAAAAAAATATAATATGCAAAACAACCAGTATGCTATTTTAACTCAGTTATGCCTGTCATCCCATAAAAGGGGCATTGGTAAACAATGACCCAGATCAGATGCCCCAGAATGCAGCTTCTGATTAGGGTCTACACTTTGCATTAAATACATGAATATCTGTTAAAATTTAATACAACAGAACCAGGCACCCCTTTAAATTGGAAATGGAACTTTCAAAATAATGAAGTCAAAAGAATTGATCAGCCATTACTGGGTTAAAAAAAAAGGTGTGTCCTTGAGTTTTTAAATGGAATAGCCTGCAGATTGACCATCTGTCTTTCAATTTTACATACTGTTTGTGATGCCTGCTCCAGTAAGCAGGTGTGATACCGGGCTTGGTATTTCACCTACAATCACCAACCTGGCATATGCTTCCTTCTAATTTCCCTGTTTGCACACTTTGAAATCATTTTATGACCATACCTTACATTTGGTGGTCAATGGCTTTGTTATTCTTGACATAAATCAGAAGTGTCAGGGTGACTGAGTGGCTAGTGCTTCTTACTACAGATCCCAAGGTCCCAGGATCAAATCCCACTGGAGGCAGAATTCAGCTCATGACTGCACAGTGCTTCACTGCACAGAGCCTTTTATTATCATGCTTCAGTCTACTTGAAATGACCTAATATTATATTGAATAGGACATAAAACACCAAATCCAAAGAAAAAAAAGTGACATAAATCATGTTTAACTCTATCATAGCACTGACAGGCCCAGGCAACATCTTCATTTCTTCTTAAAAGTTGAGGTGATAATCGTTACATTTAGTAAGAAAAGACCTGCTTACACAGGCAAATAGAAAACTGTTGAAGCTTTAATCAGGAGTGGAGATACTGTATTATCAGTTGCATTTTGTTCACATATTCATTATTAGATTATTAAAACTCAGGGCCCAGTTGTTCAAAGCTAACGACATCGTTAGTTAACGATTCGTTAAAATTTACTTCGGTGTTTTGCAAATATGCTGAAATTTTTTGCTGAAAAAATGTGAGTAGCTTTTGCAGTCACATTTTTTCAGCAAAAAATATCAGAATACAGTGTATTGAATCCATTAAAACAGTTAACGAAATGACCTTTAACTAGCTTGTTAAGCTAACGGCGCTTTGAACAACTGGACCCAGGTTGCAGACTGATCAGGGCCTTGGACATTTGCCAGTAAATTCTGCAGTATGCCTGTTAGAATTTCTATAGCCAAAAACCAAGGTCCTGATCAGACTGGTAGTGATTTGGCTAGTCATTTTTGGCCAATACAGTAGTATTGAACAGTACTAGGTTTTGTTTTGAATCATTATCATCTTATAAATCCAAATATTTTGTGAATAATTTTATATATAGACTGACATCAAATAAATGGTTTGACGCAAAAGGGGTCATTCAAAATTGTTGCAGATGAGAGTATAATATGTTGTGTTTTTTTTTTTTTTAATTATTTTTCAAAGAAAATAAGGCTCAATGTTGCCTGTGACTGCCTAGCAGATGATTCACGTGAAATATAAATTTTGAGCTTTTCTGAAAAATAGAAAATCAGGACCCAGTTGTTCAAAACTTACGATGTCATTAGTTACCGTATAGTTAAAACTTTGATCATTAAATATGGCAAATACTCCTATATTTTTGCTGAAAAAATGTGAGTAGCTTTTGCATTTGCAGGTATGCAAAAGCTACTCACATTTTTTCAGCAAAACTACCTGTGAATTAGATATTGTACTTACTATAACAGTTAATATTTGACCACTTACCAGCTGGTTAAGCTAATCATGCTTTGAACAACTGGGCCCAGAATGCCATCTGCTGCTGGTGTGGCTGACAATTTAAGGGCCGGTTTTGTGTTCACAACATGCACCATATGTAGACGGGTACAAGTAGTTTATTGTATGTTAGCTGCTCCTTAAGAAATTGTGTTCAAGTGTATGTGGGAGGAAATTACTCAAGTGAACCAGGATCTTGCTCAGTCCCAGCAGGGCATACACTGTTTCTTAGTACATGTATATATATAGTTCCAATATGTACATAGAGAAGGTAGATCCTGATTAGACAGCAAGGCAGATTTGGGCTTTTATGTAAAGCAGAGTGCGTTGGGGCGCAACATTTCCTACAAGTTTGTATGTGCACCCAGTGAAGACAAATCAGCCTACACATGTGCAGGCTGATCTGAGTCTTCATGGGGTGTACATGCAGTCTTGTTGCAAGTGCTTTGCCTCGACTCATATTAGTCTTGTCAGTGTGGTCAGGGTCTACACACATTTTATACTGTAGTGTATGTTAGGACTGTGTATTTAATGCAACCAGGGTAGAGTTGATCAGATGCCACATTCTGTGGCATCTGATCTGGATCTGCACTGTTTGCCAATTACCCTTTTAATTGTTTACGGAATAAAATGGGTTAACTCCATACCATCATAATGGTAAAGTTTGAACATGTTTCCAGAATAAAATGGGTTAACTCCTTACCATCATAATGGTAAAGTTTGAACATGTTTCCAGAATAAAATGGGTTAACTCCTTACCATTGTCGTAGTAAAGTTTGAACATGTTTCCAGAATAAAATGGGTTAACTCCTTACGTCATCATGGTAAAGTTTGAACATATCCATTTTACTACATGTTGATCCATCTAAAATCTTGACATTGAATCAATGTTGAATTGATGTTGTTTCAATGTTTTGTGCCTGCTGGGTGGATGAATTATAACAAACAGTGTATACAGCATACTTTGCTATATGATCTGGGCCTGCATTACTGAAGTCTGTCCCAGTACTTAGAGCAAATATCGAGGGTTGAGCGCAAGACTGGCGTAAGTCAGATGGTTGTTTTTCCCCAAACCTAATCTCCTCACCATGAAGGCGTTATGAAGATTACAACATTTTTTTCTGTAAACAATGAAAATTTAGGTGCCATTGCTCATATGAGCAATGGCACCTAAATTTGCATTGTTTACAAAGGGGTCCAAGTTGCCCCTAAACAAGGGTTTCAAAAACATGTTTGAGTTACCATAGTCTTGCGCTCAACCCTCGATATGGTATTTTATGACAAGGTATCACTTTACTGTCATGGATCATGTTGAAAATTGGAATTTATACTGGACAGCATAAAAAACTACACATTGTAATTTCTAGATGCAGGCAAATGTTTCACAAGAAAAAAAATTTCTTTCATTTAGGGCCATTTTGTTTTGTGAAAATTTTGAGTTCAGAAACGAATATCACATACACTGTAGTAAGTTTTTAACCAACTGCAAAACCACACTTGGGGAATCAGTATATTTAGTTCCTAATTTTTTCTAATACATTTACTAGAAAATATGTTCATTTTGCATATGTGATACCAACATTGCTTTCAAGCACATATCACTCTTGTGGAGTGCAAAAAGTGTGATAATGGGTCACGTGAGTGATACGGCCTTTTTACCTAAGCAAAAAACCCATATCACCTGGTCATGTGGTGATACAGCTTTTTTGCCCGGTCAAAAACCCATATCCCCACATTCAGAGCACTTAGAGATCTTGCAAATAGGCAGGCTTGTCAGAAAGAAAAATGTATGATAAATAGATTATGATATGGCAATTTTCATATCATACCCTGTATCAACCCTCGACCCATATCAGCCCTCAAGCCTTCGGCCCTTGGTCTGATATGGGTTTTTCGGGTTGATAAGGAGTATGATATGAAAAATGCCATATAATAATCTCCATTTATCAGTGCAAAGAAGTTTGCCTTTTAATGCTGTTCAGTATATAAAACATGTTTTTTGCAATTAAACTATTTTGGAAGTTTAGTTATTGTCTTATGGTTATTTCCAACCTCAAATTCAAAGCGTCCGAGTTGCCTAGTGATTTGAGCTTACTTAGGATCACAAGGTTTTGTGTTTAAATCCCACTGGAGGCAGAATTCATATAATGACTGTACAACGCTTCATTGCACAGAGCCTTTTATTATTACCCTTCCATTGTCTTGATATATGACTTGCATAATATTGAAAGGGACGTAAACACCAAGCCATCAGTATAACTTCAATTTTAAATGTTAATTAAAACTTTACAAGTTAATTATGATGGTTATCTTGGCCCAGTTGTTCAAAGCATCGTTAGCTTAACAAGCTTGTTTATAACAAAAAAGTTAACTGTTGTAGCTAAGGTATTTTCAAATACATTGATATTTTTGCTGCGAAAATGTGAGCAGCTTTTGCAATAACATTTTCAGCAAAACATCAATGTATTTACCATATTTCAAGATAGAAATTTTAACATGACTTAGCTAACAACTTTGTTAAGTTTTGAACAACTGGGCTCAGATTTTCTGTCTGTACTCTTAAGATACCTGTTGCTCAGACTGGTTCCTGATGGATTCAGTGCCATCTACTGCTAGTTTCTTGTTAACTCAACTGAGCTAAAAGCTAGAGTGATTACTTTCCATCTGACTGTTCACATTTTTAAATCACTAATGTTTATACCCCGCCACACGACAGTGGCAGGGTATTATGGTTTCACGTTTGGACGTCCGTGTGTCTGTCTGTCAGTCTTGCGTCCATCTGTCCGTATTTTGTTTCCGGATGATAACTTGGGAGATCTGGTTTGGGACTGCTGATGGGCAAATTTCGTCAAATTTTGACGGAGTTATCTGCCCAAGACATACTTTCGTTTCTGGACAATAACTTGAGTAAATGGATTTTAACCAAACTTGGTACATGCATTGATATGGAGGAGATCTGGTTTGGGATTGCTAATGGGCAAAATTTCACCAATGTTTGACAGAGTTATCTGCCCATGACATGATAATGGCGGGGTATTATAGTTGAACGTTTTTATTGATAAATTCTATATGGAGTCTCCTTGGGTCAGGGTAAAGAAAGCTTACTAAATTGGTCATTGATCAAGATGCCCATCATGCCCATATCGAGGGTTGAGCGCAAGACTGGCGTAAGTCAGATGGTTGTTTTTCCCCAAACCTAATCTCACCATGAAGGCGTTATGAAGATTACAACATTTCTTTCTGTAAACAATGAAAATTTAGGTGCCATTGCTCGTATGAGCAATGGCACCTAAATTTTCATTGTTTACAAAGGGGTCCAAGTTGCCCCTAAACAAGGGTTTCAAAAATATGAGTTACCATAGTCTTGCGCTCAACCCTTGATATATGGTAAATGCCTAAAAAAAAACTTCTCCAAAAGCAAGAATGCTTTGATGCTGAACCCTTGAGATCTACCAAAATTGGAAGCACTGGGTAGCTGACTGGTTAGTGCTGTGACTTCTTATCACAAGGTCCCGGATACAAATTCCACTTGAGGGGAGTTCAAGTCATGACTGCACTTCACTATACAGTGCCATTCATTATCACCCCTTTGTCATCTTGATCAGACTAAAATGATGCTGAAAGATATATAAAATACCAAGGCCCAGTTCAAAGCGTCGTTAGCTTAACGAGCTTGTTAGTGGTCAAAATGTTAACTGTTCTAGCAAGTACAGTATCTAATTCAGTTATTTTTGCTGAAAAATTTGAGTAGCTTTGCAATGCAATAGCTACTCACATTTTTTCAGCAAAACTATTGGCGAATATGCCATATTTAATGATCAAAATTTTAGCGATATGTTAATTAATGACATCGTTAGTTTTGAACAACTGGGCCCTGATCATTATCATTATCATCTACCAAAATTGCTAAAATCATGATCCGAACTTGACCTATTTATGGCAAGGTTAACTTTCCTTCCCAACACATTTATATGGGGATATGTTGAAAAAACAGTTCCTCAGAATTTATTAAAAACTAATGGTTGAAAGAAATAATGTTCGATCAAAGTAGCAAAATCCTTGTAAAATTCAAAATTTTGTCTTCCATGGGGTTATCTGCCCTTGTCCCTGGGCTATATACATGTACAAAATTGTACAGTTATTTTAAGTTCTCTGAAACTGAATTTCATGTGGCGCCTTCTCTTGAAGAGGTATTTAGTTTGCTTAAATGGTCCTGCTCCATTGACCAAGATGGCCACCAGGCCCATATACATGTATAGTAAAACCTTTAAATCTTCTCTGGAACCAAGAAGCCTTGAGGCTGAATCTTGGTATGTAGCATTGGGGATGTTGACCATTGACTATTTGTTTGGTGAGGTCTAATTTCTTCTCTATACATTTGCATGGGGAAAATGTTGGAAATCATTTTCTAGAAAAGTATTAAAGACTAATGGGTGAAACGTACAATACAATGAACCCTTGTTACAACGACAGCGTTTGTTCCCAAACATGTTGCCACTTAAATGAACTTGCCGTTGTAAAGAATCCGTAATGGACAAAATGATATATAAAAGACTTTTTTTTTTTTTTTTTTTTTTTTTTTTCTTATTTCCTCATAGAACATAACTATGTTTTTTGAGCTGATTCTAACTAATATCCAAAACATGTTGCTTGAAGTTTTAATGCAATATCTTTGCATAATTTCTCATTACCTGTCACCTCTTGAGGGAAGGTTTCATGACATTCAAATTGTCATTATAACGAATTTTGTCGTATCCAGTGTCAGTATAAAGAGGGAATATAATTGAAGTAGCAAACCCTTTAGTTACAATCAAAATTTTATCCCTCAAGCTATATATATATATATGAAATCACAAAATCTCTGAAGCCACTTGGCCATTTTTCACCAAATTTCTGTGGAAGAGGAATTGCAAATTTGTTGAATAAAATAGACATGCTCCATTGACAAAGATGGCTAATTAAAATCATATCTAGATCAACTATAGAGGGTTACCATTGAATACCTTTTGGATTGACCAATCAGCAAGTCACTAGAAAATTTAGAAAGTAAAATTGTTTGAATGTATCCGATTCACATTTTGCTATATTTAAACAATACGCAAGTTTCTAACCAATCAAGAAACAAAATGGTGATGCCATTACCTTAGAAAATGAGGACAATCTAAAGTGTGTTCAGGAAAGTTGGAGTGAAAGGTCAAAACACCACCAGCAGCTTATTTTTGACCTTGATAAAGAAACAAGATTGTGTCAGCATACATTCATGTCTGAATGAAAGAAAACCAGTCGATAATGCAGCTATTTAAAACAAAATGGGCAATTTTAGCTCTTCTGAGCTGAAGGCTCAGGATGAGCTATTGTGATCACTTATCGTCCGTCCACCTTTGAACGACTTCTGCTCTGACCCCTTGGGCCAATTTTCTTCAAACTTCAATTGGAGCCTTCTGTTAAAGGATTGAAAATTTGTACAAATGGTCACGGTCCATTAATCAAGATGGCCGCCATATATAATCTTAAAAATCTTCTCCAGAACCAAGAAAGCTTCAAGGCTGAATCTTGGTATATAGCATCATGAACTCAAGGTCTACCAAGCTTGTTCAAATGATGACCATAGGTTGACCTTTGACCTTTTTACACCAAAGTCAAATTTGCATACCCATGCATTTGTATGGGGAAAATGTTGAAAAGTCATTTTCTCAAACTTTATCAAAGACGAATGGCTGAAACTTATGAGTGATTAAAGTAGTAAAACATTTTAGTTATAATCAAAATTTTGTCCCCGGGGTTTATCTGCCCTTTCCCCAGGGCTATATACATGTATAAAATTGTGTAATTTATAAATGTCTTCTCTGAAACCTCTTGAACAATTTTCACCATATTTCACAAAGGGCCTTCTGTCAAAAGGGCATTGCCAATTTGACTAAATAGTTCCGCACCATGGAACAAGATGGCTGCCATGTCCATATATGGTAAAAAACACTTAAAAATCTTCTCCAGAACCAAAATGCTTTGGGGCTGAATCTTGGTATATAGCATCAAGGTCTACCAAGTTTGTTCCAATGAAGACTGTAAGTATACCTTTGACCTTTTTACGGCATTTTTATGGGGAAAATATTGAAGTCATTTTCTCAAAATGTATTAAAGACTAATGACTGAAATTTACAATGTGTGATCAAAGTAGTAAAACATCTTAGTTATAATCAAAATTTTGTCCCCCAAGGCTATCTGCCCTTGCCCCTAGGCTATATACATGTATAAAATTGTGTAATTTTTGAATGCCTTCTCTGAAACTGCTTGAGCAATTTTCACCAGATTTCACATGTGGCATTGTCGAAAGGGTATTGCCAATTTGTTCAAATGGTTCAGTACCATTGAACAAGATGGCCGCCATGTGCATATACGGTAAAAACTTAAATCTTCTCCAGAACCGAGAAAGCTTTGGGGCTGAAGCTTGGTGTATAGCATTGCTGTCTCAAACATTACCAAGTTTGTTCAAATGATGATCGTATGTTGGCCTTTGACCTTTTTGCGGCAAGGTCAAATTTGCATCTCTGTAGATTTGTATGGGGTAAAAGTTGAAAAATTGTTTTCAATATGCATTTAAGACTAATTTGGCCCTAGACACGTTAGTATTATCATTTCCGGATGATAACGAGTAAATATCAAATACCAAACTTGGTATGTGCATTGCTATTGTAGATCTGGTTCAGAATTGCTTATGGGCAAATTTCATTAATTTTTGACATTTACCTGCCGAAACACATCTATATTTTCGTTTCTGGACAATAACTTAATTCTCAACGGATTTTCACCCAACTTAATATGTGCATCAATATTGTGGAACTCTGGTTTGGGGTTGCTATTGGGTACAGTTCATCAATTTTTGACAGTTATCTCTGCATTACATGATAATACAATATAATCGTTTTGTTGTTTTTATTTACAAATCATTAGTACCTCTAGCAGGGATGAGTATTTTTTTCTTTTCAGAGTATTTCCCCTTTTTTCACTGGCTGAAATAAAAAGTCCAATATGTTGAAATTTGATGTCTTTTGATGGGGGTATGGGGGATTTCCTCTTTTTTATATGGCTTTTTTTTTTCTTTTCTTTTTTTCTTGACTTGAACTATACAGTATCTCGTCTTATTGAAATCCTGTTCTCACCCCTGCTCTAGTTCATACTCAAAATGCCCTTTATTGTGCTTTGGGCTTTTCCATACATCACGCTTTTCTCGTAAGCAAAATATCTAAGGAACCACTTGAGTTAGGCTCATGAAATTTTGTAAGCAGTTTGGAACCAATGTGTAGATGACCTGATTAAATTTTGGTGAACTTTGGATTACTTTTGTCAGAGTTATGCCCCTTTTCAACTTTGGCATTTTGTATCGACTAGTATTGTGGGGTATAGTGTTTTACAAACACATTTCTAGTTAAGTATCAAACCTTGTGACACACAGAATTTGGGAAAGTGCACAGACTAATGCATGCACAGACATGCAACTGGTCCAATATAACTGAACTGGTCAAATATAACAACTGGTCCTATATAACTGAATGATCTAATATAACTTAACACTTACCATGCTATGAGCAAATTTTTGCAGAGACAATCTGATGACATTTTTTCTGATTTTTCCTAGAAAATAGGATCTGACACTTCATGCAAATTGTCCATCTCCATAGAATCAAATCCCATTCTCTAGGAAAAATAGAAAACTATTTCAAAATGTTGTCTGCTGAAATTTTTATTCAGCATGCAAAGTGTTAAAGCATCAAGCAAAATTTGTTGCACACAATATTCTAATTGTTATCAGTTGGAGTCGTTTTTTGTTTTGTTTTTTTTTCAAAGAAAGTAAGTCATGACAATTCATGTGAATCATCTACCCAGCAGACAATTCACATGAAATGTAAACTTGTTTTCTTTGAAAAAAATGTGTCAAAACATGGTATGCTGCAGTTGAGACTGATGCACCAAGGGTTAAATATTGTTGAAAGAACCATAAAACCCCAGAGAATCACCACTTCTCAGTACAAGTTTTTTTCTTTCGTTTTTTTTCTCATATTGTTGGCTGCAAAATACAACAAAAATAATAGTTATGTTCAAAATTTATTTCAGTTCAAAAAACAAAATAGATCAACAAGTTTTTAGTACAATAACAAAGCTGACCAGGCCATCTTAAAGGGGACTTTATATCCTGCTATTCACTAGCTTCTAAACAGCCAACACCTGACATTTTAGTGAAATTTCTAGGAGACCGACATCTGAAGTTTACAAATAACTCAAGATATCTTCCCTACAAACACAGCCTGAGAATTGTTTATATACTAAAATGAACAGGGCCCAGTTGTTCAAAACTAACGATGTCGTTAGTTAACGATTCGTTAAAATTTACATCGAGTGATATGCAAATATACTGAAATGTTTTGCTGAAAATTTTTTCAGCAAAAAATATCAGAATATTATATATTGAATCTGCTAAAACAGTTAACGAAATGACCCTTAACGAGCTCGTTAAGCTAACGACGCTTTGAACAATTGGGCCCTGATATTTTTTTCTGATTTCTGCACATAAATGCGGGTACTCATTAGATTTTTTTTTTTTCTACTTAACCATCCACAGACACTATTTTAAGGATCACATATGCAACAGATTTTTGTTCTTCCAATAATAATATAATGCATAGATTGAGTACCCACAACAGGTTTTCATGGAGAAATGAGGAAAATTACCAATACATTCTGGTTTAAAAAGTGCCTTGCCTGGAGGTGTATAAAGTATATCAAAGATGCACTATCATTCCACTAGCTACACTAGCATGTGGCCCTGACCTAGCTTCCAAACTTTCGTTAGAAGCACCTTAGCCTTGAAGTTCTAATGAATACCGTACCCACATTTGTTTTGTAGAGAATCAAGAAATATGTTTATCATCTTGGTTAGTTCCATAGATATATTATGATGAAAAATTTCAAATTAAAAATACCATATTAACCTCAAGTATTGGGGCAGGTCTAAGCAAACTGTAGATCCAGATCAGATGCCACAGAATGCAGCTTCTCATCAGGGTCTACACTGTTTGCTACTCCTGGGCCCAGTTGTTCAAAGCCAACGACGTCGTTAGTTAACGATTCATTAAAATTTTAATCGAGTGATACGCAAATATGTGGAAATTTTTTGCTGAAAAAATGTGAGTAGCTTTTGCAGTGCAAAAGCTACTCACATATTTTCAGCAAAAAAATATCAGAATATTGTATACTGAATCCGCTAAAACAGTTAACAAAATGACCCTTAACGAGCTCGTTAAGCTAACGACGCTTTGAACAACTGGGCCCTGTTTGTTTAGATACATCAGCAGGTACAAAACATTTGTTCAGATTTTAGATTTAACTCTTTCGGTGCCAAATTTCAGATGACATCTGTCGTCTGCTTTTTCTTTTTTTAACAAACTATTGCTTGAAAAGAAGTTTATACGAGGGTCCTGCAAAAAGTTCTGTCACTAATAAGCTTCCTTAGTTTGTATCCCAGGTATATTTTAAAATGCTTCACTGCACTTGAATAGCTAATGATAGCTGTTTATTTCGTGCAAATTGCTTTCCAACTGACCAAGTTATTTCAAACTGAAATAGATGCAGTCATATACACTGACCAATTTACTTGTTACATTGGAACATGGACCAGAAGACTGAAATTCCTAGCAACGTTTTACATGACAACGCCTCCTCTCATAGTGTGAGGTTGTTATGTCTTTTTTGGCTTCTGAAAAGGTGAAAGTTTTAAACCAGCCACCTTATTCACGTGACCTGAGTCCCTGTGACTTCTTTTTATTTCCAAGGCTTAAGAAAATGCTTTCTGGAAATAAGTATATGTCTAGAAGTTCTCTTGGCAGCTATTTATCAGTGTCTCCAACAGATACCAAAAGAAGACTATTTATCTGCTTTTCGCGACTGGGTAAGAAGGTTACAAAAGTGTGTTTCAGTAAAGGGGGAATACTTTGAAGGTTTGTAATAAAAATGTTTGATAAAATGTAGCACTGAAGTAATCCGAACCCAGTGACAAAACTTTTTGCGGGATCCTCGTATGGAAAGTTGAAAGACAATGTCAAACAGCGTAGATCCAGATGAGACAACTCATATGAGCCGTCTCCTCTGGATCTATGCTGTTTGCAAAAGCCTATTATTATCGGCATTGAAAGAGTAAAAAGGACAAGTATGGGAAGGAACAATTGTGTGTCCATATATTTACAGTAAATATGGTATGTATATATCCTGAAAACTAAACACTCTGGGTAAACTTTTCAGCAGACGACATACTGAAATAATACTTTTCATATTGTCAACAGAAAACAGGTTTATTTTACACAAATTGTCTGGAGACAATTTGCATGAAATGTCAAATTCTGTTTTCTGGGAGAAATATGAAAAATATCAATTTGTCGTCTGCTGAATTAGCCCAGAGAGTGGTAAAGGTGTATTATCCCCATATCTGGACCCGTGCCGCTGCTACAGAAGCAACTGGGTGAAGTTTTGTTCATATAATTATTCAAGCACAAATTAATGCTTAGCATGATGGGAAAAAAATTCAGCAGACATTTTGAAATATTTTTCAGAAAATAAGGTTTGACATTTCAAACAAATGGTCTCCTGAGAAAATAATTCACATGTAATATCAACCCTTATTTTCTGGGAAAAAATAAGAAAACTACATGTATTACCAAATTGTTGTCTGATGAATTAACCCAGAAAGTGGTAAAGGTTGATTCTGTAAGTTGATGGAAGCTAACCCACTGTAGTCAGGAGACCCGTAAAAGGGTCATTGGCAAACAGTGCAGACCCAGATCAGACGCTGCAGAACGCGATGTCTGATCACGGTCTCAACTGTTTGCAAATAGTTTAGCCATTTTTCTCTAGGAATATGTAAATTTCACAGCCGGATGTACCTAAAATTAAAATTGGGAGTCTTCCAATATATTGTGTGGGAGAGTCTATTCAGTCTACAATGGGCTAATGCCCACAGCAAAGGCTAAGCCAGCTTCAGTACACAGCCAGACCAGGGTCTTCACCAATTTGAATATCTAACCATCTAGAATGATTACCAGATGATCAAAGATGCTATTCACTGGGCTTCAAGACATTTTGTATCATCATTTATGGCAAGAGGAATTTTATTAAACAGCACATTATGTAAAAAAAAAAAAAATATATATCTAACCATCTTAGATGAGATGGCAGAAGTACAGAAAAAGCACAAATCAAATCTGAGACAGCTAAAAAGGAGAGAAGTCTCAACAAAAAAAGAAAAAAAACAGACTGGTCTGTCACTGGAATTATACCGTATGGTAGACACAAAAACACCAGACCAAATTAACCTTAAACTGCTAAGCAAAATTCCAGCAGACAACATTCTAGTTTTGTTTTTTTTTTATCAGAGCAAAAAAAAGGACATTTCGTGTGAATCATCTGCCAAAGAGAAAAGACATTATGTGAATCATCTGACATGCAGATGATTCACATGAAATGTCTAAAATAAGATGACATCTCTTGTGAACTGTCTATCTAGCAGACAGTTCATGTGAAATGTCATATTTTCTCTGAAAAAGACAAAAAAAAAAAGTAAAAAAAAAAATCAAAATGCCTTCTGTTGCTGCTATGATTAGCAGTTTAAGAGATAATATATTTACCTTAAGTATTCAGTGAGACAGGCCTCAGTTTACAGTGTAGACCCAGAGCAGAGTGTGCAGAACAGGGGGTCTGATCAAGATCTTTACTATCTGTCACTCATTCACTAGTTTTTAAACCAGTCTACAGGTAATAAAATGGAGTTACTCAAATTCTATGACATGTTAGGTGAAGATTTGAGCTGTTTAAATATTTAGGTAAATATGGTTCATGAATTTCCTCATGAACCCCTGGTTCATGAACCAGGTTTCTTGTGTGTATAGGCTGACTGAAGTCTCTGTTCTTCATATGCCACACCATACCATTCACAATTTTATCTTCAAGGTGTATGTGGACAGTAAGGGCCCAGATCAGCCTGCACATCTGTGCTGTCTTACCATAGCCTATTTTTTGAGTGCTTACAGAATTATCAATGGTAGGCAAAAGGCTCTGAATTGACTGCAAATGCACAGGATGATCTGAATGTGCATTTAACCCTTGTCCTGCTGAATAAATTAAGATGACAAGCTCGCATCTAATTTTCAGCCAATCAGATTACTTGATTGGGATTGTTGCTATAAATTCACATACTTAATGGCAAACAGTGCAGATCCAGATCAGTTGGTTTCTTCAGAAGCCAAACTGATCTGGATCTACACTGTATGCAAAGGCAGAGAATATCGGGATTCAGTTGGAAAAGGGTTAAAATGAACTCAAAGATTGCCTTTGCTTCGCATGACTTATACAGGGCTTTTTTCATGACATGGTACCTATATACGTACTGTATTTACCTTAATGCTTAGCACTCGGTAAAATTTTCAGCAGACAACATTTTGAAACATTTTTCTTATTTTTCCCAGGAAACAGGATTTGACATTTCATGCAAAATGTCTTCATTGGAGACAATTTGCATAAAATGCCAAACCCTGTTTTCTGGGAAAATATATATATATATATATTTTTTCTGGGAAAAATGGCATCAATTTGTCACCTTCTGAATTTGCCCAGAGGTATGTGTATTCAGATACCTTAATTAACCATTGTGCTGCTGAACCCGGATATATCCTGCTTTTGCACACAGCTTAGGTCCAGATCAGCTGGCTTCTTCAAAGCCAACTGATCTGGATCTGCACTGTTTGTCATTAAGTATGTGAATTTATATCAACAATCTGAATCAAGTAATCTCATTGGCTGAAAATTAGAAATGGGTGTGGCATTTTAATTTATTCAAAATGACAAGGGTTAACTCCTTACCATACATAAAATTTTTATGTCCATTTAGCTCCTTGCTCATGCATCTTAAATTGTTGGATGAATGGCAAACAGCATAGACCCTGATCAGCTGCCACATTCTATTTGTTCCAGCTTGTCTGTCTAAATACTTCAGGTACATGTGATGCGCAATGCAGGAAAGGGCACTGATGCAAATTGTGGACAATGCAGGCCCTGATCAGCCTGCCCAAATGGGCAGGCTGATCTGGGCCTTCATTATCCACTAAGAGAATCAATGGATACTGCAGTATATGTCAACAGAGAATGCCCAGATGAGACTGCATGGATGTTGACGCTCATCTGTCCCTTATTTGTTCACATACCGCATAAGGGCCTTTTTCCCACATTTCACATAATATGATACCACCATATTGTATAACATTACCTTTTCTTGGCTGGCAAGATAACTTATCAAAGGTGAATAAACAAAAGGTCATTTTCATGCTATATTTAGAACATATGAACCATAGATTACAGGTCATCATTTAGCATGCTGAGTAAAGATTTCAGCAGACGACAGTTTGAAATAATTTCCTATTTTTCCCAGAAAATAGGCTTTGACATTTCATGCAAATTGTTTCCACAGGAAATAATTTGCATGGAATGCCAAAGCCTATTTTCTGGGAAAAATAAAAAATATCAATTTATCATCTGTTGAACTTGCCCAGAGTATTATAAAGATTACGAGCATATCACCCATAGTGTACCAAGCTCCAGATGAACACAACATTCAACATGAAAAAAAGGGCCCTTACCACATTGTGTACACACACAATGATGGCTCAGATTAACATGCACATCCTTGCAGTCTGATCAGGGCCTTTGCTGTCACAATGATGGCTCAGGCCCCTAGGTTATAAAACTTTTTTCATGCCTAACTCAGCTGATCATAAAAATTTCTCTGCTAATAAATATGTTGGCATTTTCATGTTTATTAGCAGAGAAATTTTCATGCGTAGCTATGTTTAGCAAGAAAGAATTTGCAATTGTTAGTAATTTGAGATTTACTGAGCAAATTTCATGCTCAGCTGAGTCAATATGCACATCCTTGCAGTCTGATCAGGGCCTTTGCTGTCCCAATATACCGTATTTACCCTAAATATTCAAACATATCAACACCTTACCATATTTGTCCATATATTCGAACAAGTCCATTTTACTACCTGTTGGTGTGTCTAAAAGCTGCAGGATGAATAACAAACAATGCAGATTCTGTGTCATACACTACAACCTCTTTATAACACGATTTGTTATAACACGGTTTTGGATATAACACGGTTCAAAGATGGATCCCAAAAATGTATAGGTTATATTGAAAAATGACCATAAATGGTCATTTTTCAACATCCCAAAAATGTATAGTTTATATTGAAAAATGACCATAAATGGTCATTTTTCAATATAATCTATACATTTTTGTTTGGATATAATTCGGTTGTTTAACTAATATGGTTTATGCTATGGACCCCAACAATAGTTTTATAAAGAAGTTGTGGTGTATTTTGCTCAGGCCCCTTCATCCAAATACTTAGGGTAAGCCCAGTAGTCTACAGTATCAAATGAATCTGTAAACAGACAATAAAAGCTGTAAATGGAGTTAGATTTTTATTGCCCAGTTGAAAGGAGCCTGGCACACCTTAGACAAATAAGGCATTAAATATATCGAACAGGCTGGTTACACAGTTAATTCAAGGCTTATCCATGCCTATGAATTCATGAATAAAGTTTTCAAACCGCCAAACTATACTTAAACAGAACACTAACATGTTTACATACCATGTTTTAGAGAAAGAATCCATGTGTCAATGCATGTTTAAACACACAAATCCTCCAATGCATGTTTCAAGTAATAAATAGCAAATTTTCTGATTGGTTTATATATACAATCTAATTTTGACGATACACTGATTTTCAGAAAGAAAGAAAAAATGTCTGGAAGTAATAAATAGACAATTTCTGATTGGTTTCTATATACAATCTAATTTGAAGTTACACTGATTTTTTGAGAAAAAACAATAAATAGAGAATTTCGTATTGGTATCTATGTACAATCAAATTTAATGTTACACTGATTTTTGAAAAAGAAACATTTCAAAGATAATAAATAAAGAATTTCTGATTAGGTTGTATGTACATCACAATTTAATGTCACATTGATCCTGACAAAAGTAAGTATAAAAGATGACTTTCCTGGTTTGCTTATAAGTACCATAAGTCAGCTGCAATGTTGTGCCATGGTTAACCCATTTGACTGATATCCCATAAAATGGATTCTGGCAAACAATGTAGATCATGATCAAATGCTACAGAGTGGTATCTGATCATGGTCTGCACTGTTTAACAGTGAATTACATAAGAAATGACAGTATTAAAAAAAAAAAAAAAGCCCTTAAACCCCTAAAGCACAAAGCACAACTACAGCAGATGACACATTTGTTTTCAGAGAAAATAAGACTTGGCATTTCATGTTAATCAGATGATTCACATGAAATGCCAAGTCATTTTCTCTGAGCAGATGATTTACATGAAATGCCAAGACTTATTTTCTCTTAAAAAAATCAGTTTGTCATCTGCTAGAGTTGTGATTAATGCTGTAAGAGTTATACACAAAAAGTCTTATTTTCTCTGAGCAGATGATTCACATGAAATGCCAAGTCTTATTTTCTCTGAAAGAAAAAAAATTCAAATTGTCATCTGCTAAAGTTGTGATTAATGATGTAAGAGTTATATACAGAATGGATTAGTCCAGCCTCTGAAATGGAAGAGTTCATTTGGTATAAATGGGTTTAATTCATATGGCAAATTGGCAGTCTGATCAGAGTTTTCACAATTCACCTGTACAAGCAGACTGCTGTGTAAATTCTGCTGGTGGACAGAAAATCCCATGATCAGTCTTTGCAAATATATGGGCTGATTTGGATTTTTCACCTTTTGCATGTGCATTATTTTCTAAGTTATAGTGTTAAACTTTCCATTCTCTGGGAAAATGCAGCAGATGACATTTTGAAGTAGTTTTCTTATTTTATCTAGAAAATAGGATCAGACATTTCATGCAAACTGTCTCCTAAGAAGACAATTTGCATGAAATGTCAAATCCTATTTTCTAGAAATCAGAAAAATATTTCAAAATGTTGTCTGCTGAAATTTTTATCCACAATGTAAATCAAAAACAAATTCAAAAATAAAGGTTTTTCTTAATGTTTATAAATGCATCTGAATTTACTGGTAATAATATATTACTGATTGAAAAAATGACCACAAACACCTCATATTCCATTTTTTTCTGCGTAGCTTACATTGACAGAAAAATACATGTGTTGGACTAAATATATACATATACATTTGATGAATTATACAGAAATGTTTAACTTTTATGAGATTTGTTCATTTATATTTTTTTGTTTTTCTTTTTGCGTGTATTTTGCCATTTTTTCAGCTATCCATACACTTGTTGCATATCAATATGAAGTGAGCGATATACACGTATGATGAATATAAGAAAGCCCAAATTGTTGACTTATACAATTAACACACTATATGGGCCATGCTATGCGAAGAAGTGCCTTCAAACATGCGCAAATTGAGTAGATTCACATATTCCTGCACATGCACAGCCTCATCTGGGCATTTGCTTTCCAATGCTACATTCTATAGTGTCAATTGATTCTGGCAATGGACAGCGAAGGCCCTGATCAGACTGCGTGGATGCACAGGCTGAGCTCGGCCTTTGCTCTCTGCATATGCCCGAAGACACTTTTTCAAATGGAATGGCCCAAAGAAGGACATGCAAATAATATACAAAAGCAAGGCACAGACCAGAGCCCAGTTGTTCAAAGCATCGTTAGCTTAACAAGCTCTTTAGTGGTCAAAATGTTAACTGTTCTAGTAAGTACAATGTCTAATTCACAGATATTTTTGCTGAAAAAATGTGAGTAGCTTTTGCAAAAGCTATTCACATTTTTTCAGCAAAAATAACAATAGTGTATATGCCATATTTAATGATCAAAGTTTTAACAATATGTTAACTAACGACATCCTTAGTTTTGAACAACTGGGCCCAGTTTTTAAACCTATGCAGTCTAATCAGGTCTAGATATTTTTCTTATTTCTCCATAACCTCCACCCCCACCCCCCCCCCCCCCCACCCCACCCCACCCCCTGTTCGTTGTGGGTACTCATTAAAAACACTTCAGCAAAGTGTTTCTAATGAGTACCCACAACATATGTTTTTAAGGAGAACTGGCAAAAATTATCCCAGAATTATCGTCATATATGCCGCCTTTACAAGTCCTCTGATTACAGTAAATATCCTAAAATTCTGAACACTTTATTCCACACATTTTTGGAATAAATTTTGCATTTTATGCACTTGTTTCTTAAAATGCTTTGTGGAATGGCAAACAGTGCAGACCCAGATCAGACCGCTCCTTCAGGGGCAGTCTGATCTGGGTCTGCACTGTTTGCATATGCCATTTGTCAGAACTTTTGGTGTATGAAATTTTAGGACATTTACTGTATCATAGGTTTTCTCTCTACCTTACTCACCCTAAATGTTCAGACATCTTACCTCCTTATCATACTAGTTCTCAACTTTGAACAATTCCATTTAAATACATGTTGGTGTGTATAAAAATTGCTGGATACGTGGCAAACAGTGTAGACACAGATCAAATGATACATTCTGTGGCATCTGATCTTGGTCTTCACTGTTTGCTCTAGCCTCAAGGTTATAAACATTTTTTCATGCTCAACTGAGTTGAGCATGAAATTTTTCATGCTAATAATTTCAAATTGCTAACCATTGTAAATTATTTCTTGCTAAACATAGCTGAGCATGAAATTTTTCTGCTAATAAATATGAAAATGCCAACTATTGTTGGCATTTTCATATTTATTAGCGGAGAAAATTTCATGCTCAGCTGAGCTGAGCATGAAGAAAGTTTTATAACCTCAGGGTCTGGCCTGTCTGTTCTAATACTAAGGGCAAATGGTACCCTGGTTTATCACAATTGCATTGTTGGATATAAACTGTTACTTCAAAGACTTTTACCGATATTTACTGAATTATTTACTTCATAGCTTTTACTAATATTTACATCTTTTCTGTACAAAATAAAAAAAACAACAAAGCTTTATCCCACAGTATGCATATCATAAAACTACAGAAAACAAATTTCAAATAGTTTTTGTATTTCTCCATGAAAACTTATGTTGTGAGTACTCATTAGAAGTCCCAAGATGTACTTCTAATGAGTACCCACAACATGTTTTCAGGGATAAATAAGAATAATAGTTACGTTACCCCCTCTTAAATAGAGCTTATATATAAATTTCATGATAACAGGCCAACATTTCATATGAATAGTCTATATTTTCTCAGAAAAATAAAAATATTTAGCAATCTGTATTCTAATATTTCAGCATTTCATATCACTAAATTTCAGAAAAAGATCTAGATGAAACACAAATAGGAAATGATTTTGTTCTTGACCTAGGTGATAGTGCACTGTGATCCATAGCTGTGATTTGATGACATCATTCAGCCAAACATTTTATGCTGATCCCTCTTAGAATGCTGCAGCAACAATTAGTAAACTACAGTTTTCTTATTTTAATCTTTCTTACTGTTTTTTCTGGAAAAAATGCTTGGTTTATTTGATTTAAATCAAATAAACCAAGCATTTTTTCCAGAAAAAACAGTAAGAAAAAAAACAGATCTGCAAGTCGAGAAAATGTATTTTCTGATGTCCACCTAGTCAAAACTCAAATCAGCCTTCTCATCCACACAGTCTGATCAGTCCTTGCTAGACACTCTTTTGATAACCAAGCACCCATGGTTTCTTCAGGCTGACAGCAAAGATGTGTGTGTGTGTGTGTGTGTGTGTGCATGCATGCATGCATGTGCGTGTGTGTGTGTGCGTGTCTGTGTGCACATACTGATCTGAGTCACTGCTAATCTGCATTGTTGCTAACTGTACATATGAAAAGGTACATTTCTCAGACTCTGGCTCAATATCACTTATATGTCAACTGCAGCAGGCTAAAATATAATGTTTAGCCAGTCAGTCACCAAAACAGCAAACCATCACAGTACAATCACTGTTTCTCAAAGAGCAAAATCAGATTTGTTCTGCACATTTGTAAAGAAAAGCTAGCCCAAAATTCCATAGAGACTGATCAGGGCCCACACTGTTCATCTTAACCCTAGTCCTGCTGAACCTGGATATGCCCTGCCTTTGCAAAGACTGCAGATCCAGATCAGTTGGTTTCTGAAGAAGCCAACTGATCCGGATCTGCACTGTTTGCCATTAAGTATGTGAATTTATAGCAATAATCCAGATCAAGTAATCTGATTGGCTGAAAATTAGAAGTGGGTATGGCTTCTTAATTTATTCAGGATGACAAGGGTTAATCTCGTAAAAACAGCGAGGCTATTCCAATGTGTATCCAGAAGGTAGGTTTCTGTGAAGCAACAAGAAAAATACATGTATCAGTATTTTTTGGTGGAAAAAGAGCCTTATCAAGAGCTATGGTTGTGTCTGCAGGCAGCAAAAACCCAGACAAGGGCCCAGTTGTTCAAAGCTTTGTTAGCTTAACAAGCGCATTAGTGGTCAAAATATTAACTGTTCTAGTAAGTACAATATCTAATTCACAGGTATTTTTGCTGAAAAAATGTGAGTAGCTTTTGCAAATGCAAAAGCTACTCACATATTTTCAGCAAAAATATTAGGTTATGTGCCACATTTAATGATCAAAATTTTAACCATACATTAACTAACAACACCATTAGTTTTGAACAACTGGGCCCAGACTGCTGAAAGGTATAAGTTGTTTCCAAATTTTAAAGTTCTCTGTATGCATATGCAGACATACAATATTACATGTATTATTTAATATGGCCTGAATAATGATCTCTGGGTGCAAATTTTCTTAGTACTAAGGAAAAAATGTGCGTCAGACAAGATAAGAAACTGGGCTGACAAAACTTGACCTACTGCACAGGTAAGTATCACAAACCTGCATTAATCTGCATATCTGGCCAACTTTTCACTTCGTGCACAACGACACAAAAAGTTTACACAGGGTGTGACAAGGGAAAATGTATTTTTCTGTATGGTAAATGTCCTAAATTTTCCAACATTTTATTCCATACTGTTTTTGAGTAAATTTTGTTTTTTAGGCAATTATTTCTTAAAATATATAGGGGAGTTGTAAACAGTGTAGACCCTGATCAGAATACTCTGATAAATGAGCCGCAAAGCCATAAAGAGTACCTTCAGACAGGTGTGCCCAGTGAAGATTCAGATCAGCCTGCACATTCGCACAGTCATAGTTCCAGATAAGGTGATAATGTAGCATAAATGTATCTTGTTGTACCCACTGGAATTCTGTTGCAAAGGGAATTCCAATAAATATCAAAAAGACACAAGTTTTGGTGTAAATGTAACAAATTTTATCTCTCTGCTTACCCCTATCTATATAGACCTATTATACAATATACGGTAAATGTCCTAAAATTCCATACACCAAAGTTTCTGGCAAAATGGCACATGCAAATTGTGTAGACCCATATCAGATTGCTCCACCTTAGGACCATTCTGATCAGGGGCTACCCAAATCAGACTGCTCCACCTGAGGACTAGTCTGATCAGAGTCTACACTATTTTGCCATTCCACTATGTATTTTAAGAAACAACTGCATAAAAAGCAAATGTAGGCAAAAAAAAGCAATGAATGAAGTGTTCAAAATTTTAGGATATTTCCCTTGCATGTAACAGGCCATCACAACAATATGACTGGTAAATATACAAATAATCTCAAATAACAATGTTTTTTTTTTTTTTCAACAGATTTTTTTTCACATGCAATAAAATGTAACAAGCTGGTCTTTAAAAAAAGAAAATTGTAAGTAACATGTTTCTTATATACATATAAGGTTGTTTTTTTTTACAAGTACATTGTCTAGCACATACACACTTATTTTCATAAGCACATCTGTTTTGCCTAAAAAACAAGTAAACTAGGTATCTTTATACTGTACTCAAATGTAACAGAGTTTCTGTTTTACCAGGCATCACATATTGCTCAATGCCTTCTAAACTTACCTACTACATGACCCTTATCATACGCAGTAAAATAATGCAGAAGTAACAGATATTGTTCATCTGCAGAGCTGAAAAAATGATATTTTAGACTTCTAATATAATATCAATAAATGACCTCAAACTATTCCATTATCTAATATCTTTGCCCTGTTAAATGAGAATATACTAGTGTTTTACACTCAAAACATATAGTAATACTTAATGTCAAAGTTTAGAAGTGTTATATCATTAATACACATATATGATAACTTGCACCTGTTTAAAATTCCATCATATTCTGGCAAGATAATTGGCTGCTAAGTTAGTCCAAAATCAACAGCATTAGTCTTACACATATAGAATTATATCCATTTGCTCAACTCCAACAAATTTACCGTATTCGACCTAATTACTGCACATGCCCCTATAAGCGCACAGTCAAGCAATTCTGTAGTTTTCAGATTACAGCCAATGTACTTTTGTCTACTTCTTTATAAAGGCATATGTTGCAGGTACCCATTTGAATTGCATTGACTTGTCAATGCAATTCAAATGAGTACCCACTGACTTGTCAATGCAATTCAAATGAGTACCCACAGCATATGCTTTTATAAAGAAAATCAGAAGAAAAAAAAAAAAAAAACATACAAAAACATCACACAAGCATCATTTGATAAGTTCTTCGCTGATCTTTTTTTTTTTTAAGTCTACCCTTAGTATAGGTAGTTACATATAGTTTACCACAAGTTTTCCCAGTATTTTTGAAAAACCTAAGTGCACAGTGCGGTAATTAGGTTGAATACGGTATTCAAAAATAGTTTTTAATTTGTTTAAATAAATGTAATAATGTTTATAATTTGTTAAATGTGATAATGTTCCATGCTGTGAATACTGCTGATGATTTAAATTGTTTCAGGTTTGCGACAAAGTTCGCGGTTGTACATTCTACACGAGTTCAGTGTTTTGAAGTTTTGCACACACTTTCTTCAAGCTGTCTTCTATCATATCAGTCACATGTACAATCTTCATACATATAATAAAATTCTTCCCAATTTTTGTTTTCCTCTTCTTTTCATCAGTCATATAATACAGAAGACGTGTTCTGGAGTATTTGATAATTAATCCTGGGATAATTTTCTCAGTTTCTCCATAAAAATGTAAGCTGTGACTACTCCTTAGAGGTGCCTTGCCAAGGTGCTTCTAATGAGTACCCACAACATATGTTTTAAGGAGAAATAAGAAAAAATATCCCAGAACTATCACCAAGTAGCCCTTCCTGACAAGCCCAATATTGTATACATAAAAACAAAAAACAGCTGCTGGTCTGGAAAGAATCAGGAGACACATGATAATAACAGATCTATTTAAACATGTATGTATATGTATATCTTAAAATATCATACATTTTATGGATTTATAAAGATCACAGAAAAGAAAACTCTAAAATCAGATTCCAATTTTTATCATTCATATGTACCTTCATCTGTTCATTTCAGCTTAATGCTTAGCATTCTGGGTAAAATTTTCAGCAGATGACATACTGAAATATTTTTCTTATTTTTCCCAGAAAAGAGGTTTTGACATTTTTATGCAAATTGTCTCCATTGGAGACAATTTGCATAAAAATGTCAAAACCTCTTTTCTGGGAAAAATAAGAAAAATATTTCAGTAATGTCAAATCCTGTTTTCTGGTCAAAATAAAAAAAAATATATCATCATTTTATCATTTCTAGCTCCATCCGCTCAATTCAGTTTAAAGTACTTGTTATGTCAACCCATGTTTAACCCTTAACCATTACCACACTCTGGGCTAATTCAGCACATGACAAATATGTGATATTTTTCTTATTTTTCCTAGAAAAAAGGATTTGACATTTCATGCAAATTGTCTCCAATGGAGACAATTTGCATCAAATGTCAAATCCTGTTTTCTGGGAAAATTAAGAAAAAATATTTCAGTATGTCGTCTGCTGAAAATTTTACCCAGAGTGCAAAGCGTTAAAGCACCATTCAAAACTCTAGCACACAACCTTCTAAAATTTATTTTTATTTATATATTTATTTGAGAACATAAGGCTTGATATTTTATATGAATTTTTGTTTGTTAGGCAGATGATTCCAAAGAAATGTCAAGCCTTATTCTCCTAGAAAACAACAAAAAAAAAAAATAATAAAATAAAAATAAAAAACAAAAAAGAATTTTGTCTGCTACAATTATGAAGGGCATTTTTAGAGTTAAATATTTTGAGAATATTTTCTCTAAAAAGACAATACCCAGAAGTTTAAGTATCAAGCTGCATTTGTAAATGATAAAAGAAGATGGAAACTAACAACAGACATTCGAGATCTTATCATGTCAAGTATTTTGGTCCAAAATAATCTTTTCTCCTCGTGCGCTTGGAATAAAAAAAAATCAGGATCTCTGTTCATTTCATACAAAATAGAAGACTAAAACATCATTTATATGCATTTCTAACAAATATATACTTGTGACTGAAATTCAACAGGGGATACAACTAAGGCTGGCTAATCGGAGCTGAAAAGATAATCCATTATCAGTCCTGCCATTGTGATCGATAATGGATTAGTTCACTGAAGATTTGGTCATAATTTTACCTGTCTGAGCATGACTCTTACCATATATGTTATACTTTACTGCATATATTCGGTCAGACAAGCCTGAGCAAACAGTGTAGACCCTGATGAGACACCGCAAATGCTTGCCACCCATCCAGTTATTTTTAGACACAACAATGGGTAGTAAATTGAACTTGTTCAAATTTTAGATTATGTATGGTAAGGAGTTGAGGTGTCTGAATACTAAGGCTAAATACGGTTAAGTAACAAACACAGAAATCAAATGATCGATTATTAGCAAATCAGTAATGATAATCATTTTTGTGGAATTTATCGATCAATTAATCGATTATCCGATTAATCATGCCAGCCTTAGGTACAACTCTGGCTAGGATTGCCAGCTGTCAGAATATGGTAAAGTTTCTGTCGTCAGTTATGAACCAACATATTTTTAACACTGAAAACCAGTCAAACCTGTCTGGAATATGGACTGTGTTATCAGCAAACACATCCACATTCTGTGGCATCTGATATGGGTCTACACTGTTTGCTCAGGCCTGTTTCACTATATTTACATTACAACTTCTTTATAACATGATTTGTTACAACACAGTTTTGGATATAACACGGTTCAAAGATGGATCCCAAAAATGTATAGATTATATTGAAAAATGACCATAAATGGTCATTTTTCAATATAATCTATACATTTTTGTTGGATATAAAATGGTTGTTTAACTAACACAGTTTGTGCTATGGATCCCAACAATAGTGTTATAAAGAGGTTGTGGTGTACCCTAAATATTGCAACATCTGAAGTCAATTTTACTACATGTTGGTGTATCTAAAAACTGCAGGATGGGTGGCAAACAGTTTAGAACCTGATCAGAAGGAGTATTTGGTGATAATTCTGAAATAATAATCCCAATTCCCCATAAAGCACTCATTAAAAGTGCCTCAGTGAGGCGTATCTAAATTGTATCCACAAAATATGCTTTTATGGAGAAATATAAAAAAAATATCTCAGAATTATCACCAACTACTCATCCTCAACAAGTCCTCTGTGTTTCTCATACATGAGAAAAAGATGTTTTGAAAAGGGGTCAGACAGAAGAGATCAACTGAAAGGCTTTGCTGGAAAAGATCCTTTTCTTAATGATGCGGTTCATATCTGTACAATATCTTAAAACTGGTTAAACTGAACAAAAACATGTATATAACTGTCACTAACAAATCATCTGTAAATTACAACACATCTCAAACTTAAACAAATTTAGCACACTTTCACTCAAGTATGATACAAACACTAACAATTCACTTCCTAAACCACACTGCATTAATGCTTTGCATTCTGGGTAAACTATCAGCAGTCAACATTTTGAAATATTTTTCTTTTTTTTTTTTTTTTTTTTTTTTTTTTTTTTGTTATTGTTAAACAGACTTAGACACATCAGGCAAATTGTCCCCAAAAGAAGAAAATAGGCTTTGATATTTCATGCAAATTGTCCCCTTTGGAGACAATTTGCATGAAATGTCAAAGCCTATTTTCTGGAAAAAATAAGAAATATATCATCAATCTCTTGCTTGCTGAGTTTGCCCACAGAGTGGTAAAGTTAACAACTAATCTAAAATGGTTCGAACTAGCAACTACTCTTAACAATACTACACTCAACTTCAGGGCATAAATATTTATGCTAACAAATATGTCATGGAAAAAAAAGGATCTTTATGCATCCAACAATTGCTTGAATCGGAGTTTTACCGTCCAGTGAACACTGTTAAGGTCATGTCAAAATGGTCAGTTAACCTACTTGCACTTTTTCCTGGGCAGGATAAGTCAGTCCTCTAAGCAATTAACCAGTACTTGTGTACATACTTTTGCCAGTAACTGACACCTGTCCGTCTTGAAGCAGCAGAAGGGGAGAATGACCGTTGAAACAATTTCAAAATCAATCCCCATTAAAGTTCTGTGGCTGAGCTTGGACCCGAACAAATTGCGACCCCCTGGATCTGCAGTCAGATGTGCTACCAACTGTGCTAGGGAGCTTGGCCGTAAGAAAGGGTACCCTATAACAAGAAATTCAACTTGAGAAAATATAACATGATATGTGCATCCAGCAAAGCTTTAGACCAGCCTATGTATCCCTACAGCCTCATTAAGTCATTCTAGGTTGCTCAGTGGACAATAAAAGATCAAAGACGGAGCTTTAAGACCCTGATTATAGGCTTGACTGATGAGCCCCTGCTGCAGGCACGTTATACTGTATATTTTCTCATATGTGGCCAGCTTAGACCTGGACCCAGTTGTTCAAAACAAACAATGTCGTTAGTTAACATATTGTTAAAACTTTGATCACTAAATATGGCATATACTCTAGTGTTTTTGCTGAAGAAATGTGAGTAGCTTTTGCATTTGCAAAAGCTACTCACATTTTTTCAGCAAAACTACCTGTGAATTAGATACTGTATTTACCAGAACAGTTACCATTTTGACCATTAACAAGCTCCTTAAACTAACGATACTTTGAACAACTGGGACCTGGATCATACTGCTGGTCTGCTGGGGTCTTTACTGTTCATCTAAACAATCTTGACACATCATGTGACTCACATGTGATCAGTAAAGACCTGGATCATGTTGCCAATGTGCTGTTGTTTTTACTGTTCTCCTACACAATCCTGTTACAGAATGCACAGGATACTGAAGACTCTGAACAGAATGCATGGATGAACACTAGTCTGGAGCTTCTCTTTTCACAGATCTCTTGAGGAAACTGGATACATCTTCAAAGCAATTAATTCTGACATGAAAAAATTTATCTTGGGGCAACTCTTAAAGTATGAATTTGAGCAAATTCTTTCCTTTTGGAGTAACCCCCATTTCTGAAAGGATTTAAACACCAGTGAAGCAAATTTCTGTCAATAAAAAGTGTCTCCCTTTGAAAGAAATGGTAGCAAAATCTTCCATGTGAATAAACACACCTTAAGGCCGGCCTCGGTGGCTCAGTTGGATGTGCGTCCGACTGACGATCTGGAGGTTGCGGGTTCGACCTCCACGGGGTCGGCAACATTCTTTCGTGGAGATTTGACCATGAAATATTTTGTATGGTCTTTCTCTCCTTTCCGCTGATTCAAAAGGGCAGTTGTCAGTTTCTGGCGAAAGAATGTGCACATTACTGGTTCATGGCTTAGCGGACTAAGCATGCACAGTAGAAGTGTGGTTAGGTAAACTGACCGCGCTCGACATGACGCCATTAGGTTGACTGGGCCGTAAAACCTCAACACAAACACACCTTAAAATACCTCAGCTGCATTCAGAAACAGAAAGTGATCGCAAGTGTTTGCCCTGGATCCCTGTACCTCATGATGAGCACTAACAGGAGCAGGGATCCAGTGCAACACATTCGCAAGTAACTTGCACTTTTGAACACAGCCCTGTTTCTTTCCTGCGTGCCCATTTTGGAGCAGCAAAGAAGACAGACCTGCATGTCAGCAACAATAATATGCCGTGTGAGGCGCCTTCAAACAAAGATTTTCTGATGAGAACAGCAAAGATCCCTGCAACCCAGCACATTCAAACAATCTGGTAGTACTTGGTCAGCCTATAATGCATATATAACAGAGTACCATCTTCCTTGTCATGGTTCAAACGCAACCTTAACATCATATGTTCTATATACAATAATTAAACAGTACAATAATATTTCTCAAATAAGTAATCTCATTTTGCTTTGACTGAAAGGCAACATCATTGAAACATGTCTTACACCCCGTACAAACCATAGCTCTAGATAAGGTTTCTTTTGTGGTTGTTGTTTTTTTTGTTTGGTTTTGTTTTGTTTTTTTCAACCAAAAAATGTTGATATTTTATTTCTCCATGAACAAATATGTTGTGGGTAAGTTTTTTAAGAGAAATAAAAAAAAACAACATATCAATATTTTTTTGGGTGAAATCATAGCAACAGATAGTGCACTTTTTTTATCCGAAAAATGCTGATATCTTTCTTATTTCTTCACGAAAACATATGTTGTGGGTACTCATTAGAAGCGCCTCGCTGAGGCGCTTCTAATGAGTACCCACAACATATGATTTCATAGAGAAATAAGAAAAATATTATGTGGATTCCCCCTCTTATCTGTAGCTATGTGAAATAAGAAAAACTACTTATCTGGATACACATCTAATCTGGAGCTATGGTACAAACAAGCTAGATCAGCCTGGAGCCTCCACAATCTTGTCAGAACCTTCAAAGTCACTACATGTACTTATAAAAATTCCTGAGGGAGTATGCAACATTTGCAGACAGCATTTTTTTTTGCACAAGGAATCTGGTATGTTACCTAGTAATGTCATTAATTGTTAATGTGCGTAAAATGTGCTCTGTGATATGCACACAGACAGACAGACAATCATGAAGAGCTACATACTTTTTTTCTTACTTCTTAACAAAAAATACATTGTGGGTACAAATTAGGAGTGCCTCGGTGACTCTAATGAGTACCACAACATGTCAAAAAATAAGAAAAATATCACTATTTTTTAGCTGAAAAAAGAAAGCCCTTTATCTGGTGCTATGATAATGAGTGAAAATATGGAAAGCAAGCAATGGTTCATACTGCTCACCATGGTATTTTACATCACATCGAGAAGATAGGAAGGTGATAATTTAAGGTGAAATGAAGTACCATACAGTCATGAGTTGAATTAATCCCTCCAGTGGGATCTGAACCCTGGCCTTGTAATCCAGAATTGGAAGTGCTAACCACCTGGACACTTTTTAGATCCTTGTTCACACTGATCAGACTGCACAGATGTGCAAGCTGATCAAGTAATTCCTGGATGTCCATATACATTTTGTCAAATTGCAGCTCATGGCAAAAGGCTTCTGATTGGCAGTACAAATCATTATGTGCCACAGTGCCATATCTTTACATAAAAGGGAATATCAAGTTAACAGTTTTCTTAATTCTCCATGAAAACATATGTTGTGGGTACTCATTAGAAGCGCCTCGCCGAGGCGCTTCTAATGAGTACCCACAACATATGTTTTCATGGAGAAATAAGAAAATATATTCACGTGATACACACTCTAGAACTATGTTTCTCTGCGAAAACAGATGTTGTGCATATTCATTAGAAGTGCTTCTCTGTGGCAATTCTAATGAGTACCCACAGCATAGTTTTCATGAAGAAATGAGACAAATATTTATCTGGGTACCCCCTCTTATCTAGAGCTATGAGTTATGAAACCCAATATAAGTGATAATGTGTTTTCCCCAATTATAATACAAGTTATTTCAAAACATAAATTAGGTCAAATCTTACATCACTTGTAGTAAAAACACTGGGGGTATGGAATGACATTTTAATTGTTGTAATTCCACCAATCAAATGGTACAAATTTTCATTTAATGGTTTGCATGCTGGGTAAAACTTTCAGCAGAAGACATTTTGTAATATTTTTCTTATTTTTTCCAAGAATACAGGTGTTGACATTTCATGCAAATTGTTACCCTAATGGAGACATTTTGCATGAAACTTCAAAGCCTATTTTCTGGGAAAAAATGAGAAAAATATCAAGTTGCTGTCTGCTGAATTTGCCCCGAGCTTGGTGAAGGTTAAATCTTATCAATAACTGATGTTAGTCCTGGGGAATAAGTGATGCTGAAGAAACTACAACTTCTGAAAAGGCAAAATACTGACCAATAAAAAGACTTCACTGAAGATTGTAAGAATCTGATTGGGGGAAACAAAACAATTATTGTGTCAATTTTAAGTATATCCCCTTGAAAAAAAGATGACATGAAATACTTTCCAGATGGTTTGTTGCTGCAAACATTCATGCTGACAAATTTATCAACTTTTTAATTATGTAAGTTAATATTTTTTTCACAGTAAAACTGCCAAGGAAAAATATAAAGGCTGTTGGTTAAATATGAAAATATGTTTATCACAAAACATTGGAAAGACTATACAACAGCTAACAGAATAACAAGATTATCTCTGTGCCTTGACCCGCCAACGTAGAATGAAGTAGCAGCTTATACGCAGTATGATAAAAAATATACACAAAATAATGAAATCTATGTAAAATTTTGCTTCATCTACATCTAAGGCTTCCAGTATGTTTTCAGGAGATCTCATTGCACAATGTTCCTCATCACAATCTAAATTTTCTCGATCAAACCCATATATCGCCTGAAGTACACCCTCAAATGAGTACCTGTAAAAGATAAAAAATATATTTAGCATGCTGTGTAAAAATTTCAGATGAGAGTTTGAAAAAATGCTCTCTTTTCCAAACAAGAATTCCGCGGAAGGCGTCATCGCACCTGCTGGCGCAAAAGTCACAGGAGCCACAATCAGAATGTGGTTATTAAATAAGTTTATTTCATTCTTAGCAGTGCTTACTTGGAAAACTGGGTTGAAAAAAATGTAGACAAAGTGCCAAGTGGGGCATATATATTCCAGGCCAGTCCCATTCCCTCTAATGGCTATATCTTCAGCACTGACTTTTCGTATCATACAGCCCAATGATAATGGAACATTGACGTAAAATGTGTAAAAGTCACTGGAGCATGAAATTTAGGTCAAGGTCACGGGTCAAGGTACCTGCTAATTCAGTACATCAAGGAGAAGCACAATGCAAGGTATGGTGGTTGTAGGCCTTATAGTTGAGGAGTTATCAAACATCAACGTAAAATTTGTCAAATATAGGTCAAGGTCACTGGGTCAAGGTACCTGCCAAGCCAGTGCAATGAGGTGAAGCACTATGCAAGGTTTAGTGGTTGTAGGTCTTATATTTGAGGAGATACCGAACATCAATATAAAATGTGTCAAAGTCACTGGAGTGCACAATATAGGTCAAGGTCACCAGGTCAAGGTATCTGTCGAGTCAGTACATTGAGAAGAAGTGCTACATAAGGTTTGGTGGTTGAAGGCCTTACAGTTGAGGACATATGGAAGGGTGACGTACACGGTGTAAAAGTCAATGGAGCGTGAAATATAGGTCAAGGTCACCCAGTCAAGGTACCTGCAGAGTTCGTACATTGAGGAGAAGCACTATGCAAGGTTTGATGGTTGTAGGCCTTATAGTTGAGGAGATATTGAACGTTGACATAAAATGTGTAAAAGGCACTGGAGCGCAAAATATAGGTCAAGGTCACCGGGTCAAGATACCTGCCAAGTCAGTACATATTGGAGAAGCACTATGCAAGGTTTGGTAGCTAGAGGTCTTACACTTGAAAAGATCTGGAACGTTGACGTAAATTATGTTAAAGTCACTGCAGCCAAAATATAGGTCAAGGTCACCAGGTCAAAGTATCTGCTAAGTCAGTACATTGAGGAGAAGCACTTTGCAAGGTTTGATGGTTGTAGGCCTTATAGTTGAGGAGATATTGAATGTCGACGCAAAATATGTCAAAGTCACTGGAGCGCAAAATATAGGTCAAGGTCACCGGGTCAAGGTACCTGCCAAGTCTGTACCTCTAGGAGAAGCACTATGCAAGGTTTGGTAGTTGTACGCCTTATAGTTGAGAAGATCTGGAATGTCAACGTAAATTGTGTCAAAGTCAATGGAGCGCAAAATATAGGTCAAGGTCACTGGGTCAACATATCTGCCAAGTCAGGAGGTCAGGGAGATGTGTCATGCAAGGTATGATGGTTGTTGTAGAATTGTAGTTGATTAGAATACTAACTTTGACGTAAATGTCAAACTTCCACATAACAGAACTGTTAAGAGACAGATGGACGGACGAACGGACAGACGAATGGAAAAGCGGGCACCTATGTTGCAAAGTCAGGAGGTCAGGGAGATATTTCATACAAGGTTTGATGGCTGTTTAGTCTTGTAGTTGATTAGAATACTAACTTTGACATAAATGTCGAACTTCGACATGACAGAACTGTTAAGAGACGGACGGACGGACAGACAGACGAACAGACAGACGAATGGAAAAGTGGGCACCTATGGCGCAAAGTCAGGAGGTCAGGGAGATGTTTCATGCAAGGTTTGATGGTTGTTTAGTCTTGTAGTTGATTAAAATACTAACTTTGACATAAATGTCGAACGTCGACATAAATGTTGACAGACGGACAGACAAATGGACAGACAAACGGAAAAGCGGACGCCTATGCTGCAAAGTCAGGAGGTCAGGGAGATGTTTCATGCAAGGTTTGATGGTTGTTTAGTCTTGTAGTTGATTAGAATACTAACTTTGACATAAATGTCGAACGTCGACATAAATGTTGACAGACGGACGGACGGACGGACGGACTGACGGACGGACGGACGGACGGACGGACGGACGGAAAATCGGACGCCTATATCGCACCCTGCTACAAGCAGGTGCGATAAAAATTAGATTCTGACACTTCATGCAATGAAATGTCAAATCCTATTTTCTGGGAAAAATAATAAAATTATCATCATCAATTTGCCATCTGCTGAATTTACCCAGAGAAAGGTAATATTTAAAGGTACTATGTTGTTTTGTGTGTGTGTGTGTGGGAGGGGGGGTATTTCATTCATATCCAGTTGGTGATAAATGTTTGTGGTGTGTGTGCGTGTGTGTGTGTACATATTTTTCCACCAAAAACATCATGCTGTTATGCATTGGAACTGCCTAAAATAGAATTGACAAACCAAGCATGTTTTGCAGATCTGTACACTGAAACCCTGATAAGACTGCATGGAAGAGTAAGAAGTTCTATAACCTCTCTGTTCACATATGGCTGAACTTGTATTTCTGTCTTTCTGATGTACGAGGGTCGTGCAACAAGTTCTGTCCCTAATAGGCTTCCTTAGTTTTATCCCAGGTATATTTTAAAATGCTTCACTGCACTTGAATGGTGTGCTGAGTAGCTAACGATACCCATTTATTTCGTGCAAATTGCTTTCCAGCTGACCGAGTTATTTCAAATTGAAATAGATGCAGTCATATACACTGACCAATTTACTTGTTACATTGGAACTTAAATGCCACATTAGGCTTAATATAGATTCAAAGCAGATATTTAATGAATTGTGTGGTATATATGGACCTCAGACCATTTCAATGCGCACAGTTTTTAGGTGGGTTAAAGCTTTTAAAGATGGGAAATTTTCTGTTGAAGATGATACCCGTCTTGGAAAGCCTAAAACCTCTGTTACCAAGGCTAACATCGCTGCTGTAAAGATTGTGGTCGAACAGGATGCGCGATTGTCTGTCAGAGATATAGCTAGTTGTACTGGCATATCAGAAGGCAATGTGCAAACAAGTCTGAAAAAGCGTTTGGACCTGAGAAAGGTTTGCATTAGGTGGGTACCTCATTTGCTCACTGAGGAGCAAAAGACACAATGCCTTAAAATGTGCCCTGGAACTTTTGAAAACATACAAAGGCTGTAATAGTCGGGTTATTTCTAATTTGCTAACAGGTGATGAAACCTGGGTGCACAAATTTGAGCAACAAAGAAGGGTTGATAATAAGCAATGGAAGTGAAAAGATCTAAAACGCCCATGTATTGCCAAGAGAACCATAAGTTCAAAAAAGATGTTGCATGCAATTTTCTTTAATTCAAGTAGACCAGTCGTTCAAGTGGCCTGTCCATCCGGTCATACAGTCACTGGCTGATATTACAAGAATTCTGTACAGAAGAAAGTGAAAGAGTTTTACAATAAGAAACAATCAAGCAAAGGATGGTCAGGAGTCCACCTTTTACATGAAAATGCCTCCTCTCATAAGTGTGAGGTTGTTAAGTCTTTTTTTGGCTTCTGAAAAGGTGAAAGTTTTAAACCATCCACCTTATTCACCTGACCTGAGTCCCTGTGACTTCTTTTTATTTCCAAGGCTTAAGAAAATGCTTTCTGGAAATAAGTATACGTCTAGAAGTTCTCTTGGCAGCGCTATTTATAAGTGTCTTCAACAGATACCAAAAGAAGACTATTTATCTGCTTTTCGCGGCTGGGTAAAAAGGTTACAAAAATGTGTTTCAGTAAAGGGGGAATACTTTGAAGGTTTGTAATAACCATCCACCTTATTCACCTGACCTGAGTCCCTGTGTCTTCTTTTTATTTCCAAGGCTTAAGAAAATGCTTTCTGGAAATAAGTATACGTCTAGAAGTTCTCTTGGCAGCGCTATTTATCAGTGTCTTCAACAGATACCAAAAGAAGACTATTTATCTGCTTTTCGCAGCTGGGTAAAAAGGTTACAAAAATGTGTTTCAGTAAAGGGGGAATACTTTGAAGGTTTGTAATAAAAATATGTTTGATAAAACGTAGCACTGAAGTAATCCAAACCCAGTGACAAAACTTTTTCCAGGACCCTCGTACTGCAGGTTGTTCTCAAATTAATTTACAGATCTTCAGCATATTGAGTTTAAATATCAATAGACATTTTAAAATATGTTCTTATTTTTTTTCCTGAAAACAGGGCTCTAAAAAGAACTCAATTAATATCAAGCCCTATTTTCTAGAAATATAAGTATTTAAAAATACAATTCATCTATCTGCTATTCAGCTGAAAAATACATAAGGTTAACACGATAGTTTCAAGGTTCTAGATAAGGGGGTATCAAGATAAAAATATATTTTCTTATTTCTCCATGTGGATACTGATTAGAAACTACTCAGTGAGGCACTTCTAATGAATACTTGCAACACAAGTTTCAGTGAAAAAAATTTATCAATATTTTCTGGTTGGCAGCCATGACTTGTTTAGAGCTGTATAAAATTGTTTACCTGATATAGGAGATATAAGACAACCACTGTAGATAGACTGGTATTGTGTCAAAATTCACAAAAAATCCACTAAACAAAAGTAGAGGAATGGCTGTTACTGGCCCCATAAATACCGCAACCTGAAAACAATATACATGTACACATTTAACTCTTAAAGGGCTATTTAAAACAAAATTGTAGCAGACGACATTCTAAATTTTATTATTTTTCAGGGAAAATAAGGCTTGACAGTTCAAGTGACTTGTCTGCTAAGCAGACAAGCAGACAATTGACATGAAATGCCATGCCTTATTTTCTCTAGAAAATACAAAATCAAAATGTTGTCTGCTGTAGTTCTGATTAGCACTTTAAGAGTTAATCTAATATGGTTTTCTAGTTTGAGAATTGATTTTATTGACATTTCTTAATTAAATTTTTACTTCACATAAACACAAATTATCACTTCCAACATTTCAGCTGCTAGGCCTTTCTAAAGGTATTTCATATTTATATCTATATTTTCAATACTACTGCATCTGTACAAATTTAATGATATTTTACTCACTTGTAGAGATGTTGCTGCTCCTATGAGTAGTCCTAGAGATTGGGCAACTAAGGACGTCTGGGTAGCTAGAGTAAGGAACATTACAAAGCGGAGAAAATCACTCGGCTGAGAGGTCATCCAGTAAACAATGCTGCCATACATGACCGGAAATATTATCTGAAATAAAGATAAAGCACTGGATTAGAGATATGTCCAGATATTAGTTTTATCTTTTTTTTTTCAATGAAAACATCTTGTGGGTTCTTATTATAAGTGCCTAGCCAAGGTGCTTTTAAAGAGTACCACCACAAATGTTTTCATGAAAAGAAAAATGAGGGAGTGCACTACAAAACCTACAATAAGACTTGTGCGACCAGTGAAGACTCTGATCAGACTGCGCATCCACAAAGTCTGACCAGTCTTTGCTGATCGCATGTGCCTTCTACAGCCTCCAGGCTATCCAAAGAGCATAAACGAGAACCCTCGCTATACTGGGTAAACATATAGGCTGATCTGAGTCTTTGCTGGTTGCACAGGTCTTATTGTAGGTTTTGTCGCGCGCTGGCTTAAATATCAACAGTTCTGATTAGAATATACCATATTTACCCTTAGTATACATACACCTAATATCTCCTTAACCCTTCTCTTGGTGAACATGACATGCCCTGTCTTAGCAAACAGTGTAGATCCAGATCAGTTGGCTTCTGAAGAAACCAACTGATCTGGATCTGCACTGTTTGTCATTAAATATGTGAACGTCTATCAAAAACTTGGATCAAGTAATTTGATTGGCTCGAAATTAGTAGTGGGCGTGGCATCTTAATTTATTCAGCAGGACAAGGGTTAACATGCATACTGTATTTACCCTAAGTATTCGGACACCTCAACTGCTTACAATATTTGTTCTAAAATCTGAACAAGTATAATTTACTCTCCCATGTTGTCTAAAAATTGCTGGATGAGTGGCAAACAGTGTTGACCCTGATGAGACGCTGCATTCTATGGTACTTGTGCACTTTGTTTGTCAGAAACTGACAACTGCCTTCTTGAATCAGTGGAAGGGAGAGAATGACCATAGGAAATACTCCATGAGAGAATGTTGCCGGACCGGCAGGGCTTGAACCTGCGACCTCCTAATCACCAGTCGGACGTACATCCGACTGAGCCACCGAAGCTGGCCTGTATTACCATGATTATCGCTTATCTGATGCTATCGTACAAATAACGTCTCACTGGGAGCTCTGGAATACATAAATCTCCATCTTACCTGAAAAGGCATGTCAGCCATAGTTTTAGCCCAGTAATAGGCCTTCAGACTGTACCAGTAGTTAAGATGTTCCCTCACAAATACTGCCATTTCCATAGGGACTGAAATATGCCAAATTTATTAACTGTATAGTTTACTTTTGAAGTATGAGACAAGTACGTGTTAAATATCTAAGGGTGGAATAGTTTGTTTGAAGTATGAAGTAGGTATGTGTTAACCTTACCTTTCTCTGGGCTAATTCAGCAGATGACATATTGGTGATATTTTTCTTATTTTTCCCAGAAAAAAGGATCTGAAATTTCATGCAAATTGTCTCCACTGGAGACAATTTGCATGAAATTTCAAATATTGTTTTCTGGAAAAAATAAGAAAAATATTTCAAAATGCCATCTGCTGAAAAGTTTACCTAGCGTGCTTACCAGTGAAAGGTAAAAAAGTGAGATTTCTTTATTTTCAAAACTGTCACTAAGGTATTTAATGTGTGGAAGACACAACACAAAAAAGTTCACATGAGTACTGTTGGCATGAAAACTTTATGTAGTTCCAAAGTATGATCAATTGGCATGACGTATTATCATGTAGGGCAAGAAAAATATGAAAATTTCAGATAAAATATACATATCTGACTTACATGTGAAAACTGTAGCCATGATACATGTGAGAACTACACACATGACATACATGCAAGAACTGAAGGCATGAGATACTTCCATGCCATCAATATCCACGAAAGAATGTTGCCCAACCCAGTGGAGATCGCACCTGCGACCTCCTGATCATCAGTAGGACACACATCCAACTGAGCCACTGAGGCCTGCTTGAGAATTGTAGGCATAGGATACCTACATGTCAGTACTGTAAGCATGATGTACTAACATGTTAGAACTGTAGAAATAAGATACCTACATGTGAATACCAGAGGCATGAGATACTTTCATGTTAGAACTGTAGGCATGAAGTACTTACATGTGAGAACTGCAGGCATGAGATAATTAAATGTGAGTAGGCATGAGGTACTTACATGTGAGAATTGTAGGCATGAGGTACATACATGTGAGAACTGCAGGCATGAGGTACTTACATTTGAGTACTGTAGGTATGAGGTACTTAAATATGAGAACAGTAGGCATGATGTACTTACATGTGAGAACTGTAGGCATGAGTATGTGAGACCTGTAGGCATGAGGTACATACATATGAGAACTGTAGGCATGAGGTACTTACATGTGAAAACTGTAGGAATGAGGTACTTACATGTGAGAACTGTAGGCATGAGATACTTACATGTGAGAACTGCAGGTATAAAGTTTTTATGTGTGAGAACTGCAAGCATGAGGTACTTTTGTGTGAAAACTGTAGGCATGAGATATTTACATGTGAGAGCTGTAGGCATGGGATACTTATGTGTCAGAACTGTAGGTATGAGATACATGTGAGAACTGAAGGCATGAGATACTTACATGTGAGAACTGTAGGCATGAGGTACTTACATGTGAGAACTGTAGGCATGAGATACTTACATGTGAGAACTGTAAGCATGAGATACTTACATGTTAGAACTGTAGGCATGAGATACTTACATGTGAGAACTGAAGGCATGAAATACTTACATGTGAGAACTGTAGGCATGAGTGCTGAGAACATTAAGAAGAGCATACAGAAGAATAGACATCCTGCATTATTAAGAACCTTTGTAGAATCATTTCCAATACCCAGATATAACAATCCAATTAGAATGCCCACAACAAGATGGGCAATTAGGCGAAGACGTGTCAGAGTCTGAAATAGAAGAAATATAAACATTATTAATCAGGGCCCAGTTGTTCAAAGCGTCGTTAGCTTAACGAGCTCGTTAAGGGTCATTTGGTTAACTGTTTTAGCGGATTCAATATACAGTATTCTGAAATTTTTTGCTGAAAAAATGTGAGTAGCTTTTGCATTGCAAAAGCTACTCACAATTTTTCAGCAAAAAATTTAAAATGTGAGTAGCTTTTGCATTGCAAAAGCTACTCACAATTTTTCAGCAAAAAATTTCAGCATATTTGCGTGTCACTCAATGTAAATTTTAACGAATGGTTAACTAACGATGTTGTTAGCTTTGAACAACTGGGCCCAGATATAGTTCTAGTTAAATAATCAGGAAGTCCTCATAAATGTTTTTCTTACTTCTCCACAAAAACATGTGGGACTCGTTTAAATGGCTTTTTTGAGGCGCTTCTTATTTGTACCTACAACATGTTTTCGTGCAAAAATAGAATAAGGAGATAATTTGCATGTTTCATGGCCTATTTTCTAGGAAAAATAAGATAAATATCATCAAATTGGTTGTCTACTGAATAAGCCCAAAGAGAGGTAAAGAGTAAATAGCTGATACTTGTATGAAATAAAACTGAATCTGAATTTCTGTTGACTGAAGATCTTAGAATAGCATGTAGATCATTTTTTTTTTTTTTTTTTTTTTTTTTTTGATTTGGAGTTTTATGGCCCAGTTTACATGGTTGAGGTCATGTGAGCCAGTCATTTAACATTTTCACACTTTTCCTGGGCAGTCATAGTCCTCTAATCAACCTTTAACAGTGGAAGGGGTTGAATGACAGTAAAAATTATTGGAATTGCAACAGCTTAGCTTGATTTGCCTCTAAAAACTTTTAACCAAAAACTTTAACATAATTTTTTTCTAAGTCTATGACTTTGACCTCAAGGTCACTCATGTGAGTCTGGTTGGCACAGCATGGAACTTCAGACCAGTATCTAACATCAGAGCATCCATCCTGAGGTTCAGGAGATATAACCTTTTAAAAACTTGAAACAAATTCTTGAACCAACACTGATGCCGATGCGGACATCAATGCCAATGCCATGGTGACTGCTGCAGCTCTACCTGTATTTCTGTACAGGCAAGCTAAAAATAAAATCTTCTGATCAAGGAGATAGCTACCAAACTTTTGTTGAATATGACAGTATTTACCCAAAATATTTATACACTTATGCCTAAGCAAACAGTGTCTATCCTCATCAGAGCAAAAAGCAGCAGTTGATCTGGATCTATAATGTTTGTCATTTATCCTGCAGTTATCACATGATCAAACAGTCAAAGTAACTTGTGCAAATTTTATGATCAGTATTATGGTTAATACAGTATCATTCATCTGTCATCTCCTCTCTATTATCTGCCGACAGATAAGGATCAAACTGATACTTACTGTGTCCCTCATAATGGACATGAAGGTACGTATAAAGAGAATCCTGAACTGTGTAAAGGAACTGGTACTAAACCCGTGGTTCTCTTGCTGCCCATGTACATCCTGTAAATATATGGACCAAAAATATTAAGTACTCAGTCCCAACTGCTAAAAATAATATAGGGTTATTGCACCGATATTGGTGAATATTGTCCTGCTTTGGGATATCAAAGGATGCGAGCAAGCTCGCATCCTTTGATATCCCAATGCAGGAAAATACAAGCAAGCTTGCGTCCTTTGATATCCCAATGCAGAGGAAAATACAAGCAAGCTTGCGCCCTTTGATATCCTAATGCAGGAAAATACAAGCAAGCTTGTGTCCTTTGATATCCCAATGCAGGAAAACACTAGCAAGCTTGCATCCTTTGATATCCCATTGCAGGAAAATGCCATCAAGCTTGGGCCCTTTGATATCCCAATGCAGGAAAATATGAGCAAGCTTGTATCAGAGCCTGCACAAATGCGTGACAAATTTTGGCATGACGTCAATGCCCTAGGATGTCATCAAAAAACAAAGCCATGTAACAATAACAGGCATTTGAGTAAGAGTGCAATATCAAATAACTGTGCTGACACCAAGTGATATTGGCACGCTTTCTCCAAAGATTTTATCACATATTTTTAATCATTCAATATTTATACCTATATAATAACATGAATTATCAGCTGACGATTCATAAATTAATTTGACTTTTCTCTGAGCTCACATTACATTTCATCTTACATCAAAATGGTTCAGGTAAAGACAAATATTTCCCTATAAGTTGTCAACTTTTGATAGACAGCTGCTCAATTTCAATAACCACCACCTATTTCATGGGATTTGATTGACACCTTATGTAAGGACAAGGTCAAATGAGTGCTTGATATGACATACAACCTGTAGATTTCAGCTTGTTCATTTAACCCTTAAAGCGCCAGTCACAACTATTGTCGTCTGCTTGTGATTTTAAAAGTCATTTTTGCAAACAGTGTGGACCCAGATCAGACTGCTCCTTTAGAAGCAGTCTGATCAGGATCCACACTGTTTGCCTGTATGCAAAAATAGGTTTGAAAAGTCTGCAAGAATATTCAGCAGACGACATAAACGGACGACATTTTCAGATGCAGTTTTTCTTGGAGCTTTAAGGGTTAAAATATCTGTCAGTTGTAGTTTTCAGTTTGAGTTTTGATTTTTTTGACAATTCATGTCAACACTATTATTTTGATGACTTAGTTTGATTTTGAGAGTTGAGTTATTAACCTGCTACTTTCCAACTAAATTCTTTTAAACTGGAAACTTAAAAGATGCAGCTACTTTGTGGCAGCAAAACTTCAACAAGATCTGTCGCCAGACAAGACAGCTCGCTTGATATTGCACATTTTGTTTTTGGAAAATTCTAAGTCTGTGACCTTGATTTTGACATGACCTGGGGGTGTGGGGAGAGGGGAGAGGATTGCACTGTGCAAAATTTTCATCAAACCAAAGGTAAATCAAAATCAGTGATAAGGTTAGGAAATAATGAGGTATTAAAAATTTAAAAGAAAACTTTAATATTTTTAAAATTCTAAGTCTGTGACCTCAACCTCAAGGTCACAGTCATAAGTGCTGATGGTGCTGATAAAAGCTTTGGACCAGTGTATATCATGATACCAGATATAAATTAAATCCATCGTTTGGTTTAGAAGCAATGAGGTCCTAAAAACTTTGATGTAAATTTTGACATGACTATGACCTTGACCTTAACATAAACTAGGGGGTTGGGGATGGAAGTGGGCATAATTTTGGACCAATATGTATCATCATACCAAAGATGAATCAAATCCATGATAAGGTTAGGAAATAATGAGGTGTTAAAAACTTTAACGAAAACTTTAACATTTAAATTCTAAGTCTGTGACCTTGACATCAAGGTCAGGGTCATGAGTGCTGATGGTGCTGAAAAAAATTTTTGACCAGTATCTATCATGATACCAAATAGGAACTAAATCCATCATTTAGTTTAGAAGTAATGAGATCCTAAAAACTTTGATGAAAAATTTTAACATGAAAATTCTAAGTCTGTGACCTTGACCTTGACATAACCTAGGGTGGTGGGGATGGTACTGTGCAAAATTTTGGACCAATATGTATCATCATACCAAAGATGAATAAAATCGGTGATAAGGTTAGGAAATAATGAGGTCTTAAAAACTTAAACGAAAACTTTAACATTTAAATTCTAAGTCTGTGACCTCAATCTCAAGGTCAGGTCATGAGTACTGATGGTGCTGATAAAAACTTTTGACCAGTATCTATCATGATACCAAACAAGTACTAAATCTATCATTTAGTTTAGAAGTAATGAGACTCTAAAAGCTTTGACGTAAAATTTTAACATGAAAATCCTAAGTCTGTGACCTTGACATAATCTAGGGTGGTGGAGATGGTACTGCGCAAAATTTTGGACCAATATGTATCATCATACCAAAGATGAATCAAATTGGTGGTAAGGTTAGGAAATAATGAGGTCTTAAAAACTTTAACGAAAACTTTAACATTTGTGGACGCTGATGCCAATGCCGAGGGTAGTACAATAGCTCTCCGTCAATGTTGTTCAGGCAAGCTAATGATGCAGCTACTTTTTGATATCAAAGCTTCAAATATGCAGTATCAGAAATTAACTAATCACTTACAGTTTTAGCAGATGACAAATTGATATTTTTGTTATTTTTCTCAGAAAATAGGATTAGACATTTCCTACAAACTGTTTCCATTATAGACAATTTGCATGAAATGTTAAATCCTGTTTCCTGAGAAAAATACGAAAAATATTTCAAAATGTAGTCTACTGAAAATTTAATCCAGAGTGCTAAGCATTAATTAAAATATCTGTAAGCTGTAGTTTTTCAGATTTTTTGACAATTCAAGTTGCTGTTATTCTGATGAATCAGTTTGATTCTGAGATGTCACTAAGTCACTAAGAGTAGAATTCTAATCTGCCACTTTCCCACTACATCACCTCTTTATAACACTATTGCTGGGATCCAAAGCAAAAACTGTGTTAGCTAAACAACCATGTTTTGTTTGTGTTGAGGTTTTATGGCCCAGTCAACCCAGTGGGGTCATGTCGAGCATGGACAAACCACACTTCTACTAGGCAGGCTTAGTCCTCTAAGCGGTTAACCAGTATTGTGCACATTCTTTCACCAAAAACTGATAAATGCCCTTCTTGAATCAATGGAAGGTAGAGAATGACTGCAGAAAATATTTTATGATCAATCTTCATGAAAGAATGTTGCCGACCTAGCAGGGGTCAAACCGGCAACCACCTGATCACAAGTCGGACGTGCATGTAACTGAGCCACCGAGGCCAGCTCAATGAACAGTCAAGGTTCCAGTGTACGCTCCTATAAAATTGTGATATCAAATCATGAAATATGCATCTATCGGACAGTATCGAATTAACAGGTTTTCCTTTTTCTAAATTATTACCTTTACTTCAATTATTACAATTATTGGATGAACTGAACCATTAACATGAATATCTAATTACTTTGACTATAAATATTCATCAACCATTAACATACCCAGTTTAAATACCTGCAGACAAAATTCTAATATTTTTCTTGTATACTTTTGCCGAGTTCCCAGTCAAAACTTGTTTCTGATATTCCACATAACTATTCCAGATTGTTGTAAGTCATTTTGAGTTTACCTCTTACATCAAATACTAACAGTACAGTCTGTAAACATGAGAAAATGGTCTTCAGGCCATCTGTCTACCTAGATCAGCCTGTGCATCTGTAGTCCGATCAGTCGTTTCTCTCTTTCCAATTTTTTCTACAGTGCTGAATAGTTCTACATGAAGATGCACCAGGGGACTCAGAGATACACCTGGGGACTCAGAATCGTAGCTCTTATCTAAATAAGAGTTTATGTTGATGTTTTTGTAACCCAAAAATATATATTTCTCCAGGAAAACACTTTACTCATAGAAATTGCATAACTGAGGTAATTTCAATGGGTATCTACAGTACATGTATATGCTTTCCCAGAGAAATAAGAAAATATTTGTCTAGATATCAAACTAATCTAGAGATATGAGAATGTGGATGGTTCAGGTATATGCCTCCTTTCTCATGAAATAGCTCTCGTGAGGGTTTCTGCCATTTTCAATCAGACAACATAAGTGATTATGTTAACTCTTGTCACGCTGAATAAATCAAATTGCCACACCCACTTCTCTCAGCCAATCAGATTACTTCATCAAGGTTGTTGATACAAATTTGCATACTAAATGACAAACAGTGTAGATCCAGATCAGTTGGCTTCCTCAGAAGCCAACTGATCTGGATCTATACTGTTTGCAAAGGCAAGGTACATCTGGGTGCAGCAGGACCAGGGTTAAGCATACAAATGCGAAACAAACTGGCTGACTCAAACTCAATGACAAATACAGCTGACTGAAACACAAAGCTATCAGGCAAATACAAATATTATTAGTGATATAAATAAATACACATGTGCAGCACAATAGGAGTTAGTAAAACAAAGCTGAAAAGCAAATGCATAAAAAAAAGCACGTAAGACCAGTGCAAACACACACAAACATATGATATACAGTCAACTCTCGTTATCTCGAATTCCAAGGAACCCTCTGAAACACTTCGAGATATCTGTAGCTCGACGAATCAGGTTTTCAGAATTGAGGAAAAAATAATTCGAACAACCACATTTGACAAATTTATATGTAATTGGACTCTTGAAGTTAGAGATATATCAAAAATATCGTGGAAAAGAGGAGCAATTTCTCCTTTTCCACAATATTTTTTTTACTTGTTATTAGATTTTCATGTTAAGGCAGGGACAAGATTTTTACTTCTAGATAAGCGGTTATTCAAGATAAGCGAGGTCGAGATAACGAGAGTCAACTGTCTCTTAAAAGTGTTTCTGTCATTCAGGAGTTGTAAGGCACCAACATAGCTAAGACTTTCTGCACCATAAATAATCTGGAGCACAGCATTTCCTACAAGATTCCATGTGCACCCAGTTAAGACTCAGATCAGCCTGTGCATCTGCATAGTCTGACAAGAGTCTTTGCTATCCCCCAGAAGATGCTTTAGATCCTTGGCTACCTGCAGAAAACCCTGCAAAGACTAATCAGACTGTACAGACACACAGGTTGATCAGAGTCTTCACTGGGCGCATATACTATCTTGTAGAAATTACAGTGCTCAGCTCAAATCAAGATAACTGAACTCCCAGTAGGACTAAAATAAAGGTACAGCTACAACTGCACTCCCAGTAGGACTAAAATAAAAAGGTACAGCTAAGACAGTAAGAGGCTACTAAACCAACAACTAAACACACACCAAAAGGCATAATTATGGGATCAATGAAGATCCAGGTGTTTTTTTTTTTGTACTGAGGTTTTACGGCCCAGTCAACCCAAGTGTAGGTGTAGCTAGTTTACCTAACCACACTTTTACTGGGCAGGCTTAGTCCTCTAAGTGGTTAACCAGTATTGTGCACATTCTTTTGCCAGAAAGAAGATCCTGGTATGTATAGCTCCAAATATAATAGGTATCTAGATGAGTATATCTTAGTTCTCCATGATAATGTGTTGCAGCTATTCATTTGAAGCACCTGGATGAGGTGCTTCTAACAAATACAAAATATGTGTTCATGGAGAAATAAGAAATAAGCAAATACACCTTCAGTATACTGAGCTCTAGCTAAGATAAAAATGTTAACGTTTTTCTTATTCCATCCTCAGTGGGAACTCTCCAAGGTAATTCTAACAAGTATGTGGGGAAATAAGAAAATTAATTCAAGTATTGACTTCTATAAGAATTTTACAATGTAACATAAGCTCTGGTAGATCGACACAGATTACAGACAAAAAGATGAGAAGTGAGACTTTATGTCCGGGAATCCCACATGTTTCCATGGCCACAGCTAGCAAATAAATAATGCTAAAGATAGTACTTTCCACTGAATACAGACTGATATAAATGCATGAAATCTAAATGTTTGAAATGGGGGGAAGAGAAGAATGAAAAAAGGGAACAAATGAAAACTGCTTAAATCAAACAGATTCACTTTCAAAGGAGAAACTGTAAAATTATTTTGGACTCCCTTCAATGAGTACGGTAAATGTCCTAAAAATTTCATACATCAAACTGTCTAACAAAATTTCATATGCAAACAGTGTAGACCCAGATCAGACTGCTCCTTCTGGAGCAGTCTGATCAGGGTCTAAACTGTTTGCTATTCCACTAAGTATTTTAAGAAACAAATGCATAGAAAACAAAAATTAGGCCAAAAAAGGATGGAATAAAGTGTTCAAACTTTCAGAAAATTTATCCTAGTTAACCATTTGTGTTTAATTTTTAGGACAAGTATGAAAAAAAGTTCCGTGACCCAATATTTGACCTTTACCACTCTCTGGGTAAATTCAGCAGATGACAAACTGATGATATTTTTCTTACTTTCTCCCAGAAAATAGGCTTTGACATTTAATGCAAACTGCCTTCTATGGAGATAATTTGCATGAAATGTCGTATCATGTTTCCTACAAAAAATACAAAAAATATTTCAGCATGTCATCTGCCGAAAAATTTACCCAGCATGCTAAGCGTTTAAGTAAATGTGGCTACCTAATTTACCAACCAATTAAAAGGTGGTGCTTCTTCAGTTACTGATCACCTCCGTGTAGTGGCAATATTGAAACAGCGAGTACACCTTTATATGGTAACTAACTATCTTGTGACAGAAATATTACTGATAAAATGGTGATTTTTAATGCATCCAAGCAAAACAAGTGAAGTACAAAATCATAACAAATACAAAACTGCAGAAAAGCTTACATGCAACATCTACATATAGCCCGATATACAAACCTCAATGGACGAAGATTCAGACTCGGACGACGTCTGTGTTAGCTATGAAAGTACAAATCTTAATATACAATTCTGATCTAATATCCATAGCTCTAGAAAAGGTGTTTTTTTTAACCTAAAAATAATGAAAGTTTTCTTATTTCTCCATGAAAACGTATGTTGTGGGTACTCATTAGAAGCGCCTCGGTGAGGCGCTTCTAATGTGTACCCAAAACATGTTTTTGTGGAGAAATAAGATAAATATTTACCCGATACTCCTTCTTACCTAGAGCTATGAATATCCTATATAATTCTGATCAAACCTATCCTGATAAATTATCAATTATATTTTGATTATCCCATTTAACCTAAATATTCAAACACCTTAATTCCCAACTTAACTGTCCAAACGTTTAACCCTTAAAGCGCCAATCACAACTATTGTCGTCTGCTTTGTCATCTGCTTGTCATTTTAAAAGTCATTTTTGCAAACAGTGTGGACCCAGATCAGACTGCTCTTTTGCAAACAGTGTGGACCCAGATCAGACTGCTCCTTGAGCAGTCTGATCTGGGTCCACACTGTTTGCCTGTATGCAAAAATAGGTTTGAAAAGTTTGCAAGAATATTCAGCAGATGACATAAACAGACTACATTTTCAGGTGCAGTTTTTCTTGGCGCTTTAAGGGTTAAACAACAACCCCATCTGACTACCTGATGATATGTCTTAAAATCCTGCAGGAGCAGTAAGCAGTGTAGACCCTGCATTCTGTGGCACAGATCTGTGTCTAAATTGTTTGCTCTGGACTGTCCAAAAACTTACGGTAAATATGGTAATGAGTATCTCAAACAAAAGCATATGCTGTCGGTACTCATTAGAAGCACCTCAGTGAGGCACTTCTAATAAGTACCCACAGCATATGTCTTTATGAAGAAACAAGAAACAATTATCACCAAATACTCCTCTTTAAAAGATCCTCATATTGATTGTGTTGGGGTTTAACAACACGTCAACCCTTGTGGGTCATTTTGTGTCGTCTCCCAGAGAAAGGGAGAAAAGTGATAGAAGAGATAGTAGAAGAGATTAAAGAGAGGGACAGGGAAGAAAGGAACAAGAATGAAAGTGAAGAAACAGAAGAAATAAAAAATATTCCCCATCTACCCTTACCTGCTACAAGGATAGCAGGTCTTGCCCAACTGTAAGCCAATATCAGTTGGACGCCCCGGTGACTTAAGATACACGACACCTTCGCAACACCCGACCATCCCAAAAAGATCCTCATATAGAACTTGCTTTGTATACAATTCTTATGACGGTATTGTGTTCTTTGCACATACTTCTGTTTTCTTTCAAAATTGTCACATTTACTCTAACTATTCAGATAATCACACTTGAGAAAGCAATGCAAATCCAAGCCAAACTAAAGTCGACTCTCGTTATCTCGAACTCGCTTATTTCAAATAACCACTTATCTCGAAGTGAAAATCTGGTCCCTGTTTTAACACAGAGATCTACCAACAGGCAACAAAATATTGTGGAAAAGAGGAGAAATTGCTCGTAAGGAGCAATTTCTCCTCTTTTCCACAATATTTTCAATATATCTCTAACTTGGGAGTCAAATAAAAGATTAATTCTGTTAAAGGTGGTTGTTCGATTAATTGTTTTCCTCAATTCTGCAAACCTGATATGTCGAAGTACGGATATCTTGAAGTGTTTCATAGAGTCCCTTGGATTTCGAGATAACGAGAGTCGACTGTACTCCTATAGAATCAGTCTGGTCAAGGTCTGCACATTTTGCAAGTCAGTCTCTTGAGACACATCACTAAAGTCAAAAGGACTTGTTCAACTTTTACGATAGGTATGGAGTGAGTGTCCAAATACCTAGTAAATATAAAAGCAAAATTTTCTATGAAAATAAAAGGATAATTTTCTATGATATTTTTATTTTCACTTCATACCCCTAGTCAACTCAAAGACATCCGTATCAGCCAAAGGGTCTCTGGCCCTTGGAATATATGAGTCCCAGGCTGAGATGAGTATGACATGTGTAATATCACGTCATAATCTATTTTTAGCAAGTCGATTGTTCTACCAGTTGATGAGTCTAAGTACTGCTGGATCAGTGGTAAACAGTGTTGACACAGATTGATTGTGTTGGGGTTTAACGACACGTCAACCCTTGAGGGTCATTTTGTGTCGTCTCCCAGAGAAAGGGAGAAAAGAGATAGAAGAGAGAGTAGAGGAGATGAAAGAGAGGGACAGGGAAGAAAGAGGAACAGGAATGAAAGTGAAGAAACAGAAGAAATAAAAACATTCCCCCCTCTACCCTTACCCACTACAAGGATAGCAGGCCTTGCCCAACTGTAAGCCAATATCAGTTGGACGCCCCAGTGATGTAAGATACACAGCACCTTCGCACCACCCGACCACCCCCAATCATCTGATCTGGGTCTTTGTTTGTGTTTAGGTTTACCTGCCCAGTCAACCCAATGGAGTCATGTTGATTTGTTTGTGTTGATGTTTTACAACCCAGTCAACCCAATGGGGCCAATGGGGTCATGTGGAGCTTGGTCAGTGTAACTAACCACACTTTTACTGGGAAGGTTTGTCCTCTAAGCAGTTAACCAGAACTGTGCACATTCTTTCACAAGAAACTGACAACTGCCCTTCTCGAGTCCGCTGAAGAGAAAGAATGACCACAAAAAATACTTCATGATCAATTTCCATGAAAGAATGTTGCAGACCCGGCAAAGGTAGAATCCAGAACCTCCTGATCACCAGCCGCATGCACATCCAACTGAGCCACCGAGGCTGGCTGATCTGGATCTAAACTTGTTCAGGCCTGTGTTCAAATACTTAGGGTAAATATTGTATCATACAGTCTATGATACCCAGTTGTTCATTTTATCCTCTATAGAAAAGTTCTTAACCTTTGTCATGCTGAATAAGTTAAGATGCCATGCCCACTTTGACTTTTCAGCCAGATTACTTGATCCAGGTTCTTAATACAAATTCACATTCTAATTGACAAACAGTGCAGATCCAGATCAGTTGGCATCTTCAGAAGCCAACTGATCTGGATCTACGCTTTTTGCAAAAGCAGGGTATATCCGGGTTCAGCAGGACTAAGGTTAATTTCATGCTATTCATTAACCTTTACCTCTCTCTGGGCTAATTCAGCAAACAACAAACTAACAATATTTTTCTTATTTTTCCTAGAAAGTAGGCTTTGCAATATCATGCTAATTGTCTCCCTAGGAGACAATTTGCATGAAATGTCAAAGACTACTTTCTGGAAAAAATAAGAAAAATATTTCAAAATGTCGTCTGCTGAAATTTTTGCCCAGCATGCAGAGCTCTAAAGCAATTATAATCTGGTTAATGTTTAGCATATTATACCTCAGAAAAACCAAAGTTAAAATAAAGTTTCCTTATCTTATATTTTACTTTGACGTAGAAAAGAATGGTTATAGGAACAAATCATTAATATATAATAAATGCTATATATATTAATCAAAATGCACAAAATGCAAATATTTTCACCAATGCTACTACTATATGTTCGATTAAAATTACTTGAGGCAATGGTACGGAGAAAGTGTATGCCAGGTTTTATCACTGCATGTCATACAGTTACTCAGAAAAGTAACTAAATGCCAAGGTTGTTGACACAAAAATGACAGACAGATGGAAAACCTGAACTCTAAAATAAAGCAGGAATTACAAAGACCTGACAAGAAAAAGTTCCTAAGGAAGAACCTATAATTATAGGCAAGCAGAGGTACGGATCTGTTCAATGTGTTTTCACAGTTATCTTAATTTGTTATATTTTACACCTATTCAAGTTACAGAATCTGACCAGTCTGCATAGATTGCAATGGTCTGGGATTTTTACTGTTCACATTCAAATGCTGGTTTTTATATGGTGATCGTACTGAGTACAGAGCCTCTTTCACACACAAAAAAGTTGCAGGTTTGGCCTCTATTCAAGACTTATTAAAACCCAACAGCTCCAGATAAAAGCTTTTTTTTCTTTTTTTTTAACCAAAAAATATTAATGGTACTCTTAGAAGCATCTCACCCAGGCACTTCTAATGAGTACCCACAACATATGTTTTTATAGGGAAATAAGAAAATATTTACAGTGAAACCTGTGTAAGAGAGCTACCTCTGAGATTGACTTCAATGACTGATGTGGAAAGGTGGCGGTCTTATAAAGGTATATGTCATGTAATTTTGCAAGCAAAATTACATGACATGTATCTTTATAAGACAGACACCTTTTTCACATCAACCACTATTTTAAGTCAGTCTCAAAGGTGGCTCTTTTACACAGGTTTCACTGTACCTGATTCCGCCTCTTATCTGGAGCTATGAAAAACCCCAAATAAGTTTTTCTCATCTTTCTCAATAGTGCTCAGCCTGTAAAGAGTTGAGCCAGGACTGGACTGAATAGAAACAGGACAAGTAACTCTCAAAATAATCTCACCTTATTATCATCACTATCACTAATACGGGTCATGAGAAAACCATTTGCATGACCATTCCTTTTGTCGACAGCTCCTTCCAGCAACTCTGTGTCCTCACAGGCCTCGCGGAATGTCTCTTCATTTTCACAGATTGAAGGAACACTTTGGTGTGAGTTCCGTGGAGTGCTGTCCCTTGAAAGACTGGATACCATTTTATCACAGTTTCCTGTTTTCACAGACTGGACCAAGATTTGAACTTTATCATCTCCATATTCTCCAGAAGCAACTTCCATTACTGTCAAGTAAAAAGGTAAGACTGAAGAAAGTATTTGGATATTTTCTGCTTATTTCAAGCTCTACATAAAATGTGTATGTGTGTGTGTGAACTAGTGATCTTTTTTCTACTTCAAAACATATATATGGGCAAGATCTTTTTTTTCTACTTGAAAACATATAAGCACCACTCCAGGAAAACCAGGCTTAATGACACTCTTGATGACGTAGATAAAACAGTGATTTAATGTCGTCATTTAATATGTCTGACATTTGCCGCTATTTGTAAACATGGAAGTGAATTATATCAAGATCTACATGAATTGTTTGAACAAAAACATTCATATATATTACAGAGAGGCAGGTGTAATGGCAGATGATAGAGATATGGAGGTAACTTGAACATTATGTACATCTAAAATATAAAATATTTGAGCTTGTTTGCTTCTGTTTCATTATTTTCTATCAGTGATTTTTTGTTTTACTTTTTTTATATATATATATATAAAATACAATGAATCCAATCTGTTAATGCTTCGCATTGTGGGTAAAAATTTCAGCAGACAACATTTTGAAATTTTTCCTAATTTTTCTAGAAAATAGGCTTTGACATTTCATACAAATAGACCATTTGCATGATATGTCAAAGCCTATTTTCTGGGAAAAATGTCATCAATTTGTCATCTGCTGAATATGCCCAGAGAGTGGAAAAGGTTAAACTACAATTCTGATCATCTAATCAAGCTCCTGGCAACCACGATTTGTCCTATGACACAAAAACCGAAGTTATCAAAATGTGAATATTTCACAACAGTATTTGGTGTCAGCAGTTTAGATAAACTATTTGGATACATAAATATTTACATGGACCTTTTTTCTCTCACCATGAAAACAGCTTATGGGATATCTTTACAATTCATACATTGTCAGAATGATCCTACAGCAGAAGACACCAGTCTATTTTTTGTATTCCTCCTAGAATACAAGGTCTGGCACTGCATGTGAATCATCTGCTAGTTAGACATTTCACTATAAATGTCAAGCCTTATTTTCTCTGAAAAAAAAAATATATATTTCAAACATCCTCTGCAGCATATTGAACAGTGACTTTTGTCAAAATTTTGTGGACATTTGCTGAAACCCCACGAGCTTACCTTTAACACTCTCTTAGCAAATCTGGCAGAAGGCAAACTGATGACATTTTTTTGTCTTGCCTTTTGCAGTTTTGCATAAAATAGAATTAGACATTTCATGGAATTTAGGAGACGATTTGCATGAAATGCCAAATCCTATTTTTTTTGTGAAGTATTTCGAATGAGTATCCACAATACAGTAGAACTTCAATGGCTCGAACCCTGATGGCTTGTTAACCCTGCCTGACTAGAACTAGTGACTTGATCCCTAGAGGTCACTGCCTATAGAAATTAACCCTGGATGGCTAGAACTACCTTTGGCTGGAATTAATTTTCATGGTCCCAAACCTGTTCAAGCCAATGAAGTTCTACTGTATGTTTTTGTATAAGAACATAATTTTTGTTGAAAAGAGCCACATATCTCAAGCTCTGGGGTTAACCCTTTCATCCCTGAGTTTCTGAAGTGGACTCTCCCATCATTGAATCTGGACATGTCCGCTGATGCAAAAAGGGGTTTCAGTCTAAAATCAAAAACAGAATGGCAAACAGTACAGATCCAGATAAGAAAGCTTGTTATGAGTGGTCACATCTGGATCTATACTGTTTGCAAAGGTATATGTATTTGGTCAGCAGGGTTGAAAGAGTTAAAAGGGTTCACAACAAGATCTCTACGCAACCAACACTTACTGTAATCTGCAGGGTTATTATACAGTGGACATTCCAGATTGATAGATTTGAGGTAGGGTAGGAGAGAGCCCATCGGCCCTCTGTATATACACTGGCCGTCTGCTAACAGGTACAACTGAAATAAAGAAATACAAGTGTGCATAAGAAGACTTCCATTATTCAGAATTCCACTTACATCAGGTAAACAACTAACCCTTGTCTTGCTGATTAAATTAAGCTTCCACGCCCACTTCTAATTTCCAGCCATCAGATTACTTGATCCAGATTGTTGCTATAAATTCACATACTTAATGGCAAACAGTGCAGATCCAGATCAGTTGGCTTCTTCAGAAGCCAACTGATCTGGATCTACACTGTTTGCAAAGGCATGGCATATCCAGGTTTAGCAGGACAAGGGTTAATATGAATTTAATAGGTGCTACCTGTATCAGTGCATCTACATTATCATCGCTTGCTCCATAAGTAGGGTAGCCAAACTCAATCAAAAACTAAATTTTCTCTTTTCACTGACCAAAATCTACTTTGAACTGATAAAAATACATTTAATGATATTTTGTAACATTTCATAGCCACATATAGGTGCAGCTGTCAGGAGAACAGCTTCTTATTATCCCAGCTGCCATATCAACACCCTTTCTTACTGGCCCAGCTGCTGTGTCAATAGCCTCTGCCTAGAGATATTTCATTGGCTCGAGTTTACTGGTGCAAGTCAAGCAGCTCCCTTCGGATGCACATATTTTGAATAATAGTATACTGGCTGCATGATAATATTATTAGTACATGCATATCTCTCATACCTTATTACCAGAATTGGTAAGACTATTATCAACCAAAAAGTATTGATATTTTTCCTTTCTCCATGAAAACATACATTGTGGGAAGTCATCAGAAGTGCCTCAGCAAGGCACTTCTAATGAGAACCCCCAACATATGTTTTTGTGGAGAAATAAGAAAAATACTTATCTGAATACCCTTCTTATTCAGTGATAGGAATTTACATTTCTGCACCAGGATAATGTTCAAAGATGACATTTGAGCCAGCACATGACAAAACCTACAATAAGACCTCTGCGAATGGCAAAGATACAGATCAGTCTGTACATCCACCCAGTACGGCAAGTGTTTTTGTTCATCCCTCTCTGGATAGTCCAGAGGCTGTAGAAGGCACATGCAATCAGCTAAGACTCTGATCAGACTGTGCAGATGCGCAGGCTGATCCAAGTCTTTGCTGGTTGTATAAGTCTTATTGTAGGTTTTGTCATGGGCTGGCTCATTTTCATTTTTCCTCCATATTTTTCCCTGAATTCTTGCTAATCCTCTTTACAATTTTCAGTTTTGAGTACACACATCATCATTCCCTGACCTACCCATCATCATCAACCCCAGCACCCCACAGAAAAATCAAGGATATTTTAGTGCAAAAAGAAGAAAAACTGTCATAAATGATCACTTAAGTTATCAACTGAAGCAGTGTTACTTACATGGTCAAACATCATGAAGAGTTTGGCACTGGGCTGGTGAATGGTACATATAATAGCTCGTCCTCCAGCGGCTAAGTTCTTCAATAATGACACACACTGGTAACATGAAGAACTGTCCAGACCACTGTAATAAACAGAAAGCAACAGGCTAGCATTTTTCTATGACGATTAAATCAGAACATATGGCAAAGGATTTTTATTATAATGGGATAACATTTATGCCAAGGACAAATGCGTGACAAAATCTCTACACTTGTATAGAAAAAAATTACCATTATTACTCCAAGGCTAAGCTTACACACTTTATTTCTGGAATAAATGTTTCCCTCTGTGTAAGGGGGCATAGCTACAGATAAGAGGAGGTATCCACATAATATTTTTCTTATTTCTTCATGAAAACATATGTTGTGGGTACTTATTAGAAGCGCCTCGCCGAGGCACTTCCTATGAGTACCCACAACATATGTTTTCATGGGGAAATAAGAAAGATATCAGCATTTTTCGGATGAAAAAAAGAGCCTTATCTGTTGCTATGAGGGGAGGGCAAACATACATGATTTCAGTGAGGGGAGAAGCACAACAATAAATTAGTATTCATGCATTAGTGTCCTTTTCCTTTTTCTTTCTACTTTTCTGATGGCATTTACAGCATCAGCTGGCTACTTTCTCATTATCCCCAAGCTTTAGGGATGGGAATATTATGATAACCTCTGTTCATCTGTCTCTGTCCTTCCCTCATGCTCTCTCCTCCTACACAACTGAGCGGAACTTAATAAAATTGCTATGACTTCCTCACATGGTAAGGGTGTGCCAGAGCAACATTAGCACATTGTGTGGTGATTTTGTGATAGCAAGCCATCGACTGCACAATCTAGTTATGTTAATTCAAATACGATATGTAATGTAGAGAATATTCTTGTATTCAACACATTCCCCTGTATTTCACATAGATAGTCACAAAATCAGAATTAATCCTTAAAGCGTCAAGCAAAATTTGTAGCAGACAACAATCTAAAAATTTTTTTTTTATTTTTCAGTGAAAACAAGTCTTGACATTTCATGTGAATTGTCTGCTTGGCACATGAAATGTTAAGACTTGTTTTCTCTGTTAAATACAAAAAAAAAATAAAAAAAAAATTGCCATCTGCTGCAGTTGTGATTGGTACTTTAAGGGTTAAGATCTTACACAGATGAAGTACATCTTATATTTTTACAGATGTTTTCTTTCTGGCAACACCTCCGTCTTCAGCAGTTCTTATAACTATGATGTCTAAACTTAACAAAAACTGCTATCTCATAATGAGTGACAATGATTTAATTCACCTGAAGGGTTCATTAAGCACTTGTAAAAACATCTTACACTACAGCAGTTTAAAGCTTTTCATTTTCACCTCCAAAAGACAAACAGTGGAGACCCTGATCAGATGCTGCAGAATGTGGTGTCTGAGGAGGGTCTCTACTGTTTGCAAATCGTTTAGCCATTTTTCTCCAGAAATATCCAAATTACATAGCCCGACATACCTAAATGAAATTGGACTCTTCCAATATATAGTGTGGGTGTGTTTATTCAGTCTAAAATGGGTTAAAGAGTTTGTTAAAAATGGCAGCACCTGCATCTTCTGGAAAAAAAGCTTCAACACTATACATGTATTTACTATATTTTCCCTAAACACTGGGACACCAAAACTACTTGTCTACTTGCACTTAAATGTGAACACGGCCACTTGACTACATGTTGATTCATCTTGAACAGTGTATACCCTGACCAGATGCAGCATTCTGCATCATCTGATCTGGGTCTATAGTGTTCACTCAGGCCTGTCTCAATACCTAGGGTTAATATGCTAAGTTTGGTGTCTAACCTCAATAAAAATCGTAATCTTAACAGCAATAAGCTACACTGATATAACTCACCTGGTGGGTTCATCAAAGAACATAATAGGTGGATTATTCACCATTTCCAAGGCAATAGATAGTCGTTTTCTCTGACCACCTGATAAATTACTGGCCCTTGTCTTCTTCGCTTCTGACAAACCAAGAGTTTCTAAAATGTCATCCACCTATATTAAAAAAAAAATAATACAACAGATACAACAAAGAAATAAGCTTAACCCTTGTCCTGCTGAACCTGGATATGCCCTGTCTTGGCAAACAGTGTAGATCCAGATCAGTTCTGAAGAAGCCAACTGATCTGGATCTGCACTGTTTGCTATTAAGTATGTGAATTTATAGCAACAATCCGGATCAAGTAACCTGATTGGCTGAAAATTAGAAGGGAATGGCAATTTATTCCGCAAGGCAAGGGGTAAGTCTTGTTATAATCTGCATCATTACAGTATTTACCTTAAATATTGGGACACCTGAACTCTTTATCCCATAACTGTATTTTTTTTTTTTTTTTTTTTTGTATAGGGCAGATTTTGTATCAGAATTGTATGTGTAAGTATTATTATTGCTTATTTTGTAATGTATTCTAAATCAAGTTAATAAAATTGTTATATATAGGGTGTTTGATTATTTTAAGTATCATTATTTTCATGTTTATTAAATGTGTTTATATATAAATTAGAACTTTCTGGAAAATCATGTTTACAATAACAAGTTGTATAAATATTCTTTTTAGAACTTTTTAGAACTTTGCAGAGGGAATATTCTAGATTAATCTATTTTTGGCATGTCACAGAACATTTAAAATGTTCTTAATACTGGAAAATAAGTTATGCCTCTAGTTCTGTAAATTCTTTTTCTAGAATGTTCTTTGATATTAAATAAGGAGAAAAGATTTTCATATGGGCATCTTTGTACACTTCCATAGGAAATTATTCTATACTGGATTACTTTAATGTTTCATTCATTCTGGAATTAAACTCTGAATTCAGGGACTTTTAACTGTGGGATAATAAACTGCAATTCAAAGCATTTATTTTTTTAAATTATTCTGGAATATTTCTGAGGGACTTTGTGACATAATCTTGAAAGGTACTGTTTACTTATAGTTTTCATTTTTGCACATTGTCTTATTTTCAACAACTGTAAATAATTTTAAAGCTTGTTGCTGGTTTCACTTTCATTTCTTTCTCGTTACGCTTGGCTCGTAACAAAATGCAAACGACTGAATAAGGGCTTGGGAGTGGGATTGTTATTCTTGTGTTTGGTTGTCATCCGAATCAGGGGAGGAGAGCGTGGCCACTTCAATCAAGCTGGGTTGTGCTCGAACAAGATACTTAAACATGTCGCCATCCCAACTGGAAAGCTTCGGGGCGGACAATTTTCTCTGAGTCGCTTTTCAGTGATACAGATTAATGACTGGTTACCTGTGGTTTATGTGTAATGAATTTTGGCGCCACAATAGTTCAGAAACCGATCAAATAGAACAGTCCGAAAGTCTCGAAATGGTCCGCATGTGTGAAATAAGAACTTAACAACGTGAAATGAGAAAAATGCCATTTCTTGCATGAAAATGCGAGAATATCATGAAATCGCGTCAGAAAATGATCCCTGGATTTGCAGCTTGACTGTTCATGCACTTTTCATGAAGTATATTCATTTAACTGTCTTTGTTATATTTTTATTTAACAGTCTCACACTTCAAGAATAAAACAATTCTATTTTTTCTTCTGTTTCTGCATTAGGTGACCAAATGAGATTATCAAATTAGATACATGTATTAAAACTTATTTCATATCATTTTTTTTAAGTATCTGAGTAAGTATTCCAGAATTTCAGAAAATTTCAGGGTACTTACAAGTGCTTCTTTCTCTGACAACGGCATCTTTTCCTCTAGTTTCAAATTTGCTGAGCACATCATGGCCTCTTCTACAGAGAGGTGAGGTAATAGGTGATCATCCTGCATGATGTAACATGAGTACTTCCTGAATGCCCGTAGGTCACGTTCTTTTCCCTTTACATATATACTGCCATTTACATTGCTTGTCCTAAAAATAAAGATAATTATGCACTGACTGACTAATCCATTTCCATAAATATATATATATATATATTCATTGTCCTAACATTAAACATAAAACCTCATTGGCCAAATTTTTCAACTTAAATTGCTTGTTATAATAACAAAAGAAATTAAAATCGGATTGGTCAATTCTCCTACATATTTAAATGTTATGAATAGAAAGTAGCAAAGAAATAATTATTCACCATACCAAATCCTTGTATATTTCAACTTGTAAAAAAAAATTTTCAAAGTGAATTAATACATCCCGCAAATTTTCTTCCATTTTTTACCCGGGAGATAACTTTTGTAACTGCCTGTTTGCACTTCTGCACATCAATCCCCTGCTGAATGGGGGTAACAAATTACACATTAACCTCTTTATAACAATGGTTTGTTGTAACATGGTTTTGGATACAACACAGTTCAAAGATGGATCCCCAAAAATGCATAGATTATATAGAAAAATGACCATAAATGGTCATTTTTCTATATAATCTATACATTTTTGTTTGGCTATAACACGTTTTTTTTAACTAACATGGTTTATGCTTTGGACCCCAACAATAGTATTATAAAGAGGTTGTGGTGTATTTTCTTTTTCAGCAGACGGCAGGCAAAGCAATTCTGACACAACTGCCACCCCTGAAAGTGTATCAACTCTCCTCAAACTAAAAAAAATTAGAACTAAACGTAAACAGCAAACATAAAACTCTGCAGATAACTGGAAGAAGGAAATTTTGTTGCCTAAAAAGAGGCTACCGTAATAACTCTAAATATAGGGACAGACAGGACAAAGCAAGCTGTGTAGATCCAGATCAGATGACACAACATGTGGCATCTGATCAGGGTCTACACTGTTTGTCAATTATGCTGCAATTTTTAGATACATCGACTGACAGTAAAATGGACTTGTTCAAATTTCAGGACAAGTATGGTAAGCCGTTGAGATGTCCCATTATTTAGAATAATTATGATACATAAAATCCAGCAGTTATTGGGTAGAATCTACAACTGCAATATGTCGATTTAATGGACGATGTAAGTGGATTACCTAACTTAACCAAAAATGATAAGGCAATAAAAAAAAAAATAAGAAAAAAAAAAAGATCCTGAAATTCCCATAGCAAATGCAGTCTTAAGGGTGGCGCCTAATTTCAAACATTCTGTCATTCAGTTATTTTATGTTGCTTTTCTGATGTCATTCTGAATAATATTTTGAGACCTAGACTTGAAAAAGGCCAAAATAGCTGACAATCTGCTTGTTAAATGTCAATTTTGTTTTGTATTCCTGTTATATTTAACAGTAATTGTCTGAGACTCCTTGTCAATAATGAGATTTCATCAGAATAAAGAATGGCTCTGCATTTTATTCTGCCAAATGAAGCTAATGCTTCAGATACAGAGGCCCCATTTCTGGATATTAACCCTGGTCCTGCTGAACTCAGATACGCCCTGCCTTTGCAAACAGTGCAGATCTAGATCAGTTGGCTTCTGAAGAAGCCAACTGATCTGGATCTGCACTGTTTGTCATTTAGTATGTGAATTTGTATCAACAACCCGGATCTAGTCTTCTGATTGGCTGAAAATTAGAAGTGGGAGAGGCATCTTAATTTTTTTCAGCATGGCAAGGTTTAAATGTATCAATATATAATAGTATCATCTCTACTAAAATTTATGACAAGCGAGAAAACTTTGATTTTGATATTGTTAATCTTCCATTTCTGGTCAGTGACATCCCTCACACTACATCCTATGGTGCATGTATTTCTGGACTTATTCATTTTGCTTGAGGATCTAGTCAAGTCAGTAAAATTAATAAACAACTTCTAATATAGGGGTATCAGTATCAAAAACTGCATAAAACATTTTCTAGGTTTTAACATCAACATTCTGAATTAATTTTCAAATATAACAGTGGCTTAAACACACTTCTTCAGGAAAGTCTACTGGAACCACAATTTTATGGCAATTAAGTCTACAAATTCAGAATGATGGAAGTTATGCGATAAACTGCCTGCATGTTTTTTTAATCCAATTAGAGCTGATAACTTTGCTTCCCTTTAACTGCTCAATGGTAAGTCTGGCAACTTCTGTCCTTCTTCAATCTGTCCTGAGGGTTGTTGTCTGATAATCCCATTGTGTGATGGGTCAATATGGTTCAACTTGTGGGGTTTTTTTTTTTTGCTCTAGCTTCAGATTGCCAATGAGCGTTTCATTGCAGTTTTGTGCTTACTTGTGTTTCACTGGGATAGTTTTATTGATGACACAGAGGACCAAAAACAACGGTAAGTGTCCTAAACTCATGAACACTTCATACCATACAATTTGAGCCTAAATTTTGCTTTTTGTGCAGTTGTGTCTTAGAATACTTAGAGGAAAGGCAAACAGTGAAGACCCAGATCAGACTGCTCCATCAGAAGCAGTCTGACAGTCTGATCTGGGTCTGCACTGTTTGCATATGTATTTTGTCAGCAACTTTTGTGTACGAAATTTTACTACATTTACTGTATATGTATTTATAAATAATCTTGCGCTGCATCATAATTACCATATTTACCCTAAGTATTCAGACACCTGAACTCCTTACCATATATGTTCTAAAATTTGAACCAGTACAATTCACTACCTGATGTTGTGTCTAAAAATTGCTGGATGAGTGGCAAACATGTAGACCCAGATGTCTGCGGCGTCTCATCTGGGTCTATACAGTTTGCTCAGGCCTGTCTGTCCGAATACATATGGTTAATACGGTAAGGTGAGATTCTGATCATGTAAAACTAGTTTAACCCTTGTCCTGCTGAATAAATTAAGATGTCACGCCTACTTCTAATTTTCAGCCAATCAGAATACTTGATCCAGATTGTTGATATAAATTCACATACTTGATGGCATACAGTGCAGATCCAGATCAGTTGGCTTCTTCATGCCTACTTCTAATTTTCAGCCAATCAGATTACTTGATCCAGATTGTTGATATAAATTCACATACTTAATGGCAAACAGTGCAGATCCAGATCAGTTGGCTTCTTCATGCCTACTTCTAATTTTCAGCCAATCAGATTACTTGATCCAGATTGTTGATATAAATTCACATACTTAATGGCAAACAGTGCAGATCCAGATCAGTTGGCAGGACAAGGGTTAAGAATGCCAAGTAGCTTTTTCTGCACTGATCAATACAGTTCCTCTATTCATTTTTTTTTTTGTTTGTAGTCCGTTATTGGGCAGGCGGTGCTTTATGACTGTGACCTTTCCCGCATAACTTCATTTAATTATTTCAAGTATAAAAGGGTAAAAAGACAGAACAAACAACCAAAGGCGGTAGGGTTGACTTTACTTTGTTATGGTCGACACGTTTTGGTCACTCCGGGCCTTCATTTATATTTATTCAATCATTTTTTGAATCCGGCAAGTCCTGGTCTCAAAATGTTATTATTACTCCAGTGTAAACTTTCTTCTTTTTGTACAATTTAAAAAAAAACATATGGAAACATACTGCTGAAAGCAATTTTGGTGATAATTATGTTTTCATTTCTTACTGATTTCCTAAATATTGCCGAAAATGAAATTTGAGTACAAAAGCAGGCAGTGACAAAACTGTTTTCCTAGCAGTGGAAAAATAAATTTAACATTTAGCATTCTGGGGAAAAAATTCTGCTGATGACAAAATAAGGTATGACATTATAAGCTGAGAGTCTCCTTTGTTTGTGTTGAGGTTTTACTGCCCAGTCAATCCAATGAGGTCATGTCGAGCAGGGTCAGTTTACCTAACCACATGTTTACTGGGCAGGCTTAGTCCTCTAAGCAGCTAACCAGTATTGTGCACATTCTTTTGCCAGAAACTGACAACTGCCCTTCTTGAATCAGCGGAAGGGAGCTAGAGAATGACCGTAGAAAATATTTCATGATCAATCTCCACGAAAGAATGTTGCCGACCTTGGAGGGGGTTGAACCCGCGACCACCTGGTATCCAGTCGGACGGCGCATCCAACTGAGTGGCCTGAGTGTCTCCTTAGGAGACAAGTTGCATGAAATATCAAATCCTATTTTCTGGGGAAAAATATCATCAATTTGTCATCTGCTGAATTTGCCCATAGTGTGCTAAGTATTAACTAATGGAGAGAATAAGAAAAAATACTGCTGTCTGCTAATATTTAACCCTTAAAATGCTGAATTTAATTAAATACAGAAGACAACATTTTACATTAGAGTTTGTTAGGGTTTTTTAATGTATCTAACCTGAACCCTGATTTTTTTTTTTCTCTTATTACTCCACAAAAGCTTACATTGTGGCTTAGCATCTGAAATGTCTCACCAAGGCACTTCTAATGAGTACTTAAGTGGAAAAATAAGAATAATATCAACACATTCAGTTGAAAAAAAAGGCCTTATCGAGTGCTATGGCGCCCTTGATCTAAGATTTGCAGCTCCAAATTAGGCATTTTTTAACCAAAAAGTATTGACATAATGTATTTGACCTAATTACCAAACATACCCCTATAAGCGCACAGTCAAGAAGTTCCATAGTCTTCAGATTACAGCCAGTGTACTTTTTCTTTACTTCTTTATAAAGGCATATGTTGTGGGTACTCATTTGAATTGCATTGACTTGTTGATGCAATTCAAATGAGTACCCACAAGGCCACAACATATGCCTTTAAAAAGAAAATAGAAAAAAAATCGCATAATCATCATCAAATAAGCTTTTTTATAGTGTATCCCTAGTAGGTAGATATATATTTTACCACAACTGAGTGTTCCCAGTAATTTTGAAAAACCTAAGCGCACAGTGCAGTAATTAGGTCGAATATGGTATTTCTTATTTCCCCGTTAAAACATGTTGTGGCACACATTTGAAGTACCTTGTCAAGGAGCTTCTAATTAATACCAACAGCATAATATGTTTTTGAGGAAAAGTAAGAAAAATATTATGTGGAGACCCACCCCCTTATCTGGAGCTATGTAAGATCACACACACACACACCCTGTAAATGGCAAAATGGTACACCCGTGGTGCTCCATTACAAAACAATCTGACTAAGTTCCATCTCAAATAGAGCTTGGAGTTGTTCTATCTGTTCTATCTGGCACTTCATATGGTTTAGTGGATACTTTAAAGCATATAGATTGTTTGTTATCAGCAGTACCCTGTGAGTATCAATGGCACAGGAATGGACAAAGTCTGGTCTGGCAGCCAGGAATATAGGAAAATGCTTAGCTCCAGTGGAGAAATTTTCTAACCCAAATGTATATTGATGCTTTCTTGATTCTCCATAAAAATATACAGGTTTTCATTAGAATTACCCTCCTTAGGTATTTCTAAAGATTACCAAGAATAAATTTTCATGAAGAATCAAGTAAAATATTTCCCTAGGTATCCCATGGAACTGTAAAAATGTATGCTGGGTATGTCAGTGTGGGGAATCACCTGACCAAATGACCAGGTACACTTGGAGTTTGATTCTATTTTTAGCTCCACATATGGTAGGAGTTTTTACAATATCTCTATTTATACCAAATGAAATTTGTTCAACTGAAGTGCAAAGTACATGGAAAATCAAGCTCTTTCTGGTGGTATAAGCAATTATTCTGAGATCTGGTCTGATCCTCCAGAACATTTGGAGTATCTTTTGCCCTCAATCTGGGCTACCAGGGCAATGTCCACAAATTCTGATGGAAAAAACATTCTCTGAATGTTCTTGAGTATCACACCAGATCTCAGAATAGCTCTTATACCACCAGAAAGAGCTTGATTTTCCGCATACTCTGCACTTTATTTTAACAAATTCCATGATATTCTAAAATGTCTACCTTATGCAGAGCTGAAAATAGAAACAAACTCTGTATAACTAGTCATTTTGTCATGAGGATTCTCCATACTGTACGTAAAATCACCCAGAAACCCAAATGAAAACAATCACTTCAGCCCTACAGACCAAAACGGATACCTGTGCAAAACCTGTAGTTCCAGATGTGACTGCCCCTAGCAAGCCGTGTCATCAGGATCTACACTGTGTGCCATTCTGTTTTTGATTTTTGACTGAAACCCCTATTTGCAACAATGGACATGTCCAAATTCAAAAGACAAAAGAGTCCATTTCAGAAACTCAGGGATGAAATGTTTAAGAGAAATATTTTAGAGGATCTACCACCAGACAAGAATACAGTTGAAATTTATTCAGCCCTAGTGGTGGTTTATTTGCAGTATCAGTAGATATTAAATTAATTATCGTATTTACTCTAATATATAACAGCCCCCCCCCCCACCCCCCCAACTAATAATTGCCCCCCCTCCTACTTTTCTAGGAAAAAAGCATTACTAAACCCCAAAATTGAGTTTAGGTCATCAAAATATCTTATTTTTGGCCCAGATTTAGACTCAATACTCTCATTTTTGAAGCAATGCATTGCAATGCCCCTGGGGTGTATATTAGAATAAATACTGTAGATAAAGGCATAAATATGATATTGGCTAAATTTATCACTGATTAGATGCATTATTACTTTGATTACACTTAACACTTAGCATGCTGGGGGAAAAATGATGACATTTTGAATTTTTTTTTTTTTTTTCCCCAGAAAACAGACTGATATTTCATATGAATTGTCTTCTTGGGAGACAATCTGCATGAAAGGTCAAATCCTATTTTCTGGGAAAATAAGAAAACTATTATCAGTTTGCCATATCTGCTGAATCTTCCCAGAGTGTACTAAGAGTTGATTAGGTATTAAAGGCATTATGATATTTGGTTAAATTTATCATTCATTATGTGAGCATTAGTACTCTGATTACACTTGAATACAACTGTTTACATCTATATTTTTCTGGTCAATGTTTCCTTTGGAATACAAGTATAAGGTCTGAATCCCTTTCAGGGCTCTAGACTGGCAGGAAAATCTAATGATCTAGATAAGACAACCAACTAGAGAAATATTTTTCTCATTTGTCCAAGATATTGTGTGTTGTATAACATGCCACAATATAATCTCTGAATTAAGATGATTATAATGACATGTACAAAGTACATTTTTGGAGTACAACTTGTTTTCTTATTTCTCCAAGAAAACATGAAGGTCTAGATCACCTTGTCTGGTGCCCTCAGACTTCTGGTTCTCAGCTGCATTACATCAAATAGAAAGTTGTAACCAGAAGTCTCAGGTAGTCAGACAAGGCTATATTTTTACCTATAATCATAGGAATCACCTCTGTGAGATAAGTCCTGTCCTATTACAACTTAGCTTTCAAGGAGAAATAAGAAAAGTATCAAAACTTTGAGTTGAAGAAGGTATCTTATTTTGAACTGTAGAAGAAGAAAAAATCTTATCTGGAGACCTGGTGTTAGGCTTCTCTCACTGAGACACCAAAATATGTTTCCAAAAAAAAAAATGAGGCTATTTTGATATAACGTAATTATCCTTAGTACTGGGATAGACAGGCCTGAGCAAACAGTGTAGAAAAGAATCAGATGCTGCAAAATGCAGATACAGATGCTGAAAAATGCTGCATCTAATCAGGGTCTACACTGTTTGCCACTCATCCAACAGTTTTTACACACATCTGTCGACAGCAAAATGGACTTGTTCAAACTTTAGAAGTATAGGGAGGTAAGGTGTCCCAATACTTAGGATAAATATGATATTTATAGCCAAACTTAACCCTTATCCTGCTGATCATGACAACCCCTACCCTTGCAAACATGGAGACAATTTGCATAAAATGTCAAAACCTTTTTTCTGGGAAAAAAATAAAAAAAATATTTCAAAATGTTGTCTGCTGAAATTTTTACCCAGAGTGCTAAGCATTAAACAGGCAGATCAGACTGTCTGAATGTAAAAGAAACCTTTTCCCACTCCCAGAGCATAACATAATTAAAACAGATTTCTGTTAACAACTACTGTTATTAACCAAAATGTACGGGTGCTCTAACTCCTTACTATTTTCTTAATACATTTATGTTGAGCGGAGTCTTCTACCACAACACTCTGGACTGGTCTATTTCCAATAGCAGGGTATCTGGTTAGTTTTTATTATTACAATGTTTTATAGAAATTCCTGTAGTTGATGCTAATAGTGTAGACCCTGAACAGACGCCACATTCTGTGGCATCTGATCTGGGCCTGCACTGTTTGCCGAATACCTTTCCGGAGGCCTCCAGACTAAAATGGGTTAACACTGAGCATGCTCAGTAAAATTTCAGCAAACAACATTTTGTAATACAGTCGACTCTCATTATCTCGAATTCCAAGGGACTCACTGAAACACTTTGAGATATCCGTACTTCGACATATCAGAGTTGAGAGAGTGAGGAAAATAATAAATTGAACAACCACATTTAACAAATGAATATGTAATTTGACTCCTGAGGTTAGAAATACATATATAAAATAATGTGGAAAAGAGGAGAAATTGCTCCTTAGGAGCAATTTCTCCTCTTTTCCACATTATTTTGTTACCTGTTGTCATAGTTTCATGTTAAAACAGGGACCAGATTTTCACTTCGAGATAAACGGTTATTCGAAATTAGCGAGTTCGAGATAACAAGGTTTGACTGTATTTTCTAAAAAAATTTCCAGAAAAATAAGCTTTGACACATCATGCAAATTGTCTCCTCAGGAGACAATTTGCATGAAATGTCAAAGCCTATTTTCTGGGAAAAATAAAAAAAAATATCATCATTTTGTCTTCTGCTGAATTTACCCATAGGGTGGTAAAAGTTCAAACTTGAGTATATCAATAAGATTACACCCTGATGTGTCGGAGAGGTTTTGATGAAACTGAAAACAGTGTAGGTCCCAATCTTAACCAAAGATGGATCTTCTCTACAGTCTTTGCTCAGGTACAGCTGTCTAAATGTTTTGATTAATACAGTATCTAATGACATTTTCCCAGAAAACAGGGTGGGACTTTGCATTTTATTGAAATCATTTTCAAACCTCAATGAAACGTGAAGCTCTGTTTTCTGTAGTAATAAGGAAAATACTGACATGCCGGCTGCTAATATTCAAAATTTTACAGCTCTAGAAAAGATAAGTAGCGAAATAAATATTATTCTTATTTATCCACGAAAACAAAAGTTAGGGATACTTATGAAAAGCATGTGGCTGAGGCACTTCTAATGAATACCTACAATATGATTTCTTTTAGAAATAAGAAATAATCAGAATGATTGCTTGAAAAAAAAAAAAAAGCATCTTATCTAGAGCTATGATAAATTCAGCAAGCTAAAGGTTAACCAGATCTGACCAGGAACACAACTTTAATAAAAAAATTTAAATTAAATAACTGCAAAAACTCTACAAATTGGGACACTTTTCTTTTATATCTGAAAAGAAAAATATTGTTGGTCAGATAGTAATTCCATATAAATGGTAAGCAGAAGATAACTTTTTGCTTAACTCTTTTGGTGCCAAATTTCAGACGACATTTGTCCTCTGCTTTTCTTTTTTAACAAACTATCGCTTGAAAAGAAGTTTATACATAAAGTTTAAAGACTGAATGTCAAACAGCATGGATCTATGATGTTTGCAAAAGCCTATTATTATCGCCTGTGGCAGTGAAAGAGATAACATTTTGTTGTCAGTACTGAGAGTACTACATCATCTATTGTATGGGAATAAAGTCACAAAAATTGTCATCAAAATATCTGAAGCTGTTTTCAGGCATTATCTATCAAAAGAAAAAGTTCAGGTTTCTTGGTGAAAAATTATTTTAGAAAGTGAAATATTTTCAGTCATTGACTATTTATTAACCCACCAGGACTCCATGCTCATTCCAAGCTGTCAACTCTCAGTAACTCAAAGAACAACAAGATACCGAACAGTACAAGTAGCTATAGCTGAATGTTCACTTCCGAAAATGATCCAACATCAAATACCATTGTGCTTTATACCACCTAAATGGGTGAGATTGATTGTGTTGGGGGTTTAACAACATGTCAACCCTTATGGGTCATTTTGTGTCGTCTCCCAGAGAAAGAGAGGAGAGAGATAGAAGAGATAGTAGAGGAGATGAAAGAGAGGGACAAGGGAGACAGAGGAAAATAAATAAAAGTGAAGAAACAGAAAAAATAAAAACATTCTCCCTCTACCTTTACCTGCTACAAGAACAGCAGGCCTTGCCCAACTGTAAGCCAATCTCAGTTGGACGCCCCAGTGACGTAAACTGCATGATACCTTTGCCTCACCTAACCACCCCAAAATGGGTAAAGACGGACACTTCAAAACCCTGGATGCACTAACATGATACAATAATGTGTGTTTAAGTGAAACTGCTTTTAACCATAGTTCTGCTAAACCCTGATATATCCTGTCTTTGCAAATAGTGTAGCCAACTAATCTGGATCTGCACTGTTTGTCAATTAGAATCTGAATTTGTATCAACAACCTGGATCAAGTGATCTGATTGGCTGAAAGTTAGAAGTAGTGTGTGGCGTCTTAATTTATTCAGCATGACAAGGGTTAAAAGAATCAGCCTTATATAAGAAGCAGTGAAAATCAACGAGTGCCACCTGTAAATTAGGAGCAGTAACAAAGCATACCCCTAGTCAGTTTCATACAAACACTGTGCAAACAGCAAAATGTAGGTCAGAATAATCTAGAATTCGGGTCCAGATTATGAGTGGAACACTCTAAAGCAACTCAAGTCATAAGAGACAATCAAGTATGAGTTAAATTAGTTCAATCTTTCAGGTTATGCAGCAAACCATAAGCTCTTTTTACTCCCATTTTTTTTTTCTCGTCAACCTAAATGGCAACATTTACACTAAAGCGAAAGGGGCGCAAAAGTACTGATTTTCCAACTTCCTTTGCTGCAACTTGAGTCTTGATGTGTCTGTCTAATTGATCCCAACCCCAGTTACATTTTACTTTGTTTTTCCCAAATCAGTTCAGGGTTCAAATTTATGTTTTTTGACAGCTTGCTAAAATTAGCAAGTGGCATTATTTTTTACTTGCTAAACCAACTTGCTTTTTCACATTTATAAACACTGTTAAATGTGGCTTTAAACCTTAGCACTCTGGGTAAAAATTTCAGCAGACATTTTAGAATATTTTTCTTATTTTTCCCAGAAAACAGATTTTGACATTACATGCAAATTGTCTCCTATGGAGACAATTTGCATGTAATGTCAAAACCTGTTTTCTGGGAAAAATAAGAAAAATATCATCATTGCTTTTGGAAAAGAAATTGCAAAACTTCAGCAACAATGCCTCAGGTTCTGCTAATTAAAGAGAATCTTTCCAACTTGCTAGAATTAGCAAGTGATGGAAATTGTAGCTTGCTTTTTGAGGAAATTAACCAGCATTTAGCAAGTTAGCAAGTGCTAAAATTGATCCCTGCAGTTGTCTAGCTGGGCACATTGTTGACATTTATTGATGCTCCACACAATCTGTTTTTATGTTATTGTGGCAAAACAATTAATTCACACTAAATCCTTACTAGGCATGTATCACCTGATATGTCTGCAGATTGGACAAAATCCATGCCAGGTACCCATGCATGCTTCACTACTGCAACAATGGAGCCAGTGAGGGATTGGAGCCAGTGAGGGAAGGGTCAAACCCTGACTTTTCAGAATCTTATTTGCAGTCTTTTTAAAGAGATACTGTGCACACAGGAACCATCATGCTAATGCTATTGCAATGCCAACAAAAACAAGTCACCAAAATCTATTCAATTTGAAGGCTTGTCCCAAAGATATATCCATGCAAGTTTGATGAAACTCTGTCACTCTTTTAACTCTTACACAACTCACAAGAAACCAACAAGTCAATGCCAACACCTATGCAAATGCCAACTCCAATGCTTATACTAATAGTGGGGACATAATGAGTCCAGTGATGTATTAAAAGTCCCAATCAAACGGCTCTTGATCAAACATACTTAATGAAACAAAACACAGATCAAACTGCTCCTAGACTTAAATTGTAGTTAAATCTAATTTATTTGCTTAGAAATGTCTCTAAAAATATTAACCCTTAAAGCGCCAATCACAATCTGATTTTGTTTTTTAGAGTAAATTTGATATTTCATGTGACTTGTCTGCCAAGACAATTCGCATGAAATGTCAACTTATTTTCTTTAAAAAGTAAAAAAAAAAAAATGTTTTTCAAAATGTTGTCTGCTGCAATTGTGATTGGCACTTTAAGGGTTAATAGCAGAATATGATACTTCCTATTATAATATGGATGCTAAAGGACCAGTCATCCCAATTTTTAGATTTTTGCAGTACTGCATATTTTACAACTTTCAGATTGATGTTCACAGCACTGAGGCAAAGAAAGCAACTAAACAAGTCAAGTAAAGTGAAAAATGATCTTATGGTATATGTAATCAGTGGAAGTCAATACCAGCATGCTTATCAAAACTTCATGCAGTCATGATGATGATGGTTTGGTGTTTTATGTCCCTTTCAACATTATTTAAGTCATATCGTGACAATTAAAGGGTGATAATTAAAGGGTCTGTGCAATGAAGCACTGTTCAGTCATGAACTGAATTCCTCCACCAGTGGGATTCAAACCCTGTACCTTTTGATCCAAAGTAGGGAGCGCTAACTACCCAACCACCCAGACACCTCTCGATGCAGTAAAGCCAGGTCAAGCCAGAGGTTATAAAACTTTTTTCATGCTCAAGTCAGCTGAGCATGAAATTTTCTCTGCTAATAAATATGAAAATGCCAACAATAGTTGGCATTTTCATATTTATTAACAGAGAAATTTTCATGCTCAGCTCTAGTTAGCAAGAAAGAATTTGCAATTGTTAGTAATTTGAGATTTATTAGCAGGACAAATTTCATGCTCAGCTGAGTTGAGCATGTAAAAAGTTTTATAACCTTGGGGACAGAGGTCCAGATAAGAGAGGTAAGCATAGCTCAAGATAAGACATTTTCATCCAAAATGTATGGGTATTTTTCTGTGGCATCTGATCTGGGTCTACACTGTTTGCTCACGCCTCTCTATCTCATAACTTATTGTAAAATGTAGTTTATTGGTAGACATTGAAACCTCTTTATGGTATAACACTGCTCTCGGGAAACAAGTTAGCTAAAACACCATAAAGTAAATGAACATTTGGGAAGCATGGATAGTGATGTAATGATGTATCGAAAACCATGTTATAAGGAAAAGCACATTCACTGTTTGCATAAGCCGTAAGACCATTTTTCATTTAATATTGTTCCAATATATTTTCCTGCCTAGTTGGTGCTTTATTTTGGAACTGTTAACTTTGTCCTTTTTATGAATTTAGCATTGTCAATAAGATTTTGAAAAAAGGAGTCCCTTGGTTATTTTCTTCAAAAAGAAAGAGTTCCGCTATTATGTAATAATATAGCTGAAATCTCTCTGAAATATAGGAGTCCCAAAAGCACAAAATAGGAGTCCAAGAATCCATATCTGGAGTCAATACGAACCCTAGGAATTCTAAGGTTGCAGACAGGTAGAAATGCATCCCCACCCCCGATTGCCCCCACTGGACCGATCAGCTGTTATTGTAAATCTAACCCTTAAAGTATCCCTCATAAATAGCAGCAGCAGCCATTCTAAAACATACCAGAAGTTTGTTTTTTGCGAAAATAAGGCTTTTTGAAAAATAAATTAAGATTTCTTGTGAATAATCGGATTTGCAGACAATTCATATGAAATGCCAAGCCTTATTTTCTCAAGAAAAAAAAAAGTGTATACCCCCGACCAGAGCTACCGCCACTTTTTAAACAGCATTAAAGTATGTAGCTTTGACTCTGGAGATGGCATGTTATAACATTAAAAGAATTTAATCATACATTATGTGAAGCCCTTGACCTTGACCTCAAAGGTCAGGCACAGGTGCAGGGATCAAGCTAAATAAAACTTAGCCCTATAACTATCACCATATACCAGCGAAATCAACCATATATATAGATTATACTATATAATAAAATAGTATTAGCTAAAACTTTGACTTTTTTTATGAAAAGTCTGTGACCTTGACTTAAAAGCCATGCCCCAGCTTGGGGATGGTGCCGAGAAAAACTTTATACCATCATGCTTAAAATTAATGAAACCAATGAAAGGGTCTTGATAATATAGCTATATAAATTTTAATGAAAATTTTAACGTGACCTGCCTACTCAATGTCCTCTACATATTAGTAAAGTATCACAAAAATATCTTAAAGAATTTTTTGAGTTATTGCCCATAAAATATTTGAATAACCAAGATATATAACTCCAGAATGGAGTCAGAGTTGTCACTCTTGAATGTGATATGCCTACTCAATGTCCTCTACATATTGGTTAAGTCGCATGAAAATATCATTAAGGGTTTTAAAGTTATGGTTCTAACAAGATTTTACAAGTTTTGCAGACTAGGGGTGATAGTCAGAGTTGTCATTCTTGTACCCCACACCCCTACCCAATACCCTCTACAACCTGATAAAGTTTCATGAAAATAGTTCAAAGGGTAAAGACTTACGGGGTGCACAATAATGCATCTACGGACAGACAGATGGTTGGACAGACAGATGGATTCCATGCTGATAGCTCTAGCCCCTAAACCTTTCGGTTGGGGGATAATGAAATTCAACAAAAGTTCTTGATAATATAGCTATATAAACTTAAATGCAAATTTTTTTACTTCTATATGAAAATTCTAAATCTGTGACCTTGACCTCAAGGTCATACCCCGGGGTCGGGATCATGCTGAGTAAAACTCTAGACCTATATCTACCATCATGTAAAATATAAATGAAATTCCTCAAAGGGTCCTAATGATATAACTATATAAACTTAAACATAAAAATTTTGACCTTTTTATGAAAATTCAGTCCGTGACCTTGACCCCAAGGTTATCCTTCGGGATAAGGTCAATGCTGATAAAAGCTTTAGACCTATATCTACCAAATATGAATTATATCATCAAAGGCTCTTCTGACTTCATAATATAAGGTCTTACAAACTTTAATGTAAAAACTTTTGACCCTGCGACTAAAGTACAAACGAATAATGTCTCTGCATACGGACAGACAGATGAACAGTATCCTTGCTGATAGCTATATCCCCTAAATCTATCGATTGGTTGGATAATGAAATTCAACAGAAGGTCTTGATGATATAGCTATATAAACTTAAATGCAAAAGTTTTTTTTACTTTTATATGAATAAGTCTGTGACCTTGACCTCAAGGTCATATTCTGAGGTGGGAATTGTGCTGAGTAAAACTCTAGACCTATATCTACCAACATGTCAATGAAATTCCTCAAAGGGTTTTGATTATATAACTATATAAACATAAACACAAATTTTTTTACTTTTTTATGAAAATTCTAAGTCCATGACCTTGACCCTTCGGGGTAAGGTCGGTGCTGATAAAAACTTGAGACCTGTAGCTACCATCAGGCCAAATATGAATGAAATCTATCAAAGAGTCTTCAAAATATGAGGTCTTATAAATTTTAACGCAAAAACTTTGACCCGATGAGCAAACTTAAGTATGAACAAACGCATGAATGAACAAACAAACTAACGAACGAACAAACAGAAAAGCAAAAACTATATACCCCTACATACTTTGTACATCAGGGGTTTAAAAAAAATATTTAGACTGTAATCTGCTACTATTTTGAATGGGGCTTGAAGAGTTGAACTGATCTTATGCTTGAATAAATTCTGGCTCTTCCTGGATGTCTCATCTCAATAACTCTACAGTCTGCAATCTCCAGATACAGTCAAAATTAAGACACCACAAATTAAGCAGAATCCAATTAAATGGCAATAAAAGAATATGCAAACCATTCACTTACCAGCTACACCTAACAGTTACGGGTAAAGTTAAACAAAAAAAATGAAGTCAACATTAATTATAACGATAGAGAACTGTCTTCTCACTATTTATCAACCTGGCCTAAATATTGGCCAAGTGGTTCTATACCTGGGCCCAGTTGTTTAAAGCGTCGTTAGCTTAACAAGCTCGTTTCAGGTCATTTCGTTTACTGTTTTAGCGGATTCAATACACAATATTCTGATATTTTTTGCTGAAAAAATGCGAGTAGCTTTTGCACTGCAAAAGCTACTCACATTTTTTCAGCAAAAAATTTCAGCATATTTGCGTATGACTCAATGTAAATTTTAACGAATCATTAACTAACAACATCGTTAGCTTTGAACAACTGGGCCCTGACATTTAGATAGTTCCATTTCCAATTTCAAGGGGTGTCTAGTTTGTTTTCATCATTCCTTTTCATGGTAATTCCTGTATTTAGTGCAAACAGTACAGATCCTGATCAAACGCCGCATTCTGTAGTGTCTGATCTGGTTCTTCAGTCTTCACTGTTTGCCAATGCTTCTTTTTATGAGACTCTGGGCATAAGTAGGTTAACCCTTGTCATGCTAAATAAATTAAGATGCCACGCCCACTTCTAATTTTCAGCCAATCAGATTACTTGATCCAGATTGTTGATATACATACATTCACATACTTAATGGCAAACAGTGCAGATCCAGATCAGTTGGCTTCTGAAGAAGCCAACTGATCTGGATCTACAATGTTTGCAAAGGCAGGACATACCCGCTTTCAGCAGGACAAGGGTTAATCTAAGTATTGGGACTGAGAGCAAACAATGTAGATCCTGATCAGCTGCAACACAAGGGTCTACACAGTTTGCCTTTGTTTTAGATATACCAACTGGTAGTATAATGGACTTGTTAAAATTTTAGAGCAAGTATGGCAAGATGACCAAATATTTTGGGACTATACAGTATAACTTAAACACCCTGGTCCTGCTACACCAGGATATGCACTGTCTTTGCAAGCAGTGTACATCAGATCATTTAGCTTTTTCAGAAGCCAACTGATCTTGATCTGCATTGTTTGTCATTCAGTATGTGAATTTGTATCAACAACCTGGATCAAGTAAAAGAATCAGCTGACAATCAGCAGTGCATCACGAAAACATGCCTATATAATTTTAACCCCCTTAAACCCCACTTTTATATAGTAAAACTGGGGTTTACAGGGGCATACATTATTTTTCTTATTTCTGCTGAAAAGCATAGATTGTTGGTCCTCGTTAGAACCACCTCGCTGAGGCAGTTCTAATGAGTGCCCACAATCTATGTTTTGAGCAAAAATATGAAAAATATCGGAACTTTTTATCTGAAAACGTTCAGTTTTTGGAGGTGAAATTTTCTATACATTTGTATAGGCATTTTTTTGTAATGGGATGTAGCATCTTTAGTTCTTCAGCATGAAAATGTTTAACACTTTCCATGCTGGGTATTTGACAATTGTCAAAGCCTATTTTCTCTCAAAAACAATGAAAAGATCTCAAAATGTCATCTGCTGAAATTTTTACTCTAAATACTATGCAATAGCAGCTGACAACTGAGTGCAGTTTTTCTCATCCTTAAAAAAAAGCATAGCTCCAGACATTTGAGTATCCAGAATATTGTTTTTCCTATTTCTCCATAAAAAAGTATGTTGTGGTACTCAATAGAAGCACCTTGGCCATAGCATATGTTTTCATGGAGAAACAAGACAAAAATTCTGCCTTAGGCTATGTCGTGCCTGAGAGGGAGCAAAGTCTATGTACATGAAATATAAGTCTAGGTCAAATACAGATACTACTGTCTGAGTTGGCATCCCTAAGTACACGCCTATACCAAATATCATCACTGTAGCCTTTATAGTTCTTGGGAATTGAACCTGAACATTAGGGCCCAGTTGTTCAAAGCATCCTTAGCTTAACAAGCTCGTTAAGGGTCATTTTGTTAACTGTTTTAGTACAATATTATGATATTTTTTGCTGAAAAAATGTGAGTAGCTTTTGCAGTGCAAAAGCTACTCACATTTTTTCAGCAAAAAATTTCAGCATATTTGCGTATCACTCGATGTAAATTTTAATGAATCGTTAACTAACGACATCGTTAGCTTTGAACAACTGGGCCCAGGTACAAAGCTAGGGTTGACACAAATTTACAAAGTTGGTGAACAGTGAAATATAGGTTGAGGTCAAATATGGATACTGCTGTCTGAGTTGTCATCATTTGGGTAGAAGTTAGCGTTGACACAAACGTTGACTGATTGACGAATGGATGATCAGATGAATGGATGGAAAACCAAATCCTTATATCGCATGCTAAAAGCAGGCGCAACAAAAAGCAATAATACTTTTTCTGCTGAAAAAATCACACTATCTGGGTCATTGCTAATTGAATTCAGTAGGTCACAGACTCATAGGTGAGATTAATGGTTAACTCATTGCCAAGTACAGACTATGCTTAACTATTCATGAATAATCTAACTTCATGGTCACCCTACATAGGCTCAAACTGACTGAAGTAGCACTGATGAGCCATAAAAGATACCCTATCAATGTTAGCTGTGAGTAAATCAATGACAAAAACGAAGACAAAATTGTGTACTAGTCTAAGCAGCCATATACAAGTGTATGAGGCTGGCATAGCTCAAGCTAGATATTTTCCTTATTTCTCCACAAAAACACATGTTCAGGATACTGATTAGGAGCACTTCACTTCATTTCTTATGTGTTTGAGTTGGAGTTTTACAGTCCAGTCAACACTGTTAAAGTCATTTGCAGCCACTCAGTTGACGTACTCACACTTTTTACTGGATGGGATAAAGATAGTCCCCTAAGCAGTTAAAAAGTACTTGTACACATACTTACGCCAGTAGCTGATAATTGCACTTCTTTCAGCAGAAAAACTTTTGGAAAATTGTTTAACTTTTCCCAGGAAACAGGATCAGACATTTCATGCAAACTGTCTCCTATGGAAACAATTTGCATGAAATGTCCAAACCTGTTTTTTTGGCAAAAATAAAGAAATATTCCAAAATCTAGTCTGCTGAAAATTTTACTCAGTGTTATGTGATAGAATGTTACAATGTCCAAATATTTAGGGTAACCATGGTAATGATAGAGTTCAAGCAGCATGCTGGTTCTCAGTATATGTATCGTAATTTCATAAATATAGAAACACAGCTACAGATAAGGTGCTTTTTCAACCAAATAGTTTTTAACATTTTCTTATTTGTCTATGAAAACAAATGGTGTGGGTACTCATTAGAAGTGCCTCACTGAGGCACTTCTAATGAGTACCTACACCATATGTTTTCACAGATAAATAAGAAACATTATGTGGATACCCCCTCTTAACTGGAGCTATGTATATTCTATCTGGATACCTTATGGAGGTTAATGTTTCCACCAATGTGTATGCTGTGGGTACTTATTAGAATTACCATGGTGAAGCTACTCTAGCAAGTATCCACAACAAACTTTGGGGTAGAAAATGTCTTAAAATATCAAAGTCATCATCTTATCGGCAGATATGCACATGTCTGGGAGACTGCCAAGCAATTTACTGTAATAATTCTAAGAATTGGGACTTACAGGCCTGAGCAAACAGTGTAGACCCAGATCAGACACTGCAGAATGCAGTGTCTGATCAGGGTCTACACTATTGGCTATTCATCCAGCAGTTTTTAGAAACACCAATTTTCAAGCTTTTAAGACAAGTATGGTAAGAACTTAAGGTGTCCCAATATTTAAGACAAATACATATCATAGATAAGATTGTTGCAACTTTATACCTGTGAAATCTGCAGCAACAAAAATCCAATTACTGATTCTATAAACAGATTTCATATTACATTAACCAAGTTTTGGAGAAAATTTCTCAAGAAGGTTGAAGAAACTAGGCTAAAATACAAAACTGTAACAAAGCTCTGAAGGGAACTGGCAATGTCGATAGAATTCACAGAGAACAATGATCTGAAATGCCCCAGAGACCACCATGTTTGTGTAATGTTTGTCCTAAAATGGGTCAGTGGCAATTATTAGCATATGACCGCATCAATTTGATACGTAACATTTTTTAGATAGCATACAAACTTTGTAAACATACATTCCATATCTCACACTGTGAGATAAAATCTCACAAAATCTGGCCCATCTGGAAGCCAGTTCCCATAAGATTTTTCAAATCTCATAGAATTTTCAGACCAATCTTACAAAACCACTAGCAAAATAGAAAATCACACTTTTTTGTCTCTACCATAACTTTGTTCATTTAAATAAAGGCTTTTGACTATTTTTGCATTTAAATAAAGGCTTTTGACTATTTTGGTAGAGCTTTAAAATTATTTTGTTAAAATCTCACAGAATTTTATCAAATCTCCCTTAAAAATTGGCCAAATCTCACAGATTTCAGTCCACACCCTATGGCATATATCTATAAATGAACAAATCAATCGTCAGCACACATATGCCTATAAGATATAACAGCAAAAAAATTACATCTGTACACTTTCTCTATTCAGTATCTGATATATGACTAATGTAAATCTGGGCCCAGTTGTTCAAAGCTAACGATGTCGTTAGTTAACGATTTGTTAAAATTTACATCCAGTGATACCCAAATATGCTGAAATTTTTTGCTGAAAAAATGTCAGTAGGTTTTGCAGTGCAAAAGCTACTCGCATTTTTTCAGCAAAAAATATATGAATATTGTATATTGAATCCACTAAAATAGTTAATGAAATGACCCTTAACGAGCTCGTTAAGCTAACGACAATTTGAACAACTGGGCCCTGACCATTTTGCTTTCCATACTTAATTCTTGAATAAGCTGAAGGGGCAGAATGACTGCAGAAAGTATTTCATAATCAATCTCCATGAAAGAATGTTGCCAGACTCGGCAGGGATCGAATCACGACCTCCTGATCACCAGTCAGACTTGCATCCAACTTAGCCACCCAAGCTGGCAACTTTCAATGACACCTCTGCCATCAGCATCAAATGAAACCATGTCAATGGGCTTAAATCCCAAAATAGTCCCATTACTGATGGCAAGAGCTTATAAGACTTAAATGCTACTTGCTGATGGGTAAAATAAATTGTGTGGTTCATAAAACATATGGTAATAAGTTGGGTAATGCAAGCAGAGAAATATTTTTACTTTTCTGACATTTTATAATAAATTTCAATTTTTTTTTTTTTTTTTTGACAAAATAATGCAACAAGTTGTAATGAAAATGACAGTTTTTTCCAGAACTGTCTAAAAATTTAGACATCAACCAAACCCAACAATATTTTTTTCAGGATATACAAAGGTTTAGAAATCTATCTGAATCACAACTGATAAAAGTATCTATTTTAAACCTTGTCCTGCTGAACCCGGATATACCTTGCCTTTGCAAACAGTGTAGATCCAGATCAGGTGGTCTCAGAAGCCATCTGATCTGGATCTACACTGTCTGCAAAAAATAGGGGTTGTCGTTAATAGCAGGATAAGGGTTAACTAGAGCTATGATTTAACCTAACTATTGGGACACTTCTTTACCATACTTGTCCTAAAATTTGAACAAGTCCATTTCACTAGATGTGTCCAAAATATTGCTGGATGAGCTGCATTCTGCGGCATCTGCTCTGGGTCTACACCATTTGCTCAGGCTTGTCTGTCCCAAAACTTAATGTTATTAAATTATGGTACCTTCACTTATGCCAAATTTATAATCATTTTCTCATCAATGTAAGGCTACAGCTCAAAGTTTTCTAACATGCAGCTACTGGTAGATAAGTTCAAGAATCTTGTTTTAACCCATTGAATGAGACGGAACGATCTCTCCCAAGCCATATATTGCAAGATTCTAATTTTCAGGTATGTCAGGCCATCTGATTTAGATATTCTTAGAGAGAAATGGTTGAACTATCTGCAAACAGTGGAGACCCTGATAAGATGCCGAATTCTACTATGTCTGATCTGGGTCATCACTGTTTGCTAATTACACTTTAAGGAGTCTCCAGACTGTAACTAGGAACACTGACGTTATTTCTGCATAAGAACTGTTGTTGCTTCAGCGAAGACAATTTAAGTGAGAGGGCACTGTAAAACATTTTAATTTGGTGGCAGCAAATTTTAGCATTTTTTTATGAGTGGACATTTTGGCTGTTTTATATTTTGGTGGATTTCCTATCTCAAAAAAAAAAAAAAAAAAAAAATCTGTGATTTCTGATGTAGCCCTGTGTTTTTCATGTATGAGGGTTCTACATGGGGATTTGCAAGTCATACACGGTCATTTTTCAACTGTTAATTACTCAACAAAACAGATTTTGACTTACTATTATTGTAGTTTTCTTTCTTGGTAAAGCCATCAATCAACTACCAATTATATCTGCAGTTTCTGATAATTACTGTCAAGGTTTATTTGCTTTTATTCAGCCCTGTTGAGCCAGGTTATGGCCAGACCATTAGCTTTCTTTATTTTTAGGTGCTAAACAAGTGCTAAAGAAGTAAATAAATACACTTTTTTCTTTTGTCAAGAGTAATGCCCTTGGCTGACTGATATTGTATTGCCCTACATCATACTATGTGTATTGGGAATATAATTTCTGCCAGTTTGTTATTCTTCTCTTGTACTCTTTGATCTTTATTGGCACTTTTCTTCTTTTTTTTTTTTTTTTTTTTTTTTTTATTTTGGTGGTTTTTTCCTTGACTGCCAATAGTGCCAAAATAAAACAAGAGGCACATGGGCCACAACTCCCTCTCCTGAGTGAAACAGTCAATGCAGATATGCAACATTTTTCCAATCCTGTCACTGCAACTAATGAGACTGAAAAGATCATCATTTGAGCAGTTCTTGGTTTTCAAAAAGAAGAATGTGTTTTTTTTTGTTGTTTTTTTTACCATATATGGTGAATGGAGTATGATCATTTGAACAAACTCTGAATTCTGTTTCAACAGTAGGATCAACAAGAAATTTAGTGGAAATTGGTGATACGGTTTCTGAAGAGTTGTTTCTGAACAATATGATTATTTTATACATGTATATAGTACACGGGCAGATAACCCTTATAGATTTTTGTTTATGTTGAGGTTTTACGGCCCAGTCAACCCAATGGGGTCATGTCGAGCGCTATCAGTTTACCTAACCACACTTTTACTAGGCAGGCTTAACAAGTATTCTAAGCGGTTAACAAGTATTGTACACAGTCTTTCGCCAGAAACTGATGCCCTTCTTGAATCAGCGGAAGGGAGAGAATGACTGTAGAAAATATTTCACGATCAATCTCCGTGAAAGATTGTTGCCGACATCGGCGGTGGTCGAACCTGCGATCTCTTGGTCTCCAGTCGGACACACATCCAACTGAGCCACCAAGGCCGGCTAACCCTTACAGAATAAAATTTTGATTGTAACTTACTTTTGCTACTTCATATATTTTAAGTTTTAGACACCAGCTATTTTTATTTTTGTGTGTGTGTTTCTTGCTCACAAGGGTCATTCTTTTTATAATCTATTTATCTTCGCCAGAACGCAGGAACTTGCCAAGCTCTCATCTTCATTAAATAAGTAAAGGAATGATGGGAGAAGAGGTATTTCAATTGCATGTTGCTATTCCCTCGTATGCTACATGTCCTGTCTCTTTACAAGGCCAGGCAAGAGACAAGCGCAACATGGTCTTCTTTCCCTGCTGGTGCGCAAAAGGGTCTGCTGGTAAGCAAAAGGGTCTTCTTTCCCTGCAGTTGTACAAAAGGGTCTTCTTTCCCTGCTGGTGTGCAAAAGGGGTCTGCTTTGCATGCTAGTGTGCAAGAGGTTCTTCTTTCCCTTCTGGTGCTTTACAACTGTCCCATTTTAAAATTTGCCCATGACAACCAAACAAAATAGCCACTGGTCATAAAACTCATAAACTGCATAGACAATCATCTAATGATCATAACTGCCAAACATGGTTTACATCATTTCACGTGTTGTGGAGAAAATGCAATTCAACCATTTTCCTATTGTAAGTCTATGGAACCTTTCAGTTGTCATAGCAACAAAACAAAAAGGCAGATCACCATAACTTTAGCTACTTTCAAATCCCCCTACCCAAGCAACATTCCTCCTAATTAGAGACAAATCGCTTCAGCAGTTTTGAAGAGTGTCATTTAAGAGAGTTAATGGAGGAACTGATGGACAGTGGACAAAAAAGTGATCACTATACATCATACTAAGCATACCTCAGGTGAGCTACAGACCACCAATTATAAGTGTTTTACAGTACATTAATTTTGTGCAAAATCTGAAATAGTTTAGGTGATTATTTGCTCTTCCTTTTTGTGTCATTGGCAGGCTGTGTTCTGAGATTGCGGCTCTTCCCTGACATCTTCAATTTATATAAATCTGAGTTCTTAGAAGCAGGAGTGACAGATAAGTTTATGGTCTAAGATACAAGGAGTCAGTTTTTAGAAAATCAAAAAACATGGTCTCGTTTTAACACTTGTCCTGCTGAATAAATTAAGAGGCCACGCCCACTTTAAAATTTCAGCCAATCAGATTACTTGATCTGGATTGTTGCTATAAATTCACATACTTAATGGCAAACAGTGCAGATCCAGATCAGTTGGCTTCTTCAGAAGCCAACTGATCTGGATCTACACTGTTTGCAAAGGCAGGGTATATCCGGTTTCAGCAGGACAAGGATTAAATATTAACATAGTCTCCTCCTCTATTATACTTCCTAATAGTTCATTTAAGTCCATATCATACATGTCCTAAAAGTTGAACAGGTCCATTTTAGTATCTGCTGTGTCTAAACTACTGGATGAGTGCAAACAGCTTAGACCCTGATCAGATGCAGCATTCTGTATGTCCCAATACCAATGGTCAATACAGTAACATGTATTGAACACAAACACCTCAACCCAATGCACACATTTTCTATTAATAATGCTTAGCATGCCAGGTAAAAATGTTAACTGACAATATTTTGAAATTTTTTTCTTATTTTTTCCCAGAAGAAACCCTTTTTTCTTGAAAAAATAAGAAAAACATCATCAACTTGTCATCTGCTGAACTTTTTACCCACTGTGCTAAAGGTAAATGGAGCAATGTTCACTCTTCCACACATCTGTCACCAAGCTTCAACCTGTCCATTTTACCTCCAACTCTCAACACAACCTAGATTCGAACAAAAATGCAAGCCCAAGCAAGGCTCAAACCCACAACCTTCTGGTTGCAAGACACGTGTATAAAGCAGTACTAGTCATTATTTTTTTCTGAAAAACAAAAATTTCAAATATTCAGTACATTGTAATTATCTTCTGAAATTTTCAATTTCTCAAAAAATTATGTCCTACCTGTATCCAGCTAATATATTCATGAGAGATGATTTCCCTGCCCCTGATGGACCCATGACAGCAGTTAGTTCCCCTGAACTGAACTTGCCAGAGATTCCTTTTAGAATATCCTTGCGACCTGAAAAAGAGAGCAAACCTGTTTAATTACAGCACACAAAATTATGGAAAAGAAACTACCGTAAGTAAGTAACCATTAGATTGATTCTACTTCATGATCACTGATCAGAAAAAAGTATAGAATTCGAGGGCTGAGCGCAAGACTAGCGTAAGTCAGATGGTTGTTTTTCCCCAAACCTAATCTCCTCACCATGAAGGCATTATGAAGATTACGACATTTCTTTCTGTAAACAATGAAAATTTAGGTGCCATTGCTCGTATGAGCAATGGCACCTAAATTTGCATTGTTTACAAAGGGGTCCAAGTTGCCCCTAAACAAGGGTTTCAAAAACATGTTTGAGTTACCATAGTCTTGCGCTCAACCCTCGAGATAAGAAAAATATTTCGAAATATTGTCTGCTGAAAATTTTACCCAGAGTGCTAAGAATTAAAAATGTACGTTGACCCTCTAAGTGCTGACCACAACTGCAGCAGATAATATTTCCAGCTTTTATCTTCACATAGCATTTTATATAAAAACTCTTTACATAGTTTTGATACAATATATCCAGACAGCTCTATGCAAGGACACAGTTATTACAAATACTGTGTGTGAATGTCCTAAAATCGTACACCAGAGATTCTGACAAAATGACATATGCAAACATTTCAGACCCAGATCAGACTACTTCAGGAGCAGTCTGTTCAGGGTCCACACAATGTTTGCCATTCCATTATGTATTTTAAGAATGTTTTATTATGTTTTTGTTTAATGACACATCAACGCTTGTGGGTCATTTTGTGTCATCTCCCAGAGATAGGGAGAAAAAAGAAAGAAGAGATAGTAGAGGAGATAAAAGAAAGGGACAGGGAAAATGAAAGTGAAGAAACAGAAGAAATTAGAAATGTGTCAGTATGACAAAGATGCCCATGCCCCGGGCCATCCTCACCAACACGCAGGCATTTTGCAAAAAATGAAGTTGAAAAAAGGACTATAACTCTTATAATAATTGGCAGATTTTACCCTAAATCGAACTTGACCCTATTTTATGATTGTAAACCTATGTATGAAATATGAATCCAATACACAAATCAATCTTTTTTAAAAAAAATATCGGAAGGAAAACATCTTCTGAAGGTGAAAAAGGGCCGTAATTCCAAAAATAATAGGTGCATTTTACCCAAAATCAAACTTGACCAATATTTTATAATTATATGCTTGTGTATAAATTATAATGAATCCAATTCACTCATCTTTTCAAAAGTTATGGAACGAAAAACATTTTCCGAAGTTGAAAAAGGGCCATAACTCCCAAAATAATTGGTGGATTTTACCCTAAATCAAACTTGACCTACATTTTATGATGATATACCTGTGTATAAAATTTGAATCCAGTACACTAATCTTTTCAAAAGATACCTAACGGAAACCATTTTTCAACATTGAAAAAGGGCCATAACTCCAAAAATAATTGGTGGATTTTACCCTAAATTGAACTTGACCTATATTTTATAATTATATGCTTGTTAATAAAATATGAATCCAATATACTTATCTTTTCAACAGTTATGGAACGGAAACCATTTATCAAAGTTGAAAAAGGACCATTACTACCAAAATAATAAGTGGATTCTACTCTAAACACTTTATGATTACAGTGTAGCTCCAATACATCGCGGTCCGTTATTTTGCGAAATCCAGTATATCGCTAATAGGCCAGGGCTCCCAAATTTTCCATAAGCAAAAAAAAAAAAAAAAAAATTTTTTTTAAAACATAAAATATTTGTTGTTTTATTTAACTTCAGAAAAAACAAACAAACAAAAAAACGCGTTCTGCCTCCGGCAATTGATTTTTTGCGCCTATCCCAACGCTAAGTCGTGTCAGGTATTATATGACAAACAATCAACTTAGTGTCAATCAGCGCACACGTTGATTATAATTGGCAAACAATAAATTATATCGCCGTAATTGTCGTAAACATTATCATCATTTAGTACATAGATCTACTCAATGCTCAATCAGTCAGTGATGCCCACAAACTAATTTTGCTCAACAGGTGAAAACGGTCCACCTCCTTTTCAACACCAGCAAATTTTACAAGACAGTAGTCTTACGATGTTTCTGTCCTACATACACAGATCTTAGTCCGCTTATTTTACACTTCTGTAGATACAAATATTTCAGAAGAAAACAACTGCGTCAAAAAACAAAACAAAACAAAAACAATCAAATAAACCTAAATAAAAAGAAATTAACTTTGATAATCGACAGTTTTTTTGTTGTTTTTTTTGCGCCCGGCAATATAAGCAAAGGGAAGCAACTCGAGTTATCTTAACACAATTGAGTAATTTCCCATTTTAGGGAACCAGAGTATCCAAAATGGCGTCCTAAATTGTCAATCCGATGATTTCTTGTTTTCAAATGTAGTTTATCAGCTGGTTTCGATTGGAATTACTTGTTAGACAATTAGCGCACCATTGTAAATTATTCCACTGAGCAATTCTCATCCAATTTTAATTAGGAAATATGGTGACAACATGATTGAATGCCATTTATCCGTGATGTCTCAGCAAACTACCACGGCGACAAACCGAGCGAGTGTTATGCACGCTGTTATACATGCATGGTACATACCGGGACTTATATCGCGCTCCGTTTATATCGCGATAGCGGACTCTGGACCCCGAGGACCGCGATATATTGGAGCTACACTGTATATACCTGTGTATAAAATTTCAATCCAATACACCATTCCTTTCAAAAGATATTGCACGGAAACCATTTGTGTTACTTTGTACGGGAAGGACGGGACGGACGTACTTACGGAGAGAGGTGATACTACATTCCCCACCCCCCATTGAAATTTGGGGGCATAATAAAAAACATTCCCCATCGACCCTTACCTGCTACAAGGATAGCAGGCCTTGCCCAACTGTAAGCCAATATCAGTTGGAAGCCTGGTGACGTAAGATACACAACGTCTTCGCCACACTCAACCACCCCCTGTGTTTTAAGAAACAACTGAATAAAGAGCAAATTTAGGCAATAAATAGGTAAGTAGTATAGGGTGTCGCTATGGGTACCAGGATTCATTCTTGTTTTAGCCGTCACACCCTATACTACTTAGGTAGGGAAAGAGTTTGAAATTCAAGGACATTTACATATTGATATTTTCCTACTTCTGTCTAAAAACAGTCTGTTGTAGACTCATTACAACTGTCTGCATTATCTGAGCTAATTCTTGATTAACCCATTTATGTCAGGCAGACTTCTAACACAACTCTTTGGACAAGTCTATTTCCAATAGCAGGGTGTTTGATTAGTTTTTATTACATGTCTCACTGTTTTATAGAAATTTCTGTATCTAATGCCAACAGTGCAGACCCTGATCAGATGCCACATTCTGCATGTGCTGATCTGGGTCTGCACTGTTTGCCAGTTACGTTTTGGGAGGTTCCAGACTAAAATGGGTTAATACAGGAAAACACTGACACATCTGTCCCAAAATATATGAAATACAAAACAACAAATAAATCATAGGTCAGCTATCATAATGTCCAAATGATTATTAACGACTGCTCCAGATAAAGCATTTTTGACCATCAAATACATAGCTGGAGAGAAGGGGTATCCCGGTAAATATTTTTTCTTGTCTGTCCACAAAAATTTATGGTGTGGGTGCTCATAAGAAGCTCAGAGAGGCACTTCTAATGCGTACTTACAACATGTGCTTTTGTTGGCAATTCGAAAAAATCAATAGGTTGAAGAAAAAAGGGCTTATCTGGAGCTATGCAACATACAGGCCATGACATGCAAAACTGTCCCTTCTGGGCATAATTATGTGGATAATGTAGACCCAGATCATCATGTATATCCGGGTAGCTTGGTAAGGCCATAGCTGTCAGCTAAATCATTGAATACTGTCAAATATATTGATGTATGGCAAAGGCCTTTATCAAGATTGTATAGCTTTACTGGCTGACTTGACTCTACTGCTTGTATATGCTCCAAAGACATATTTTCTCCTGGCAAAACTTCTATGTTACGTATACCATATTTACTGTAAGTAGTCTGACACATTAATCCCTTAACATGCATGCCCTAGTGCTTGAAGCCATTTTACTAATTGTCAATGTGTGTATTTTACGGCTGGATGAGTGACAACCAGAGCAGACCCTGATCAGATGCTGCATTCTGCAGCATCTGATCAGGTTCTACACTGTTTGCTCAGGCCAATCCGTCTGAATACTTAAGGGTAACTATGATACCCATTCGAATCATGTCTAAAATTGAGATAATTTAAAAGAATATCCACAACATTATGTTTTGGTCAAGAAATAAGATATAAGAAGTGTTATTTCTGATAATAGTCTGGTGCTTTATGTCCCTTTCAATATTATTTAAGTCATCTCCAATTTCCTATTGGAACAATTTTAGCTATTTTTGATCTACAAGTCTGTGATGCTTCCTACCAAGTTTCAAGTCAATTGGCCTTTTGGTTCAGGAGATGAAGGTAAAAATAGATTTTCAAGATGGTGGGCATGATGGCCATCTTGAATTTCCAATCAGAACGATTTTAGCTTTTTTTTTATCAACAAAGGTAAGAGAAAAGTCCAGGGAGTGCCAAAATCACAAACCGCAGCCCTTCCAGGACCCAAAGAGGAAGAGGAAACCGACAAATCTAAACAAGCACAAACCGAACAAACGTATGAAAAGCACTAAGATTAGCTCTCTCTTCCCTAAGTGAAGTAATCACAATATTAAAAGGACTGAAAAACACAAGAACAAAATGACACACGGAAAGACATACAACAAATCGCCTCGTAGAATAAACCACAAAGCAACAAAGAGTAGGACTAACACCGAAAGTCACCTCGATGCTTCCTACCATGCTTTAAGTCAGTTGGCCTTTCCGTTCAGGAGAAGAAGCGAAAAATAGGTTTTCAAGATGGTGGCAGCCATCTTGGATTTCCAATCATGAATGATTTTAGCTATTTTTAATCTACATGTACAAGTCACTTTGATGCTTCCTACTAAGTTTGAAGTCAATAGCGTTTGCTGCCTACGTCATGAAAAGGAAAAACCAATATTTTAAAATAGCCCACGCGGTCACGTGACGATTTTCGGACACACAATCAATACACACAATGGCAGCGAGTTTAATTTTTTCCTTTCATAAAACTCTAATATATATTTTTCTTATTTTTTTTCCGAGAAAACAGGATTTGACACTTCATGCAAATGGTCTCCTTAGACTTGCTTGAAATGTCAAATCAGGATGACATTTCATGCAAATTCTAAGAGGAGACAATTTGCATGAACTGTCAAACTCTATTTTCTCGGAAAAAATAAGACAAAAAAATTCAAAATGTTGTCAGCTGAAATTTAACTCAGCATCACGAAAACACGCCTATATCATTTTGACCCCCTTAAACCCCACTTTTATATAGTAAAACTGGGGTTTACAGGGGTATATATTATGTTTCTTATTTCTGCTAAAAACATAGATTGTGCGTACTCGTTAGAACAGCCTCTACGAGGCGATTCTTACAAGTACCCACAATCTATGTTTTGAGCAGAAATATGAAAAAATATCAGAGTTTTTTTATCTGAAAATTTTCTGTTTTTGGAGGTGAGATTTTCTTTATATTTGAATAGGCGTGTTTTCATAATGGCATGCTAAGCGTTAAGTTTTAGTCCAGGCTTGATTTTTTTTGTTTGTTTGCTGTATTTTGCATCAATCCCCTAAAAACTTCCATAAACACATGAACTGCAAGTATGTCTAACCAATGTAAAACTTGACCATCTTATCATCTTTTTTGTCGACTCAACATTGAAGTGATGTAGTGTTTTAGGTTTAGAAGGACTTTCACGATCTCGAGGAAATGGCCCTTTCTTTAGCGCTGCCAGTTATATGATTTGCCCCTTTTTTTCAACAAAAAGTATATGCATGACCTGATTTTTCAGGATTCCTATGAGAAAGGCCCCATTTTTCTGACATCCTGGTATATTCACATATTTTTCGCTCAGAGATTTTTCGAGGCTGCTTGTTCTCTTGGTATTCAATGAATTGACTGTGATGTTTGTCTGACAACCAGCAATAAATGGGTACAAAAAATCAAAGGACAGTATACAAATAGGTCAACATTTCAGACGATTTAGTATATCAATGGGTCTGTGTTTTCAAAGGCCAGGTATATGAATGGGATAGGTTTTGAAATACTGACTCGCACACTCGTACCACAATCACCCCTAAGTTCCCCCCTACCCCCCATGCCCCCCTCCCTACACCCCCTCTCCACCATCCCCCGAGTTCAAGAGATGGCTGTTTCACAGGTTTTTTTTGAAAAGGCTGATATGAAATTTTAATAATGTTAACATCAGTCAGAGCATGCATGTTGCTTCCAGTTTTAACTGGGCTTTCTCCGGTTCCTTGTTTGGTTTAGGCCGAAAAAGAGAATTTCGCTGTTTTTCTCCAGTGTCCGAGAACCACTCTTACAGTCGCCGTAACAGCAATGTTTTGTAGTCACCATGATGGAATTTTAACTTCTGAACATTAGAAAAACTCGTGAAATTTGCAACAATATACTGGTTTTTCCTGTTAGATAACGCATTAAACACATTTCGTACAAGAGTGTTTGTCCGAAATCGATGACGTCACAGCGATGCTGCAGGATGCTAAAATTAGTAAGTCTATAAATAGTGCATTATTGGAATTCGTATAAGCGCTATTGACCTTTCAGTTCAGGAGAAGAAGTGAAAAATAGATAAAAAATAGATGGCCATGCTGGCCATCTTGAATTTCTGATCAAAACATTTTTACTTGTTTTTGAACTACAAGTCACCCTGATGCTTCCTACAAAGTTTCAAGTCAATTTGCCTTTCGGTTCAAGAGAAGCTAAAAATAGATTTTCAAGATGGCCACCATGGCAGCCATCTTGGATTTCCGATTGGAACAATTTTAGCTATTTTGTATCTACTAGTCACCCTGATGCTTCCTACCAAGTTTCAAGTCAATTGGCCCCCCTATTTTGGAGAAAAAGGGAAAAATAGATTTTCAAGATGGCCACCATGGCAGACACCTTGGATTTCCAATTGGAACAATTTAAGCTGTTTTTGATCTACAAGTCACCCCGATGCTTCCTACCCAGTTTCGAGTCAATAGGCCTTTTGGTTCAGGAGAAGAAGTCAACAAGAGGGCCATGATGGCCCTGGATCGCTCACCTGTAAGATGAGCTCTGGTGGCCATTTTGTTCAGTGGAGCAGAACCATTTCAGCAATTTTGGTAGCGGATCACCCAAGAAACATTTCTGTGAAATTATTTTGAAATCCGGTTATTGGCCTAGGAGAAGCTGTTGTTAAAAGTTTTTTTTCTATTTTTAGCTCTGGCGGCAATTTTGTTCAGTGGAGCGGGACCATTTTAGCAATTTTGGTAGAGGGTCACCCAAGGAACATTTGTGTGAAATTATTTTGAAATCTGGCCATTGGCCTAGGAGGAGATGTAGTTTAAAGGTTTTTCTATTTTTAGCTTTGGCGGTCATTTTGTTCAGCAGAGCAGAACCATTTTAGCAATTTTGGTTGAGGGTCACCCAAGGAACATTTCTGTGAAAATATTTTGAAATCGGGCCACTGGCCCAGGAGATGTAATTTAAAGGTTTTTCTATTTTTAGCTCTGGCAGCCATTTTGTTTAGCTGAGCAAAACCATTTTAGCAATTTTGACAGAAGGTCACCCAAGGAACATTTCTGTGAAATTATTTTGAAATCGGGCCACGCCTAGAAGGAGATTCATTTAATGGTTTTTCTATTTTTACATGTAGCTCTGGTGGCCATTTTGTGCAGTGGAGTGGAACTGTTTGGGCAATTTTGGTAGAGGATCTCCAAAGGAACAATCCTATCAACTTTGGTTGAAATCCGCCTAGTAGTTATGAAGGAGATGTCACTGAAGCAAACTGCGGTTGATGCATGACGCAAGAAACACGACGGGCGCTGCACAGGGCAATCACAATAGCTCACCACGAGCATGTTGTGCTCTGGTGAGCTAAAAATAGATTTTCAAGATGGCCTCCATGGTGGCCATCTTGGATTTCCAACTGGAACAATTTTTAGCTATATTTGATCTACATGTCATCTTGATGCTTCGTACCAAGTTTTGAGTCAAATGGCATTTTGGTTCAGGAGAAGAAGTGAAAAATAGATTTTCATCTTGGATTTCTGATCGGAAGGATTTTAGCTATTTTTATTCTACCAGTCACCCTGATGCTTCCTATCAAGTTTCGAGTCAATCTGCCTTTCAGTTCAGGAGAAGAAGCAAAAAATAGATTTTCAAGATGGCTGCCATGGCGGCCATTTCAGATTTCTGATCAGAATGATTTTAGTTATTGTTGATCTGCCAGTCATCCCAATGCTTCCTACCAAGTTTCGAGTCAATTGGCCTTTTGGGTTCAGGAGAAGCAGCGAAAAACAGATTTCAAGATGGCAGCCATCTTGGATTTCTGATCAGAACGATTTTAGCTATTTTTGACCTACCAGTCACCCTGATGCTTCCTACCAAGTTTAGAGTCAATTGGCCTTCCAGTTCAGGAGAAGTGAAAAATACATTTTTAAGATGGCGGCCATAGAGGCCATCTAGGATTTCCAATCAGAAATAATTTAGCTATTTTTGATCTACAAGTCAATCTAATAATTCCTACTAAGTTTCAAATCAACTGACCTTTCGGTTCAGGAGAAGAAGCAAAATATAGATTTTCAAGATGGCTGCCATGGTGGCCATCTTGGATATCTGATCGGAATAATTTTAGCTATTTTTGACCTACCAGTCACCCCAATAATTCCTACTAAGTTTTGAGTGAACTGGCCTTTCATTTCAGAAGAAGCAAAAAAATCGATTTTCAAGATGACCACCATGGCGGCCATCTTGGATTTCCGATCAGAAAAATTTTATTATTTTTTAATCTACAAGTCACCTTAATGCTTCCTACCAAGTTTTGAGTCGATTGGCTCAGGGGTGTAAGAGGAGTAGGCTTATAAAGCAATTGTTGAAGCCCCACAACAGATGATGCACGACTGACATTGACTGACCAGAATAGCTCACCTTGAGCACAAGAGACTTCGTGCTCAGGTGAGCTGATAAAAAAATACCAAGATCTTTTTGTTGTTGGTGGGAGGCAATCCTCCCTTTAAGCAGCCTTTAACCTTCTCATGAATGGTCAAAATTCAATTGCTGTGGTGAGCTGATACAAGATGTTTCCATGGAAAAGGTGATACAACCAGCTGTTTTCATAAACAAAGAGCTGTCACATACACAACAATATTATGAAGGACACAATACAACATAAAATACACCATAGCTCCAGATAAGGATGTTTTGATTTTTTTTTTTTTTAAGCTGAAACATACTGCCACATTTCTTATTTCACCACAAATACGTATGTTGTGGTTACTCGTAATAGGGCAAATTGGAAAAGAGGGACATGAGATGATTCATCTCATGTCCCTCTTTTCCAATTTGCCCTATTCTACTTTATAAAAGAAGGAAACGACTAAAAATTATTTTTAAAAGTTACTTATTGACAAAAATTGAAACATGACGGACTACATACAATATACTTTTTTTATTTTAAGAATAAACAGGAGCATTCTAATGTTTGTGAGAACGGTTTTTATTTTAAAATCTATACATAGTCTAAACAAATATCAAAAAATATTACTGGCTAAATACCTAACCAATGAAAATATTATGGTAAAAGTTCTAAAATTTTGAACACAAAAGCTTCTGACAAAATCGTATATACAAAACAGTGCAAACCCAGATCAGACTCCTCCTTAAGAAGAAGTCTGATCAGGGTCTACACTGTTTGCCATTCCACTGAGAAACGAATAAAGTATTTGAAATTTAAGGACATATACCGTATATTCAATTTTAGGAATATTCAGCAACAAAACTTTTTGGTATTGATTGCTAAATGATGGCTCAAAACAAAATATTTCCATATGTCATAAATTTTGTACACCAAAGTTTCTTATAAAATGGCCTATGCAAACAGTGCAAACCCAGATCAGATTTGACTCTACACTGTTTGCTATTCCATTAAATATTTTCATTTAAGTCAAAAAGGTATGCTTATCTGATAAAGTGTTCAGGGCCCGGTTGTTCAAAGCGTCGTTAGCTTAACGAGCTCGTTAAGGGTCATTTCGTTAACTGTTCTAGCGGATTCAATACACAATATTCTGATATTTTTTGCTGAAAAAATGTGAGTAGTTTTGCACTGCAAAAGCTACTCACATTTTTTCAGCAAAAAATTTCAGCATATTTGCGTATCACTCGATTAAAATTTAACGAATCGTTAACTAATGACATCGTTAGCTTTGAACAACTGGGCCCAGAATTTTTAGGGCATTTACAATACCCCTTTTATCTGAAATGTTAAGATTATGAGAAAATCTTGTCCCCAGGGTCTTTAACAGAGAAAACATGACAATAAATGTTTGTTCAACAGTTTGACCACCAGAGCTCCAGTCAAACAAAAAGAGAATCCAAGCATGTTTTACAGTCATCTTTAGAATCTCCCTGCATGAGATAGCAGACCTTCATTTCATTTGTTGTCTATGCATTATTGACAGAATAAGTCATTGTCCGAATAGGGCTATTGTAAACGCCTCCATCCATCATTCTATCTCCTATTCTTCACTGGGCGGAATTTAACCAAACTTGCTATATGACTTCCCCATGTAGTAAAGCTGTGCGAGAGCAACATTATTTTTTTCACTCTGTCCCATATAGGTCAAAAGACTACTGTCTATCTGTCCATCCATCATAAACCACTGGGCAGAGTTTAACCAAACTTGCTATATGGCTTCCCTTCATGGTAAGGGTGTGCAAGAGTGAGTCTGTATGGCTGTCCATCCATCCATCTGTCATGCTATTAGCAATATCAGCACGGAGCATGGGGGGTTTGCAATGGAGTGTCATAAACTGCGCAATCTAGTTTGCTTTTATGCTTTGTTTCTTAAAAAAATAAATAAAAAGTAAATGTACTTCTGTATCTCTCTCTCTTCAAACTTTGTCCAGGTATGTGATAGCAGAGGGGGTTTTGTCTGGGTAAACAAAGACCAGTGGGGGATTTTGTCTGATGGGGGAGGATTTTGTCTGAGGGGTGTTTTGTTTACTGTTACTGATTGGGGGTATTTTGTTTGTGAGGAGGAGGATTTTGTCCACTGTTACAGACTGGGAGGATTTAGTGCGGGGGTGGGGGGGGGGGGGTGGGGGGGGAGCAGATTTGGTCTGGGAGATTTTTTCTGGTTACCAACAGCCACAGATTATTTTAATGAGATCTCAAGGCAGGCAGGTTTTCTTGAGGAAATATGGAAATAATAAAAAAAATTTTCTCCTAAACAGCAACTTATCCTGTGCTCAAAATTTATATCAAATGTTGACAAATGAAGTATTTATCAATAATTTGTAGGGGTTCTGGAAGTATATCAAAGCACAGATTTTCATGAAGAAATAAGAAAAATATCACTGTTTTCTTGAATGACAATAATCATTTTATCTGGAGCCCTCATTAATAGCTATCAACACTATCACTGTTTTATCTGACAAGAAATCAGTGAATGGTTTCTGACCCTAATTTTAGTCCTTGGCCACCCTTAACATATAGCTCCAGATATGACTTTTTCCTTAAAAAAAAAAAAAAATTATTATTTATATTTTTCAGATTTCTACAAGGAAGAACACACTCTGGATGCTCAATAGAACTGCCTCATCACTGGGCAATGTTTTAAATGAGTACCCATAACATAACTTCAAGCAAAAGTAACAAAACAAAAACAAAATCTGAATAGCCCTCTTACCATGGAGCTGTGACTCTTAATCAAAATACCACAACTTACATCATAATAATGCAGATAGGAAACAATTATCTATACAAGTAGGACAAAAGTACAGGGTGACACAAAAACACAGAAAGATTTCAAGATATTTCCTGCTATAAGCTTAACTCCAGATAAGAGGGGGTAGCCACATAATATTGTTATTTTTCTATAAAAACAAATGCTGTGGGTACTCATTAGAAGCGCCTCAGCGAGGCGCTTCTAATAAGTACACACAACATATGTTTTTGCAGAGAAATAAGAAAAATATCAGTACTTTTCCGCTGGGAAAAAGCCTTATCTAGGGCTATATATTAGTTGCTGCACAACAACTTAACAACCCAATCAAGTAGTATAACATAAACATCCCACCATACAATACACTGTACTTCATACACACAGTTCAAATTGTGGCTGAAACATGACAGTAAGCAGCAATTTTGTGGCTCAATCCCTTACACTTGAAAGTCCCATTCTCATCCCAGTAAACATGGCCGTGAATTTATAACCCCTCCCTCTCGTGCCAGCAGCATACTATTTCTCGGTAGTTCTTGATAAGAACTGTATCCAGATAAACATTTTTTTATTTCCCTACAACTTATTTAAGAAAAACTACCATATTTGACCTAATTACCGCACATGACCCTACAAGCGCATAGTCAAGCAATTCCATACTCTTCAGATTACAACCAGTGTACTTTTTGTCTTTTTTTATAAAGGCATATGTTGTGGGTACCCATTTGAATTGCATCAACTTGTCAATACAATTCAAATGAGTGCCCACAAGTTCACAAGATATGCTTTTATACAGAAAACAGAAAAACATATAAAACATCGCATAAGCATCTTCTGATAAGTCCTCTTTCTTTTTTTTTTAAATGGTATCCTTAGTGTTGGTAGGTTAATATTTTACACAAGTTTATCCAGTATTTTTTTAAAATCTAAGCCTACAGTGCAGTAATTAGGTCAAATACTGTATCCCAGAATTACCATCAAATAACAAGTCCTACCATAATAACCCTAAGTATTGGGACAGATTGGTCTGAGCAAATAGTGTAGACCCAGATGAGATGATGCAGAACGCGGCATCTCATCAGGGTCTACACTGTTTGCCTTTCAGCTCAGCAGATTTAACCCTTGTCCTGCTGAACCCGGATATACCCTGTTTTGCAAACAGTGTAGATCCAGATCAGTTGGCTTCTGAAGAAGCCAACTGATCTGGATCTGCACTGTTTGCCATCAAGAATGCAAATTTATAGCAACAATCTGGATCCAGTAGTCTGATTGGCTGAAAATTAAAAGTGGGTGTGGCATCTTAATTTATTCAGCAGGACAAGGGTTAAGACATATCAACATGTAGTAATATGGACTATATCAAGTTGTAGAACAGGTGTAAAAAGGAGTCAACCCATTGTATACTGAATAGACTTTACCACACTATATATTGGAAGAGTCTAATTTCAATTTTAGGTACGTCCGGCTAGGAGATTTACATATTCCTACAGAAAAATGGCTAAACTATTTGCAAACAGTGGAGACCCTGATCAGACGCCGCATTCTGCTGCATCTGATCTGGGTCTGCACTGTTTGTCAATTACCCTTTTATGGGTGTCCTGACTACAATGGGTTAAAGTGTCCCAATACTTTGCGTTAATACAGTACGTAACCCATATGTTTTCATTCTGCAATATTTACATAGCTCTTGATAAGATGCTTTTTTCAAAAAGTATCTATATTTTCCTTATTTCTTGAAAAAAACATATGTTGTGGATACTCAGTGAGACGTATCTAATGAGTACCCACAACATGTTTTCGTTGAGAAATAAGAAAATTATTTACCTGATACCCGTCTTATCTAGACCTATGAATAAGTAAAATAATGATCTGGATAAGTAGTTCCTCTAGTGTAATTATCTAGAATTATAAATTTGTGTCACAAATATTGTATATGATACATGTCACAAATTTATGAACCATATTCAAGTTCATAGTTCAAGTTTGCAAGAATGACATCAGCTCAAAACTTTTACCGGTTACCACCCAGAGTGAAAATTTCAGCAGACAACATTTTAAAATACTTTTCTTATTTTTCCTAGAAAACAGGTTTTGGCATTTCATGCAAATTGTCTCCTGGGAGACAATTTGCCCAAATGTCAAAACCAGTTTTTTGGGACAAAATAAAAAAAACTCAACTTGTCATCTGCTGAATTAGCCCTGAGTGTGGTAAAGGTCAACCCTTCTCTTGCTGAATACGACACACCCTGTCTGTCATTAAATATGATAATTTCTATCAAAAACCCGGATGAAGTAATCGGATTGGCTGGAAATTAGAAGTGGGTGGGCATCTTAATTTATTCAGCAAGGCAAGGGTTAATAGCTTTTTCAAACAGTGAAGACCAAATCAACAGGTACTTCAGCATATCTAATCAGGACGACTTAGAGCACTCACAGTTTGCCAGATTTGTTCTAGAGATTTTGCGATGGTGATCATGGTGCAATGCTGTCTGACAGGAAGCCCACTGCATACATTGTGGACTGAAGTCCCTTTAACAATGACATGGTTCATATAAATAAATTTCTTTCGAAGTAATCAACAAAAATAGGCACCTGAGTCAGACTGAATGTTTTTTTCTTCTTTTTTTTTTTTCTTTTTTTTTTCCTAAAAACATTGTTTTTACTAAACACAGTACAGGTATCTGCATTTTCTTATTTCTTTTATATGCTTTTATATGCTTTCATTAAAGCATATATTGCAAGTACTCATTAAAAAAAAAAAAAAAAAAAAAAATTTACAGAGGAAGTTGAAATAGACACAAGGATGACTGACTTAGTGGTTTACATTCCTTTCAGCATTATTTAACCCTTGACCTGCTGAATTAATTAAGATGCCATGCCCACTTCTAATTTTCAGCCAATAAGGTTACTTGATCTGGATTGTTGTTACAAATTTATATACTTAATGGCAAACAGTACAGATCAAGATCACTTAGAAGCCAACTGAACTGGATCTACACTGTTTGCAAAGGCCATGTTTATCCGGGTTCAGCAGGACAAGGGTTATGTCATTGAAAGGCTCTGTGAAATGAAGTGCCATACAGTCATGATTCATGAGCTGAATCTAATAAACACAAGCAAGATTTTTGTGGAGAAATACATATACAAAAATTCAAGAAAAGAAGAATATCTGCAACAGGGAAAATTTGCATGACATTTTAATTCCGTGAAATTTGAATTTCATTTTAATTTTAATAAAATGTTTGTAGCAAAGGTTTTCTTACATTCTTTTTGACTTTCTAATGTCTTTTGTTTTATTGGGGAATAGCTCAATTACGGTAGAGATATGGATAACTTCGATAACAGATAATTCTAACACTATATTGATAATGTCTGAAGTCCAAATAACATTTCCACATTTTTTTTTATATTTTTCTTTGTTAATTTTCCACAAATATATAATACAATATATTATACAATTTATTTCCTACAAGTGGTAATTGTTCATGGCAATGGCCAACAGGCCAGTGCCTGTTTTTGAACTTTTAAAGTTACATTATTTTAGTGTCCACAAAAACTCGAGAAAATGAACTACTGGACTTGTCAGTCCAAGTAATTTGATTTGTACTAACCAAATAAGTACAACCACTGTTTTGCCTTCTTTGTTTAGGAATGAGACATTTTGTCTAAATTAAAACTTGAAATATTTTATTAAAATTAAAATGAAATACAAATTTCACTAAATTAAAATGTCATGCAAATTTTCCCTGTTACATACATGTATCTAATGGATATTTTTTTCTTATTTCTCCACTAAAATATAAGCTGTGGTAACCACTGCATTAGACTTGACAAGGTGATTTGAATGTGTACCCACAACCTATGATTTCATGGAGAAATATGAAGCATACATGTATGTCTCTGATAAAACAAAGCACCTCGTCTAAAACAATGACTATACTTGAATCTACTTCAATATCCAGTTACCTATTTACCCTAAATATTCAGACCGCCCCGAGCAAACAGTGTAGACCCAGATCAGCTGCTGCAGTCTGATCAGGGCTTTCATTGTCTGCTAACAGAAGCACCGGATACTACAGAATATATGAATGAAGAGCAAAGGCCTGGATGATACTTTGCACACTGCAGGATGATCTGAATCTGCTCATTTTGCATACAGTATGTTCGAAGGCACTTTTCGCATGATGCTGCCTGATTATGGTAAGGAGTTATGCTGTCCAAACATTTAGGGTACATAGAGTAATCTGGACTGCTTTAGAAAATTATACTGGAACAATACGTGCAGATTTCATCAGTTTTAAGAAAAGGGAAAAGAAACCTCACAACCATGTTCACTTTGCAGAGATCTCATTTACTCCAGATTTGGAGTAAGTTACTCCAACTTTTCATTTCTGACTCCAACTTTTTGGAAAGTCTCAATAGATAAGTATGGTAAAACTCCAACTTTTTTCTGGAGGACAGCATTTTACTCCAATTTTCAAAATCCTAGTGAGAACCCTGCTTTGGACATAATATTGCATTTCCCAATTTTCCACTCTCTGTTGTCCAGAATATCACATTAAAATTGTTTTGAAATAGAACCTGGCTTGATTTATTATTACTGTTGTTGCATATGACTTCACTTTGTCCCATTTACCAGGCCAGTAAATGTAGCTCTGAACCAACATTCACCTATTGTAGTCTAGAGACCCCTTAAAGGGTAACTGGCAAACAGTGCAGACCCAGATCAGATGCCACAGAACACAGCGTCTGATAGGGGTCTTCAGTGTTCGCAAATAGTTTAACCATTTTTCCCTACGACTATCTAAATCTCATAGCCGGACGTACCTAAAATTGAAATTGGACTCTTCCAATATATAGTGTGGGGGAGTCTATTCAGTCTACAATGACAGTAAACAAACTGCACAATACTTAGATGTGGTGTTTTTGAGGTTTTATGGCCTTTTGTTTTCAAATCTTTAGTTACACTCAGACAAATAAACTATTGGTGCTTCACTTATAAATGTATTTAAGCTGCAGATAAGAAGGGTATAAAAAAAATACTTTTTTTTCTTATTTCTCCAGAAAAAAAAACAGTCATGTATTAAAGAAGTACTCACTGGAATCATCTCCCCTATCAATACTGTTTGGGTGAAATAAAACATGAAATGATAATACCTCACCACTAATGTGTGATAGGCAGATAACGCTGTCAAAAATTTACCAACTTGGCCAATTAGCAATCCCAAACCAGATCTCCACAATATCAATGCACATAACCAAGTTTGGAGAAAATGCACTGACATTTACCCAAGTTAAATGTATCATAAGGAAACAAAAGTACAGATGATGGCAGGCAGATAACTCTGTCAAAAATTGACAAATTTCATCTATTAGCAATCCCAAACCAAAAACGATAAAAGAAACCACAATCACAATACTCAGCCCTTTCTAGACACCAAGAGGAAGAACAAGCACAAATTGAACAAACGCATGAAAAGCACTAAGATTAGCTATCTCTTCCTCAAGCGAGATAATCGCAATGCTAAAAGGACTGAAAAACACAAGAATAAAATAACATAAAGCAAGACTTAAAACAAATCGCCTTATAGAATGAACCAGAAAGCAACAAAGAGTAAAACTAACACTGGGACCACAGCCTTAGAATGGTCACCAGAATAAACCACTGGGGGGTTTAAAGCACTTTTACAGCCAGCCATTGAACTTCACCATGGGTCCCTATGCTACTCTTAATACAGAAATACATAAAAATTAGTTTCGCATAAAGGCTCCCAACATGGTCAATGCAACAAAGCGAAAACATAAAAATCTAATTAATCACCATGATAAACACATCTAGATTACAAAATGTTATTTTTTCTTCCAAAATCTTGTGCATTATTTTGACAAAAACCTGGATTTTAACATGCATTTTTAGACATACAAAGCAATTTTGAAAGAACAGAGAAATGGACTTGATACAAAGCATGTCACTGATGTGTACTGAGCACTATCTGTCAGATAACCTTCTTATTTCTTTATAATACCTTTCATATCATAATGATCTTGACATAATGGCAATGACATACATTTCACCAAGTCACGGGAAAAGCTACATTATTATTAGGATGAAATAATAACAAAGTAACTGTGCAAACAGTGGATCAGGACAACCTCCATAATGCGATGTACATGTACAAATATTTATGGTAAAAGTCCTAAAATTTTGTAACCAACTTCTGATAAAATAATGGCCAATGCAAAAGGCAAAGATCAAGATCAGACTGCTCCTTCAGCAGTCTGATCAGGGTCTGCACTGTTTATTTTTCCATGAAAATTCTGTTGAATAAATATGTTAAAAAAAGGGACAAAAAAAAAAAGAAAAGAACAGCATAAAGTGTTTAAAAGATATCTTTAACCCTTGTCCTGCTGAATAAATTAAGATGCCACGCCCACTTCTAATTTTCAGCCAATTAGATTACTTGATCCAGGTTTTTGATACAAAGTCACATACTAATTGGCAAACAGTGCAGATCCAGATCAGTTGGCTTCTTCAGAAGCCAACTGATCTGGATCTACAATTCTACATTGTATGCAAAGCCAGGGTTTATCCAGGTTCAGCAGGACAAGGGTTAATTAGTACAAGTACTGTCAAGTTGGGGATACAGTCAGTACATAATTATAACCCCATGAGGATTGCAGATGTGGTCTCTTGAGAACCTAGTTCTAGATAAGAGCTGTATTCAGATATTTCTTTTTATTTTCTCCATAAAAACATAAATTGTAGGTACACATTAGAAGAAAAAATATCAGTACTTTTCAGCTGAATAAATCACCCTTTTAGTTTCAGGAGCTATGATATTTATATGATAAATTTAGCAACCTTACACTGACAGGTTAGTGCACAACTGAGGTTTGACATAAATCTTATCCAAACTTGGAACACTGCCATCAAATCTTTCCTTTTCACATAATGATCTATTTGCAACATCAATGTGGATATTGTGCAAACTGACAAAGTAATTTACTCAGTTGTTAGGGAGGAGTATTTGATGATAATTCTGGGATAATATTTATTTTTTTCTCAGTTTTCAAAAAAACAAAAAAAAAAATGCTTCCAACATGTTATTTCACCTTTGTCAGAACCAAAACCCTGTATGATATAACTTAAATATAACAATTTATGTCTAAGTCTAAGCCCGCAGTATAGCTCCAGATAAGAGGATGTATCCACATACTATTTTTCTTATTTCTCAACAAAAACATATATTGTGGGTATTCATTAGAAGTGCCTCAATAAGGTAACACAGCATATGTGTTTTGTGGAGAAATAAGAAAAATCAATAAAGTATATGCTGGTTTATTATCAATATTCAGCTTCATAAAAAAAAAAACATTTTGAGCAATTGTTGAGCACTGCAGTCAATGATGAACAGCTGTTGCACTATGGTTTACCATATTTATCCCAAATATTGGAACACTGTACCTCTTTACCATACTTGTCTTAAAATTTGAAAATGTTTTTTCCTACTAACTGTTGACACGTCTAAATACTGCTGGATGAATGGCATACAGTGTACTGTATACCCTGATCAGATGCTGCATCTAATCTGGGTCTAGCCTGTCTGTCCCAATATTTAGGGTTATTACAGACATTTGATTTTCATGACTCAGTTTCATATATGTTGCTTTTTCTATCTCTAACAAGGAATATCTCCTCTGACATAGAGGCAAATTGTATGGTTTTCTTCACCAGAAATTAACTCTGACATCCAAAGCAACCAAGACTGTTCCATACAAACAACTGGTACACCCCCAACAGGAGTATGCAGCCTAAGTTTGACATCCAATCATCCAGATTCAAAAACTCATGCTCATAGAAAAAAATTTTAAAGTTCTATAGGAATGCAGCGGTGACTGCTTGATGCACTCGCATGGTCATGCAGGCACAGGAAAAATATATGCCATAAAATGGACTCACAATAGAAGCACATCAGGAGCAACATGTGGATCCTTCAATAACTTTCATTATAACAATACACAAGGGTGTACCTGTATTCTAGTGATGCTCCATATAAGGGGCTTTATTTTTTCAACTTAAAATGTGCCTTTAATGAGTACCAAAAAAAACAACAACAAAAAAAAACTATGTTTTCATTGGCAAAAATGAAAAATATTTACTGGGTTACTCCTCTTATCTGACTCTATGTGCCCTGAAGTATTTGTTCTTTCCTCGAATAGAGCTATTCCATTGTAGAATTACAGGCTACCTTCTGGTGTGGTCTCAGATGAAGATACAGAACACTTTAGGCTTTCCTTCAAATTCATAACAAGAGGTAGGTACATGTATATCTCTGATGCAATTAAATTGTAAGTAAAGTTTTAATGACCCATCCAACTGTCTTTCTCTTTTGTTGTTGCTGGTGTTCAGTCTTCGCGAAAATCTTTCCAACAGATGCAGGACAGATGTCAGATAGACTGAAATTTTTGGCAGGACAAAATAAAATTCTGCAGGACAGGAGGCTTGTCTGTTATCAAATTACTATCTCGTTTTGCCAGAAATCACAGGACATTTGTCAGACAAACTGAAATTTTCTGCAGAACAGAATGAAAATTTGCCAGTTTTGTCAGACAGTCCTGCAGTTTTCGCAAAGACTGGGTGTTTATGTTTGCTCAATTTTAAATTAGCCATTCCCATGCCTAAGGTAATGATAAAATTGAGTTTGTAACAATACCAAGAGATATAAGAAGAAGAGGAGTATGGTAACCAGCAGGACTATCAGTCTGGTTAGCATGGGTAGAACACCTGTCTCACAAACATAAGGTTGCAGGTTCAAATCCTCAGATAAATGAAAAACAGGATAGAGTCATCAACTACAGATAAATCCAATATATCCATTATAATAGTTCTCTGCCAACAATGATGTAGGTAAGTTAGAACTTCCGGAAGTATTTTTGATGGGATGACGTAAATCAAAACTTTGATGTAAATTAAATCAGTACTTCTTACACTGGAAAATTACCACTTCGGAATGCAAATTTACTTGTGGATGGAGCATCAGTGCAAGCCTGCTGGAACAAAAGAAATGAATACTGTAATTGTTGAAAAAAGTCTTGATGAATTCTCGGGATTTTGTTTGACACACAGGAAAACTAGGGAATAGAGGGGTAAGTGTTTTGAAACAATATATTGATTTATTAGAAATTGGCATGCAAAACAGGTTAGGGTATCAATCTGTATCAATGCTTCTTTCCTCCCTGGTCAAATATGGGGTACATGGAAATACCAGAACACGCTGGTAATTACCGGAACACACTGGTAATTACCGGAACACACTTCCGGAACACACTTTACTGCAGGGATTATTCTGGAAATTTGGGTTGATGGGCCGAAGGCTCATCAACCCAAATTTCCAGGGGCCATAAATAGGTTGGGGTGTATGGGGGCCACCGAGGCCCCCATTGGGGTCCAGGGGCAATGCCCCGGTGTGTGTGTGTGTGTGTGTGTGGGGGGGGGGGGGGGGGGGAAGCCCCCTGGCCAAAAACAAATTTAAGCATTTCTGAGCTCATGAACCTTAACATACTACCATACTTTGAAAGTGGCATCCCTTCTTGTGTCAACCAATAAACCATCTTAAGTGCTGAAGTCATGCCTTTTTCCTCATTGCTCAAAACTTTATTAACAGCCTGTTTAAAATTTTGGCTTTTTTGGGGGGCAATAAGGGCCCTCTGGTGGTCTCTGTGAGTTGTATGTCTATAGAGAGTTGAGGTCTTAAAGTTATCCGTCCCAAAAGTAAATGCATTCTTTGCTCCCATTTTAATGCAAAGTGTGCAAAACATTTTGTTTTTACATTTGTCATATTGCAGCCAGTGATGCTGCTGGAGTCATCGATACTGAAAGTCGCGTTTCCCTCCTTGTTTATCCATAGTTTCGGGTGCAGAATCACGGTCATTGTCAACGATTTCTGGCACTTCCTGATCCGAGATATCCTGGGGCCTTGACGTGGTGTTTGGCTGGACCGATTCGGGTTTGTCGAATGCAAAATCAGTTATTTTCCGCTGACTGTCAACTATTTTAACTATTTAGTAGCCATATTGCCGTTTTGCCAATCAGTGTCATAGAAGTGGTCTCCAGTAAAAATACCAATAATTACGGCAGAAATAAAGCGTCTGACCAATACAGATATATCATCCAATCAGATTGCACATCCATTCTTTTAATTCAGTTTACCTCCTTTTGCGGCGCACCCAGGTAGAAATACCGCACCATACAGAAAGACTATGGGCCAAAACGGCGCGGGGGCTTATTTTAAAAGCGCCACACATAAATTGCTTGCGACTATGGCGCAATGGCCTGGCCAATAATGATCTCTGTTCCGGTATTTACACCAAGTGCATTTCGATACATATTTATGTATAAGACTTCATTTTCTGCGCACATCAGAAAAACAAAATACTTGAAATTAATAAAGTGATAAGCAAACAATAATGCTAACTAGTATTCGATCTTGGAACTTTTTAGTCGGACATTTACTCAGTAAATGTTACTGAAATTGCTACTGAAACGCACAGAGTTCATACCGATATTCAAAAATTGCCCTTTGTTCTCTTCAGTCATGAAAGCTACCAAGATCATATGTCACAATTTGCTAACACTATTAATAACTTTTATATTAAAAAATAAGACTAAAAGAAAAGCAGTTGTAGGAAAAAGAAATATATGTTAAGCGTGTTCTGGTAAATACTAGTGTGTTCTGGTGTTTTGGTGTGTTCGGGTATTTCTATGTAGTATGTAGAGCGCTGTAGTGCAGTGGTAAAGCATCGGATTCGAGATCAAGAGGTACCGGGTTCAATTCCCACTATCATCCAGTGTTGTTTCCTTGAGCAAGAGACTTTGACCACATTGCTTAGTATTGGTTTCTACCCAGGAAAAAAAAAAGAGGGCCACATGGAAGATTAGTACTTGTTTACTAAATGTGTTACCCTCTATAAATAAAGTTGATTATTATTATATTATTATTACCGGCCAAATATGCAACTACTCCAAGAATACATTTTTATACATTTTTTTTAATCTATAACGTCCATGACCTATGTTCCTGTAGATTTTACTTAGCTCATATGACAGTCTTCTGCCTTGCAAGTGAAGAAAGCATATTCCATATCATGGAGTTTGTTTCCTGGGACTGAGTGACAGATAAGCAGTCCAGTCTGTGAAATCACCCCTCTCTAGAATGCTGTTTTTCGCAACAAAAAAAAAAAAAATGCAGCCTGAATTCTCACAATTTTAATTTCTGTCCTTATACATTACCTTTATTGGGTCCATCTTTGACTGTGTATGTTAAATCCCTAAATTCTATATCCAGTTTTCTTTTGATTGCAAGGTCGTATTTTCCATTATGTGTGCTGTGTTGAAAACTATTTGTTCTGTGAAGTCCTTGCTTCCTAACAACAGTCTCCTTACATGGAGGAATGTGAACATGAACTGACAGTAATTCTGCCATTGTCAATCACAACATAAAACAGAATTTTGAGTTTCAATATTGCAAATTTCACTTCTTCTTCGCAGCCATCTTTTCCCTTCTTTGTCTGCTTGCTGTGTATTGAGAAATGGTATTGGTCCATTTAGAGAAAGAGGGGGCACAGTGTGTTGACCTGAAATGTATTGAACATAAAGAATGAAAGACATAGCTGGTAAAATATTCTCGAAACGTGATCCTATATATAATTTTCGTTAAATACCAGTTAAACGCTGCATATTTCTTCTTTCAGTGTAAATCATTTCAAAACACCAAACCTTGTCCCCTACTAAATGGTATAGTCCAAAATCGTAAACAGACGCACGTGACCTGATCAAAGGGCACGAATCGGACAAGACGTGTTAGTTAATATATGACTATAAGCCATTTGCACAAGTATCATTTTCACAAAAAAGCTTTCTCACAACGCACTATTTCACGATGGCTCTTTTTTAAATTTTATTTTGAAATTTAAATCCCCATAATTTTATTCCAGACTGCTAAAAACAATAAATATTCTATATACTGAATATTTATACTTTATGTTTCAATATTGCATTTTTAAATGATGAAAACTGAGTTAATTATTTTATTTTTAATATTAAAATGCAAGCTACAGACCACTACATGTATGTTGGAAAAAAGCTTGCCAAGATTAAATAAATTATTGGAAATTACACTCTGAAAGATTATTATATACAATTTCAACAAAATAACTCCAGAAAGTAGAATTAAAATGGGAGTCAAAATTTTAATTAAATGTATTTTTTATTTAATTTTCATTTAAAAATCAAACTGACAATGAATATGCATAAGCATTGCAGCCCTACATATTAATATGGAGGAGATCTGTTTCTCTCTGTATAAATTCCCTGAATATGTTCAAAGTACAGCATTTTAAAAATTAATCATAAGGTTCTTCATGAATGTTAATGAGATATAAATTATTCTATTTATCAACTTTAAAGATCCACAATCCTCAAAAATAGACATTTTTTTTTTTTCATCAAAGAAAGGTTTACTCTACTGACCGTTCTAAGGCGATGATCCCGGTGTTAGTCTTACTCTTTGTTGCTTTGTGGTTTATTCAACGAGGCGATTTGTCTTACCATGTATTATTTTGTTCTTGGATTTTTCAGTCCTTTTAGCATTGCGATTACCTCGCTTGGGGAAGAGAGAGCTAATCTTAGTGCTTTTCGTACGTTTGTTCCATTTGCGCTTGTTTGGTTGTCGATTTCCTCTTGGTGTCTGAGTAGGGCTGCGGTTTGTGATTGTGGCACTCCCTGGACTTTTCTCTTACCCTTTTTTGACATATGGTATTAAAACAATCATAAAATGTGGTACCTGACAGCCTATAAAATTTCAGTTAGTCTCTCGTTTTTACTTGGATAAAAAATGAAATGATTTTTATCGCATCTCTAAATTAATGTTGGCAACATTAATTCAGAGATTCGATACAAAAATCATTTCATTTTTTTTTCTCCAGTTCAAGAATGAGAGACTAACTGAAATTTCACAGGCTATCATGCAGGTGCCACAGTTTATGATTGCACTGACACCATTTATCAATTTATTAAACCTTCTTTTTTTGATAATAAAATGTCTATTTTTCAAACATATGGAGCCTTTAAATATATGAAATTATTATTATTATTATAATTATTATTACTACTACTACTACTACTACTACTATTGACCATATTTAATCCAACAAGAATTCCTTCTAATACATAATGTGTTAACTCAATTCAAATATTCAAAGTATTTTAACTCACACTGATCACATTATAACTTCCTAAAAGCAAATCCAAAAGGAGTAATCATATAAAGTTTAAATATTCACATAACACTTTATCTAATCGCTATGATTGTCACTTTAGCCATTCTTCATGAAAACTGTTAATGAGGCCAATTAACAAGCACTTCAATACAACTTTATATCAGTGCAGTTTATATTACAAATTACAACTGTTTTATTGGCATTAAACATACAAAATGCTTTTCGCCAAATATGTAAATTACATAGGTACCATTAGAATATTTACAAGAAGCAAATGTGTGAAATAGAACATTTATATGTATATTGCATAGCAGTATTCCGCTCCATCAACAGTCGACCCCAGAGTGTCCCGTATGGACGCCGACGCGACATACAGACCTAGCATCAGCGTCCATAGACATCCTAGATACGCATGCGGACACTATGAAATCACTTGTTAATAGGGCGTGGCACATGCTTTAGAGTTTGTATAATGAATCGCTGGAACACGACTATCCTTGGTTGCTAATATGGTATCCCAGCCGCACAACGGACACCACAGCATCGGGACAACGTTGATGCAAGATCCGTTGCGGCAATGTTGACCCCTACGATCCAGTGTTCCCGCGGCCACTGGTGAGGCTGATCAGACGCAAAATACTTCAAATTGGCACTGACAACTGAATATACATCTAGCATGCATGAATCGATTTGTAATCCATGGGCCCAGTTGATCGATCAAGTCCAGGTTTTATCGGCTTGACGCTGTTACCTGTCAACATGTTAATTACCTGTCAGTCTCAGTTGTTTGCACGGGTATGTTTTGACTCTAAGATATATATATATATATATATATATATATATATATATATATATATATATATATATATAAATATATATATATATATATATATATATATATATATATATATATATATATATATATATATATATATATATATATATTTCATTAGGCACGACCATCTACAGTTATACGGGTTAAAACATTTACGTCGTAGCTCGATATAAAATGGACACACTAGCAAGAAGTAATATTCCGTTTCTATTTTGTTCATGTTACAGAAGATACAAATTCTGTCTTTCTTTTTTTTTTTTTTTTTTTTTTTTTTTTTTGAATATTGTAATATCGGCCAGTCTCTATGGCAAGGTTATGAGAGCTGAAACGACTTATGTCATATTTAAATTTGTTTACAGAAATACTGTCTAAATAAGATTCACGTTCAGTATCAAGCTTAAATAGACAGTATGTCTGCATTTTTGTAGAGGTGCTGTTTGACATTAATATTTCTTGGTCAGTCTGATCTAAAATTCTTTGTTTTATTTCATTAAAAGGAATATCACATTGAAACTGGTTGTTCCAGATGTGGCTAAAGCCTATATTGTCCAGCATGTTTTTCATCTTGAACGTCCAGTTTTGACCGTTATAATCGTTACCAGCTAAAACGTCATCTAACAGCATAGTATAAGAATGTTTTAGCAGAATGTTGTCAGTATTTAGCAATTTCATCCAGTATCTGAGTACTCTTATTTTTCTAAATGTGATTACAGGTTTTCTACCTAATTCGCTGTATAGTGCAGACAAATTCACGTGGATAGATGAATTCCAAATATTCTGCAAATTTTGTGTTTCTCAGAGACAATATATCATCTATATACCTGTAGGCGAAATTGAATTGTCGTGCAAGGTGTTTCTTGCCTGCTTTGAGGAGACTTTGTACAAACTCCGCCTCATACGAGTATAAAAACAAATCGGCATAAACGAAAGGATTTTTAATGGTTGATTTATTTCAGTATCACAGATTAGCAAATGTACATGATACAACAATATGGTATTAAATATACATATAACTGTAACAATGTAAATAAGTGAACTCAGGAAACGGACAAATACAATTAAGTAGCCACAACAAGCAGAGTTGACAACTCTTTCCCAAAAAGTGGCAAGTCTGTTACCCAAAGTTAACTAAATATATATTTAAATTACATAATTGTTAAAAGAAAACGCTACAAAACTATTAATGAAAAGTACCACAATGAAAGTACGACCTTGGAACGGCCAGTAATGAAATATACACATACATATGAAACAAACTACATTGGAATGTAAGATGTCTTGCAAATCAATACCAAGGATAACACAAAACAGAGAAAGTGACAAGTCAAACCGAGTCTCCGATTTTCGTGATTGTATGTGTTCTTTGTTTCCAAAGGCAATCCTTTTTTTACTTTTATTTTACTCTACTCTAGCTCATGCTGGTGTTGTGCTGTGTGGCGGCCTTAAAAAGTCTCCCCTTAAATAATCATAGTGCAGGTTATATTTTATTTCCTTTGGGATCATTGAGCCCATCCTGGTTATTTTGAAAATCGAATACTGCTTAGGCCGGCGCTAGGGGGCGTATGCAGCCTCGAAAACTACAGTGTTGCATATGAAGAGACTGTATCAAACCGAGTCTCCGATTTTCGTGATTTTATGTGTTCTATGTTTCCATAGACAATTTTTTGACTTTACGTTTGCGATTACCTCGCTTGGGGAAGAGAAAGCTAATCTAAGTGCTTTTTGTACGTTTGTTCTATTTGTGCTTGTTTGGATTTGTCGGTTTCCTCTTGGTGTCTGGGAAGGGCTGCGGTTTGTGATTGTGGCACTCCCTGGACTTTCCTCTTACCTTTTTCTTATTCTATATCTCCATTGTGGTCCATAAGTATTGCTTGCAAGTTATAGTGAGGCACAAGGTCAGTAAGTTGAGCCTGAGCTCAACATACCAAAATCGTATTTCGGAAAATCATAAAGTCAATATACACAAAGACAAAATTAGTAATGTTCGGGCAGACAGACATGGACCCTAAATAAATGGGATGTAATCAGGCACAAAACGCCCTGCCCAAAAATCAATTTCATCCTGTATAAACTCTGTCTCATAAGTATAAAAACAAACCGGCAAGCAATGGAGCATAATTAGTTCCCATATGAATGCCGATTGAAATATCCGTCCACCAATCCACAAAGTTGTTGTCGATTATATATTAAAGCAGATTTACATCTGCATCAGAGTATTTGTGGTGCACCGGAGTGAGCCTGAACAAAGTACGTGTCTGCATAGCCAAGGACCATATACTGCAAGCGACGATTTCCGTTCCTGTGAAAGATACACCGGTTAATAATATCTCGTAATTTGGAATTTGTCATGAGGAATTGTGGTATAAAGTATTCAGAAATCGAAACATTTAATATTGTTTACAGAGCGGAATGACAAAGCCGACAGCTTCAACAGACAGTACCAGTTAGTATTTACGCATGAGGATCCTAAAAGTTCACTTCCAGACCCAGGTGGTGACTCCTTCCCGGAAATGACATATTTCACAGTCCGTGAGGAAGGCGTGAGAAAACTGTTCTTTGGCAGAGTGGGAATCGAAGTGGGGTATGCAGTTTCATCCTAAGTGTAGTGTCCTGAGTATATCATGAGCTCGTTTCCCTATCAAACACCCTACAAGCTGAGAGGAAACACCCTGGAGACTGAAGAATCAACGAGTACCTGGTTGTTGACATACAGACAACTTTATCTCGGAAGAACTATATTGGCAGAATCTCCAACAGCATGGTTGGGGTTTTTAGACGTAACCCCAGATCTTGCAGTGAGGAAACCAAAGCCAATTTAGAGTACTGTTCGTCTGTTTACAGACTCGTTTAAATTCAACTACTCCGCCCCCCCCCCCCCCCACGCCTCCCCCCCCCCCCCCCCACCACCACCACGAACCATTCTCTTCCAGCATCAGTAGCTGAGGCCCCTTCTTTTGTATCTTTCAAGAAGGGGTTGACCCCGCGGACCTTCTAAGCAAATGTAAGAGCCCATTTACCAAGTAACTCATCGAGGTGGGGAGCTATGCTGTCGGGGACGTAAGGGCCTCGGTACTGCCACCGAAGGCAGACTGGTCTTTTCCTGGTGAGCCAAAAGCATTCGGGAAAACTTCCTTTCTGTGCTCTTCTTATACTGTAGTCTTAATTTCATATTTTACCACATACACATTATGTATTGATATCACATTATTTTGCAGTAACATTCTTATGATACTATATTTTCTTCTCCCTGACTATTTTCTCTTTGTTTTATCTCTCTAGCGTTACCATCAGAGATCAACGCGTTGAGTAATAGTCATATGTGACGGTCCAACATAAATTAATGTTTAGATGTAGGTGCAGACAGTGACTGTAAATTTTTTAGGAGCTCTTTTCAGGATCCCCATTTCTTGCGTTTGCGGTGTTAAATACTTCTTAAGCCTTTCTTTTATTGCTGTAAGGATTGTCGATAGAATCTGTGAGACAGGGCTTAGTTGGGCACTTAGCTGAGCCCGCAATATAACCTTGATGGTGTGGATTCTTGTGCAATTTAGGAATACAGTATAATTTAGGACGATCGAAATCCTCATCAGAGAGAGAAATTCCAAATGACACCATAATCGAATTGTGGTTGTGTAGAATTTCTTTCCTAGACAACGTAGTGAGTTTGTATGTCGGGGTCCCTGTTTCTGTACTCATACCAAGCTCCTCCATTAAGCAGCTGATATAATGTGTTTTGCAAATAAACACAATATTATTGGACGTCTTGTCCGCTGGAACAACAACAAACTTATGATTGAGTTCAGCTAATTCCGCAGATACATGTGGAGCGTCAAAACACCGATTCATGTGGGCGGGAAATGGTTCTGTTGAGTACCGAAATACGTCTGTTGAGTACCGAAATACGTCTGTTTACCAAGGACATTACGGTTTTTACCCATTCCAAGAGTGTGTCAGCCTCTACGTTCTCCTGTTTGGCCCGGCGTCGTGCATACTCTTCAATACAATCAAAGATAACTTTGAATTCTGTTTCCAAGTAAACGGCATGGTTTCCCTATATTTGGGGCCCTTAGAAAGACGGTCTCTGAGTTTGTCATTGTGTACAATATTGAGGTCACCCTTTATAGTGGCCAGCTGTATTTTTGTTGTTGTTTTTTTTTTAACAAAAACATAAGTGAAGCTTGTAGAAATGCCACAATCACGATCACGATGCACAGCCCTCCTGAGGTTCTAACGAGTACCCACAATCTAGGTTTGTGTAGATATAAGAAAAATAATGTATACCCCTGTAAACCCCCGTTTTTCTATAGAAAAGTGGTGTTAAAGGGGTCAAAATTATATATGCGTGTTTTCGTGATAGGAACCGCCTTTGAACAGTCAGTCAGAAAGCTACTGCGGGGCGAGGGAAGCTTATACTTGCGCGAAACCCCGCCCTTGATTCTCGGCTGCGTTCAGTTAAGCGAGAGGTTCGCGGTTACTCGCAAACAAAAACAAACTTTCCGTTCAGTTGTGACTGTTTTCGGCGGACAGTAGCTGATATCTGGAAATTATTCTCAAGCTGTCTTTCGGCACCACCCAGATGGCGCCTATGCGTATAAAAGTTTAGTTTAAACATATTTTATTTCATTTTAATACATGTGATACATATATAAACAGCTCAAGTAAAGGAGGGATTAGAACGAAAGCACGAGTGCTTATAGAGTTCATCTCCCAAGCATGTAATAACTTGTCGACTTTATGGCGATAACATGTTTTACAACAAATGAAACAAAATAAGCATTTAAAATGTAGTAAATAAATTGAAAACGAGAAAGAAAAAAAATAACATAATAAATGAAATCAGTTTAGGAAATAAGAAAAAAAAAATATATATGTATATAAACCTCGTAGTTAGATGTAAGATGGGTGGCGCCTTTAGGGGTTAATTTGGATTGCCTTAAATAGCCAGTTAGTGTGGTTATACCGCTACAAGTACATTTTGAGCTCAATTAGGTTGAAACCGTTTAGTTTGTAAAATAAACGCTTGTACTTTTTCAAATATTGTTGTATTAATTTCTGGTGACAAAGCTTTATCACCATATAGTAGAAGATTTAGGCTAGGATTCTGGTAATGGGAAACAGCATCCAGAAGTACAGTTCGATGAAGCTGGTAATTTCCACAATGAAAAAAGAAGTGTTGCGCATCCTCGACACTGCCACAAAGACATAAGGGAGAGTCGGACATATTCTTTAAGAAGAGATCTAATTTTAGAGAGCTACAGTTTGTTCGCAGCCTGGCGTGAAATATTTGAGCTTGTCTGTTTCCAGCGTAAAAGTATTTTGGAGTTGAATCTTTGTCTTTGTTAAGAAAGTACTTAAAAGAATTAGTTGAGTCTGACTGCTTGGCGATAGAAGGTAAACTGTTCCATGCTCTTACAGCTGAGGGTAAAAATGAGTTATAAAACAAACTAGATCGAGCTTCAACAGTTCGTAAATCATTAGAATTTCTCAGATTATAACGTGATGCACTGCTGACAGTTTGTGGAACAAGAGAGGATAAGTAGAGCGGAGCGACAGCGTTTGTCATCTTATAGAATAAAGTCAGTTTATGTTTCCTACGTCTTTCGTCTAGAGAATCCCACCTTATTTCTCTATATAATGCAGCGATTGAGACTAGTTTGGTTGCACCTGTTGCTATTCTAGCTGCTTCAATCTGAATTTTTTCAAGTTCCTGTTTTTCGGATTGCAAGCAATTGTCCCAAATATTGTCACCGTATTCAAGCAGAGGTCTGATAAAAACTAAGTATATTTGTTCCAAGGATTTACGGTCCAACTTGAATTTTAAGCATCTCATGATATTTATTCTAGTCCATGCTTTCTCAGTTATGTAGTTGATATGTTTGTGCCAGGTGCAGTCGTTTGAGAGGTACAGGCCTAAGTGTTTGTGTGAGTCGACTTCTGTTATCTGGTGATTTTGCATGAAAATGGGTGGATGGTGCGGTCTGTTTAATTTGCGAGAAAACAGCATTGCTTCCGTTTTAGAAGGGTTAAAGGATACAAGCCAGGTTGTTGCCCATTGCGATATTTTCTGAAGGTCAATGTTAAGTTGGCCAGCAGCTGTCACAGGGTTATCGACGACAATAAACAGACTAGTATCGTCGGCGAATAATCGAATATTCGAGCCAATTTCGGATACAATATCGTTTATATATAGCAGGAAAAGTAAAGGGCCCAAAATTGACCCTTGGGGCACACCTGCACAGATAAAAGTCCAGTTCGAGTTAACACCAGGAAGAATGACACGCTGTCTTCTGTCAGAGAGATAACTCTTAAACCAAGTCAGGACGCTTCCTGCGACACCAGCAGTTTTTAGCTTAAGTAGAAGTCCAGCATGCCACACTCTGTCGAAAGCCTTGCTGATGTCACAGAATACTGCCCTGACTTCTTTACCTGAGTCAAGTGCCTGACAAAATGTATTGTAGAGAAATGTAAGCTGATTTACTGTAGAATCTCCGGGTATAAAGCCAGATTGTAGAGAAGAAAGTAAATTATTGTCTCGTAAATGGTTAAACAGGTATTTAAACATAAGTCTTTCAAGTAATTTGTCCTCGGCATTTAAGAGCGATATAGGGCGGTAATTAGAGACAATTGATAAATCACCCTTTTTTGGGACTGGACTGACATTAGCTTCCTTATATGAGGAGGGTACAGTGCCCATGCGTATGGACTGGTTAAAAAGACATTGGTATGGCCGTGCTAGTTCATTAGATAGTTCACGTAGCAGGCGATTGCTGAGGCCATCAGAACCAGAGGCTTTGCCAGTAGGAAGCAATTTCAAAACAGATTCGACTTCTTCGGCCGTAAAGATAATGCTTTCAAGGGGTACAATTGAAGCAGGTGGATGTAAATCTGGAAGAACAGCATTTGCCTCGTTTAAGATAGTTTGGCTTTGAAAAAAGTCATTTAGAATATTTGCTTTGTCAGTTTCGTCTGTGTATATAATTCCGTTAAGTGAAAGGGGAGGGACTGATGTGGTTGAGTTTGGACTAATAAAACTTTTAAGCGTAGTCCACCAGTCTTTGGGAGAAAGTGTTGGTGAAGAGAGTTTGGCCGCAATGGTGTCATAAAAAGACTTTTTGGAACTTCTAATTTCACTTATGGTTTTGTTACGCAGCGTTTTAAATTTAATCCAATCGTTAGCTACGTTTGTTCTTTTAGCTCTCTTATAAGCTCTTTTTCGTTTCCTGATGTATCTTTTTATTTTCGAATTAATCCAAGCGGGTTCAACTGGTCTTACTCTGACGTGTTTATTAGGGATGCATTCGGTAGCAAGAGACATTACGGTAGAGTGAATATTATTGGCATAAGTGTCAATATTGTTATCTTGAAGAGAGTTCCAGTCGACAGCATTTACTTTATTACGAAGTACATTGAAATCACATCTGTCATAATACCATATACGTCGTGTAAATGAGCTGACCTTAGGTTTGGAGAATTTGAAGATACCATATATTGGACAGTGATATCTCAGATCTTGGTTGAGAAATGCATCGGCAACACCACTGTGAATTAAGTGGTCCTTGTTACTGACAAATAATAGATCTATTACTGACGATGAATGTTCTGTATAATGTGTAGGTTCATCAATACATTGGTAAAGAGAAAAATGGGTACAAATTGAATGGATTTTTCTGAAAGTCCGTTGAGTTAATAGATTGAGGTTAAAATCACCAGTAATTATTAGTTCAGGAATACCTGTATCGATTGCAAGTGAAATTGAGTCTTCAATGTGTGCAAGATAAGCAGCATCAGAATTTGGAGGACGATAGAATAGTCCAAGCGTTTATGACTGTTAGCTAACTCGATCCAAATATTCTCAATGTTTAGGAGTTCTAGGTCAACCCGCCGCTTATAGTGTAAACCCTCCTTAACATATAACATGACACCACCATGAGTGTCTGAGTCTCGATCTTTCAGCTCAGGTCTGTAGTAAGATTGTAGAATTAAATCATCAGTATCTATGGTTGGGCCGAGCCATGTTTCTGTGAACGCTAGGATATCAAATTCAAATAGTTCCGCGTGGAGGATTTCCAGCTTAGAGAAGATACTTTGAACATTGTAATGCACGATTGACAGGTTGTGAACTAGACTAAGAGAATTGAAAGCAGTATTTGACATATCTGAGGAAGAGTTGGAGAGATTACTAGATGGTGTCATTGGTAGAGGACCTGGATTAGGATGGATGTCACCCGAGCACAGTAAGAGATTGTAGAGCCAAAGGGCGATAATCCAAAATGACAGACAGTGGACAAGCATCAACGAGAATTCTGAATTTTTGTTGACTCGAGCTCCAGGTGTTGCTTTTTTATAATTTCCACAAATGTTATTGGCTAATAAGGTACTATGCTGCATAGACTTCAGCAATGAATATGTATATATAAAGCGTTGCTGTAGTGAGAAAATTGCAAGGAGATGAAGCAGGAACTTAAATCTATACCTGCAACGGTATGTTGACATCACGGCATGACTTATTGCTTCATTTGAGTCTGTCATGTAATAGTTGTAAGAGAGAGTAAAAATAAAGCAAGTGCCATGATGTCGACATTTTATTTCATAGTGAAGGCTAAACAGGCTGAATTGACCACCCACTGCGCCAGCGACCCATCCTCTTTTCCCTTTAAGTAAAATAAACAAACAAAAAGAAAGACAATTTGGAAAATCATTAAAAAGGTAGAAAGGTGGAGATCTAGTATGGTTACTGTAGGCAAAATGTAAAGATGTAGCTGACTAGTTACTTACTCAGTATTGACTAGTGCTTTATGACAACGAATATACATTCATGTCATTATTACGGTTATAAGTAAGATAATTTATAATAATGATTGAGCGACGCCGCTCACATCCTATAAACAGATATGAGCATCTCTACCACCACTGGTAGACTGACATGAATACTGTTAAATGCCAGCAGAAGTTTAACTCATTACTGGCTACTTGACCAGACACGAGTAGCACCGCTCACCTCTGATGAGCAGATGTAAGCAAAGCTACTTACCTTTAATTCTAATTATCTCCGGTACACGGACATCGTAATATTGCATAAACAGTCGTGAGTAACACTGCTTCCATCCGATGAGCATACAAGAGCAACGCTACCTGCCTCCGGTAGTTAGACGTAAAATGGTTCATTTACCAGTATGTAAGCACATTACTATTAAATGCGCAGACATGAGAAGTGCCGCTCATACGTATATGGTGAGCAGACATGAACAACGCTGCTTACGCAGTGGGTAGATAAGAGTAATGGTGCATATCAGTAGTGGATAAACGCGTCACCAGTTACATAAGTAAGCATAAGTAGCGCTGCAGCGTTACTTATCTCTTGTAGGAACTAATGAATAAAGTTTCATATCGGTGGAAGATAGATGCATCACTAAAACCATGAACAGAGGTAAGTAGCGTCGCCCACATCTGATATACAGACATGAACAACGCTTCTAACCTCCGGTAGTCAGATACATACAGTGTTACTAATCACCAGCAGATAAACGTACCAATCATTATATGAACAGACATGTTAACACCAGAAAACATAGATACTGTTACATATCAGCCAGGGTTCATGAACCGGTGCAGGCATGAGTATTTCACCGCTCATGTCTGTTCAATAGTGGTATTTACCCTTGCTAGACATGAAGGATGTTACGAAGCAGCAGTAAATAAACGCGTCACTGATTTTGAGAGCAGACATGACCAGCGCTGTTAAAATTTATTGAACTGACATAAGCAGTGCTAATTACCTCCGGAAGACATACATATAACATTACATATCAGTAGTGAATAAACTCCTCACTACTTACAAAAACAGACGAAAACAGCGCCGCTCACATCTAATAAACAGACGTGGGCAGCACTCTTTACATCCCGTAGGCAGAAGTGAAAAATGTTAAATATTAGCAATGAAGAAAGTTCTCACTAGTTACATGATTAGACATTAGCTGGGCTGCTCACATCTGATGAACAGACATAACAGCACTACTTAATCCGTTGGCCAGACTAGAAAATGTCACATCAGCAGTGAATTAACTCCTCATCAGTTCTAGGAGCAGACAAAGCAGACGTGAAACATGTTACATACTGACACTGAATGTTACAGGAGCAGACATATGCCACCAGACATGAGCAGCACTATTTACTTCTGGTAGACTGATATGAAAATGTAACAAATCTCAGTGGATCAACTCCTTACCAGTTGCATAAACAGATATAGGCAGCTTCGCTAAAAGTTTTATTTGCTTGTTCGTAACAAAAATATGAAAATGTTTACTGGGTTGATATTATATATTCAGCCCCTTATAAAATTGATAATTATTGATATAATTTAGTCAATCTAATATCAAGTCTCGTCAACGAGAATAATGGCTATTCTCTAATTTGAGGTCACATGAAACGGGTTTACAATAACCGAAAAGTTTTTTGAAAAACTCTCACGAGTGATTTGCTTCATTGAACGCAGCCCCGATGCAGCTCAATTTACAAATATATGTTCGGCCCGCATACGGATCCTCTACTTCATCTATGAATAGAAAGGAAAGCAATGATCAGGAATCGGTACAATTACCTAACACCTTCCGTCCAAGACACCAAGACACCAAAGGGATAGAAGATTGCACTTGAAGCAAAGGCACCATAATCAAAACACTACCAACAGAAAGTCAAAAGGACAGTTTCTTTCCCAAAAATTGGCCAAATTGGCCAAATGGCTATCCAAAATATAAATTTCACCAGGACATACATGTAAAGACATACTATGACAGAAATATTAAACCACAAAGCTTTGGAGCGGTCAGGAGGTCTTAAATCGATTTTACGTGACCACAATCCTCGCCCTTAGTTCTGGTATCCACAAGACATTTGTTCAGTCCCCGTGAAGTATGCCTAACTTATCAGTGTAATATCTCCGGGAACATAAAAAATCAAACGAATACAGAGACAGTGAAAAATACTATATATTTTTTTGTGAAGAAGGCCTGTTTTAATCAATTAGTAGTTTTTATTAATTTTTTCGTTGTTTTGATGATAAGTAGAATAAGCTAAGAGTATGTACCAAGGTACTCTCTTGCACAGAGATTTGCTAACTCATTTTTAGACAAACCTCTGTTTTATCTTCCACCATTTCATCGATAATTGCTTACCCCGCAGTATTTATAATCAGAGGAGTCCCCTTCAGCTGAAGAGCCAATCAGAGTACCTGTTACAACCAAACCACTTAGCTACCATGTGATACAAACGCACATCAACTGCTATCAGTTTATTTATGTTACGTAGAGAACAGATCAGGTAGGTATTTGGTGATAATTTAGGGATAAGTTTCGTAAGTTCTCTATAAAAACATATGTTGTAGATATTCAGTAGAAACGAAGGAATTCTAATGAATGGCGAAATAGATAGACTTAAGGCGAAATAGACAGAATTATCCCTAACTTATCACAAAAAAAAAATCGCTTTATCTATTTCTCTGATACGTGTTCATTTAATGTTCTTATATTAACCCTAGTCCTACTGAACCCGGATATGCCCTGACTTTGCAAGCAGTGTAGATCCAGGTCAGTTGGTTTCTTCTGAATCTGAATAGGCTAGTTATTGTTTTTTATTTCACAGAACAAACTGCAGACATATTGTAAATATCAGAGTTCAAGACACACACACACACCCACACACAAAAAGCCCCCGGTTAAATTTAACAACAGCGTTTGTTCGGGAGAAAATCTGTCAATACCTAGTCGTGTTGCAGACCGTTCGGCTGAGAGCGATACAAAGCGACTATTGGTGAGATATTGAAATCTAAAGGTCATTTACTGAGTTCAAATATCGTAATGAATGTGGTGAGAATTCAGCGCGTAATTGCAACGGAGTGGAAATTGTAAGCGCTGATAGTTGAGCGTAGTACCAAGGATGAAAGTACTTATATTTGCAGACTTTATGTACTAATGTATTGTCATCGTTGAGAACACTCAAGCACAATATTTTGATAACCTTATAAGAAAATTGTACGCGAGTGTTCTCAACAATGACAATACGGTTATACATCAAGTTTGCCATTATAAATGCTTTGTTTCTTTCTACATTCTCTGAGCCTATACTGGTTTTTGGACGGGTTTTTAAAACCGTCCTTTAAAATAGCGATGTCCGGGCGGGGGAGCGGGCCGACGCGTCGTCCGAGGTTTACCTTTTGGTTTACCTTTTTCAAAGTTATATGTTACCTTTATTCTTCAATAGATTGCTTTCATGTTTGGTAGGGATGAAGAGGAGGACCAGTAGATGTTTCACATGCAAGAGAGAGACAACTCTTACTCTCTTCGTTATTTAAAAAACCCGTCCATAATGCCGTTAGGCGTTTTTCTTGTTTTTGTCAGAATAACGAAGTGGAAATCGACAACAACCTACCGATTTCAAAGGGTGCGTTTCACTATAACTTATAATCTTTTTCATTCTCTTCTGTGACGTAGGTTCGTCCCCTTGGAGATGACACAAAACAGGGTTTTTGTAAATTATAAGTTAATTTTATGCTGATTCAAAATCAGCTAGACGAGAGCCAGTATACATAATATGGGGCGAATGCGGTTGTCAAATAATTTTAGTTTTAACTTTGTATTTAAAGATGTCTGGTTAAAACATATATGGATATTCTGCGGCAAACTGCATGCATGATTGTTTTAACCTAATTATGGTTGATAGCTTTGCTTCCAACTTCAATTGCACGACGGTAGGTTGGTCCTCAGACTGAACGACGGCTCCTTCTTAATCTGTTTCAGATGGTCGGAGCCTGACTACCGATGTCTGTGGTCGGGCTCATCGCGGTCCTGTTTGTGGCTTTCTTGTGTTCTGGCTTCAGATATCCATGAGCCATTTGCTCTGTTCCATCTGTTTTGATTATATATCTGCCACTGTGATGTTTCACAGATGAGATAGACCCCCCCCCCCCCCCACACACACACACACCACCACACACACACACATGCACACATGCCCCCACCTCCATCCCCCCACACAAGTAGTTTTCCTACTGACCGTTCAAGGCGAATCCTCTGCTGCAGTTCTCTGTTGCAGTTTTGTTTTGTCTGGGAAGGGCTGCGGTTTGTGATTGTGGCACTCCCTGGACTTTTCTCTTACCTTTTTGTCATTATTTGTTCCTACTTCTTCTTTTGGTGTCTAGGGAGGGCTGCTACATCTATGTCCCCTAACAAATTACCAAACCCTTTCAGTGCCCCGTGGACTTATATTAAAATATATAAGTCTATGCGTGTCTTAAAACCTGTTTTTCTTGTATGTTATGTTCTTGAAATTTTAGCTTATTATATAAGAAAAGTGTGACCGATACAGGACTCGGACCCGCGAACCCCTGCTTGCAAAAAAGGTAAGAGAAAAGTCCAGGGAGTAAAATCAAAAGCCGCAGCCCATTCCAAACACGAAGAGAAAGAGGAAACAGACAAAACAAAACAAGCGCAAATCAAACAAACGCACGAAAAGCACCAAGAATAACTCTCTCTTCCCCAAGCGAGGTAATCGCAATGCTAAAAGGACTGAAAGTTACAAGAACAAAATACCACAAGGCAAGGCTAAAATTTAAACAAATCGCCTCGTAGAATATACCACAACGCAACAAAGAGTAAGACTAATACCGGGACCACCGCCTTAGAACGGTCAGTAGAATAAATCACCGCGGAGTTTAAAGCACTTTTACGGCCAGCCAACTTCACCCTGGGTCCCGATGCTACTCTTAATACAGAAATACATAAAAATTCGGGTCGCCTTTCCCAACTCAGTCAATGCATCAAAGCGAAAACATAAAAAATCATATTATTCACTATGATAAACAAAGACGAGTACTCATGGCAATTCTACTGTGTGCCAGAGTAAATGAAAACCAATAGTTGAACCACGGCGGGCCAAACAAAAGACATATCGTCAAGCCGCAACCCACTGGTTAAAGCTTTACAAAGAGGCCATCATTGAGTCTGAGGCCCGAAACGCCGTCTTGCAATTAAAGAGTGAATCATAGTCATCAACAATGATTGGGTTGATAACTAGGCATGCAATCTGCCGCATAATATCCAGGCTTTAGCCAATTCTTTTATAACGGTTAATTAGTTTTCTGAATTGCTCCGAAAATTTAGATTTACCCACATTATTTTCTAAACCTTGTTGTTGCAGAAGTTTTTTTCAGACCTACGTTATATTTTTCTACCAAGGCACTGTGTCTTGATAAAATTTCCAATAGGCCTTGCGAAGTTTAAAATAACGATAGCCCTGCCTAAGAAGTTTGGCAGTAAGGACTTTATTACGGCAGTTAAAGTCACTAAGATCTAAAGAAGCTCTGGCGAACCTAATAAGTTGAGATATGTATACCCCATATGAGGTATGCCGGGGGACATCGCCATCCAGAATAGGGAAAGTAACTGTATCAAAATCAAATTTGTCCCGTTTATCATAAATTTTGGAAACTGTACCATTAGATATACATAGATTCAAATCCAAAAAAGGTGCCTCGGTATCGGAAGAATTGGCTTTATTTAACTGGAGTTTAGTAGGGTATATGCGGATCACCATTTGGTCAAAGTAAATATTGTCAATATTTAATAAATCATCAAGGTATCTAGAAGTGGAATTGAAAGCTTCAATAATGTCAGCCTGATTTTCCTGTGAGAGAGACTTCATGAAATCTCTTATCTGCAACAAGAGGAGCACAATTAGTTCCCATCCGAATACCAATAGTTTGCTTATAAAGTCAAGTGATTTACCAGCTAACCAGACCAACAGTCCCGCTATTCACCTTCTCCCCCCCCCCCCCGCACCCCCCCACGCCTCCCCCCCCCCCCCCACACACACACCACCCCCGCTCCGTCCAGGGGTGGTTTTTATCCCGCCCCGGTCAATACTCCCAGTGGTCAATACTGGTCGAATGAAATATTGAGTGGTCGATTGAATATTTTTAGTGGTCAGTTGCAGATTATGGTGGTCAGTTGGTTGATTGATTATGGCAGATTACAGGCATAGAACAGTCTAGCAATTTGTTCATCTAACTGCTTCCACATACTACAGTCTGTTGAAACAGCAAAGCTACTGAAACTAGTCTGTTGAAGTTTTGGTCTCTTTGCTAGAGGCTGATCATTTGATAGAGTTTCAGGTTCAGATTTATTTCTTCAAGTGACCGCTTAGCAATACTTTCTGGCTTTTTTAGCCCTAGGCATTTTTGTCTATGAGTCTTCAGTCTTAAGACCTTAGCACTAACTTAATACATGTATTACAGTCTTTGCACTGTTTTTTTTTTTTTTTTTTTTTTTTTTTTTTTTGTTATCTTCCAAAATAGTGAAGAAGTTCCAAATTGGGTCTTAAGATTTCATTTTTGACACCTTCAGTAATAGCTTGATGATAAGATACTATCTAGAATGCAGATAACTTAAAATTTCACACATTAAGAATAAAGCCTGGTGTCAGTGTATAATACCCCTATCAGGGACATGTAATTGGTCACTTTGGCAATTAGATCTATGTCACACCCACTGCAGTGGCATGGGGCAGCTTTTATACCTTTTAATCTGTTTTGACAGCAATTTACAAGTGTTGCAGATACTAAAATATACTTCGAAGACATTAGTAAATCTTCAAACATTGTTAATTAATTACTGCCATTTACAGATGTACTACTTCACAAGTTCACAGGCCTAAAGATTAATGAAAGGTGTATTTCACTTTTTACAATATGTGACAATTTTCTGCAATAATGTCAAAATTGTATGTTGGCTGCTTTTTGATGTAACCTTGTGTGTTACAATCTGGTACAACATTTTTTTTTCTGTCAACAAAATAGGACCTTTCATAAATCCTTTAAAATCCATGATAAATTGAGCTTATTCATATTCCTGTAAATCAAAATATGAACAATTAATCTAACCTATAAAGGATAGTAGTAAAGATTGTTTGGTTGAAAAGAACAGACGTGTCTTAATTTCAGGAGTAAATCCAATCAGCCTCTTCAGTTGACCAGCAATAATGTCTTTTGACTTATGATCAAATAAAAAAAGGACCTCAAATAATTAGTTACATGTATTAATAAAAACTATTTTTCTTGTTCACTGATGGAAATATATTCTAACCTCATGTACATGATGCAGGGGGAAAGCTTTTAAGATCAGTTTATCAACAGGATAGAGGCATATACACCAGTGATTTAATCAACCCAATTGACCACCAATCGACCAGTAATGACCGGTTAAAACCGATGTTAGTCTTACTCTTTGTTGCTTTGTGGTTTATTCTACGAGGCGATTTGTTGTATGTCTTTCCATGTGTCATTTTGTTCTTGTGTTTTTTAGTCCTTTTAGTATTGCGATTACCTCGCTTGGGGAAGAGAGAGCTAATCTTAGTGTTTTTCGTACGTTTGTTCGATTTGTGCTTGTTTGAATTTGTCGGTTTCCTCTTCCTCTTGGGGTCTGGGGAGGGCTGCGGTTTGTGATTGTGGCACTCCCTGGACTTTTCTCTTACCTTATTTTTAACGACCGGCCCGATCAATACTCATATTAACCGGCTTTTTGCCAACCTTGCACACACACCACCCCCGCCCCGTCCTTTTTAACTTTTAAGTGCAGGGCATCAACTGAACATACTATCGGTTCCTAGCCTCTACCTGCACTTATTGTGATGTTGGTAACTATAGACCTGTGAGTGTTCTGTCTGTAGTGTCAAAAATCTTGAAACGGTCAGTATTTACACAAATGGAACAATATCTTGTTCAGAAGAAAGTTTTATTTGAATTTCAGTCCGGATTTAGATGTACCTTTTCAACACGCACTTGTCTTATCTATTTGACTGATTATATTAAGACACAAACGTCTAACGGCTTATATACTGGAATGACTATACTTGACCTTCAAAAAGCTTTCGATACCGTCGAGCATACGTTTTGTGTAAGAATCTAAAAGCTGTGGGTGTTCATGCTATTGATTGATTTTGTCAAACAGAAGCCATGTTGTTCATGTCAATGAAACTCAATCAGACCCTCCGCTGCTAACTTGTGGTGTTCCTCAAGAAAGTATCTTGGGCCCACTTCTATTCCTTTGTTATGTAAATGACATGGAAATTAGCATAAGTTTGGAGAGTAAATTTTTTTCTTTATGCAGATGACAGTGCAATTTTGTTTTCATACAAAGATCCTGATGTAGTATCGAGAAAACTTGGTTCGGAATTGGAACCTTGTAGTAAATGATTGATTGATAACAAGCTATCTCTGCATACGGGCAAAACTGAATGCATTTTTTTTGGCTCCAAGAGAAAACTAAGAAATGTTAAGGGATTTTCCGTTGAACGTAATGGGTATACAATTAAGGCACAAAACTCGGTGAAATATCTTGGACTTGATTTGGATACTCTCTTGGCCGATGAAACAATAGTGAATACGATCGTCCAAAAAGTCAATGTAAGACTTAAGTTGAAAAACTTCGGAAAACAATTATGTTCAGCACTTATTCAATGCCACTTGGACCACGCTTGTTCATCTTGGTACGCAGGTTTGAGTAAAACTTTCAAGAAAAAACGTCAGATATCACAAAATAAATTTATCAAAAGCCTGGGACTAAGAACTCATTTTTTTTTTTTTTTTTTTTTTTTTTTCAGAACTGGAAAGCCTTGGGATGTTAACTGTTGATTTTAGAGTATAACAGTCAGGGACATATAATTTTCTATGGTGGCTGTCCTTCATATTTGTCAGAGCATTTCGTCAAAATTTCAAATATCCACAATCACATAATACTTGAGGGAGTGGAGGTCTTTGACGTTTATTTGATGTCATACGGTTTTGTCGCTTATACATGTATGTGGTATGTATGAATGTCTATGTCTTCAGAATAAATTATAAAATAAAATAAATAAATAAATAAATAAATAAATTTTTGTGCCCTCTGTCAGTTGTGTAGTAGCAATTACGTTTTATTGTAATACCATAAAGATTGGAATTCACTACCTTTAGATGTCAAAGTAAAAAGTAATTTCAACAGTTTAAAGGGTGCTGCTAAAACTCACCTTAGGTCTCGGATGCAACTTACAGAAGCTGACAATTTCATTTGTTATTAGTAAAAAGATGGCAGTTAGATTACTCTCGTGACACTGATTAATTTCTTCCCGTGTCCCGTCTGTCATTCTTGTATTTTGACCAATTAGGACACCACTGGAAACAAGCGTTCGAGCTTTTATGGGTAATCTTAGGTTATTTCAACACATACACACACAGAGAATGTCTCCCAGTTCCTTTGGGATCATTGGGTCCATTGTCATATGTTTGAAAATGGAGTTCTGTTCATGTATACACTAGACGGCGTAAGCAGTTTTGCAAATTTCATTACTGCTTATGAAGAGTCTCAATAAAACCGAGACTCCCATTTTCTAATCTGTAGTGTGTTCTTTGTTTCCAAAGGCAATCCTTTTTGGCTGGTTACAAAAACCCGGAACAGACAGAACGAGGGAACACACACTATTTGGCGGAACAATTACTAAAATACGGAACATCAATATTTTATTATAAATAAGTTAGAATTCAAGCGGCAAAAATGTATGTAGATCTATCTTATGTCTCTTTCAATCATCAGGAGACCTCAGTTTGTCTTGCACTAGTCTCTATTCTACTCAGTTATTTGTCTCCCAATCGCCTATGTCAACTGGGGGAATACATACTAAAACCCGGAACAATAGAATAACATTACGTGTTCTAAAATCCGGAACAATATGGAAAAAAATCAGCATCAGCTGCGACGACGTAAGTATCCAAGCAACAAAAATTGCAGAACGTCTTCTACCCTTCAATATTTTCAGGCTTTCAGGGAGAAGTTTTGGTCCCATTTTTGGTGGATCTCCCTATATGTTCTATAAATTTGAACCTCCCTCAGCTTAAAATAGGGAGGTCAGTATAGGGGGACTTTTTCCCTAAAATCGCCCCCTAGGCTGAGTCCTGAGCCAATGCGACGGTCCTCTTCTTTCGAAGATATCCATCCAAGGAAGCATGTAATGCACAACAAATGAGCCCACATTTGATGAAATGCTTTGAAACAGAATGCTGTTCTCGTTCCCTACCTACACATATTACGGCGACAGGCCAAAACCAAAAAAAACATGTTCTTGACTGAAATGCCGTTATCATTCTGCATTTGCGGAAAACCAGACACTCAAAAAATAACACTTTATATATTCTGTCAGGGGTGTATACTTATTTCAAATTGTGTGATGTCTGTGACAAAGAATTCCATCCAGAACGTTTAGGCATTAGCAGTTCAATAAACGAATCCACCTTATTTATTTGCAATACGTGCAGAAATAAATTAGCTTTGAAATACAACATTCATTGATGATCATTAATAAAATTGGTGATTGTTTTCCTTCCTTCTTTCTCTTTGCTTATATTTACGGAACAGCTTATTACAATCCCGGAACAGTAATTATCTACTGCAACGTAACACTTTTACGGGAAAATGGAACAGCTTGTAGACACACTGATTAACCGATTTAAGCAACATAAAAGCACGGAACCCTTTATGATCAGATGTAGATTAGAATGCATAGTGCTCTGTGAATTACTGCCACGCGGAACACTCAGAATTAATGTATACGAAACGGAACGCTTATGATATGACGTTTGGAACGTCAATAATTACGTGTAGGCAGCTGAACGAAACAACGCTGCCAGATTCAGAACAGCTAATACTTGTTAAATATGGGTCCAAATTTAAAATCTTAATATTTATTCATAAATATATACGTTTTGAGTTATTAGATATATAGTTTACCAAAAGTGTTTTTAACATTTTAGAAAATAAACTGTTCCGGCGTTCCGTCTGTTCCGCCCGTTCCGGGTTTTAGTAATCGGCATCTTTTTGACGTTTATTCATCTAAAATAAAAGGTAAGAGAACAGGGAGTGCCACTATCACAAACCGCAGCCCTTCTCAGACACTAAGAGGAAGAGGAAACAGACAAAACCAAACAAGCGCAAATCGAACAAACGCACGAAAAGCACCAAGATTAGCTCTCTCTTCCCCAAGCGAGGTAATCGCAATGCTAAAAGGACTGAAAAACACAAGAACAAAATAACACAAGGTAAGCCATAAAACAAATCGCCTCGTAGAATAGACTACAAAGCAACAAAGAGTAAGACTAACACCGGGACCACCGCCTTAGAATGGTCAGTAAAATAAACCACGGGGGTTTAAAGCACTTTTACAGCTAACCAACTTCACCCTGGGTCCCGATGCCACTCTTCATCACAACTAGTAGAACAGAAAGCAAAATGGGCAGCTGTTGAAGGTGACCAAAATGCTAGCATCACAACACAACTAGTAATACAGAAAGCAAAGTGGGCAGCTATTGAAGACGGTGACCACAATGCTAGCATCACAATACAAATAGAAAAAAAAAAAAAAAAAAAAAAAAAAAAACAGTACAAAGAGTAAGACCAACGCCAGGACCACCGCCTTAGAACGGTCAGTAGAATAAACTACCGGGGGGTTTAAAGCACTTTTACAGCTAACCAACTTCACCCTGGGTCCCGATGCTACTCTTAATACAGAAATACATAAAAATTCGGTTTGCATAAAGGCTCCCAACTCAGTCAATGCATCAAAGCGAAAACATAAAAAATCAAATTAATCACTATAATAAACAAAGACGAGTACTCATGGCTAATTCTATTGTATGCCAGAGTAAATGAAAACCAATAGTTGAACCACGGCGGGCCAAGCCAAAAACAAATCGTCAAGCACCAACCCACTGGTTAAAGTTTTATGAAAAGGCCGTCATTGAGTCTGTGGCCCGAACCGCCGTCTTGCAATTAAAGAGTGAAGCATAGCCATCAACAATGATTGGGTTGACAACTAGGCATGCAGTCTGCCGCATAATATCCAGGCTATAGCCAATTATTTTACAACGGTTAATTAGTTTTCTGAATTGCTCCGAAAAGTTAGATTTTCCTACATTTTTTCTAAATCTGTACACTAAGTCACCGTAAAATTCTGGTTCCGATATACATTGTTGCAGAAGTGTTTTCAGATCGACGCTATATTTTTTCTACCAAGGCACTGTGTCTGCGATAAAATTTCGAAAACGCCTTACGAAGTTTAAAATAACGATAGCCCTGCCTAAGAAGTTTGGCAGTAAGGGCTTTATTACGGTAGTTAAAGTCACTAAGATTTGAAGAAGCTCTGGCGAATCTAATAAGTTGAGATATGTATACCCCATATGAGGTACGCAGGGGGACACCACCATCCAGAAAAGGGAAATTGACTATATCAAAATCAAAATCGTCCCGTTTATCATAAATTTTGGTGGAAACTATACCATTAGATATACTATAATCAAAAAAGGTGCCTCGGTATGGGAAGAATTTGCTGTATTTAATTGGAGGTATGTAGGCTATGCGGTCCACCATTTGGTCAAAATCTCTTAAAAGCCTCTTATCACTGTGCAGTTATGCTGATCTGAGTCTTTGCTGGGTGCACAGTTGACATTGTAGGTTTTACTGTGCTCTGGCTCACTTGTGAGTTTGACATTCTTACAGCACAGTACTATATTTTTATGAATGTAAAACAGTATTTCACTAAAAAGCAGTGGTTTTACAATAAAATACTTTTTTTATAAACTCACATAACTTTTGTTTCTCTCCTGAGTCCTCTAGGAGGAGTCTTATCAGGGTTTACACTGTTTTCCGTGAGCGTGTTTTGGTCTACACTGTTTTCCGTGAGCGTGTTTTGGACCCATTACTCTAGTAAAACAATGTTTGTGTTGTAAGAATGTCAAAATCACAAATGAGCCAGAGCACAGCAAAACCTACAATGTCACATGTGCATCCAACAAAGACTCAGATCAGCATGCACAACTGCACAAACTTATAAGAGACTTTCATATACGCCGCATGCAGTTTACAGTTTGTGATTGTGGCACTCCCTGGACTTTTCTCTTACCTTTTTTTATTGGTCATTGCGCTGTACCAGGAAGCCAGTAATAAAGATAACTTCATGCTGTGTTTGTTGCTGTGTTTGTGCTTTATGCAACAGCATATGGTACATTAATATGCTGATTAAACTGGTACCTTGTATTAACTGACCTGCAATTTGTTTGATAAAAGTTTTTCTTTTACATATTTTTTAATTGATACAAATATATACATCTTATCCTTTTCTCCAATGGATTTAATAAATTCAATGATACATGAACACTCATATAAGATCCTCTGTGTATTCCTATTATTCGGGGTATGTTGGGCCAACGTTGGCACAGCGTTGCTCCAACATTTAACTTTTTGGACTTACAGCCTTAGTTATTGATCCACACTACCAACTTAATTTGGATTTAAATCATGGAAATCAAATTATGCATACCGGTTGATATATGGAATCACATTTTGGCAACATTTTTGTCACTTTAGCAGAATCAACAAATAAACAAATTGCTGACGTTGGCCCAACGTTGGTCCAACATTATACAAAGGAGTACATGATTTGCATATTTTGGTAACGCTGGGCCAACGTTGGGCAAACCTTACACCACATAACAAATAAATCTGTTTATTTCCAGTATTTTGCATAACTTTGGCCCATTATTTTGCCAACTATAACATTATTTTACTGACTTAAAAACATTCAATAGATTGATGGCCAGCATTGGACAGTCAACGGATAACCATCAGCCAACGCTATAACACAATGCAAACGTTGGGCCATGCTATCTGGAAATATTTGTACATACTATCTGGGAATATTTGTACATACTATGCGTTCAAGCATCTTGCAAGGAACACATGTCAAGAACACTGGATGGTAGTTACTTGGTAAAGCTCTGTCGCCCTTCTTATAAAGTGGACAGATGTCAGCCAAAGACCATTCCTTGGAGATTTCACCCTTATCAAGAGATTATTGGAACAAATGAGCAAATACGGGGCCAAGTTCTACCACGTTCTTTAAGGACTCTAGGATGAACTTCACCAGGTCCCAAAGCCTTTGAGGGATTCAAGCCTTTCATCATTTTATAACACCTTCATTTGAAACGTGAATGTTGCTCATAGGCGGGGCTGACTTCTCGAATAGAGGGATCTCACTTTCCGAAGTTTTGGAGACTACATCTATTAACTGACCACTGAACTCCTTAGCATTCAAAGTTTCAGACAGCCAAATCATTACCATTTCGCCTTTTGAGAGGAGGGATACCCTGATTGTCTTTCCTCTGACTGTTGGTATACCGATAAAAGCCTTAATGTCACCAACCAATTTAACATACAAATCATGCTGTTTCTTTATATCAGCTTTGATTTGCTGTCTCAGTTCCTGAAACTTGGGACAAAACTTGTACAGCCTTGATGTCATATTTAATCTAGCCAATTTGTGAACGCTTTAGTTGGTACTCGGCTCAGACGTCATCAGAAACTAAACTGGTAAGTCAAGCCGATAGCCAAATTTAATCGGATGTGATCAGACATTATCGTTATCTTACCACACGTTAAAGAAAATTGAAAGGAAAATCAACTACAATTTTTGTCACAATGTCTAATGAGGTTGATAGAACACTATGGGTTGGAAATTTACACGAAAAAGTTACAGAAGAAATACTTTACGAACTATTTTTGCAGGTCTTAAAATATTTCTGTCTTTGTTATGAGGGGAAAACTCCGCAATCCCGAAACCGAAACTGAATTTCAATTTATTTTATGCGAGTGACTTGCTAAGTTGATCGAGGTGCACTTGTTACTTATGCTCATTTCAGGTTATAAATGACCAACCACCGTTTTATAATGAAATCAATGTCAAGGAGGTTTTGTCATAAAATACGCACCCCCCCCCCCCCCCCAGGTCCACGCTCTTCCTGTGGTGACATTGGTTGTCTGTGTACTTTACTGGAAGAAGAGGTCTGAGTTGCAAGTAGCCAAGTACGTTAGATTCTACCTACAAGGGCTGAGTAGTTTTGCCCCCCCCCTCCAAACCATTTCCTCCCTTAGGCATTTCACCCCAAATTTTTTCTGACCCCTAGCTCGGACCGATCAATACCCGGACTGGTAACTATAGTGCTAAATACCTATTTTATCAATATGATGATGTCGTGGCTATGATTTTACCGGTTACCGGATTTCGTCTGGAATGTGCAAAAATCAATCGAGTAGAAAGTGATAATTATCTACAATAAACAACCACATATAAGTTTTATTTGTGAACAATACACCAACCATCATAAAAAGTTAGTACTATATACACGTAATTGTTTTTTAACCACATTTGTTGAATATTGGTTACATACTTTACAAATTTTGGTGGAGTTTCCAAACACCGTTTTGTGAATGAAGCCGTTCGTCGAAGAAAAATGGTGACCATTGTTGAACTGTACTCGCATTAGTAGAGCCTTTTAATGCACGTCCTCGTTAAAATCAATTATAAATTAAACTTATTCAGGAAAAAAAAACTAGCTTTTTTCGAAGTTGTTTTATGAGCATATTATTTTTATACCTACTTCAATGCCATTCAATGCCAGTTGAAATATCGGCTGGTGAAAATGTTGATTTCTCGAATTTGACCAACTGTTATCCGCGATAATGAACCTCATATATAAGTGTCATCTGTGAACAAAACATCACTTATCATTCAAATTAAATACTATGTAATTATTTTGTTTTTTAATCATATTTGTTGAATATTGATCACACATATTACAAAATTCGATGGAGTTTCCAAACACTGATTTGTGAATGAAGCTATTCGTCGAAGAAAAAATGGCGACCATTGTTGAATAGTACTAGCATTAGCAGAGCCTTTTAATGCTTTTTGTCGCAAAAATCAACTATAAACCCAACTTATTCAGAATAAACTAGCTTTGTTTTATTGCTTTATTAGCATATTATTTTCATAACCGTAATAGAAATTTGAAAAGTCGGCTGTGAAAATGCCGATTCTCTCGAATTTGACCCACATTTTCTAAAACAAGTATGTGCAAAATTCGGCGATTATCTAAGTTAAAAGGAATCATTTGAATAAAATGTTATTAACATATAACGGACCCAAGATGGCATTATTGCTTTATAATAATTTTAACTGGCTTAACTAAAAATAAATGTGTTTAATACTAGTTTAATATGGGTGGAGTTTGCAAAATATAGATTCCGAAGTGACGTAAGCATCACCAGCACCCGCGACATGATAATTAACGGAAACGGACAGTAACAAGTCCAGGTATTGATGGGTCCGAGCCCCTAGTTGTTTCACCCCCACCAGTTGGTTTGGGGACATTTGCAAACAGTGTAGTCCCAGATCACTTGACACAGAAAGTAAAAAAAAAACAACAGGAACATTGTGAAACTTGACTATTAATAAGGAAGTGGCTATTGACAGCCGGGATTGACCAGCAACAAATAATAGTCATTTTTATTGATTTTTTTATTTATACAACCTTTATTAATATCTTAATTTAGAATATTGTGACAGCCAGCAACAATATTAAGGCTGGCTCATCAGAGCTGAAAAGATAATCGATTATCAGTCCTGCCATTGTGATCAATAATTGATTAGTAATCACTGACGATATGATCATAATTTTACCTGTCTGTCTGAGCATTACTCTTATCATATATTATGCTTGACTGTATGTATTTGGTCAGACAGGCCTGAGCAAACAGTGTAAACCCAGATGAGATGCTGTAAAATGCGACATCTCATCAGGATCTACATTGTTTGCCACTCATTCAGCTATTTTTAGACACAACATTGGGTGGTAAATTGTACTTGTTCAAATTTTAGATAAGTATGGTAAAGAGGTGAGGTGTCTGAATACCAAGGGTAAATGGTAAACTAACAGACACAGAAATCAAAGGATCGATTATTAGCAAATCTGTTACAATACCGGTAATTTTTTTTTAATTTATCAATCATTTAATCTATTCTGATTAATTGTGCCAGCCTTAAAAATATATATAGAATGTTTATTGACCAGCAACAAATAATAAAGTCATTTATTGTTTTTTTCTTTTATTTATGTAGCCTTTATTTATATTTTAATTTGGATTAAAATTTATTTATCATATTAAAACAGTGTATTAGTATTAAAGGCATTAATATACATGTACATCATGGTTATTTATGATAACTGAATTATATCTTTGCTCATGATATATATATATATATATATATATATATATATATATATATATATATATATATATATATATATATATATATATGTATATATATCTGTATTTATTTTCTTTCCTTTTTTGTCTTTCTATCACTTATTTATTTTGTATTTGTTTAACATTTGTATTTTCTAACATTATGGTTTGTTTGTTAAAGAATACATGTACCTGCATCTACGTGTACAAATTGGCATAACTGAGACCTTTTTTTCAGACACACGAGTATTTGCACTTACATAGCTATATTATCAAGATCCTTTAATGAATTTCATGTTTATTTGGCATGATGAGAGATATAGGTCTAGAGTTTAACCCAGCTCAATCTCCACCCGAGGATGTGACCTTGAGGTCAATTAGATTTTTCATATAAAAGTCAAAATGTTTTCATATAAGTTTATATAGCTGTATCATCAAGACCTTTTGATGAATTTCATTTATATTTGGCATGATAGTAGATGCAAGTTGAAAGTTTTACTCAGAGAAATTCCTGTCCCAGGGCATGACCTGGAAGTTAAGGTCACTGACTTAGAATTTTCATGTAAAAGTCAAACTTTTTTATTAAAGTTTACATAGCCATGTGTATACCCCCGCCACACAAAGTATGTTGAGGGGTATATAGTTTTTGCCTTTCTGTTTGTTTGTTTTTATGTATGTTCATTCATTCATTGGTCTTTCAGTCACATTCATGGAACTAGGGTCAAAGTTTTTGTGTCAAAATTTATAAGACCTTACATTGTAAAGACTCTTTGATGGCTTTTAGGATTTTATTTTTATTTGGCATGATGGTAGATATAGGTCTAAAGTTTTACTCAGTGCCATACCCATCCACCCTGGGGCCTGACCTTGAGGTCAAGGTCACAGACTTAGAATTTTCATATAAAAGTCGAAATTTTTGCACAAGTTTATATATTATCAAGACCTTTTAATGAATTTTATGTATAGTAGAAAAGGATCCGCGCAAGCGCGAATATGACATTAGATTTTAATCCATCGGACAGATTTTCAGCCTGAAAAAAGAAAGTTCCAAGGTTTATTTTTTTTATTTTAATCAGACTTAACGTTGCTTTCAGCAATCTTTCAGCCACATCGCGACTGTGTCTGGATGTGACAGGGAGCTCAATGCTCACTTTAAGAGTGCTGCCTCACTGATATATCACACCCTCAGATACATCACGTGACATTCCACCCAGTCACATTATACTGACACCAGACCAACCAGTTCCGCTTTCTCAATGCTGAGCGCAAATGAAAGAGCAGCTTGATAGTCTTCCGATTGACTCCGCTGGGGATCAAACCCACAACCTCCCGGATGCAAGCCAGACGCTCTAGTAACTGAGCCACTGCCCCAGTAGGTTAGAAGGTTATTGGCTTGCTGATTTAAACGATTTTAACCATAACTGAGCCAGTGCATGACAAAACCAACAAAATGACTGGGCTCCCAGGGAAGAATCAGATCAACATGGGTATCCGCCCAATCTGATAAGTCTTCGCTGTGCACTCAATGGGTTGCTAAGGAGCTAAGGTTTCTACATGTAGACAGTGATAACTAATCAGACTGGGTAGATGCCCAGGCTGGTCTGAGTCTGCACTGGGTGCACATGTCATTTTGCTGATTTGTTGGCAGCTCATATTATGCAGTGTTGCCGCTAAGAAAGACCAATGTGATGGGGCCATTTGCTGCCCTATAACAATTGTTAAAGGGCCATCACCTATTTTAAGGGATTCTATTACCTTAAATATTAGCAACACAACTTAATGTTTAAGGGTCATCAAGGCCTCTTGTCCCATTCATGCTTTGAGGTGGAGAAATAGCCCCTTGTCTCCCTCTAAATACAACAATGTATATGGGCAAGGCGGTTATCCAGATGACATGATTGGATCATTTTAACAAATGTTTGTTCCCCGAATGCCTTAGAGTCTGTAAATGAAATTGGATTTGGGTTGACCCAGCAGTTACTGAGATTTTCAAAGAGTGCGGATGATGGAGCCTGCCTATACTGTAAGTTCACCTTTTGGCTAAAGACTTTAGGATACAAATCAAAAGGGATTGGTTCACGAATGACAAAATTCTGCCTATTTAATATATTGATGAAAACTTTTCTTAATATAAGTCAACACAAGACATCTTCAAAAACAACAAAAATAAGTTTGAGAAATCAGTTGTAATGGTTGCTATTGTAGCACAGGTGTGTGCCGGTCGCCTCAAGTCCCAGGTTTTAGAAAGGCTGCTTTACTCTGTTTCACAGTGAAGCTTTCCCTAAAAATTAGCAGACGAACGTTTTCACGCAAAATATTACAGTTCTTTGGTTAAAACCCTGGTAGGTTGAAGTTCAAACACAATAAAATAAAGCTTGTATATCTCAGAATATCGCACATTTCGCTCAATAAGAGGTTACTTTAGTTTTCGAAAGAATATCACATAAACAGGCAATCCAAAAGCAGTTCAATAGACGCTTGTCAGCTAACACAACACCAACATCGGAGACTCCCGTCGGAGCTCGGGCATTTCCGTTAGATGCCAATAATGGACTCAACCTTTATAATGTATCAGTCCAGTTGCATACGTCATCAGCACTATAAAAACGCCTGTTTCTGGAGAGAGGAGGCAGAATGTGTTTGTCTGTCGAAGTGTTAACTTTGCAGGTTAATATATATATCAATAGCGGTAACTAAAAGAAGTATTTAGCAATATTTTAGGCAGTGAAAAGCTAAAGAGCTCAGTTTCTGAGTTGTCTATAAGACGGAAAACGTCATAGACAGGATTCTGCAGCATAGCGACTGTTGCCTGGATTGCTGGGACTATTTTAGGAGCTATTGGCATAAGGGTATATGTGCCCGATATTGAACATTGTCGAAGGAGCTGGTGACAAAGTCAAGTAACTTGGACATTGGTCAAGTAGCTTGTATATGATAAAACCGGGTTGTCTTCGGTAGACAGGTCTGTCATATACGAGTACGAGTTCCGACAGAAGTCTCAGGATAAAGTGCTTTAAGAAAAAGCAGTAGTTTAAGGTTGATTATTTTATGTTTGCAATCATTGTCTGAATCATTTATTTACAATCAAACGGCAAGGTAGCCCAAAGGAAAATTGATATATACATATACATTGACATTGTACATTGCATAATTATATGTGACCCTGGACACGCTACACTATGGCAACAACAATACACTACATGTTGTATTGTAAAATTGTTTGTCTTTAATAGATTTCCTGGCAGCAATCTGAGAACAATGTAATTAAAAGCATATCCACTCGACTCTTTATCTAATTTAATCAAAAGCAAAACCAACATTGATTAATAAAACAAATATTTTCTTGTTTCTTTCTTTCCTCTCTGTCTTCCTTTTCCTACATACAGTCGACTCTCGAATTCCAAGGGACTCTCTGAAACACTTCGAGCTATCCGTACCTCGAAATATCAGAGTTGCAGAAGTGAGGAAAACAATAAATCGTACAACTACATTTAACAAATGAATATGTAATTTGACCCCTGAAGTTAGAGACATTGAAAATATTGTGGAAAAGAGGAGAAATTGCTCCTTAGGAGCAATTTCTCCTCTTTTCCACAATATTTTGTTACCTGTTCTTAGATTTCCATGTTAAAACAGGGACCAGAATTTCACTTTGAGATAAGCGAGGTCGAGATAACGAGTGTCGACTGTATTAAAAAATAATTTAAAAATATGATTATACCTGTCATAGTTTATTTTGTTCTCTCTCTCTCTCTCTCTCTCTCTCTCTCTCTCTCTCTCTTAACCTTACCACACTCTTCCTGAGCAGGCTTCCAAAGTGGTTTAACAACACTAAGTGCCCATTCATTGGCCAGTAATAGACAACTGCCCTTCATGAAAATAATGTTAAACTGTATTCTTTCACCATTGTTTTATAATCAGTTTTATAATATTATTTCATAGGCCTACATAAATACAAGACACAGCTAAAAAGGGTTGTTGACGAAAATGATTATGGGGGAAACAGTTTGGGGAAGTGGGTGTGGGAGCAAAATGACAAGGAAGGAAGGGAATGGTTTTAGGGACCGAAGCGACTAAGGTTGAAAATTACCATTAGTGCATGCACCTCGCTAAACTGAGTCATGACTCACACAAAAGACCTTTATATGATTAGTGATTAAATAATGGCCATGTCCATCCATGTGTCCAAAGGAGACAATTTGCATGAAATGTCTAAGTCTACTTTAGGCGGCCTTAGTGGCTCAGTTGGATGTGCAACCAGCTGGTGATCAGGAGGTTGTGGGTTTGACCCCTGCTGGGTCGGCAACATTCTTTAATGAAGATTGATTATGAAATATTTTCTATGGTCATTCTCTCCCTTCCGCTGATTCAAGAAAGGCAGGTTTCAGTTTCTGGTAAAAGAATGTGCACAATACTGATTAGCCGCTTAGAGGACTATGCCTGCCCAGTAAAAGTGTGGTTAGACAAACTGACTGTGCTCGACATGACCCCATTGGGTTGACTGGGTCGTAAAACCTGAACATAAACAAACAAATCAATGCCTACTTTCTGGGAAAAAGAAGAAAATATCAGCAGTTTGTTGTAAAAGTTAGATACATGTGTATGTGTAGTGTGGGATAGTGACTTGTATTGGTATTAGGCTTATATGTATTTACTAGAAGGCCTTGTGGGAAGATTGGTTTTGTAATTAAATGTGTTAATCTCTAAAAAGTATGCAACACTTTTTGGGTCAGGATTGGTATTAGCTCTGGTTGGTCTTCATGCCGAACAGTCAGAACATTTCTTTTATTTTGATTTTGACATAATCATAATTCATAGCTACAGATTAGAGGGGTATCCACTTAACAGTTTACTTATTTCTTGACAAAAACATGTTGTGGGTACTCATTAGAAGCACCTCGATGAGGCACTTCTAATGAGTACCACAACATAAGTTTTTGTTGAAAAATAAGAAAACTATCAATACTTTTCAGTTGAAAAAAGCTCCTTATCTGGAGCTAGGATAATTGAACTGTTTCTTGAGTTTATGTATTTTTTACAGGCTGGTCCATTGAACAAGGTTGCTATCGCAAAGGATAAAGATGGAAGACCAAAGAGATTTGCTTTTGTTACATTTGAGCATTCATGTTCTGTGCCATACACAATACAGTTGATGAATGAGACCCAGTTGTTTGGTTCACCATTAAAGATACAGTGCCGACCAGGTGGGTACCAGCAACACTCATAGCAACAGATAAGGCACTTTTTCATCCGAAAACTGCTGATATCTTTCTTATTTCTCAATGAAAACATATGTTGTGGTACTCATTAGAAGCGCCTCAGCGAGGCGCTTCTAATGAGTACCCACAACATATGTTTTTATTGAGAAATAAGAAAAATATGTGGATACCCCCTCTTATCTGTAGCTATGAACACTTGCTAAGGCATAGCTCATGAAAAGAGGGGGTATCCACATGATATTTTTTTTCTTAAAAAAAAAAACATATGAGCCGGCATATAAGGCACCTTATGGTTTTCCACTTTGTGATTCTTCAATGTGCAGCCCTTGTGGTTCTTCAAATTCGCATGTGCAGTCCTCTATTTGGGCTACAGACATGGGTCTTTTTGCCTGAAGCTTCCTCAAAGTCTCTACTACATGTTTGCTAACAGCAAAGGCTCTGATGAGGCTGTGCTTATGTGCAGGCTTGTCTGAGCCTTTGCTGGTCGCCTATGTGATATGTACCCTTTTCTCTTGTGCTTGCTCATAGGCATATGTTGTAAGTATTTACCTGGGCTCAGTTGTTCAAAATTAATGATGTCGTTAGTTAATGTATCGTTAAAACTTTGATCATTAAATATGGCATATATGCTGATATTTTTGCTGAAAAAATGTGAGTAGCTTTTGCATTTGCAAAAGCTATTCACATTTTTCAGCAAAAATATCTGTGAATTTGGTATTGTACTAACTAGAACAGTTAATATTTTGACCACTAACAAGCTTGTTAAGCTAACAATGCTTTGAACAACTGGGCCCAGGTATTAGAAGTGCCTCACCAAACATATGATATGAGTACTCTTTAGAAGTGCCTTATGGAGGTGCTGTAGACATGCCTTATGGAGTTGCTTCTAACGAGTACCCACAACATCTGTTTTCATGGAGAAGTAAGAAAAAATATATAATATTTGGTCGTTAAAAGTGCTTTATCTGGAGCTATGATAAAGCATACTTTTCTATCAGAATGTGTGGACTCAGTGGCTCAGTTGGATGTGCATCTGGCTGGTGATCAGTAGGTGGTGGGTTTGATCCCCACCGGGTCCGGCAACATTCTTTCCTGGAGATCGATTCTAAAATACTTTTTATGATCATTCTCTCCTTTCCGCCAATTCAAGAAGGGCAGTTGTCAGTTTCTGGTGAAAGAATATGCACAAGTACTGGTTAACCACTTAGAGGACTAAGCGGCAAAGCCTGCCCAGTAAAAGTGTGGTTAAATATACTGACTGATTTGACATGACCTTAATAGTGTTGACTGGGCTGTAAAACTCCAACTCAAAAAAAAAAAAAAAAAAAAAAAAAAAAAATGACAGACACATATTTTCATTTGTATGAGAGTGTGCATTCATTGTTATCTTAGAATCTTTTATTCTATTTTAGTGCAATATGATTACTAGAGCAAATTCAAACTTTGATAAATCCACTGAGCACAAATCTTGGAACGTTTTTCTTTGTGTAAGTTTCTATCACACACTATTTAAAGTCTCCTGGTAATGAGAATGGGGTGGGGATGGATATATATGTACTGTTTTTGGTGTGGATCAAGTTGGCATTGGCATGATGGTTTCTTGCATATTTGCTATCTCTATAATGGACTGGCTGACTTTCTTCAAACTTGCATGGATATATCAATGGGATACGCCTTTTGCTATCTGAACATCCCCAGAAGGCACATTTTTGCTTCTTGTGTCCCAGGTAATCCCATGAACATGTTCAAATGTTAGCATAAGTACATGATTGTACAGTAAGGCATTATGGTGTTTGAATATTTAACTCTTTGCATGCTTGGTAATTTTGCATGCTGTTTTGTCGTCTGTGGATTTTTTTTAAATTAACTTTTTAAAAAAAAAAAAAAAATCATTCAGGAATACCATCAGAGTGTCAAATAGTTAAGATCCAGATAAAACGTCGGGCCTGGTCTGGGTCCAAATTGTTTGCAAAGGTTATCAGCCAACGACAAAAGTTGCCACTAGCAGGGAAAGTTAAAATAATTGTGGTACTGAATTGCACTTTTGTACTTATGTAGAGGAGTTGTTGAGGAAGAATATTTGATAATTCTGGGATGCCTCAGTGAGGCACTTCTAATGAGTAACACATCATATGTTGTTATGGAGAATTAGAGAGAATTGTCAAGTATGCAAATACAAAAAAAACAACAAAAAAAAACAAAACAAAAATCCATATAAGATTACCTCATGATCATGCTTTTATGTGTAATTACCTCATGATCATGATTTTATGTGTAATTGTCACTTCAGAGGTCTAAATAAGTGTTCAGATCAATATTTTTTCTTATTTTCTCCACACAGACATAATTATGTTGTGAGTTACCATTAGAAGCACTTCTCCAAGACACTTCTAATGATTACCCATAATATATCTAATATGTTCTCATGGAGAAATAAGAAAACAAATACAGTAGTGTCGTTTTGCTTAAAAAACAAAACAAAAAAAAAAAAACAACAGCAAAAAAAAAAAAAAACACTTAACCTAAAGCTCTGCACTTGTCTTGCCAGGTTCAATACACCAGCAACATCAGCCACAGCAGCAGCAATTTCAGATGAATCAGAACCCTTACCAAAGTAATGCTCCCATGGGTAACCCATATCAAGGAAATCCACCTGCCATGAAGCCTTACAGAAGTAACCAGCCAATGAGAAGTGGTGCTTTTAATCCATACCAGAATAGTGGACAGGTCAGTCAGAAGGCAGCTAATCCTTATCAGGGCACTATACCAATGAGAAGTAGTCCTCAGTTACATAAATCAAACACATGGCATGGGAATGAGTTAAGTGATTTAGATGAAGATAGCAGTGATAAAGAGAGAGGGAAGGACAGTAGGGGACGGGACAGGGATAGAGACAACAGTGAAAGAGACAGGTATAATAGTAGGGACAGAGACAGAGATAGATCAGGTGATAGGCATCACCATGGTGACAGAAATAGACATGATGATTATCATCAGGGGCGTAGTGCTAACAGGAATAGCCCACTCACTCATGACAATTATTCTAATGGTCGGAGCTCTCCACAAGAGTCACAAAGAGACAGATTGCTACGAATGCAGCAGGCAAGCTTAAATGCCTATAGAGGACAAAATTCAAGGTCAGGCTCAGGACAATCACAGCCATGGCAGTCAAGGCCATATAATCAGAGAAGAGGAAGATACTGAGTTTACCTTTAGCCTGCTGTAAACAAATGAGCAGACATATGAGGTGCGTCAAGCAAGAAAGTGTCTTCGAACATGCATATGATGCGCAGATTCAGTTATCTAGCACAAGCCTAAAGTATCATCCAGGCCTTTGCATCTCCATACATTCTGTAGTCTCCACTGATTTTGTTAGTGGACAGAGAAGGCCCTGATCAGACTGTGTGAATGTGCAGGCTGATCTGAACCTTTGCTGTCTGCATATGCCTGAACACACATGTTTGCTTGGCTAGGCCCATATTATATCCACTAAAAATTCACTCATCATTTCAGCTGATTTAAAAAGGGCTTGGTTGATACTTGCAATATTATTGGCTGGTGGTTCAAAGTTTCATTCAGGACAAGTCCTTTTGCCTTCAGTACCTTTGAGGTCAAGGTCATGAAAGTGTTTCACGCTCAAAATCTTAGTTATAATGTTAAAAAAATGTTTTAAAAGACAATGATGCCCAGATAGATATAGTTGCTACTTGGACTGATGTTAGATGCTGATACAAACATTCAGCACATTTCAGATAAGAAAGGGAATCCACATAATATTTTGCTTAATTCTCCTTGAAAACATAAGTTGTGGGTACTCATTAGAAGTGCCTCAGTGGGGCACTTCTAATGTGTACCCACAACATGCATTTTTATGAAGAAATAAGAAAAACATCAGTTCTTTGCAGTTGAAAAAAAATGCCTTATCTGGTGAGAGAATTATATTCACGAGTTCAGGCAAGCTGCCCTGTCCTGTTTTGCTAAGTTCCTAATCTTATTTTAACATGTGAATGTCATAAACTAAGAAAAATGTTTTGACTTCTGTTGCGGACAAAATCGTCCCTCCCCTAATGAACACATATATGTTCTTGATCCCATTAAAATTTTGTGATATTGACCCTAACTTTAGTTCTAAGCTAGTAATGTTTGCATGTTACAACTGAAAATCCAGCATGTAACTGAGGAAACTACTGTAGTTATTCAAATTAAATCCCTGAATGAGCAGTGAGTCTGATCAAGGTCTACACTGTTTGCCATTCCACTAAGTATTTTAAGAAATAGTTACATAAAAAGCAAAATTAGGCCAAAAAGATTTGGAATAAAATGTTCGAAATTTTAGTATATTTGCCGTAGATCTTCTTTATCTGGGACTATGTCGTTTGCCATTCATCCTGCACTTCTGAATCATCTATAAAGATGTATACAGGTATGAAAATTAAGGGTCATTATGTCAATTTTGTCTGCAGCCGGCTAAAGGTGATATTTTAATGTTTTTATTTTGTTTTATTTTTGTTATTTTGTTTCAGTTGCTTTTAGTTTTAAACATATTTTTTTATCATATTAACCTTTGTCCTGCTGAGCCTGAATATACCCTGCCTTTGCAAACAGTGTAGATCCAGATCATTTGGCTTCTGAAAACGCCAACTGATGTGAATCTGCACTATTTGCCATTTAGGGTAGTACCTGAATTTATGTCAACAATCTGGATCAAGTAAAGTGATTGGCTGATAATTATAAGTGGGTGTGATATCTTAATTTATTCAGTATGACAAGGGTTAAAACAAATATGCCTCTAAAATGTAAATAGTCAACATGATTACCTGGTAAGCCATTCAGAATAGCAAGGTTTATAAACTGAAAATGGATGACCTTGGATCCTTGTTTCTGTGATATGAGAAACAATACCCAAAGCTCCAGATAAGAAGGGGTATCAGTCATAGCTCCAGATAAGATACTATTTTCAGTCATTTCTTATTTCCTTACGAAAACATGTTGTGATACTCATTAAAAGTGCATCTATGAGGCATTTCTAATGAGTACCTACAATATAGGTTTTAGTAGAAATATAAAAACAAATTATCCCTTTTATCTGTAACCATGATCAGGTTAATATTTTTGCTTATTTCTCAGCAAATATATTTGTTGATGGTTCTCATTAGTGGGACACTTTTAATGAGTACCACAACATAATTATATTTTTGTGGAGAACAACATAATAATATTTTCATGGAGAAATTAAAAATCCAATGACCTTTGGTTGAAAAAAGTGTCTTCTGGAGGTATAAATACCTGGGCCCAGTTGTTCAAAGCGTCGTTAGCTTAACGAGCTCGTTAAGGGTCATTTCGTTAACTGATTTTTTTTTTTTTGCTGAAAAAATGTGAGTAGCTTTTGCACTGCAAAAGCTACTCACATTTTTTCAGCAAAAAATTTCAGCATATTTGCGTATCACTTGATGTAAATTTTAACGAAGCGTTAACTAACGACATCGTTAGCTTTGAACAACTGGGCCCTGAATATTCAGAGAGGCTGGAAGAGATGATCACAAAGTGGGTTTCAGGCTTTTTGGGAGAAAGTTTCTCACCATCTTGATACCTACATATGGTGGAATTCTTATGGTTGTATAGGGCTTATGACAACCCTTTCAGCCCGGCAGACCAAAACAGATACATTGTACCTACGCAAACAGTATAGATCCAGATGAGACAACTTGTAATAAGCCATCTCAACAGATTTACTCTGTTTGCCATTCTATTATTGATTTTTGACTTAATCACGATTTGCAAGTATTGATGTGTCCAAATTCAGAGATGGATGAGCCCGTATCACAAACTCAGAGGTGAACGGGTTAACAAAGTTCTTCGAGTGATGTGGTGTTAAATAGTTTAATAATATGATGTAAATTTTGTGAAAAATATGAGAAACTTTTGCTGTGGAGAATGATTTTTCTATGAAGGGAATTGTAATAGGAGATTTTTCCAGATTTTACTGTCCTCTCAAGCTATTCATGGAACTACTTGAGCAGAGTACACCATGGGTTCCTGATAATGCTGCCATAATATGAACATTGGTAATGCTATAGGCGAGCTCGCAATGCACTTTGCTTTGAAAACCACATTTTGCAGTACAATTGGATAATATTAAAGCAATTGCATCTATAGCTCCCTATATCAGTAATGATTGGCAGAGGTAAGAATTGTCGGCCTCGGTGGCTCAGTTGGATGCGCCGTCCGACTGGAGACCAGGAGGTCACCGGTTCAACCTCCGCCGAGGTTGGCAACATTCTTTCGTGGAGTTTGATCATGAAATATTTTCTACGGTCATTCTCTCCCTTCCGCTGATTGAAGAAGGGCAGTTGTCAGTTTCTGGGGAAAGAATGTGCACAATACTGGTTAACGGCTTAGAGGACTAAGCCTGCCCAGTAAACGTGCGGTTAGGTAAACTGACCGCGCTCGACATGACCCCATAGGGTTGACTGGGCCGTAAAATCTCAACACAGAGGTAAGAATTCTTCATATACTTTTCAACTTTAAAGGCTACAGAGTATGCGGGCCAAAACTCGTCCAAAAAAATCAAAGTATAAGACCCAAGCTATACTGTTAAAATTTTGGTACTGGATTCTGGTACTGCTTTTCCCAGTTGGTCTCGGCAAACACAAATAGATCTGCCACATTATTTGAGAACCCGACAAACTGCAAACAAAATGTTTATTTCCGGTTTGGTTTGTGTTCTGTACCATAGAGGTTGCTCGCGCAGGCCTAAGGCCTTAGGCTTGCGCCGCATGCGGCCTGCGGCAGCGAGCTCATTATTAAAATGCAACGACAAAAAACCTTAACACCATGTTGTCTATAGTGACTACTGACTATGAAATAACAACAATTTAATTACCAGAGAGGATAGAAGAAATAAACACAAAAGAAGGTTGAGGCTATTTGGGAGCAAGTTTCCTAACAATCTAGATACCTACTTACTGTGGAATCCTTATCCTTCAGTTAACCCTTCCACCCCTAAGTTTCTGAAATGGGCTCATCCATCTCTGAATTTGGACACAATCCGACACATCCATTGTTGCAAAGAGGGATTTAGTAAAAAATCAATAATAGAATGGCAAACAGTGTAGATCCTGATGAGAAAGCTAGTTACGAGCTGTCTCATCTGGATCTACACTGTTTGCAAAGGTATCTATATTTGTCTGCTGGGATCCAAGCTTAATATGGTGTTAAATAATTCAATACTCCTAATTTTTGCTGGAATGGATCAAGGATCTGTTTATAGTTACAAAATTGAAATGCATTCGGCAACTTTTCTGCTCCTGCTCATCATATTTAATCACATGATCCCCCCAATTACCCCTGCTTTAAAAAAGCAGGATTTGAAGACCCTTCCTTGGGATTTTCTGCGTCACTTGATTTCAAATTCTCTACTTCCGAAGGTTCTGGTGTCTGAATCAAGTCCAAGCCTCGATTGTCAGAAAATTTTAGACTCATGTTGAAATCCCACTGGTATATTGATTCCAGCTATAAACAAAATGAGCAGACAACAAACAAGTGACAGTTTTATTTTACCTAGAGGAGACACTTCAAACAAAATGTCAGGCCTTATTTTCTGGGAAGAAATAAATGTTTTCTGATGGTATTTAAGTTTATCATGCTGAAAGTTAATTACTAGAGGGTGCTAAATATTGTAATTTTCCTAGAAGGTATCCAGGGCCCAGTTGTTCAAAGCTAACGACATCGTTAGTTAACGATTCGTTAAAATTTACATCGAGTGATACGCAAATATGCTGAAATTTTTTGCTGAAAAAATGTGAGTAGCTTTTGCAGTGCAAAAGCTACTCACATTTTTTCAGCAAAAAATATCAGAAAATTGTATATTGAATCCGCTAAAACAGTTAACGAAATGACCCTTAACGAGCTCGTTAAGCTAACGACGCTTTGAACAACTGGGTCCAGAACTTGTTATTAAAGGAGGAGTATGTAAGGATAATTTTCTCAAGTTCTTTATAAAATATGTTGTAGGTAACAAATAGAAGTGCCTTAGCGAGGCACCTCTAATGAATATTCATCATTTGTTTTTATTGAAAACCAAGAAAAAGTATCCCATAATTATGGGATACTTTTTCTTGGTTTTCCATAAAAACAAATGATGAATATTCTTCCTTATTCTTCCACTGATATTATTCTTATTACTCCATGAATACATGCTTTTCAGCAAGGCAGCTCATTTGATTATAAATAATTTCATGGAGAAATGAGCAGGGATGTAAAATTCCACTTGCCTACTCGCATTTGTGAGTAAATTTTAAGGCAGGGCGAGTGAGATTTGCAGAAGTTTCTTCACTTTGTCTTCATTTTTAGCATCTAAATGAAAAAATTAGACCATAAGGGCGAGTAAGTTTTGTGGGAATTTTACACCTCTAGAAATGAGTTAAAGATAATATTATGATAATACTTTTTGATTGAAGAAATGTCCTTTATCTGCTCTAGTTCTGTAAATATCCAAATGTGTGATGTGTATATGTATTTTAGTTACAGAAATTCTTTTTAGGAGATACTTACTTGTACATATATAACTGTTAAAACAGAAGACTTTTTAACTTTTACCACTCTCTGGGCATTTTCATCAGACGACAGATTGATGTTGTTTTTCTTATTTTTCCAAGAAAACAGGATTTGATATTTCATGCAAATTTGGAGACAATTTGCATGAAATGTCAAATCCTATTTTCTGGGAAAAATAAGAAAAATATTTCAAAATGTCGTCTGCTGAAAATTTTACCCAGAGTTCTAAGCGTTAACGAAGAGTATTTCATTGATAATTCTAGGATATTTTTGTTGCAATTTCTCAAAGACATGTGTTGTGGGTTCTCATTTTAAGCGCCTTCCCAATGTGCTTCTAATGCATACCCACAAAATATGATTTTATGGAGAAGTAAGAAAATTATCCCAGAACTATCACCAAATACTCCTCTTTACGTCCTCTGTTATTATATAAGTGTATATTACTGTTGTATGTAAATAAGATTTTTCTTAAGTGACTGAGTTAATCAGGGAAACAGTGAAAAGTAGGCAGGGAAAATTTCATCTTCAGCCATCACACATATATTATATATCCACCTAGGTGTGATTGATTGATTGTGTTGGGGTTTAACGACACGTCAACCCTTGAGGGTCATTTTGTGTCGTCTCCCAGAGAAAGGGAGAAAAGAGATAGAAGAGACAGTAGAAGAGATAAAAGAGAGGGACAGGGAAGAAAGAGGAACAGGAATGAAAGTGAAGAAACAGAAGAAATAAAAACATTCCCCCTCTATCCTTACCCGCTACAAGGATAGCAGGCCTTGCCCAACTGTAAGCCAATATCAGCTGGACACCCCGGTGATGTAAGATACACAGCACCTTCGCACCACCCGACCACCCCCAAACCACCTACCTAGGTGTGAACATATAAGCCTGCTTTTGTGTTTTAACCTTTACTACTCTCTGGGCTAATTCAGCAGACAAAAAATTGATGAGATTTTCTTATTTTTCCCAGAAAATAGGCTTTGACATGTCATGCAAATTGTCCCCTAAGAAATATCAAAGCATATTTTCCGGGAAAATAAGAAAAAAAATCAAAATACTGTCTGCTGAATTTTTTATCTAAATGGTGGTATTGCAAAATAGATATCCAGGTAAGTATTTTTTTTTTTTTCTTATTTCTTCATAGGATTGTTTTGGATACATTTTAGAATTGTCTGAGTGAGACATTTCTTTTGAGTGCCAATGTTTTAGAATGCGAAGATTCATTAGACTCTAGAATTATGTTGATGACGAACGAAATCTAAGATCTGTCGTTTTTTTTGTGTGTGTGTCTTTTTGTTGTTTTTTTTTGGTGGAAAAATATTTATAGGAATAGAATTACCCTATTTACTGTTAATATAGGGAAGCTTTAACTGAGTACCATACTTTCCCTAACATTTTTATACATGTTAATAATAAATTAAATATGTTTAAAAACTGCTTGATTGAGTGGCAAACATCTGGTCAGGATTGAGAGGCAAACAAGTGTAGACCCTGACCAGACATCTGATTTACACTGTTTGCTCAGGCCTGTCTTTCCCAATACATACGGTAAATATGGTACTCAGCTTATATGAAGTCTTGTTCATTTATATGATAATTATTTTGATCCAAAATCTTGTTTCCTATTTGCTTGTGGTGTGAACCCTTTCATCTTCAAGTTTCTGAAGTGGCCACCGGAGCTAAAAATAGAAAAAATCTTTAAATGACATCTACTAGGCCAGGTTTCAACATAATTTCGCAGAAATGTTCCTTTACCAAAATTGTTAAAATGGTTCCGTTTGGCTGAACAAAATGGCCATCTGAGCTTAAAAATAGAAAAATCTTTAAATGATATCTCCTAGGCCAAAGGTCCAATTTCAAAATAATTTCACAGAAATGTTACTCTTCTGCCGCTTTACAAAAATTGCTAAAATGTTTCCACTCGGATGAACAAAATGGCTGCCAGAGCTGAAAATAAAAAAAAATATTTAAAGAACATCTCCTTCTAGGACAGTGACCTGATTTCAAAACAATTGGACAAAAATGCTCCTCTTATGCCACTTTTCCAAAATTATTAAAATGGTTCCTCGCAGCTCTATAAAATGGCCACCAGAGCTTAAAATAGATTATTATTTTTTAAACATCACCTCCTAAGACAGTGACCTGGTTTCTAAAATAATTTCACAGAACTGTTCCTCTTATGCCCATTACCAAAATTGTTATGCTGGTTCCGCTCAGCTGAACAAAATGGCCACCACAGCGAAAAATAGAAAAAATCTTTAAACAACATCTTCTAGGCCAGTGACCCCATTTCAAAATAGTTTCACAGATATGCTCCTCTTAATCCCCTTTTCCAAAATTGCTAAAATGGTTCCACTCGGCTGAACAAAATGGCCACCAGAGCTAAAAATAGAAAAACCTTTAAACGACATCACCTGGGCCAGTGGCCCAATTTAAAATAATTTCACAGAAATGTTCCTTATATACTTCTTTACCAAAATTTGCTAAAATGGTTATGCTTGGTTGAACAAAGTGGCCGCCAGATGTAAAACAACATCTCCTAGGCAAGTGGCCCAATTTCAAAATAATTTCACAAAAATGTTCCTCTTATGCTCCTTAACCAAACGAGTCATCAAGAGAAAAACTTCAAAAATCTTGTTGTCCAAAGTTAGAAGGTCCATACACTTTGGATGGGCATGTAACCATCTAATGGGCCTATACCAAGATTGTCCAAATTATAGCCCTGGGGTAAAAAATGGCCCCACCCCAGGGTCCTTTATTTTACATAGACTCAGAAAGAGAAAAACTTAAAAAAAAATCTTCTAGTCTCAAACTAAAGGCCCAGGCTTTTGATATTTGGTATGTAGCTTCATTTTGTGGCCTTTTACCAAGGTTGTTCTAATTATAGACCTGGGGTCAAATTAGGCCCTGCCCCTGTGGGTCATTTGTATAGAACCATCTTGTCATTCTTTAACAAAAAATTATATAAAAATCTCAAAGCAATCTGCTTGTGTGAAAGTTCAATACTGTATTAAGTATATAAATCAGGGCCCAGTTGTTCAAAGCGTCGTTAGCTTAACAAGCTTGTTAAGGGTCATTTCGTTAACTGTTTTAGCGGATTCAACAGTGCTTGCATTAAGGGAAGTCTGGGAGTCAGAGATTCCCAAAAATTGCCCTGGGACTTCCAAAAACCAATGCCAGGAAGTCTGGGACTCCCAACTATTAAAGATATTTAGTCATTTATAAAACAAAAATATAGAATGAATTTATGTGTTATTTAGCTTAAGAATGGCTGTTTTACTCCATAAATGAGAGTTTAAGAATATTGATGTTGAATTTTTGAAAGTGAGTGAAAACATTTAACACCAGGACTTTCAGATATTGGAGCTGGGAAGTCCAGGGACTTCCTGGTTGTGACAGTTAGTGCAAGCACTGGATTCAATATACAATATTCTGATATTTTTTGCTGAAAAAATGTGAGTAACTGCAAAAGCTACTCACATTTTTTCAGCAAAAAATTTCAGCATATTCTCAATGTAAATTTTAACGAATCGTTAACTAATGACATTGTTAGCTTTGAAAAACTGGGCACTGTTAGGTGAGAGACGCAGGACCATCATGGTCCTCTCATCTGTGTGCTGTTCCCAGGCTCAAACCCACACCACATAAGCTCTGACCAATGCAGTGACATTCCCTAGGACTGCAATATCTGTTGTCTTTACCGATTGCTCTTCCAAGACAACACCAAAAAAATTGTTCAGACAGCACTTAAAAAGCTAACTGACCCTAATTACACGTTTTTGTAATTTATATGCAATATATGGATTGTTTCAATTTTCTCAACTCTTCATTTTTTTATTTTTTTTTTTATTTTTTTTTTTGTTTTATCCAAAAATACCTAATGTAGCGCTGTGGTATATCTGATCATGCATAGTAGGTTTGTCCAAGCTTGTATATTGTTCTGTATACAAAATCAACTTCATTTTCCAAGCTTGTATATTGTGTTCTGTTTACTAAATCGACTTCATTTGACCCTTAGGAAGCAATAAAGATTGCTTACTGTATGTTCAAATTATGCAGACCCAGATCAGTCAGTTCATGAAGTCTGACTGGAGACCTGTTTTTCTTTGATCACACTGTCCATGTATCTTGTGGAATTTGCATATTGAAATTGCATAGGCTCAGACTACACTGTTCACAGTGCTTGCATTAAGGGAAGTCTGGGAGTCAGAGACTCCCAGAAATTGCCCTGGGACTTCCAAAAATCAATGCCAGGAAGTCTGGGACTTCCAACTTTTAAGATATTTAGTCATTTATTACAAAAATTTAGAATGAATTTATGTGTTATTTAGCTTAAGAATGGCGGTTTTACCCCATAAATGAGAGTTAAAGAATATGTCGGTTGAATTGCTGAAAGTGAGTGAAAAAATTTCATCACCAGGACTTCCAGATATTGGCGCTAGGAAGTCCTGGGACTTCCTGATTTTGACAGTTAGTGCAAGCACTGCTGTTCATATATGATAAATGTCCTAATATTTTGTACACCAAAGTTTCTGACAAAATGGCATATACCAAAAAGTGTAGAACCAGATCAGACTGCTCCTGATGGAGCAGGAGCAGTCTGATTAGGGTCTACACTGTTTGCCATTCAACTAAATATTGTTCCAACTGCATAAAAAGCAAAATTGAGGCCAGAAAGTATGGAATAAAGTGTTCAAAATTTTAGGACATTTTACGGGTTACTTTTTCCTTCATACTACTTTATTTAACCTTTTAGTTTTATGCAGTTTGACATATACAGTTGACTCTCGTTATCTCGACCTTGCTTATCTCGAATACCCGCTTATCTCGAAGTGAAAATCTGGTCCCTGCCTATACATGAAAACCTAACAACAGATGGAAAATATTGTAGAAAAGAGGAGAAAGTGCTCCTAAGGAGCAATTTCTCCTCTTTTCCACAATATTTTCAATATATCTCTAACTTCAAAAGTCCAATTACCTATCAGTTTGTTAAATGTGGTTAATCAAATTATTTTTTCCACAATTCTGCAAACCTGATATGTCAAACTATGGATATCTCGAAGTATTTCAGAGAGTCCCTTGGAATTCGAGATAACGAGAGTCGACTGTAGTTCTTTACAACAGCTATGAAGTGATAAGTAACAATGGGCTGTGTGACAATAAAGTGTCTAAGATTGAAAGTGTTGTTGTATTTAGGTGTTTTCGGTTCCTTGGATTCTTTATACAGGTCAGAATGATTACATTTCAGTAGCTTTATATTAATGGATGGGCTCTAACAAAAGTGGTCTTAAGGCATGTTTGATCTCATGTATCAGATTTGGACAGACACGGCCAGAGTAAACGGTATACTCAAATCAGAAGCTAAAGAATGTCCAAACAGAGCCTACACTCATACATGTTTGCCATCCTGGGCCAAGTTGTTCAAAGCATTGTTAACTTAATATGCTTGTTAATGACAAACTCGTTACCTGTTGCAGCTAAGATATTTTCAGATACATTGATATTTTTGCTGCAAAAATGTGGCTGGCATTTTTTCAGCAAAACATAGCAATGTATATGCCATATTTCAAAATAGAAATTTTAATGTCACGTTTGAGAACAACTTCATTAAGCTTTTGAACAACTGGGCCCAGTCGTTTGTAGACATATTATCGCATAGTCCAATGACCTTGGTTAGATTTTTTAAGGGGACTAGATACACTTCTTAGGTTTTCTGCCATTTTTGAAAAGTGAGACAACTTTGGTTACTTCCTGAAGGGAGATAAAACATTTTTGACAGAGTTGCCTCCCCTGAAAGTGTATCAATTCCGGCACATTTTCCTTATTTCTCCACGAGATCTTAGGTTGTGGGTACTCAGTGAGGTGCTTCTAATGAGTACTTACTTGATACCCACTCTTATCTTGAGTGTTGACTTGATGCAACTTCCTTTACACTGGGAAAAGGTGTTTCACTGTTCAGACCACCTTGCCATTCAGGTCACTTTAGGACAGTCTCTGGAGTGTCCTTGACAGTAGGTTTCAATGTATTTACTTAGGAACCTGGCCCCCAGGTTATAAAATTTTTTATGTTCAACAGCTGAACATGAAATTTGTCATGCTAATAAATGTCAGATTACTATTAAACAATTGCAAATTCTTTCATGCTAAACATAGCTGGGCATGAAAATTTCTCTGCTTATAAATATGAAAATGCCAACTATTGTTGGCATTTTCATATTTATTAGCAGGGAAAATTTCATGCTCAGTTGAGTTGAGCATGAAAAAAGTTTTATAACTTCAGAGCCAGTACTACTGACTCAAGCTCTGGACAACTGCTTTTTGTGACATGGCTCGTATCTTTGATAAATACCTGGACACAATATAAGCAAGAGAAACTTTATTTTTAACTGAATATTATTATACATCTCTAGATAGACAACAAAATTTAGATTTAAAACAAGATAGTATTTCACAACAACATCAGTAAAAATAAATATTTAAATGCTTCAACTTGTAAACAGTAACAAAATATAACTGGCACTATAAAATATGTAGAGAAAATTTACAATGACAACAATAGCTGGCACTGTTAAACATGAGAAAACGTCGTACCCAAAAATATTTTCAACACAATAAAAATGTACAACATTTGGGTACAATTTGAGATAACAATATGGATCCATTTATTAGGTTCTCACATTATAGCTGTTCATATGAGGGGTATCCTAATATATATTTTTCTTATCTCCCGAAGAGAAATTGCTTCATGGAGAAATAAGAAAATTACCCATACTTTTTGGCTGATAAAGATATCTAATCTGAAGCTATTGTCCTGGGACCTCATTAGAATAGCCATGTGTTTAGATGATTTTTAGTTAGATTCTAGAACATAAAAAACTTGGCTCCTGGCTCCAGATAAGGTACTTTTTTAACCAAAAAATACTGGTGATTGTCTTGTCAGGCACTTCTAACGAGTCCCCACAACAAACATTTTTGTAAAGAAATAAGAAAAATATGTGGATACTCCCTCTTATCTGGAGCTAAGTCTGCTGTTTTGATTTTTTTTGAGGTCATAGTGAAAGGTAAAAAAATATTGCAAAAAAGAAATGTAATATAAAGCCATGTAAGAAAATGTGTAGACTTTTGATTCAACAACACAAATGCAAGTACATAACCTTCTTAGCATCCCAACTTTTCTAAATGATTCATTCAAAAGCAATTATGCCTGGATGATGGCTCGTGCCAGCCCATTTGCTAGACATCACAGAAAAGATCAAGTGAGCATAATAAGTTCATGTAAAACCCTAACCAGTGCCACCACCTAGATTATTATATTTCAAGTTTGTGACTTTGACTGTGGGTAAGCAGCAGGAGGATGATGTCAGCTGATCTGTAATCACATATCTGTAACTTGAAGTGATGACTTACACAAACATATAAGAAAGACAACAAGAGCTGTCGTAGGACAGCGTAGCTCGCCTGCTGGGTACATTTTATATTGTAACATTTTTATCATTAAGCCATATAATATAGGTCACACTGACCTAGATGTATTTGTATGTAAATCATTTTGTCACATAGATATAATAATCCAGGTATGACAATTCTCCATGAAATAGTAATAAAAATAAAAAGGCAAAATCACTGAAGCATGAAATATAGGTCACAATGACCTAGATATAGTAAGTGGTCATTCATTGGGTCACATGGAAGTAATATCCCAGGTGTGACATTTATCAAACAAATAGTATTCAAGATATAAGGCAAAATCACTGAAGCATGAAATATAGGTCACAATGACCTAGATATAGTAAGTGGTCATTCATTGGGTCACATGGAAGTAATATCCCAGGTGTGACATTTATCCCACAAATAGTATTCAAGATATAAGGCAAAATCACTGAACCATGAAATATAGGTCACAATGACCTAGATATAGTAAGTGGTCATTCATTGGGTCACATGGAAGTAATATCCCAGGTGTGACATTTATCCAACAAATAGTATTCAAGATATAAGGCAAAATCACTGAACCATGAAATATAGGTCACAATGACCTAGATATAGTAAGTGGTCATTCATTGGGTCACATGGAAGTAATATCCCAGGTGTGACATTTATCCAACAAATAGTATTCAAGATATAAGGCAAAATTACTGAACCATGAAATATAGGTCACAATGACCTAGATATAGTAAGTGGTCATTCATTGGGTCACATGGAAGTAATATCCCAGGAGTGACATTTATCCAACAAATAGTATTCAAGATATGGCAAAATCACTGGACCGTGAAATCTAGGTGACCTGGACCGTAAAATGTAGGTCACCATGACCTTCACTCTCTTACACTTAAACCAATATCACATAGTTAGCTGATGTATAACCAGTTGTGTCTATAACCTGTAGGCATATAAGATTTTACAAATGTGTCCTAGATTTTGACCCCTAGCCCCACTCCAAGGCCCACCCTGAGGTATGAACCCAGGGGTATGTTCTTTTGGAATCTCAGAAGACTCGTCCAGGTACCCAAATTCTAAATATGAATGCTCTATGAGGAGTGAAAGTCAAGATATAAGAATTTGAAAAACTTTAACACAGTATTACAAAGGTGTCCTAGATTCTGACCCCTAGCCCCACCCAGGGGCATGAACCCAGGGGTTTATTCTCTTGGAATCTCAGAAGACCCTCCAAGGTACCTAAGTTCCAAATTTGATGCCTCTGTGAGGAGTGACTGTTGAGATATAAGCATTTGAAAAACTTTAACGCAGTGTGACGGGAACGGGAACGCAAACGCAGACGAAAACGCAAACGCAAACGTGGACGACCAGGGTGACTACAATAGCTCTCCTTGTACTTCGTACAGGCGAGCTAAAAATGAAAAATTTTAACATGAATGTTAACAAAATTTCTAAGATTCTGATCTTGACCTTTGTTAACCTTTACCACTCTCTGGGCTAATTCAACAGATGACACATTGATGATATTTTTCTCAGAAAACAGGATTTGACATTTCAAGCAAATTGTCTCCAAAGGAGACAATTTGCATGGAGTGTCAAAACCTTTTTTCTGGGAAAAAGAAGAAAAATATCACAGTATGTTGTCCGCTGAAAATTTTACCCAGAGTGCCAAGCGTTAAGCAGCAGTAAGATATGTCAATATGTCTATACATCCAATAGTAATACCTACCACAGATCAATAACTTTAACTGCAGTGGATATGGTTGGGTAAATGCCTGCCATGCATGCAGCAGGTAGGGAAGGGGCTATGTTTCTTTCCTATGTTTCTTCACTGTAATTTGCTTTCCCCATAGTCTCCTTTATCTACTTCTTTCCACTCTCTAGTCTTTTGTATCTCTTTGCTCCCTTTCTCTGTTGATGCAAAATAATCCACAAGGACTGATGTGTCATTAAACAATAACAAACAACTTTAGCTTCACATAAAACTTTTCAATGCAAATGTTAGCAAAATTTTCAATTCTGTGATCTTGACCTTTGGTCAGTAGTAAGATAGTGTCTGCTGATCTGTTTCTATCCAGCAGAAATAATAAAAATGTTGATTTCTTAACACATTTATGCCAAGTGGACTCTTCTACCTAAACTCTTTGGGATGGCCCATTTCCAATGCAAGGGCTGTTTGTTGGTTTTATGATTTCCATGTTTTACAGAGAATCCTATACTTAATGCAAACAGTATAGACCCTGATCAGACGCCATGTTCTGCTGTGTCTGACCTGGGTCTAAACTATTTGCTACTGTCCTTTTTATAGGACGCTAGGCTTAAATGGGTTAAAGTCAAGAATTTCAGAAATAGAAATAAGCAAATACACCTAATGCAAAACTTCTAACTATCAGATGGATGGTCATCCAGATAGAGAGGACAGATGGATGGACAGAATGCAACTACATCTCCAGTTCCCCACTCACATACTTGGAATGTAAGTATTCAAAAAATGCAATTTATTGACATGTGCTGACTTCATATGCACCAAACCAAATGTTACAAAAATACACACAAATATATAAACACATAATGATGAAAACTATATCCCCAGTTCCCCACACACATAGATGTACTTTGAATGTAAGTATATGTATTAAGAAATGTAATTTATTGACAACACATGCTGACTTCATGTGCACCAGACCAAATGTTACAAAAATACACACAAATATATAAATACACAAAAAACCTACCTTAATAACCCTAAGTATTGGGACAGAGTGTCCTTTGCAAATGGTGTAGATTCAGATCAGATGCCACAAAGTGTGGCATCTGATCTGGGTCTACACTATTTGCCATACACAGGGCAACATTTGAAACACATCAACAGGTGGCAGAATGAACGATTTCAAATTTTAGAAGTATGTTAAGTAAATGTGTCCCAGTACTTATGGTAAATACAGTACACATAAAAAGGCATACAACTAAACTGCAGAGACAATTATTAAACATCAAGTGGTTAACTAAGATGAATGGGTGATAATGAAAGTCTGTGCAATGAAGCACCATATGAGATGAATTCCATCTCTAGTAGGATTTAAACCCACCACCTCATGATTAGAAGTCAGGAGCACTAACCTTAAAGACACGCAGAGGCATTACTGTGCTTTCGTCATCTTTCAGAAAGTCGTTTTTTTGCTTGGCACTTTACACAGAAGAAGTAAATTTGCAAACTTTTGTCATGATTTAATGCAATACCTATTGTCACTACCTTTGCACAAAAAGTTTTATTCCACTCAAATCAATTATTTTCATTTTTTCCCATAGTAAAAATGAAAGCAAGTTATGCAGAAATTTGTAGGGTAGGTACTTTGGAGGTAGATTTTCAACAAGTTCTGCTTGTTCAATTTTTCTGAAAATTTTCACAATATTGTTGTGAAACATCAATAAATCAAATTCAGCAAAGAGAGGTAAAAAATATTTTCTAGATAAAAATTCCAAAAAATCACTTTACTATAGAAATTGCATAGGTCAGACCAATTTTGGGTGATAAATTTAATTTTAGGGTACATATTTGAGAACAAAACACAGAAACAGAAAAGACAAATGGTTTCTGATAAGATATGGTCTGTCAGAACAAAATATTTTATTTAAGATAAAACGCCAAGCAAAAAACATCTTTCGGAAAGATGTTGAAAGGACAGTTATGTAGTCTATTTCAAGACCTGTTCAAACTACCCTATACCAGATTAGAATTCTAATCTTAAGCTTGGCCTGTTTAACTGGTCTAGACAAGACTGGAATTCTAATCTAGCCAAGATCTCTTTAAAATGGACTTATGAAATAAAAGAAACTTCTTTATAATAGAATTCATAATCGCATAGTCTTGGATGTAACATGGTTCAACTCTTACCATGCTATGGGGAGATTCAGCAGATGACAAAATGGTGATATTTTTCTCATTTTTCATAGAAAATAGAATCTGACACTTTATGAAGTGTCAGATCCTAGGAAAAATGTTGTCTGCTGAAAATTTTACTCGGCATGCAAAGTGTTAAATATGGAATCCAAGAATGGTGTATCCTAATTATATATTATATAATCTATACACTTTTGGCTGGATACAACAGCGTTGTTTAGCTAACACATTTTTGTTTGCTTTGTATGCAAACACTAGTGTTATGTAGAGATTGTGGTGTACGTATAAGTTATAAGGATCTCCTTTGGTCATAAAAATAAGTAAAGCAAAAAGTAAACATGCAGCTTATGAACACAGTGAAGTAAGTTTCCAAACTTTGTTTTGACTAGAAATAAAGAAAATTAACACTTTCATACACTGAGCTGAAAAAAGTAAGAAAATTATTTCAATATGCTGTCTAGTGGACATTTATATCTTACATGCTGAAGCATAAAATTAATTTTCCGAAACATTTAATATGGCAGTAACTACAGAAAATACAGAAGTACGTATTCGACCTAATTTTTTTTTTTTTTTTTTTTTGTGTTGAGGTTTTACGGCCCAGTCAACCCAATGGGGTCATGTCGAGCGTGGTCAGTTTACCTAACCACACGTTTACTGGGCAGGCTTAGTCCTCTATGCGGTTAACCAGTATTGTGCACATTCTTTCGCCAGAAACTGACAACTGCCCTTCTTGAATCAGCGGAAGGAAGAGAATGACCGTAGAAAATATTTCATGATCAATCTCCACGAAAGAATGTTGCCGACCTCGGCGGGGGTTGAACCCGCGACCTCCTGGTCTCCAGTCGGACGACGCATCCAACTGAGCCACCGAGGCCGGCTATTCGACCTAATAACTGCACATATCCCTGTAAGTGCACAGTTAAGCAATTCCCGAGTCTTCAGATTACAGCCAGTGTACTTTTTGTCTTCTTCTTTATAAAGGCATGTGTTATGGGTTTCCATTTGAGTTGCGTTGAATTGTCGATGCAATTTAAATGAGTACGCATAACATGCTTTTATAAAGAAAACCAGAAGAAAAAACACAAAAAGATCACATAAGCATCATTACACAAGTCCTTTGCTGATCTTTTTTTTTTAAATGTACCCTTAGTATAGTTAACTGATATTTTATCACAAGTTTTCCCAGTAATTTTGAAAAGCCTAAGTGCACGGTGCAGTAATTAGGTCAAATACAGTATAAAATAAACATCAAATGAATACATTTGAGCCTTATCAAGAAATCTTTGGAGCATATGCATACAGAGAAGGACCAAATCAACCTGCACATCCACCTGACTTTTCATGTTCTTTCATGACTGTCAATATAATCTTTTACTCTTTCCCTACTAGTGGTCACTTCTGTCGTCTGCTGATATACTCAGCAAACAGTTTCGGCCCAGATCAGGCCCGCCTAAATGTCTGGTATTCCTGAAAGATTTATTTTTGAAAAAGTTTTATTAAAAAAAAAAAAAAAAAAAAAATCACAGATGACAAAAAAACATGCAAAATCACCCAGCATGCAAAGAGTTAATATGAAATGATTCTGTAAGCTGAAAGCATTGACAAGCAGATGGGCAGGCTGATCTGGGCCTTCTCTGTGTGTGTATATGCCCCACTGTCATATGGTCTAACTCAAATACATTTAAAACAAATCTGAAATAAAGCTTACCATTATAACCCTATGTATTTGGACAGATAGGCCTTTGCAAATAGTGTAGACCCAGATCAGATGCTGCATTCTGCACTGTCTGATCAGGGTCTACACTGTTTCCCATACATGCAGCAATATTTTAGACACATCAACAGGTAGTAGAATAGATTATTTCAACAAATTTGAACTAAAGCTTACCATTATAACCCTAACAGGACACATATGCCTTTATAAACAGTGTAGACCCAGTTCAGATGCCACAGAATGCAGCATCTGATCAGGGTCTACACTGTTTGCCATATATGCAGCAATATTTTAGACACTTCAACAGGTAGTAGAAATTACTATTTCAAATTTTAGGACAAGTATGGCAAGTAGATGAGATGTCCCAAAACTTAGGGTAAATACGGTATTATGAAATCTTTGACAGATTTGATGAATCACTCTTGGGAACTAGATACACTCACAGGAGCTTGAAGTTACATTTTTCTTTTCTCCATATCCCTGTATGGGTTACTCCAAGCAATAATGTGTCTTCGATCATGCACAAAATGCAGAGATCAGGGCCCAGTTGTTCAAAGCTAATGACATCGTAAGTTAACGATTCATTAAAATTTACATCCAGTGATAGGGAAATATGCTGAAATTTTTTGCTGAAAAAATGTGAGTAGCTTTTTCAGTGCAAAAGCTACTCACATTTTTTTCAGCAAAAAATATCAGAATATTGTATATTGAATCTGCTAAAACAGTTAACGAAATGACCCTTAACGAGCTCGTTAAGCTAACGACGCTTTGAACAACTGGGCCCAGATTCATTCCATACATGCACAAAGTCTAATCCGGACATTTGATCTCCATTGATACATTCTATAGAGTCCAATGATTCTGTTAGCAGACAGGAAAGGCCCTGATCAGACTGGGCAGATGTGCAGGCTAATCTAGGCCTTCACTGCTGGCATATACCCGAAGACACATTTTCGCATGGTGAGGCCCATTTTTAAGGGAGAGCCTGTAAGAAAGTATAATTAGTAAGATCACTACCCTGGATTCATTTTTGCATTTATGATCCTATATTAATGTCTTTTTTCTCAAGAAAAATATTTTCTGGTTATTTAGAATTGCATTTGAACTGTAATAAAAACTAACATGGGAGAATAACGTAATAAAAGAAAAATAACATAGAACTCTGATTTTAAACTCATTTAAACGATTCTCTGCTTACTTAGAAAATAAGAAAGAAGAGAGCTAACCAGACACCGTATTCAACCCAATTACCACACATGCTCCTATAAGCACAGTCAAGCAATTCCGTAGCCTTCAGATTACAGCCAGTGTAATTTTTGTCTATTTCTTTATAAAGGCATATGCTGTTGGTACCCATTTGAATTGCATCGACTTGTCGATGCAATTCAAATGAGTACCAACAACATATGCTTTATAAAGAAAATAAAATAAAAACAAAACACATACAGAAACATCACATAAGCATTATTTGATAAGGCCTTCGCAGTTTTTTTTTTTTTTTTTTTTTTTTTGTTGTTTTTAAAGCGTACCTTTAGTATAGGTACATATTTTAACACAAGTTTTCCCAGCATTTTTGAAAAACCTAAGCACACAGTGCAGTAATTAGGTTGCATATGGTATTAAAAACAATTTTGACTTTGGATCCCAGCATAGGTTGTGGTGTATTACAAACTAAGTTCAACACTTAACCCTTAAAGTGCTAATCACATTGGCATCAGATGGCATTTTCGTTTTTTTTTTGTTTTTTTTGTTTTTTTGCTGTTTTTTTTTTTCTGAGAAAATAAGACTTGACATTTCATGTGAATTGTCTGCCTAGCAGATGATTAGGCAGATGATTCAAATGAAATGCCAAGTCTCAGAAATATTATTTAGAAAAAATGAGAATGCTGTCCACAACAATTTTGCCTAGCACTTTAACGGTTAAGTAACCATAAAAAAAAAGAGATCATAAAAATATCACAAAAACTTAAACCCATATTCAAACATTAAAACAATATCACTAAATTATTATTGGTTTTATCAATGTCAAATAGCGCTAGTTCCTAATTATCCTGCTCAATTTCCGCTCTGTCCTTGTGAGGTATATAACCAGTTGCAACTTCTGCCCACTTCTGCCGGTTCCCAGAAGCAAATATCCCATAGAAGACTGCTCCAATCAGGTAGATACCAGCAGCGATGTAGAAAATAATTTGCCATTGACCAGGATCACCCTGCAACAAAATTCAAATATCAGTAGAATGACCTTTTAAAATACTTCTTAACTTTTCTGCAAAAAGGGACTGATAGTTTATTCAAAATGTTCCTTAATTAATTAAAGGAATGAATATGTTAGAATTGATTTTATCCCCTTCTGAAAGGGGTTTACTATATAAGGGAAGAATTTACTCCCAAGGTCTTTCCTGGTGTAGCCCCTATGTGACAGTTGCCCGGCTATGTTAAAAATCTGACTACTACTACCAAGGACTTTCCTATTAGAGTAGATCCCTTTCAGAAGGCGCTTGGTGTGCAGGGAAGCAAAAAGGCAGTTGCGGTAGAAAATCTATCATGAGCATCCAGGTCTCTGTCAAGTGCTATCAAGTCCGTTCTTCAAGGTACATCCCAACCTTGTTATAGCATGCTTCGTTATTGCACTAATTTGTTTACAAGAGGGCCATGATGGCCCTGTAATGCTCACCGGAGCATCATAGCACTTTGAGAACCTGATCTAGAACTGATCAAGGCAAACATTCTGATAAAAATTCAAAATGATTATATTAACAAGTAAGACAATGTAGCATGTCTAATGGACTGTGAAATAAAAGTCAAGTTCAAATATGGATGACTGCACTCAAGAGGCCCTGTTAAGATGTATGCATGCACTAAGTATCACTGGCTGTAGAAGCAATAGTTACTGAGAAACTGACCTAAACACAAACACTTCACAAGTACCAAATATCACTCTGTATGACCAATAATTACTGAGAAACTGACCTAAATGGAAAAACTTAAGAAAGTCACTGGATAGAAAAATATACATCACCTTGAAATCATCAAGACAAACATTTTGAGCAAGATGCATGATGATCACTTCAAAAATGTGACCTCTAGAGTATCAACAAGGTTTTCCTTTGATTTGGCCAGGTGACCTAGTTTCTGATATCAAGTGACCCAGTTTTAAACTAGACCTAGAAATCATCAAGACGAACATTTGAGCAATATTTATGATGATTATTAAAAAATGTGACCTCTGGAGTGTTAACAGTTTTCTGCTGATTTGGCCTGGTGACTTAGTTTTTGACCCCATGTGACCCAGTTTTGAACCTGACCTAGAAATCATGAAGACAAACATTTTGAGCAAGATTGATGATGATTGCATGAAAAATGTGACCACTAGAGTGTTAACAAAATTTTCTGCTGATTTGGCCTGGTGACCTAGTTTTTGACCCCAAGTGACCCAGTTTCGAACGACCTAGAAATCATCAAGACAAACATTTTGAGCAAGATTCATGATGATTGCTTCAAAAATGTGACCGCTAGAGTGTTAACAAAATTTTCTGCTGATTTAGCCTGGTGACCTAGTTTTTGACCCAACTGACCCAGTTTCAAACTTGACCTAGAAATCATCAAGACAAACATGTTGAGCAAGATTCATGATGATTATTTAAAGAATGTGACCACTAGAGTGTTAACAAAATTTTCTGCTGATTTGGCCTGGTGACCTAGTTTTTGACCCCAAGTGACCCAGTTTCAAACTTGTCCTAGAACTCATCAAGACAAAACATTTTAAGCAAGATTCAGGATGACTGCTTCAAAAATGTGACAGCTAGAGTGCTAACCAAGGTTTTAGATGATATGGCCAGGTGACCTAGTTTTTGACCCCAAGTGACCCAGTTTTGAACTTGACCTAAAAATCATCAAGACAAACATTTTGAGCAAGATTTATGATGATTGCTTGAAAAATGTGACCGCTAGAGTGATAACAAGGTTTTCCGCTGATTTGGCCAGGTGACCTAGTTTTTTACCCCAGGTGACCCAGTTTGGAACTTGACCTAAAAATCATCAGGACAAACATTTTGAGCAAGATTCATGACGATTGCTTGAATAAGTCACCCTGATGCTTCCTAGTAAGTTTGGAGTCAATTGGCCTTTCGATTCAGGAGAAAAAGCAAAAAATAGATTTTCAAGATGGCTGCCATGGCGGCCATCTTGGATTTCTGATGGGCACTATTTTAGCTATTTTTGATCTACAAGTCACCCCAATGCTTCCTAGCAAGTTTGGAGTCAACTGGCCTTTCAGTTCAGGAGAAGAAGCGAAAAATAGATTTTCAAGATGGCCCCGATGGCGGCCATCTTGGATTTCCGATCAGCACGATTTTAGCTATTTTTGATCTACAAGTCACCCCGATGCTTCCTAGCAAGTTTGGAGTCAATTGGCCTTTCGGTTCAGGAGAAGAAGTGAAAAATAGACTTTCAGGCCATCTTGGATTTCCGATCAGCATGATTTTAGCTATTTTTGATCTACAAGTCACCCCGATGCTTCCTAGCAAGTTTGGAGTCAATTGGCTTTTCGGTTCAGGAGAAGAAGCGAAAAATAGATTTTCAAGATGGCGGCCATGGTGGCCATCTTGGATTTCCGATCGGAACGACTTTAGCTATTTTTGATCTACAAGTCACCCCGATGCTTCCTACCAAGTATCGAGTCAATTGGCCCAGGGATGTAGGAGGAGTAGGCTTTTAAAGCAATTGTTGACGCCGCATGACGGACGACGAATGGCGGACGATGGACATTGACTGACCACAATAGCTCACCATGAGCAATTCATGCTCAGGTGAGCTAATAAGCTGGCCAAACTTTGGACCCCAATCTTATCTTGGACTGACCATTAAAAAACAAGTGAAAAAAAAGTTAAACTGTATAACCATTTAACGCTAGAGACTGTTCAATGCTAAGTAAAAGACCTTTAACATCATTGTTCCAAATTACCATAATAAACATAATTATCCAGTGCCCAGAGCAGTGAACAAAAAAACAACTCTTTGATGATTCATGTGAAATTCTATTTCCAGTTCAAGAACACTTGGTGTGCGGCAACTCAAAAGATCAAATGCCATGAAGAGTACTGCAGTGAACTTGCAGGATGTAGGAAAGCACGTCTGTTATGCAGTTAAAGTGACTTTTCACATCTATGCTAAAGCCCCATTTTGCATGGTGCATGGTCATTATGTATATGTACATGTCTGTCATATGTATGTAAAGAAGATGATAATGTATAAACAGTGCAGACTCATCTGCATTTAGAACGTTCAACATCTGCAATATATTTTTGGCACTGAACAGACCATTGATCACCATCAGTGATCTGGTACAGCGTGTGAGTGGTAGGCAGGCTGATCAGCAGTTTTATCTTTTCATAACACATGTCCATGCATGATTTTGTTTCGTTCGTTTTTTGTTTGTTTGTTGTTTTTTTTCAGTTTGTTTTCTCCTCTCACGCTATCGTACCATACGAAATGCAGGAATCAGTTAATAAGCTAATATGAATTTAATAGGTGCTACCTATATCCGAGCATCCAAATTATAATCACATGCTTCATAGGTGGGTTGGCCAGATCTAACTGAATTTGATTTCAGACCATGCTTGACTTCTAATCCACTGCATGAATTGCGATATAACATCCAAGTCAACAATATTTCAGTACAGAATTCAGGTCCTGCTTAGTTACTAATGGCTCTGCCATGGAGGCTTTAGGCAGCCCATCTATTTTGCGGGCCCCGATGGGCAGGGGCCATGCTTTCCGAATACTGAAAACCAGTGTATGCCGATGACAGGTACAACGACAATATACTATCGTTCGCTTACCTGTGTCGAAGTTTTTTAAGATTATAACTTGAAAAGAGCATAAAGTATATGTGTTATCTAAACATCTACATCAAAAAGTACCTTATGCACAAAACAAATCATGCTTAGCTTGTAAATAGATGGAGAATGGATAGAAATAAACTTCGAAGTGGAGACAAAATTCAAAATGGCCGCGATCGAAAATTTTGTAGGCTGATGTCATAAGTCTCGTCATTCAACCCCTTGCAATTGGAATACATGTACTTGGCGCTACTGGTTGTTTTGTTGCTATTATCAGCATGGCCACCGTGTCAATAGTCTCTGCCAAATAACACAACACTTATTGTTTTTCAGGATAAGCACAGAACCACCCAAGTGTTTGTTGGACCATCACATTTTTGGTCACACACATCACTGGCCACATAGGTAGTCTATAGTAGTGCATCTGCACGCCGAACCACTCTGCAGTTTGGGGAACTGCAAATCCCGCTGGATGCACTTATAAATACTTCAGGGAAATCCCGCTGAATCTAAAGCAATTTTTGCATGTTTTGAGACAAAAACACCACACAACTTTGTTCTTATTTTTGCACATCATATGAATGCAGTTGTTAATCTACCAACAAACAAACAAACATAATTAACACAAGATATGCACATTAAAGTGTAAAACTAACACATACAAGCAAAAAGAGACCCCATTCAGTCATTAGGACCTTGAGCAGTGAATTTTGAACCATGTCTGTTATAGCATGGTTTGGTTAACCAACACAGTCCGGACCTGGACTTCCGTGTGTTAACTTTTGGCTGTAAAATTAATATTAGGGTACATATTTGTGAACAAAACACAGAAACAGTAAAGACAAATAGTTTCTAATAAGATATGGTCAATCAGAATAAAATATTTTCGTTTAAAATCAAATACTATGCAAAAAAGGTCTTTCTGAGTGATGTCAAAAGGACAGTAGCTAAGAGGGGGTATCAGGCAGGGCTCGGGAAAACGGGAAAAATAGCCGGTCTGGACCGAAATTAAGAATTCTGGACCGATTTCAAACACCCCAAAACGCTAATAAATCGGTCCAACAGGTTTGTGCCTTGAACCCCATTTTTCCCAAACCAACCAATTTTCACAAATCAATGATGTCTAAAAAATCACAAACGGTCAAGTCTTTCCAAACTGACAACGTCCGCGCACCTTTTAAATGCGATATTATGGTAGTTAAAAGGCTCTAAACGGTCATTTGACAAGAATATTGGAGAGACAGCTGAATAACGGCAACCTACCCGCAGCACAAATTAATTACGTCATTATCCAAACATTGTCAAAAAATCAACACTTCACTGACCTTTGTGCGGTAAACAAGCGATTAACACGAATCATCAGTAACGGTACGGTAGTCTGATAATTAATCCGTTTGTGTGACACGTGTGAATACACTGAGACTGCAAAACATCCAGGTGCAGTCGGCGTGTCCAAAAGATCAAAGATCGCTTTACTGAGAGTGATAAAAGAATGCACCGCTTGAACGCACCCGTTTTCTTCCTCTTCTTTTTTGTGTTGATCAACACGGTTTGTCGGTCCCAGATTCGATAAATGAATTCCCAAACCGTGTACGTCCTGATCAGATGTCGCATACAACGGCGTCTGATCTGGGTATTATTGATTGCTTCTTTTTTTTTTTTTTTGTTGATTGCCGTAACACGCGAGTATAATTCAAGGTAGATTTCACAGTAAAAATAAGTAATGCACCACTTGCGCTAGGCAAGATTGGTCAATGCTTAAAATTTAAGCAGTCTGATCAAATCTTGAAACACTGAAAACTGCAAAACCGCCCGTGGCGCAGGCCTTTTTTATTAGACCGAATTAGGTCCATGAAAGTCGTTTCGTTCCGTCTCTCTTGTTTTCCGCCGTCTTCGCGCTTATACAAGACGGGAATCAGTTGTTTATAAATAGTTTAGGAAAACCCTGCGGAGGTGGAAATAACAACAAAACCGTTTTTTTCTTTTTTTTTTTTTTCTTTTTTTTTTTCTTTCTTTTTACATACCTGACTGTATTTATTGATGACGCCAGCTTTGATCATGCTCGTTGTACCCGGACTTCCGGCATATAACGGAGTTGAGGTGTATTATTTAAAAGGAGTTATAGGACTGCCAATTGTCATTAGTTTTCGTGACAGGTGATATACACATATTTTTTTTTTTTTTTTGGAAATGGGCTCATTGATGACGTCATCGTCATCGGCTGGACAGATTCAGATTTCAAAATTTCCAGAGCCCTGGTATCAGGTAAATATTTTTCTTATTTCTCCTTGAAAATACATGTAGGTTCTCATTAGAGAACCTCAAAGTGCTCCTAATGAGTACCCACAACATACGTTTTCATGGTGAAATAAGAAAAATATCAGTATTTTTTACTTTAAAATATTGCCTTATCTGGAGCTATGATAAGTTTCATGTTTACGTACCTTTCTAGTAATGATGAGGCTAGTAAGACCTGGGCTCACAATTCCGGGTATCGTAGCAAACGTGTTCGAAAATCCCATCAATATACTAGCAAACTGAAAAAAACAGCAAGTTCATGATCCTGTCACTTTATTAGTAATGGTGGTGTAAAGGTGGTTTTCTCATGTTTAGTTTATATAATCCTATCAATACAAATGTTCATCGAAAAAAAAACAACAACAAAACATTGTGATATATGAATAATCTTTATCTTTAGTTTATGCTGTTTGCACATTGTACTATTCCAGCTAAACAGACATACCCAAAATGGCATTTACTGATATACTTTGATAATTCCTCTGGGTAGGAATCTTCAAACTATTATCTTGGTGCATATTTCTAAAATAAGCTACATGTATTTCAATCAGATTTTCAATGTAAATGCGAGAGAGCTTATTATAACAAATGAAATTTATTTTGTGGATTTTTATGGCTGTATAAACAAAGTGGTTTTCAGTTTGAGAGTAATTTACAAGCATTTATACATTGACAAAATCCACAAAAATGAAATTCATTCTACAGTGACATTACAGTAAAAAAAAGACTAAGCTAAGCTCTTTGAACTCTTGAACCTGAACAAGAAATCACTCCTACTAACCTGTGGTGCTATATCTAGGTGGTTCACACTGAAGCCACCCCAGGCAAACCCACCCAGACCAACAGCAAATGTCAGACACACCATACATGCTGTACTAGACCTTGTGTAACCTGCTGCTATCATGAACACAATCTGGCTAAAAAATGCTGTAAATAAAAAATGCTGTAAATGTAGACAATACCATATATACTCTAAGTATTGGGACCCCTTATCTACTTACCATACGTGTCCTAAAATTTGAAATAGTCCATTCTACTACCTCTTGATGTGTCTGAAATATTGCTGTATGTATGGCAAACAGGGTAGACCTGATCAGATGTTGCATTCTCTGGCACTTGATTTTTGTCTTCACTGTTTGCAAAGGCCTATTTGTGCCAATACACTACAACCTTTTTATAACACGGTTTGTTATAACATGGTTTTGGATATAACACAGTTCAAAGGTGGATCCCAAAAATGTATAGATTATATTGAAAAATGACCATAAATGGTCATTTTTCAATATAATCTATACATTTTTGTTTGGATATAACACGGTTGTTTAACTAACATGGTTTATGCTACGGACCCCAACAATAGTATTATAAAGAGGTTGTGGTGTACTTAGAGTTATAACAGTATAATAAATGTCCTAAAAATTCTGACACTTAAACCTGTTTATGTTGTGTGGACTCTTCTACCACAGCTCTTTGGACTGACATACAGTCAAACCTGTGTTAGTGGCCACCTCTATTAAGCAGCCAACCTGTATTAAGCAGCAAGAGGAAAGTTGCCCCAAAATTCATAGACTTATATATTTGAACTGTATTAAGCAGCCACCTGCCTTCAGCAGCCACATTTTAAGCTTCTCATGGGTGGGTGCTTAAGACAGGTTTGACTGTATTTCCAATAGCAGAGTGTTTGGTTACTTTTTATCACTACTATGTTTTATAGAAATTAAAGAATTTAATGCACAGTGTAAACCCTGATCAGATGCAGCATTCTGGGACATTCTCTGATCTGTGTCTAAACTGTTTGCCAATTACCTTTTTGAGATTTCACGACTAAAATGGGTTAATTATTTCATACTGTGTTTACTCTAAATATTTGGACACTGTAACATCTTACTATACTTGTCCTTATTTTTTTACACATCGATTTTAATAGGTGTTTACAATAAATTACTTGGTGAATGGCAAACAGTGGGTCTGCACTGTTTGCCCAGGCCTGTCTGTCACAATACTTAGAATTGTTAGGCTACTTTTTGTTTTCCTAACTTTTCTTTTTCTTTGTTTATTTCATACTACATGTATTTTTTGCTGAACTTTTGTTTTTTATGTTTTTGTTTCACAGAATACTTGCTGGAATGGCAAACAATGTACTGTAATATACCTAAGTATTGGGACACCTAAAGTACTGGGACACCCTTAGAACTCTTAGAAATAATTATTTTTCGTCATCCTAAGAATTGGGACATATCAAAAATCGCCAAAATTTCCAGTAATTTTTTGTACCATATTAATTGGGACAGTGCATTTGGGTGAAAAAATGATCTATTTATCTGGTGAAAAAATGATCTATTTAACCCTTGTCCTGCTGAATAAATTAAGATACCACACCCACTTCTAATTTTTAGCCAATCAGATTACTTGATTCCGGGTGTTGATACAAATTTGAATACTTAATGACAAACAGTGCAGATCCAGATCAGTTGGCTTCTTAGAAGCCAACTGATCTGGATCTACACTGTTTGCAAAGGCAGTGTATATCCGGGTTCAGCAGGACAAGGGTTAACAGGGTAAAACTGTTTTCTCGGTTTGTGTTTTGTTTTTTTTACAAGTGATGTCATGCAATATTTTACATCTAAGCATGCAACAGGGGGTTTCCTTTGGCAGACTGGTTAGAAAGTAGATAATAAATAAAACCTTTCTTTGAGAGTATTAATCTGAAATTTATTCAAGAAGTCTGCAAAAACGAAAATGCACATGCATTTGCATCAGTCTGGATGCAGCGCCATTTTAAAATTACCGCAAGTGGTTGTCACGTGACACGTCATATGTTTTAATTTGCAACTCGAGTGCATCAATAACTACAAAAGAAAAAAAAACACACACACACACACAAAAAAACTATAAATAAATAATAATAATAAAAAGAAATTCGACAGAATTGTTTACCGATAAGGTTAATGCAAAACAGCGTTGGGGGAATCCTAAAACACTATTGAGATGAACCCCAATAATAACATCATCACCCGATGTAATGGCAGTATTTTTAGAACAGGTAGATTGTTCCCCGTATTTGCGATATTGATTATGCGCTGTTAACAAATAAAGCGGGGAAGCAGTATGTGATTATTTTTTTCACTTGGACGCTTTCAACACATGATAGATAAACGAGGGGATTATAAATCAAAACAATAAGTGCTAATCTGTTTATTCAATATTAACAATAGATTAGGTTAACAAGACAGTGGTCCGAAAATACACAAAACAATGAACACAAATATGACACATTTTCATTTATAATCGGTGCCATTTTCAACTACGAGACCTAAGTATTGGGACACCTAATAAAATAATTAATTTTCGTGGTTCTAAGTATTGGGACAGCTAGAAATTTAATTATTTTTTCTTGTCCCAATACTTACGTATATTACGGTATATCCTAAATGGCAAACAGTATATATCCTAATAGCAGGACAGCGTAGAATCACACTTTGATAAAAACTTTAACTAAAAACTTTAACATATTTTTTTTCTAAGTCTGTGATCTTGAGGCTGGCCTTGATCTCAAGGTCACTCATGTGGGTTGGGATGGTACAGCATATAACTTCAGACAGGTATCTAACATCAGGGCAAGTATGAATTACTTCTGTCCAGAGGTTCAGGAGATATAGCCTTCTAGAAACTGTAACCAAAAACTTTAACCAATGCCTGATGTCAACACTGTCAACATGGTTACTGCTATTGCTCTACCTTTACTTTTGTACAGGCAAGAAATTAACGAATTCTCTTTTAATGGGAAACACCCATCATATAAGAAAGTAAAAAGGCTGTTAAGCTGAGCAGTTAGGTGAAAAAATTATGAAAATCGATAGAGAAATAAATATATACCTGTAAATGTGTTCATTTGCATGTAAACTATCAACTAGCTCACATAAGCAACATATTCCTGTCAATAGCTGAGTTTTATTTGTGTCTTTCAAAAGTTGAATATCTAATTAAATATTCAAAATGGTGGCATTCATGCTCACAACTGCATATAATGATCTACAATATCGTCCTTATTTCTATAATCTTAAATATCTTTCTTATTTCTTAACTGATTTTGGCTAAATTTATGCCAAGATGCTTGTTTTATAAAGGTTAATAATTTAAGGCATACACTGCATTTAGTGGGTCTAAAAAGTTCCTTTGATATATACTCAGAGGAAAATGAATGTACACACTTTTTGAATACCTGTTTTTGTTTTTTTTTTCTTATTTTTCATTGCAAAGGCACCAATATGCATGATGCATTTTTTGCCAAGGTCCAATAATGCAGTGTAGTAAAATTATTAAATGAAACGCCTGACAAGCGACACTGTATGTACATGTCGATATTGCACGTCCATTGAAGTGAACAAACTAATATTGCTGTTAACCAGTATTTGAATTTTTGGTTGTTTTTCTAAACGAACTGCAACATTTGTGTTTATCTACTTGACGGCAAGAATCTCAATGGCAAAGAGAAACTGCGCCAAAGATGTTACAGACTGGCTACTCAAAGCTGTTAGTGGTTTGCATAATGCAGTGCACTAGTGGTACGGCTGACTGGTTATGGAAATGTTACAAGATGAAAATGTGAATGGCCAACCTGTAACATAATAATGATGCCAATTCTATTTGCCACCTTGAAATCATGTCAATGAAATGCAGACTTTGAGGTTTGTTTTGAAAAACAACTGAAACATTCAAATGCTGATTAACAGTAAAATTGAATTGTCCAATATGATGCATATGCCAGAAATGTAAATCAACATGCACATATTATGTGACGCTAACCAATTCATTGAATTTACTACACTGCATTATTGGGTAAAAACTAACCAGTTCATTGAAGCTACTACACTGCATTATTGGACCTTGGGTAAAAATACATCCGGCATAATTTAGGACCAGGGTGTTGAAAAATAAGAAAAAAAGTGGGCATTCAAAAAGTATATACTTTCTTTTGCCTCTGGGTATATTTTGTAAAAAAACAAACCAAACATGTAAGATCTGCTTTCAACACTGATTATAATTACCTCCACATGTAAATATTTTGCGTACTGCCTCTGTAGAGACCTGAACTCTGGCCCGCAGGAAATCAGCCAGATGACCACATCCCTGCACAACAATACACATGACCAGATAAGGTACAGCAGCCAGGAAACCAGCCTGTAATGACAAAAAGAGAAGCTCAGATGACTGCATCCCTGCACAATAATAGGCAAGACTAGATAAGGTACAGCAGCCAGGAAAGCAGCCTGCAATAGCTGAGAAAGAATAATTTACCTTTACCACTCTCTGGGCTAATTCAGAAAATGACAAATTGGTAATATTTTTCTTATTTTTCCCAGGAAACAGGATACGACATTTCATTCAAATTGTCTCAGATCAGCTGAGACAATATTTGCATGAAATATCAAATCCTGTTTTCTGAGAAAATAAGAAAAACATATCACCAATTTGTCATCGACTGAATTAGCCCAGAGAGGGTAAAGGTTAAACTAAATGTGGATAGTCTTCTAATTCTGGGTCTTTGTTGTTCACTTATATGGTATGGTTTACTCCACCAGCACATCAACTGAAGTTCCTTAACACTTAGCATACTTGATAAGAATTACAGCAGATGGCATTTTGAAATACTTTTTTTCTTATTTCTTCCATTAAAAGTGAAAAAAAAAAAAAAAAAAAGGATATCAATTTGTCATGCTAAGCTGATGAGCAGTATAATAGAGAATATCAAATCTGATTCACTGTTATTATCTGAAATTCTCGTAATTGTTGTTGAAGATGCTATCAGTCAATTAAAGCACATGGAGGCTGTTTGCCATGGACATTATTACCATTTTATTTGCATTATTGTCTGACACCTCTTTTTGAAAATATGGACAATCCAACAGGCCATTTTAACAATGACAACTGGGGACAATTTGCATGAAATGTCAGAACCTATTTTCTGAGAAACTTAAGAAAAAATTAATTAATTTGTCATCTGCTGAATCTGACTATACAGTGGTAAAGGTTAAATACATAGAGGTGAACAATTTTAAATTCTCATTTACCTGGAAACTTGTTGGAACAACAGACCTGTTTAACAATAAGCACTCTGGATAAAATTTTCAGCAGATGACATTCTGAAATATTTTTCCAAGAAGAATGTCAAATGTGAAATGTCCTGTTTACTGAGAAAATAAGAAAAATATCATGAATTTGTCATCTACTGAATTAGCCCTGAGGGTGGTAGAGATTTAATTCAAATATGGAAGAGTATAATTCAGGGCCCAGTTGTTCAAAGCGTCTTTAGCTTAACCAGCTCGTTAAGGGTCATTTCGTTAACTGTTTTAGCGGATTCAATACACAATATTCTGATATTTTTTGCTGAAAAAATATGAGTAGCTTTTGCACTGCAAAAGCTACTCACATTTTTTCAGCAAAAAATTTCAGCATATTTGCCTATCACTTGATTTAAATTTTAACGAATCGTTAACTAACGACGTCGTTAGCTTTGAACAACTGGGCCCAGATATATAGGGGTGAATGTTTTAAATTACCTTGAACATATCAAAATGTAGGACATCATTCATAAAGGAAGGCAGTTCAGTTAACCAGGTATAGAATCCCCAGTTCTCTGAGAAATGAGCCACAACTATTGCCCACACAGGAAGTGATGTCAGGAAACATCTCCAAGGTGGTTTTAAATTCTGAAATTATGAAATACAAATAAAATATTTTAGTTTTAGTAAGATAAGTCACAGGTTATTTTTAAATTATCAGAAATAATTTTATTGTGCATTTCTCTGTCAATAGCTGCTTCAGCTTGAAAGTTATTACATTCAGTTAATAGCCATTCATAGCTAATGTTAAATTGCTGCAGTATGTAAAACCTCTGACTTCAAATATGTTTATTGCATTGTATTACTATACTGTTATTGTATTGTCAATATACATGAAAAGAACTAATATTTTCAGTATACTAGAGTATGTATTACTTGTAATTGAATGAGTCAAATTCTATCACAGTTTGGCATCAGTGCATGCATTTTCAAAGTATATACATGTTATCGAGAAGTACACAAGCACATCTTTTGTAACACAGTTCATTTTAACATTGTTTCGGGTATATATGTGCCCCCAAAAATATTTATCCAAATAAAAATGTATAGATTATTAGAAAAATGGCCATAAACATTCAATTTCTACATAATCTATATATGTTTATATTTTGGACACAGCATTAATGTAGTTTTTAACCCTTGTCATGCTGAATAAATTAAGATGCCATGCCCATTTCTAATTTACAGCCAATCAGATTACTTGATCCAGATTGTTGATATAAATTCAAATCCTGAATGACAAACAGTGCAGATTCAGATCAGTTGGCTTCTTCAGAAGCCAACTGATCTGGATCTACACTGTTTGCAAAGACAGGGTATATCCGGGTTCAGCAGGACAAGGGTTAAAATTTGCTTTGGATCAGAGCAACAGTGTTTTAATAAGGTTGTGGTGTATATGTCTAAACTACATACTTCAAAGTTATTCAGAGGAAAAGGAGATAAATCTAGGGAGAGAGTTTAAGAATTGAAGTACACTGCACTGCCGATATAACAAGGATGTGGAGTCCAAGGCAGCTGACTACGTTGGAGGTAATCACCACGTTATGAAAGTTAGACATACATCCAGCCTGCAGCTGAAAATGACACCAATCATAAAAGAAAATGCATCATATTTCTGTTCACTATTTTGCATATTTTCGTACCATTATTTCATAAATTTAACCTATTGTCAATATTGAATAAACAGATTATCGCTAATTGTTTTGTTTTCATTTATAATCCCCTCTATCATGTGTTGAAAGCATCCAGGGCCCAGTTGTTCAAAGCGTCGTTAGCTTAACGAGCTCATTAAGGGTCATTTCGTTAACTGTTTTAGCAGATTTAATATACAATATTCTGATATTTTTTGCTGAAAAAATTTGAGTAGCTTTTGCACTGCAAAAGCTACTCACATTTTTTCAGCAAAAAATTTCAGCATATTTGCGTATCACTCGATGTAAATTTTATTGAATCATTAACTAACTACATTGTTAGTTTTGAACAACTGGGTCCAGATGAAGAAAAAAATCACATACTGCTTTCCTACTTTCTTGGTTCTTGTGCAGAATCGGTATCATGAACAAGAGTAACAATCTACCTCTTCTAAAAATTCTGAATGGCGCATGATGACATTGGGGTTTGTCTCAAGGGTGTTTGAGGTTTGTCTCAACAGTGTTTTGCATTATCGGCAAACAATACTATTGTATTTCCTTTCATTTTGTTATTATTAATAATATTTTTTTTTTTTATTTTTTTTTAGTCGCCACTATCACACTCAAGTTGCAAAAGAAAATCACCTCTTAAAGTGTGTGACTGTCACGTGAAACCACTTACAGTAATTTTAGAATGGCCACGCACCAAGGTTGATGAAATTTGCAATGGCAAGTATGTGAAATTTAGTTTTCGCAGCTTTCTTGGAAGAAAAAAAAAAGTTTGACTGACAGCTACAGTATAATTTTTATCATTTATCAGTCACCAAGTAGGTTGAGTGCAGTGGACCGTTAACGTAACAGTAAATCATCAAATTACTGTAAAGCTTAAAATTAATGACATATGCATTTTTTCTTCTCATTTTCCTTTATTTTAATAAAAACAAGAGGGCCAAGATGGCCCTGTATAGCTCACCTGATTACCAGATAAACTGGCCTTTTGGTTCAGGAGAAGAAGTGCAAAATAGATTTCCAAGATAGCGGCCATGGCGCCATCTTGGATTTCTGATCGGAACGATTTTAGCTCTTTTTTATCTAAAAGTCACCCTGATGCTTCCTACCAAGTTTGGAGTCAGTTGGCCTTTCGGTTCAGGAGAAGCGAAAAACAGATTTTTATGATGGCAGCCATGGCAGCCATCTTGGATTTCTGATCAGAATGATTTTAGCTATCTTGATCTACTAGTCACTCTGATGCTTCCTATTAAGTTTCAAGACAATCACCCTTTTGTTTCAGGAGAAGAAGTGAAAAATAGATTTTCAAGATGGCCAATTGGCCTTTTTGTTCAAAAGGAGAAGCGAAAAATAGATTTTCAAGATGGCCCCCATGGCACAACGATTTTAGCTATTTTTGATCTACAAGTCACCCCAATGCTTTCTACCAAGTTTCTAGTCAACTGGCCCAGGGGTGTAGGAGGAGAAGGCTTTTAAAGCAAATTGTTGACGCCGCACTACGGATATTGACCGATCACAACAGCTCACCTTGAGAACTTCATGCTCAGGTGAGCTAAGAATGGGAGCAACTTATAAACTGCATTACACTGATATCCACTTAAAATGATCAGCGTTATATCCATGTTGCAGTGTAGTACACAGTCAGGAAGTAATCAATTCTGTTGAAAGCTGTGCCACTACAAGAATGGAAGTTGTAAGTCAAAGGCATGCAGTGTAAGTTAGAAACAGGAAATGATGTCTCTACCTGTACAGAGGCCAGGGAGTTAACAACCCAATCTGAAGGATGGCACACTGTATTAACACCATCCATATGAATGATGCTAATGGACCAGAAAATTCTCACCCAAAGCAGGGATCAACTCTCATGGAAAATCTGCTTGATGTGATACAGAACATTGAATCATCTAACTATTAACCCTTGTCCTGCTGAACTGGGATATACCCTGCCTTTGCAAACAGTGTAGATCCAGATCAGTTGGCTTCTGAAGAAGCCAACTGATCTGGATCTGCACTGTTTGTCATTCAGTATGCGAATTTATATCAATAATCTGGATAAAGAAATCTGATTGGCTGAAAATTGGAAGTGGGCATGGCATCTTAATTTATTCAGCATGACAAGGGTTATTAATATGTATTTATTCTACCATAAACTGTCAAACTAGAAAAACAACATGCACCACATAAAGACCATTTGGTCAACACTTTAAAAAACTGGATATACATGGTAGTTTTTCTGCCAATGTTGACAAGGGAAACACCTTCTGTGACTTCCTGTTGGCTCTCTTTACACCAATCCCCTTCTAAAATTAGCTCCCAAAGGTAAACCCTTTCAAGAAGTTTTGACAGTTGCCTCCCCTGGAAGTGTATCCATTCCCATTAATAAAGCCCTGCACATTTTGGATAATGAATAGTCATTTATGATATACTTTTAACTGTAATAAAACTTTGAAGGAAAAAGTCAAAGAAATTAAGATTAAGCTTGAAAATACATTTCTATTATAAATGAGGAAGATTTTGTGCTCGAGTTGGGAGTTTTAGGACCCAGTCAACACTGTTATAGTCATGTCAAACTGGTCAGTTAACCTACTCACACATTTCCTGGGCGGGCTTAGTCCTCTAAGCAGTCAACCAGTTCTTGTGCCAATATTTTCATCAGTGAAAATGAGAACAATACTTCTACATGTACATCTGGAACACAACACTAGAAGGACACCATGTCTTAATGTAAATTTAGTGAGTTGTGCAGTTACAGCTGTAAGTATTTTCAATGACTAGAGTAACTTCCCCATATCAAAACTGATAAAAAATTTGTATACCTGGGTTTGCTCATCTGTATAGCCTATACTTCCTTGTATATATTCTAATTCTTTATTACTTATACTAGGATGTTTGGCTGGTGACTCAGATACCAAAAGACACCATAATAAAAACCATAGAACAGCTAAACAACCTGAAGTACAAAAGAAATCATGCATTAACCCTTAAAGTGCCAATCACAACAATTGTCGTCTGCTTTGTCTTCTGCTTGTGATTTTAAAAGTCATTTCTGCAAACAGTGTGGACCCAGATCAGACTGCTCCTTTAGGAGCAGTCTGATCTGGGGCCATACTGTTTGCCATTTTGCGAAAATAGGTTTGAAAAGTTTGCAAGAATATTCAGCAGACGATATAAACAGATGACATTTTCAAATGCAGTTTTTCTTGGCACTTTAAGGGTTAAGACACAGAAGAAAATAAAGAATTCAATAACAACTAAGGTTACCATTACTATCTTAAACATTTAGACATAATTGTTCTAAGCATCATTATATGGGTCACGCCAGGCAAAAATGTGTCTTCCAGCATGTGCAAAATGCACAGATTCAGATTCTTCCCACACATACTCAAAGTCTCATTCAGGCATTTGCTCTCCATTGATACATTCTATAAAATCCAATAATTCTGGGCCCAGTTGTTCAAAGCTAACGACATCGTTAGTTAACGATTCGTTAAAATTTACATCGAGTGAAACGCAAATATGCTGAAATTTTTTGCTGAAAAAATGTGAGTAGCTTTTGCAATGCAAAAGCTACTCACATTTTTTCGGCAAAAAATATCAGAATATTGTATATTGAATCTGCTAAAACAGTTAACGAAATGACCCTTAACGAGCCCGTTAAACTAACGACGCTTTGAACAACCAGGCCCTGTTTAACAGACAGCACAGGCCCTGATTAGACTACATAGATGCACAGGCTAATCTGGGCCTTTGCTGTCCACATATGCCCGACGAAACATTTTTGCATGGCGTGGCCCATATTATATTAAAGGGACTGGATACACTTGGTAGATTTTCTGCCATGTTTTTGCAAATGAGATCACGTTTGGGACTCCCTGTTTTGCTTTCCTGCACAGCAAACCCCTTCTGAAAAGCAATCTACATGTACTCTAAAAGGAAGAATTTGCTCTCCTTGAGAGCAAATTTATTCCTTTTAGATTAGACTCCATGGGTAACATTTTTTTCCCATTTAGCTTGGGAGTAAATTCTTTCCTTTTAGAGAAGACCCCAAGGGTAAGAACTTCTTTCCTTTAAGAGTAGACTTAAGGGTAACAAATTCTTTCCTTTTAGAGTTGATCCATTTTGGAAGGGAGTCAAAAACAATTTTAAGTTGCATCCATGAAAGTGTATCTGTCACGTCCCTGTTTTATCTTGAATATATTTTTATATGTACATAGTATAAAAAGAAGTTTGTATCGATTTTTATTAACCAGGTTAGATTATTGCATTTGTAACTGGGGCGCTGATTATGATGACTGTTTTACTTTTTAAGCGAGTAGGTACACTTCAGCTTTTTAAGTTACGGTATTATGGTAATCACGAGATATGCATGCTGAGGGTTTATTTGATTATTTACGTCTGTATACTTGAGCGGTTACCAGAACATTGTATATTCCGAGTGAACCTAGGTTCGGTGATCAATATCTTCACTGTTCTGGGATTCATTTTTGTTTCAAGGCTATCTTTTGAAAGGGGAGACAATTTTCTGTTGTAATTTTGCAGTTTTGTAGTGTTCCGAGAGAAAAATGTTTTTTACTTCATAGTTTGAGCAGTCGCTGTGTGAAATTTTGCACCGTTTGGACAATCGAACAGGTTATTTTAAATCTTGACTATCACGGTATTCTTGTGAATATTATTTTTTAGATCTTGAATATCACGGGTTTCTTGTGGACACATGTTTCAAAACGTGCCACATTACTATAAAAGTTCCCTAGTTAAATAGAACGGCACACACTACAATATTTGTTTCATTGAAGACTGATCCTTGTCTTCCTTTCTATCATATTATGATGTTGTGCTGTATTTCGGGGATCTGACCATGGTAAGTCAATAATTTATTTGATTTTATTCTTGCAATATTCTTGCCCGTCTTTACCGCAGCTAAAATTTGAGTAGGTAAATTTATTGCTTCACTACGTTGCGATTTGTACTTACAAACCCGGCATGATATGTAGATAAGACCCTGATCAGATGTGTACACTTTGGTTATATGTGTAGACCCTGATCAGATGAACAAGCCGTGTCGGATGTGTAAACTATAACCAGATATGGAAATTAAATTTGGTCGATTCTATAGATCCTGGTGAGTCTGATAGGTTCTGTAGACCCTGATCAGAATGCAAACATTAATATTCTTACTTGAGTAGAGAGATAAATGGATTGGCGCAATGATAGCACTAGCATATTTTAACATAACATATTCTAATCTGACATGTATATTATTATGATTACCAGATATATACGCTTAAATGTACGACACAGTTAGGCATTATGTTGACTGCACACACCAGACATATACGCCTGAATGTACGACACAATTAGGCGTTATGTTAACTGCATACACATTCAGTAATTAACACAAATTGTGAAGACTTACAGTTGTATTTATAGGTAATTGCACCACATATGACACATATCATATTTACCTTAAACACATATACAGAGGTTCCTTTTTATTTTAATTACACTCAAGTCTCTTCACTAGAGTATTATATTATGAAATGGCTCAAGCAGCAAGGAGTCATGTTTGAGGCTATGACGATGGCATGTTGATATTGTACCCAATAATTACGTGGGGATGATGTGTGATTGTTTAATCATTGTGGTATAATGGCAGTTATAATTTATTTTAGCCTTTAGCGTTCTAAAGGGATTCTTACAGCGGAAGACGCATGGGTTCTTCCTGTAAGAATGTGTAATCGTCGAGATGCCATTCCTCCGATTAATATAGAATTTATTGTGTTTGTCAGATATATTCTGACTGTGTGTCTGCCTGTGTTGGATATATGTGCAATATTATATGTCATTAACAGTGTCCATGTGGTTTTAGGATCTGATTTTGCTATATAATAATCAATTGTAACGGACTTGTTGAATTACAACATTTGGCGTACACACTCTGTATATCTAGTGGAAATTAATAAGGCAATATCTTGTAATGTTTGATCTCGACTGATTGTGTTGGGGTTTAACGACACGTCAACCCTTGTGGGTCATTTTGTGTCGTCTCCCAGAGAAAGGGAGAAAAGTGATAGAAGAGATAGTAGAAGAGATTAAAGAGAGGGACAGGGAAGCAAGGAACAAGAATGAAAGTGAAGAAACAGAAGAAATAAAAATATTCCCCATCTACCCTTACCTGCTACAAGGATAGCAGGCCTTGCCCAACTGTAAGCCAATATCAGTTGGACGCCCCGGTGATGTAAGATACACGACACCTTCGCACCACTCAAGAGTTCTAGGACATGATACTTATTTTCAGGTCCCGTATATGTATCTGTTTCGTCACTGTGTATCCTATTGTTATCGTCACTATGATTGACCATCACAAGTTTTTCCGGGAAGTTTTATTCAAAGTTCTGTATAATCAAGTACCAGTGGTACCCGGAAGATATCATGGAGGATACATCCGTGGACTTCGTCAGTGACTTTTAAGATATGTACTTAACCTGTTTCAATTTTATAACATTACTTTCAGATTATGGAATTTTGAACAGCACTTTCAGATTATGGAATTTTGAACAGTACTTTCAGATTATGGAATTTTGAACATTACTTATAGTTTTTTTTTCTGAACTTTCTAAATACATGCTTGTTTTATTTACAAAGTGTTGTGTTTATCCTCTGATTGCTTGCGACTGCGTCTAGTCCATCGTCACCGGCCCAACGCTCGTCCGTTCACGTGACAGTATCCATTCTCCTTAACAAATTCTTTGAGTAATTTAATGCTAAATACTGAAGCACAACATTTTTAACTGTACATATTTGTTTTATGAAACAATGCAATCTTCCTACTCATTTTTCGGAAAAAAGCAAAGGACTTCTGAGCCTGATCAGTATCTTTGCTATGACTCCTCATCTTTTGGTCAAAATATCATGTTGCTTAACACTTTAACTTAAAGTGCCATTCAAATTTGTGGCAGATGACATTCTTAATTATAATATTATATTTCAAACCTTATTTTCTGGAAAATTTAAGTAAAAATATTTAGAACAGTGTTTACTTCTGTTATTACTGATGCTTTAGGGATTAAAAACTCTGATCTTAATGCAGAGATTAGCAGTTAGTTCTGGGTCTGCAATGTTCATATAAGGAGTCAGTGTGTCTTGTTAGTGCTTACCAGATAAAATATAGCAGGCCACGCAGCATCACTTTAAGCTGTGGACTCCCTGATGTCCACACTTCATATTACTGAACACTGAATGCTTTAAACTTGCTACAAAGCTGAGCAGATTGATCTGGGTCTGTAATGTTTATATACAGAGAAAGTGTGTCATATTTAGTGCTTACCCAACCATATGGCTGTGGAATCCTTGAAGTCCTAACTTTATGTTTCTGAACACTGAATATCCAGGTCTGCACTGTTCATATACAGAGAAACTGAGTCATATTTAGTGCTAAATATGGAAGGCCATCTGGCATCACTTTTAGCTATAGACTCCCTGAGATCCAAACTTTATGTTACTGAACACATTGATGATCTGGGTCTGCACGTTTCATATATAGAGAAAATGTATCATATTTAGCACTTACCAAAAACATAAAATATGGAAGGCCATCCGGCTTCACTTTCAGCTAAAGCTCCTGATATTGGCAGAGATAAAACAGTCCCAAAATAAGAACCTGTAAATTGATTGATTGAGTTTAGTTTTTATGGCCCGATCAACCCATTAGGGTTGTGTCAAGCCAGTCTGTTTACCTAACTACACTTTTTTTGGGCAGGTTTAGTCCTCTAAGTGCTTAACAAATATTTGTGCACATTCTTTCACCAGAAACTGACAACTTCCCTTCTTGAATCAGCGGAAGGGAGAGAATGACCATAGAAAATATTTCACGAACAATCTCCACAAAAGAATGTTGCCGGTCCCAGCCAGCTAAAACCAGTAAAATGAATTACCATATTTGACCTAATCACTGTAGGTACCCCTATTAATGCACAGTCAAGCAATTTCATAGTCTTCAGACTTCAGCTCATGTACTTTTACCTACTTCTCTGTAAAAGTATATGCTGTGGATGCTTATTTGAATTCCCTCCACAATTTGAGGCAAATCAAATACAGTCGAACTTTGATGGCTCGAACCCCTTTGGGACCATGAAAATTTGTTTGAGACAGCGGTAGTTCGAGCCTCAGAAGGTTACTATTTGTGCCACACCAGGAGGCACAATGGAAACAATTGTGGGATATCTTTTCGGTGTTCTATATTATAAATGTATGTATTGTGTGTACTCATTAGAATTGCCTCATAGAGGCAATTCTAATGAGTACACACATCATACATTTACAAGATAAAGGAAGAAAATCTCCCTACATTATCCGTATATCGTATTTGGAGGAAATCCCTGCAGACTCAAGAACGTGTTCGACTAATCCATGGTAAACGAGCCATCGGGGTTCGAGCCATAGAAGTTCTACTGTAAGTATCCACAACATATGCTTTTATAAAGAAAATCAGAACAAAACATTGCATACACATAATCAAATATACACCTCATGAACTCCTCTGTTGATCTGCCTTATTAGGTGTACAGTTTACCTAAGTGCACAGTGTGGTAATTAGGTTGAGTATGGTAAAATAGTTACACATAAAATAAAAAATGCTCATATACAAGACAGTTCCATTATAATACTGTGGGTGGGGCCCATGGTGGTGACTGATCTGTGTTAACAATGTTCAGGTCTGTCTGTCACCTGGGTCTGTCTGAATATTTAAGGTGAACAAGTAAATAACAACTGTGATGGATGGATGGATGGATGGATGGATAGGAGGAAGGGAGGAAGGACTGATGGATATTGATTGCACAAAAGACAAAAATTTAGTTGCCTGTACAGAAATTGATTTCCAATAAAAAAGTATTACTAATCTATCTGAGTCAACAGTTATTGTGTTTTTTCAACCTGACCTGGATCCTATCTGCTTGCTTAGAAATTATCCTGTATCTTTTTATGGAAAGATAAAAGCTTTACCTGACAGTGATCCATTAACTATCACAGCTCTTAATTTAAATATCAACAACCAACATTATTTACTGTTTTTTCCAGAAAGTAAGACTTAAAAGAGGTGATTCAAATGAACCCTCAAGACATTTTCCGAGGATAAAACACAAAATAATTTCTGTGAAAAAAAAGGAAAATATGCTTGCAAATTTCACCTAGAAACAAGTAAAGGTTTAAGTAATTTCTGTCCTAGTTTCTAATTCTAACATACAAACAATAACATGCAGTTAATTGGCTCGATTTATTCTCTTTGTCTCAGATTCCTAACACAATTTTAGCTGTCGTTAACCTTTCGCTTGCCGGAACACATTCTGTAAACTATAAATGTTAGGCTTTTCTAATTTTTTCCCAGCAAAGGCAAATGTGGCTTGACATTTGATTCAAACTGTCTCCATCTGAATTTCAATAAAACGTACATCAGTATCTTTTTACCCTCCTCATTTTTTCCTGAAAAATATGTATTGGAAAATTTCGTGCAAGGTTATGCTGAATAAAATGACATGACCTGCTTCAGACAAGAATTCCATGGAAGATGGTTTTGCTCTGGTCAGGGCCTGTGTCTTATAATGGCACTAAACAGTTTATGATATGAAAATAATAAAATTGTTAGACCATTAAATATATGTCAAGGTCATAAAAATTAATTATATTACAGTGTTAACCCTTCTCTTGCTGAACACGTCATGCCCTGTCTTAGCAAACAGTGTAGATCCAGATCAGTTGACTTCTGAAGAAGCCAACTGATCTGGATCTGCACTGTTTGTCCTTAAATATGTGAATTTCAAACAAAAACCTGGATCAAGTAATCTGACTGGCTGGAAATTAGAAGTCTTAATTTATTTAGCATGACAAGGGTTAAGAGTCAATATTTGGAAAGAAGTGTGTGTAAGGTTTGATGACTGTACATTGCTCCAGTTAAGGCACTTTTTCAACTGAAAAGGAGGAGTATTTGATGATAATTCTGGAATATTTACCGCAATAACCCTAAGTATTGGGATACCTTATCTACTTACCATACTTGTCCTAAAATTTGAAATAGTCTATTCTACTACTACTTGGTGTGTCTAAAATATTGTTGTATATATGGCAAACAGTATAGACCCTGATCAGATGCCGCATTCTGCGGCATCTGATCTGGGTCTACACTGTTTGCAAAGGCCTATTTGTCCCAAAATTAAGGGTTATTATTGTAGTCTATCTCTCCTTGAAATCATATGCTGTAGGTAGTCATTAGAAATGCCTCAGTAAGGCACTTCTAATGAGTACTACAACATATATTTTCATAGAGTAATAAGACAAAATATTATCTGGATTACCCTGTAGTCTGTAGCTATGATTGTAGATGTTACAGTCTGCAGATTACTGTATTGTTTCAACATTCACAGTCTTACCAGAGAAAGCTAAGGTTGCAAGCTTGGTCTTTTCTAAAGGTGGTGCCCACTTTGACCAGATAGCATGGATAGATGGGTAGGTCACACCCTAAAATGGAAAAGGAATAATAGTCGTGTAAATATGGACGTGAGTTAAAATAAGCTATAGCTTTAGAAACAGGTCATTATGTCACATGAAAATAGCAAAAGCCCAATAATTCTATTTACCCAATATATTGACAACTGTGTGGTCTGGGTGGCCTAGTGGTTAGTTCTCTCAGCTCGTAAGCCGAATGTTGTGGTTGCAAACATTTTCGGACCATTAGTACCCCTAGCTCATACTCTACTGTCTCTGGATTGAATATAATGTTGACAGGGTGGCCCTTGGTCACAGACAGCGGCAGCAAGTGTGCATGGGTGTTATATAAAAGCAAGGCTGTACAGATGCATGAACGTAACACACTTGCTTCTGCCTCCATGTGCCTAAGGTGTCTGGTAGCTTTACAAATCTGCACAACAACAACAGAGAAGCTTTGATCAGGCTGCACAGACATTATGTCCATTCTCATACTGTGACTCATTAACACTTACCATGCTCTGGGCTTATTCAGCAGATGACAAAGTGATGATTTTTTTCCTTATTTTCCCATAAAATAGGTTTTGACATTTCATGCAATTGTCTTGATAATTTGCATGAAATGTCAAGCCTATTTTCTGGGAAAAATACAAACAAATATTTCAAAATGTTGTCTGCTTAAATTATTACCCAGCATGATAAGCATTAATGGCTTGTGAGAAGCAAAGAAGATACAATTACTGTATTACATAGGTCCAGATAAGTTGCTTCTTTCAACCAAAAAGTACAGATATTTTTCTTATTTCTCTATGTAAATGTTGGGGCTACTCATAGGAAGTGCCTCAGTGAGGTGCTTCTAATGAGTACCCACAACATATATTTTTGTGAAGAAATGAGAATATTATCTGGAGTTATGTATTACATAATCAAAACTGTCTTAAGGTGAATGGATACACTTGGTAGATTATCTGTCACTTTTGACAATGGAAACAACTTTTGTAACTTTCTGTTTGCTCTGCAGTACACCAAAAGGGGTCAAGCTACAGGGCGACAGGGGCGAAATAGTCGCCCTTGAGGGCTCTAAGTCGCCCTGGGAAGCCTTGAGGGCGACAAAAACTTCACCCTCAATTTTTGCAACTTTTGAAAAAGCTAATACTTGTGCAAAACGAACTTTTTGTTAGGATAAATCCAGTAAAAATTAAACTAACATGCAAAGGTAAAATTCTTTTGAATAAAAGTTGTTGGAAGTATCAGAAATGCCATAGAATAAAAGTCTAATGTGGTTAAACAAGTTTTGGAGGGAAACTGTTTGCCTACTAAGTGACCAAAAGATCGTTTTCGTCAAATAAATGAACCATTTACGGTGCTGAAAATTGGTCAGAAACAGCATTAAAAATGCTAAAAACTAAGTTTAAAAGTTGAAAGACATTTTAGCTAACAAATTTCTTTTTATCATTCTGCTTATAGCATATCAGATCTTGATGTTTTGACTGAGAAGATCAGTTCCCAAAAAGATATGAGTGCAGATATGATGCATTTGCCCTACTCACGTCTGTGTTTCTGTGGATCATTTAATTGGTTTAAAAGTAAGAACTAACAGATCTACAGTAAAAATTGTTTCCTTTTTTGTTAATTCCCAAGACAATGCGGTAAAGCAAGTCGAGAGTCCTTAATTGTCATGCTTTCAGTAAGGTGATAGGTTAACCGAGTCTTGACTTCTCCCTCATCCTATAAAATTTCTCCCTGTTTTGTCTGGAGGGAGAAGTCACTTCTCCCTAAATTTCTGAGCCAGCTTGACCCCTGACCAAACACCTTTTAAGAAAGGTGGCGAAATGCCTTTGAAAGAGTTACCTTCCCAAAAAGTGTATCCATTGGATAAATTAATATGCCACACCCAATTCTAATTTTCAGCCAATCAGATTACTTGATCCAGCGTTCTGATACAAATTTACATACTTAATGCCAAACAGTGCAGATCCATATCAGTTGGCTTCTGAAGAAGCCAACTGATATGGATCTACACTATTTGCAAATGCAGGGCATATCTGGGTTCAGCAGGACCAGGGTAAATACTGATCAGAATGTGCAATTCAATTATCTGTATTATACTAAAATTGTGGAACAGTATAATGAAGGATAATGAAGGAATTCGTGTATATTATATGAAAGTGTTTTCAATCCAAAATTTACCTCACAAAGCCCTTCCAAAACTCTAACTGTGATAAGAAGGTAAACATTCCATCTAGCACAGAGTGGTGTCAGCAGAGTGAAAATGGCAGTCACAAATACCCCTCCACCAAACAGATACTTGCCACCAAACTTGCTGGCCAGAAAACCTGAAAATAAAGGATGATCTATAATTAACCTAATTAGTTGGACACCTTTACTGTACTTGTCCTGAAATTTGAACATGTCTGTTTGATCATCTGGGCCCAGCTGTTCAAAGCTAACGACATCGTTAGTTAACGATTCGTTAAAAGTTAAATCGAGTGATATGCATATATGCTGAAATTTTTGCTGAAAAAATGTGAGTAGCTTTTGCACTGCAAAAGCTACTCACATTTTTTCAGCAAAAAATATCAGAATATTGTATATTGAATCGGCTAAAACAGTTAACGAAATGACCCTTAATGAGCTTGTTAAGCTAACAATGCTTTGAACAACTGGGCCCAGGTGATGTGTCAAAAAATGCTGGCTGGATGGCCAACTTATGGAGCAGTTTGATCTAGGTTTACACTGCTCAAGTTACTGGTATCTCAGACCGGTATAACTGTCTGAATATTTAGGGGACCATAGTTACCTTAAGTTATGATTCAGACACCGCAGCTCCAATGCTCGGTTTTACAAAATTGATAATAACATACTGCTCTGAAGTTTTGCTCTAGCTTTGATACAAGTTATCTTTCACTTGTTCCTTTCTGTTTTATATATTCTAATAACTATAACTATAACCACTCAGTCTCTATGCTCATCAAAAGCAGTTTCATGTACACTGTTTTCTGAAGGACGTTTGGATCCAGTTTTTGTTTCTGTCACACAAGTACTTATTTTATACAAGGAATTATTATGGTTGTACAAAAGTGTAGTAGCTCTATGGTTATAACTGTTATCTTTCACACACACACACGTGCGTGCACGCATGCACATGTGCATGCATGCACACACACACACAACACACATGCATGCAAGTAGGCATGCACTCTCACACACACAAACACACACACATAGCATATCAAATTTCTATGTTTATTAGCTTAACTGGAGGGAAGTCAGCAAGAATAACACCAATCAACTATAAGGACCACCAGCTTCACATATATACTGTATATACTCTAGACATTGGGACACCTTAACTCCTTATCATATGTGTCCTAATATTTCAAAAAAAAAAATCTATTCACTACCTGTTGATGGGTCTAAAATATTGCCGGATGAGTGACAAATAGTATAGACCCTGATCAATGCTGCATTCTGCTCTGCAACATCTGAGATCTGTGTCTACACCATTTGTTCTGCTCTATCTATCCCAATATTTAGGGCTATTACAGTACACAATTTCTTGGCATGTTCAGAAATGTTTCAGAACATAGAGAGCAGCAGAGAACCTGATTAGACAGCAGTTTAATTGTTCACATTGATATACAATACTGGCTGTTTTCTCCAAGCATGCAATGTCATATCTAACTGTACTATCACCAAAGACAGACAATAGAACTGCAGCACACAACAACAGGAATTACAAAAAAACTTACAAAAAGAGAAAATGTCCCTTCTGACAAATTATGTTAACCCTTGTCCTGCTGAACCCGGATACACCCTACCTTTGCAAACAGTGTAGATCCAGATCAGTTGGCTTCTTCAGAAGCCAACTGATCTGGATCTGCACTGTTTGTCATTAAGTAGGTGAATTTATAGCAATAATCTGGATCATGTAATCTGACAGGCTGAAAATTAGAAGTGGGCATGGCATCTTAATTTATTCAGCAGGACAAGGGTTAAGGAAACAATGAAAGCCTGAACAATGTCATAGCTTTTTTTTTCAACCCAGAAGAATTGCCATATTTCTTACTTCTTCACAAAAATGTATGTTATGGGTACTCACACTAGAACTCTCTTGGTGAAGCAATGCAAATACGCCAACATGATATAATTTTCAAATCAGCACCCACAATGTATGTTTTGGGGGATAATAAGCTACTGTATTTACCCTAAGTATTTGGACACCTTAACTCGTTATCATACTTGCTCTAAAATTTGAACAAAGCCAGTTTACTACCAGCTAGTGTGTCTGAAAACCACTGGATGAGTGGCAAACAGTGTAGACACTGATCAGATGCCATACTCTGTGGCTTCTGATCTTGGTCTACACTGTTTGCTAAGGCCTATCTGCCCCAATACTTAGGGTTATTAAGGTATTTTATCTGCAGCTGTGGATGTGGGTATTCACCACTGACATATTTCTCACAGGACTTGTTAAGTAGGAGTATTTGCAGATAATTCTGGGATAATTTTTCTTATTTCTCCATAAAAACATAATTATGTTGTGGATACTCATTAGAATCACCTCGAAGAGGTGCTTCTAAAGAGTACCCACATCATGCTTCTAATGAGTACGCACAACATATGTTTTTATGGAGACCTTGTGAAAATTATCCGAGAATTATCATCAAATACTCCCCCTTAACAAGTTCTCTGTATCACATAAGTACACAAAGCAGGCAAAATAAGAAAAATTATAAGTAATACTGTTTTTTCCAAAGATGCTTCTTATTCTGTGCACTGCTTTGTGGTTTGTCCTTTTTAACTTAACAGGTCTCAAATGTCACATCATATAACATTTTATCATGTGGCTGTTTTCTTCAATTTTAGCTAATTTATAAATGTCACAAATAATCCTAGAGACAGCAAATTAAAATTGATCTATGAACAAGCGCTGTTAGCAGACAATACAGCGCTACTGTTCTCCATTTTTTGTTGCTTTGCATGCTCTATAAATACTTCGGTATACAAAATTTGGAAGCATTTCTTATCAGAAAATATAAGAAAACTATCTATGAGTCATATACTGAATTTGCCCAGACAGTACCAGAGCAAGAGATAACTTCAGAGGCTTTTGGGTATTTAATTAACTGGGTAAGATCTTATTTTCATTTTTGGATTTGAGCAAAGATACCACCAAAATTAGAATTTGGTAAAACTTAGAAAATGGAAAGAAAGGGCACTAAAAATGCCTGAAAGTGGCATTAAAAAACATGGTCTTTTATTTTATCAAATCTAACATTACAGTACATGTACTTTTGTCATGTGAAGTATAAAGGCTCCTTTTATGTGCAGTAATCACAATATAAATAGTAATCATGTGCTTTTCTGACCTTGAAGTATTTAACATTTACCTCTGAATTTGGAAATAATAGTTTATTCTGTCAAATATACCGGTAATGGATATCAGTTACCCCAATTTTTTAATATAATTGTGTATTTGCTCAAAATATTTGGGTAGTTTTCTCAGATACCCCACTCAGCTCTTCCTCTGGGCACCAAAGGTTGTTATTTTCAGAGACAGAATGTCATTAACACTTTGCATGATGGGTAAAAATTTCAGCCGATGACAAAGTGGTGATATTTTTCTTACCGGGGTACTTTTCCTAGAAAATAGGATCTAACACTTTGTGCAAATTGTCTCCTTAGGAATCTGCAGAATCTGCCCATAGCGTGGAATGTGTTAACCCCTCTCTTGCTGAACACGACGACATGCCCTGTCTTAACAAACAGTGTAGATCTTGATCAGTTGGCTTCTGAAGAAGCCAACTGATCTGGATCTGCAAAGTTTGTCATTAAATATGTGAATTTCTATCAAAAATACGGATCAATTAATCTGACTGGTTGAAAATTAAAAGTGGGCGTGACATCTTAATTTATTCAGCATTACAAGTGTTAATGTCATTAATGGGACTGGATACACTTGGTCGATTATCTGCCATGGTTTACAAGTGGAACAAATTTTGTGTCATTCTATTTGCTTTCCTGCACACCAATCCCCAAAGGCCTCTGTAAAAGGAAAGAATTTGCTCTAGTGAGTAATTCTTTCCTTTTTGAGCAGACCCCCTTCCAGAAGGGATATAAAACCATTTTGAAGGAGTTGCCACCCTCAAACTGTATCAATTCCCCTTAGCATGCTGGGTAAAAATTGCAGCTGACAACGTTCTGAAATATCTTTCTTATTTTTCCAGAAAATGAGATTAGACATTTCATGCAAATTGTCTACATCAGTTTGTCATCTGCTGAATTAGCCCAGTGAGAGGTAAAGAATCTACTGAAACACATGAAATATAACATTACATAATTCTAAAATATTACTATATTCAGCCTAATTACAGCACTCTGTGCTCAGGTTTTTCAAAATTATTGGGAAAATTCATAGTAAAATATGTATTCATGGTCTCATAAAAACAAGATCAGCAAACAAGTTATTTAATGGCTTTTATGCCATATATATATATATATATATATATATATATATATATATATATATATATATATATATATATATATATATATATATATATATTTTTTTTTTTTTTTTTTTCTGATTTTCTTTATAAAAGCATAAATAGTGTGTACTTATTTGAATTGCATTGACAAGCCATTATAAAGAAGTAGACATAAAGTACATTGGCTGTAATCTGAAGACTATGGAATTGTTTGACTGTGCCCTTATAGGGGTATGTGTGGTTATAAGGTCAAATAGGGTAGATGTAGTTTTAACTGACAAAGAATAAGAAAAATGCCCTGAATGGACTGCAGTTGTTTGGTACGACTGCAAACACTACCAATCTATTCATCAAGTTTCAAGGCTCTAGCTTCAATGGTTTTTGAGATATTTTGCTGACAAGATTTCATTCATATTTTTTCAAAGGGCCATATTGCAGGAAAGGGGCATAATCATGTTGAGAAAAAAAATATGTATCAGCTATTTTTTCATGAGGAATCCACAAAAGAATTTTCAAAACAGTAGCATGCACATTTCTAAAGTTATGCTATGCATCAAAAAGCGTGACGAAAAGACAGAGGAAATGATGGATGGACGAATGCCCCAAAAGCAATATGCCCCTCCAGCTTCCTTCTCATCACTACTAATCTATTCATCAAGTAATGAGGCTTTAGCTTCAACAGTTTTTGACATATTTTGCTGACAAGGGAAAATGCCCAAATTTACAAAGGGCCATTACTCATGAAATGTTTTCAGAATTTATTCAAAAGTTAATCAGGTCATCTACTCATCACTACCAATCAATGCACTAAGTTTCAAGGCTCTGCAGCTCCAACAGTTTTTGAGATATTTTGCTGAAAAGGTAAAAATGCCCTAAATTGCAAAGGACCATAAACTCATGAAGTATTTTTTTCAGAATTTATTCAAAAGTTAATCAGGTCGTCTACTCATCACTACCAATCTATTCATGAAGTTTCAAGGTTTTAGCTTCAATAGTGTTTGAGATATTGTGCTGTCAAAATTTCAGTCATATTTTTACAAAGGGGCATAACTCAGGTAATGGGAATAATACTGCCAAGAAAAAAAAATATGTGTCAGCTTTTTTTTTTCTTTTCATGAGGAATTCATGTAAGTATATAGGCGTGTTTTCGTGATGACAAGCGAATGTTCCGATGAGGATGGACGTTTGCTCAGACTCGTCTTGACATTTGCGTATGCAATGTGCTAAACATTTTTTTTTTCTCGCCTAACATGGCAATACAATGTGGATTATCGTTTTAGAATGTTTACATCAAATGTCAAAACAAATTATTTAGTTGACCGTTGAACCTGATAATATCTCAGCAGGTTATGGATAATTTTCTTTAACTCATTTATACCTATCATCTCAATTTGTGACTTAAGCAAACATTGTGGACCCAGATGAGATGCTGCACAATGAGGCACCTCATCGGGGTCTACATCGTTTGTTGAAAATAAAACACCAAATATTGCTAAGTAAGTAACATACCATCCAAACGACACCTCTAAAGTAAAGATTAGACTAACCCAAATGAAACGGTTTCAAAAAGTTCTCTAACCTATAATGGTTGAGTTCTAGGTTAATTTCAACATTCTTTATTTTAAGGAAGATTAGAATCGTATACCGTGATTGCCTATTGTGGTACTATTGTGGGATAAGTAATGTTTATTAATTTTATATCATTCTACGAATGGCCAAATTTAACAATACACCCGGGTCCTTGCTTGATATTTCGTTTCGTTCAAGCCTGGAACTCTGGGTGCTAAAACACGTCCGCATTTAATTTTCACGTTACTGCTATTGATGACTTTGCCTTTTAAAGTCATTGACAGTGAGTTTCGTATTCTTGGTTTGAAGACGATGCAGTGTACAGTCGAACCTCGATGGCTCGAACACCTATGGCTCGTTTACCATGGCTGGTTCGAACTCGTTTTTGAGTCCCTACGAAGTTCTTCCGATAGCTCAAGATATCAAATATTTAGGGAAATTATCTTATTTTATCATGAAATAATATGTTGTGTGTACTCAATAGAATCGCCTTATCGAGGCGATTCTAATAAGTACACTCAACATACAATTATTGTGTAGAAAAAAATCCCTAAATTGTTGCTATCTGCTTCCTGACTTGGGACTATAATTAACCCTCAGTGGCTCGAACCACCCATGTCTCGAACAATTTTCTTTTGTCCCAGGGATGTTCGAGCTATCGAAGTTCGACTGTCGTTAGATTGCAATTTGCTCTTTGTATGTCTTTTGTCTGTATATATGTTTGAGTAGTGTTCCAGTGGTACATACATACACTTGTTATGACGTTTCGGTATGATTAGTGAACCTTTTAAAATAACGCAGTTAGTCTTATAAGGGAGATAAACCAGCTAGTTTTTGAACGATACATGTTATAGATGTTATTTCCCTTTCCCTGAAAATATTTCATTAATGCCACTATGTCCATAAGAAGACGCTAAAAACAGCAAATATCAGGATCATACGCCACAGACTGTGTAGACTGATCAGGATATTCACTGCTCAGTATTGTTCAAATTTTTCGAATGACCGTTTTCCTGTGTCGCATCAAAAATCATTATTTATCGATTAGCATGCACTGAGTAAGATTGTTGACAGTGATTTAAAGTCACTTTCCCAGTTCTATGTTATACCAGCATATTTGTCTATACATGTATTGCATATTTACTGTTTATAATGTTTTATTTTTCACACTAGATTTAATGAGTCTCTTCATTTTTCATTCTTTATCTTTTTCTCTTATGAATCCTATGTCTCATGCTCCTAGTCATACATTCTTAAACTTATATATAAATACTGTATTTTTTTTGTCATTTTTGTCATTAGTGATGCGCCCTCTTTTGCCAGAAGATCTATTTATTGCAGTTGTTGATAATATAATCTAAATGCCTGTAGAATTGAATATTTATAGGGCAAGAGTGGGCCTTCATCAGTTCCGTCATTTTAAAGTAAAAGGACTCGGAAAACTTAATAATTTTGAACTTGTTACATTCCTTGCCCTTTTATTCTATCAGGCCGGTGATGTCGAGAAAAACCCTGGACCCGTTTCTGAGAGTGCTTCTGATTCATCGCAGTCATTTCACTTTCCTCCGATTCAGGGGAACTTGTCTATGGTACATTATAATGTACAAAGCATTCTTAACAAGCTTGACTTAATTGAAGCTGAATTTTCAGATTTTAGTATCATTTCACTAACTGAGACATGGTTGAATGAGACAAAACCAACTGATGACCTTGTGTTTAACGGGTTTCGAACGCCTTTTAGGCGAGATAGAGTAGGGGACAGTCACGGAGGAATCCTAGTTTATGTTAAACAGGATATACCCTGTAAACGCAGACCTGATTTAGAGTTAGCTAATATTGAGTGTATTTGGATTGAAATTAATATACGAAATAAGAAACTATTGTTAGGAACCTATTACAGACCTCCAAACGCATCTCCTCTCGTTTTATCTAATATTGAAACTTCAATAGGTTTAGCCGTCGATACTGGTATAGATAATATCTGTATCACAGGCGATTTAAATCTAAATATGTTAAATCAATATTCACGGAATAAAATAATGGATATATGTCAAACATTTAGTTTACACCAATTAATTGACGAACCAACCAATTTTACCGAAACTTCATCTACAATTATAGATTTAATACTAGTAAATAATGTAAGCTTTGTTGAAATTTCTGGTGTTAGTGAACCTTTTTTACTGCAAGATATCCGATATCACTGTCCAGTATTTGCTGTTTTTTCATTTACTAAACCCCATTCAAAAAATTTTACTCGTGAAGTATGGTTATATGAGCAAGGAGACTTTGACACACTTCGTCAACGAGTAGCTGATTTTGACTGGGATTCTATTAAATGTGAAGATGTTAACCAATACGCAACCAATTTTACCACTATTCTTATAAATTTGGCCAAGGAGAGTATTCCGAATAAAAAAGTTAGGATCAGGCCGCAAGATTTACCTTGGATTAATGGCTTAGTACGTAAACTGATGAGAAAAAGAAATCAACTTTACAAAAAATATAAGCTTAATAAAACTATAGAAAGATACGACGCATACAAGAAAGTAAGAAATGATGTAACAGCCCTTTTACGAAAATTAAAGAAAGAATATTTTACTTCTCTCGCTGAAAAATTGAAAACATCTAATCTATCATCATCTGACTATTGGAAAACACTTAAATCGTTCATAAAACCGACTACAAATTCCTCTATTCCTCCTATATTTGACGAAGGTTCTTATATTTCTGATAATAATAAGAAAGCAAAACTTCTGAATGACTTTTTTGTTAATCAAACAAAATTAGATGATACGGGTGCCACGCTGCCAACTCTTCTCCTTCCGGACAGGGAACCACTTAATAATATTACTATTACAAATGATGAGGTCAGGTCTGTGTTGCAAACACTTAAACTGGGAAAGTCTTCAGGGCCCGATAATATAAATAATACAATATTAAAAGAATTAGCAAATCCAATCTCTAAACCGTTATGTGATCTTTTTAATCTTTCCTTGTCACGCGGCATCTTTCCTGATTCATGGAAGCAAGCTAATGTATCCCCACTTTATAAGAAAGACGACCCTTCTCTTGTTTCTAATTACAGACCGATATCTCTGTTAAGTACTCTAGGGAAGACAATGAAAAAAATTGTTCATAAGCATATTTTTAACTATTTTAAAGACAATAACATTATAACTTGCTTACAATCTGGATTTGTCCCAGGCGATTCCACTGTTAACCAGTTAGTAGATATTTATAACACCTTTTGTAAAGCTTTAGATGATGGTCTAGAAGTAAGGGCAGTTTTTTGTGATATAAGTAAAGCTTTCAATCGAATTTGGGATAAGGGGCTATTATATAAATTGAAAAGAGCAGGTATTAATGGATTATTACTTGACTGGTTGACTGACTATCTTTCCAACCGAAAACAAAGAGTTGTAATTCCCGGAGGATCTTCAGGGTGGGAATATATAAATGCTGGTGTGCCACAGGGCTCTATTCTTGGCCCACTTTTGTTTCTGTTATATATTAATGATGTTGTACAAGACATTCAATCATGTGTCAGACTTTTTGCAGATGATACTAGTTTATATATTATTGTCGAAAATCCTAACGACGCAGCAATGTTATTGAACTCGGATTTGGAAACCATTTATAAATGGGCTGAAACCTGGTTGGTAAAATTTAATCCGTCAAAATCCGAATCTCTTTTAGTTTCACGAAAATCCAACAGAAATAGACATCCTCCTTTAATTATGAACAACGTGTACATAAATGAAGTAACACATCACAAACACTTGGGAATTTTCCTTTCAAACGACGGTACCTGGCACGAACATATTAATTATATAACCTCCAAAGCTTGGCAAAGAATATATATTATTAGAAAATTAAAGTTTTTATTGGATAGAGAATCATTGAATAGAGCCTATATTTCTTTCATTCGACCTATTTTAGAATATGCCGATATAGTCTGGGACAATTGTACGCAGTAGGAAATAGATTTGATTGAAAAGATACAAATAGAAGCTGCTAGGGTTGTCACTGGAGCTACAAGGTTAGTTTCAATTGAACTACTGTATCGCGAAACAGGTTGGGAACCACTTTACAAACGCAGATATAAACACAAAATGTATCAATTTTATAAAATGAATAACGATCTGACCCCAGCTTATTTAACAACCCTCGTTCCACTGACAGTTGAATATGCATCTGCGTACAACTTACGTGGATCGCAGAACTTTAGACCCATGCTTACAAGGACTCAACTTTATTATAAATCATTTCTACCGTCCTGTATACGGGAATGGAATGAACTTCCTCTCGATATTAGAAACTCTACTTCGTTAGCGAGTTTCAAATACAAACTAAATGCAGATACCATCAAAATACCTAAATATTACAGCACAGGAAACAGGTCATTACAAATTTATCATACCAGATTAAGGACCAAATGTCCTTATGTGGAGCGCTGTGGTGCAGTGGTAAGCGTCGGACTCGAGATCGATAGGTACCGGGTTCGATCCCCACTAACAGCAAGTGTTGTTTCCTTGAGCAAGAGACTTTATCCACATTGCTTAGTACTGGTTTCTACCCAGGAAAAAAGAGGGCCACATGGAAGATTAGTACTAGATTACTAAATGTGTTACCCTCTATAAATAAGGTCGATTATTATTATTATTATTATTATTATTTTAAAACAACATTTATTCTCTAAGAATATGATTCAAAACCCATTATGTGAATGGGGCATGGTTGAAACAACTAAACATTTTCTGTTAGAATGTCCAAGATTTATTCAAGCCAGAACTGTAATGATAAATACACTTTCGCCGTTTTGCATTCTGAGTCTAAATATTTTGTTGTTCGGGGATGATAAATTAGATTTCCATCAGAATAAATTAATATTTCTTACCGTTCAGCACTTTATATCAGAAAGCAAACGTTTTACGTCTGATTAAGGAGCATCTCTCTCTCTCTCTCTCTCTCTCTCTCTCTCTCTCTCTCTCTCTCTCTCTCTCTCTCTATCTCTCTCTCTCTCTCTCTCTCTCTCTCTCTCTCTCTCTCTCTCTCTCTCTCATATATTCATGTATTGTCTATGTCTCTTTTCAATTTTCTCATGTTCATGTAATTTCTATGTCATATTATTGCTACAATAATTGTTTACATATTTTGTTTCGATAAATGTTATGCATTAGTACATATGCAGGTGACTATGTGTGTATAACTACATGTATGTATGCATTTTGTATACTTGATCATAGTCTATTTTCACCACGTTATAATATTGCAATCTAAATGTTACGGGAAACGGATTTGAATAAGTCTGTTGACTTTTTTCCGAATCCCAATTTGTAAACTCTGTTCTGTAAAATTGTATGTTTCTATGTAAATTGTATTATGAGTTTATGAAATAAAATATGTTTAAACCAATTCATATAAGAAATTTCAAAACAGTAGCATTCAAGGGAAAAATGCCCAAATTTATAAAGGGCCATTACTCATAAAATGTTTTATTAGAATTTATTCAACAGTTAATCAGGTCATCTACTCATCATTACTGATCTATTCACCAAGTTTCAAAGCTCATGAGGAATTCATATAAGAAATTTCAAAACAGTAGCATTCAAGGGAAAAATGCCCAAATTTATAAAGGGCCATTACTCATAAAATGTTTATTAGAATTTATTCAACAGTTAATCAGGTCATCTACTCATCATTACTGATCTATTCACCAAGTTTCAAAGCTCTAGCTCTAACAGTTTTGAGATATTTTGCTGACAAGGTAAAAATGCCCAAAATTACAAAGGGCCATAACTCATGAAGTATTTTCAAAATTTATTCAACAGTTAATCAGGTTGTCTACTCATCATTACCAATCTATTCATTAAGTTTCAAGGCTCAAGTTTCAATAGTTTTTGAGATATTGTGCTGTCAAGATTTCAGCCATATTTTTACAAAGGGCAATAACTCAGGAAATGGGAATAATCCTGCCAAGAAAAAAAAAATATGTGTCAGCTTTTTTTTTTTTTTTTTTTTTTCATGAGGAATTCATATAAAAATTTCAAAACAGTAGCATGCATGTTTTTAAAGTTATGCTAAGCATCAAAAAGTGTGGCGAATGGACGGCTGGACGAATGCCCCAGAAGCAATATGCCCCTCCAAATTCTTCGACGTTGGGGCCATAAAAATATTAGGTTTGCATTTAAATGAGTGGGCTTATCTCCAGGAAATGGTTGTACTGTTGTTCAGTACAGGAACAACAAAAATAATAATCTTCTAGATGTTGTATCTGAAGCTTAAGAAACTGCAAGAGATTACTCATTCTTCAAATTTACATCAATTTTACTTAGTGGCACTCAACAGAGAGGCCTGTTATTGGGAAACAGATATTTCTCATAATCAAAGAAGTAAGACAGGCCAGTCTGCACATCTACAGTCATCACTTTACATAAATAATACAATATATGAACACAGATATGCAGCAAGCTCTCTGTCTTCACTGTTCTTAGTGATAAGACTGTCACAGCACCCTGCTGGGAAATTGGCTTTGTTTCTATTTTCCTCACAAGACAACAACTCTAGATAAGACGAGGTATCAGATAAATATTCTTCTTATTTCTTCACAAAAACGTATGTTGTGGGTACTCATTAGAAGTGCCTCAGTGAGGCACTTCTAATGAGTACCCACAACACACATTTTTGGGGAAACATAAGAATAATATCAATGCTTTTTGGTTGAAAAAAAGGGCTTATCTTAAGATATATTTGCAAAACACTTCAATTTCAGATGCTATAACACGGAGATTCCAGGACAGACACCATAGCTCCAGATATGAGAGGAATCCAGATTAACATTTTTCTTATTTCTCCATGAAAACATACATTTTTGAGTAGTCATTAGAAGCACTTCACAGAGGCACTTCTAACGAGTACACAACATGTTTTCATGAAGAAAAAAAATTAAAATTTTTTGGTAAATCAAATGCCTTATCTAGAGATATCAGAGAAAGATCAATTAATTCTCAGAGAAAAATACTAAGCCAATTTAATTGTGGAGAATTAAAAACCTGTAGAGCAGAAATCTGAATATAAAACAGAGCTGAAATCAATACAGACTGAAAGGAAATTTCTCAATATTTCAGAACTATGATTGTGATCAATAATAAACTTGAAGGTTAATTTATGTCATAATCACGCATCATGGGTTGGAAAATATCACATTATTAACTCTAAATATCTGGACACATAGCCCCAGATAAGAGGGGGTAGCCAAATAATATTTTTCTTATTTCATGATGAAAACATAATTATGTTGTGAGTACTCATTAGAAGTGCCTCAGTGAGGCACTTCTAACAAGTACCCACAACATATGTTTTTATTGAAAAATAAGAAAAATATCAAATTCAGTACTTCTTGGTTGAAATAACTGCCTTAGTTGGACACTTCCCGGTTGAAATAACTGCCTTATGTGGACACTTCTCAGTTGAAAGTACTACCTGATGTGGACAGATATAGCTGCTTCAGCAAACAGTGAAGCCCAATATAGCTGAATTACCTCTAAAAGGGACATATAAAACCCAACATCAACAGCTGAGATGGTTGGTTTGGAGTTCAACGGCCCAGTCAACACTATTAAGGTCATGTCAAGCCAGCCAGTTTACTAAACCACACTTTCCTGGACAGGCTTAGTCCTCTAAGCAGTTAACCAGTACTTGTGCACATTCTTTCATCAGAAACTTACAACTGCTTCCCAAGGGTGTGCCCTTCTTGAATCAGTGGAAGAGAGAGAATGACCATACAAGAAAATGTTTCATGATCAATCTCCACAAAAGAATGTTGCCGGACCTGGCTGGGATCAAACCCGTGACCTGATCACCATCAAACTATGCCACCGAGGCCTAATCAGCGGTGATAAAATCTGAGGAAAATAGCGAAATTTAAAAATCACACAGAAAGACTTACTGAGAGCCAACTTCTGTGACTTATTCCCTACTTTTTCTGTCTTTCTACATACCAAAGCTGTCTGTTAGATTTTCAAACCTCACCTACTGCTTTACTCTATCAATTCTGATTCATCAAGAAGAAAGGAGAAGCCAAGTCAACCTTTACTACTCTCTGGGCTAATTCAGCAGACAACAAATTAATACCTTTCTTTTTTTTCCAGAAAACAGACTTTGATATTTCATTCAAATTGTGTACATAAAAGACAATTTGCATGAAATGTCAAATCCTATTTTGTACGAAAAATGAGAAAAATGTTTCAAAATGTGGTCTGCTAAAATTTATACCCAGCATGCTAAACATTAATTAATTGAGAAATGACAATACCTATTAAGCATCAACTTCCAGACCCTTCAGGGAATATCAATGATTTCAATACATATTTTTTTTACACATAGCACTCTGGGTAAAATTTTCAGCAGACAACATTTTAAACTATTTTTCTTATTTTTCACAGGAAACAGGATTTGAGATTTCATGCAAATTGTCTCCAACGGAGACAATTTGCATGAAATCTCGAATCTTGTTTTCTGGGAAAAATAAGAAAATTATCATCAATTTGTTGTCTGTTGAATTAGCCAAGTGAGTGATAAAGGTTAAGAGCCCAGTCAGTCAGCTATGTTGGAATTAGATCCTACTAGAGACCAAAGTGCTTAACCCTTGTCCTGTTGAATAAATTAAGATGCCAAACCCATTTCTAACTTTCAGCCAATCAGATTACTTGATGCAGATTATTGATATAAATTAACATACTTAATGGCAAACGGTGCAGATCCAGATCAGTAGGCTTCTTCAGAAGCCAACTGATCTGGATCTACACTGTTTGCAAAGGCAGAGTATATCCGGGTTCAGCAGGACAAGGGTTAATACTTAGCATACTGGGTAAAAGTTTCAGCAGACAACATATTGGAATATATTTTTTTCTTATTTTTCCCAGAAAACAAGTTTTGACATTTTGTGCAAACTCTCTCCAATGGAGTCAGTTTCTATGAAATATCAGATCCTTCTTTTTTTGGAAAAAATATATAAGAAAAATACGATCAATTTGTTATCAGCTGAATTTGCTCATAACATGTTAAAACAGTCTACCAAGGAACAAGTCAATAATAATTTTCTTATTTTCTTATTGGTACCCTATTGGATTGGGAACTTGGTTTAACACTTGTCCTGCCGAATAAATTTAGATGCCACACCTACTTCTAATTTTCAGCCAATCAGATTGCTTGATCCAAATTGTTGCTATAAATTCACATACTTGATGGCAAACAGTGCAGATCCAGATCAGTTGGCTGCTTCAGAAGCCAACTGATCTGGATCTACAATGTTTGCAAAGGCAAGGTATATCCAGGTTCAGCAGGACAAGGGTTAACTTCTGTCCACTCATTCATCTAGCTGTTTGTCCATGCATAATTCTATTTGAAAAATCTGAGTCCTGTGATAATTCAAAAAGCACTGACAAAAGCCTCATGAAACTTATGCTCAATAAAGGACACCAAGGTGATATTCTGATTTGTTGATCAGACAAATATCCTGGTTGCTATGGTATTGGCAACAGGCAGATAGTGGATGTTACATCGTTCTGAAATGTAATTTCAAGGACCAAATGAAATTTTCAGGAGATAAGAGATTATTTTTGAACAAGGATGCATATCAATAAGGCAATTTCAATGACTGCCCTTGAAATATTTGTGGGGAAAAATCACAAAAATTATCTTAAATTCCTGCTCCAATTATCACTATACTTGGAGTTATGAAGGGCAAAACAGGATTTATTTATCTTGTACTATATTTCTTTATTATAAGATTTTTAAGCACACCACAGAGCAGTTGTTAAGGATTATTCAGTGAAAATCCTGACATATTTTTTCTTATTTTTTCATAAAAACATATCTTGCAGGTTAGGTACTCATTAGCAGTGCTTGGAGAGGCACTTCTAATGAGTACCCACAAAATATATTTTTATGGAGAAATTGAGAAAATTATTCCAGAGTTATCACCAAATATTCCACCTTTACTAGTCCTCTGAGATTTTTAATCACACACAATAATCTCTTTTTAACACGAAAACCCTGTTATCTAAACAAACTTGTATCCCAACAAAAATGTCTAGATTATATAGAAAAATGACCCAAAAAAAATGTCTAGATTATATAGAAAAATGACCATAAATGGTCATTTTTCTATATAATCTATACATTTTTGTTTGTATACAACACTTTTGGGTCCTTTAAACCATCTTATATCTGAACAGTCTTATAGTGACCATCTTATAAGGTGTTCCAGTGTACTAGGTACCCAAGGCACACAGAGGTGCTTCGTGCTGCATAGACCTGTTGTGCTTCGCACTTTGCACTACATGACAGCCCCTCCTTTTGCATTTCTTTATTGCATCAGTATAGTACCAGAGCATTCCTGAATATCAATAATCAGGCTCTAATAGACCAGTCATTGATCCAGTATGATCTCACAGAGCATGTACCATATTTGCTCTGTCTGTTTGGACAGCCTAGCCTTAGCAAACAGTGTAGACCCAGATCAGATGCCACAATCTGTGGCATCTGATCTGGGTCTACACTGTTTGCCACTCATCTAACAATTTTAGACACACCTCTGGAAGTAAAATGGATTAGTTCAAATTTTAGGACAAGTATGGTAAAGAGTTAAGGTGTACAGATATTTTGGGCAAATACAGTAGCCTACAGAATACTGTAGATGACAATTAGCAGACAATTAGTTGTAAAAAAATCATTTTTACAGAAAAGGAGGCTCGGTATTTCATTTGAATCATAAGAGAGAGGACTGAAATGAAATCCCAAGCCACATTTTCAGGGAAATACGAGAAAAAAAATATTTGAAAATGTCTGCTAAATTTTGCCAACAGCAGACAAGAGTTTATGAATTATTTGATCAAACTGCAAAGCAGCAGTGTCTGTAGGAAATTACAGGGTTTAGTGTATGCAAGAAATGTGTAGACTAAAATGGACCAGGCAATGAGAAAATGACTCTTTCTGGCTATACATTGTACAGTTAGTATCTGTGCCTTCACTGTCCACTTAAAGACAGACTGGGTACTATAGGATATAGTCCCTAACATTAAAGGCTCAAAGCACAGAATTGTATGTTGACATAGCTTAACCCCTTTTAGACTGAATAAACTCCCCCACACTATCTATTGGAAAAGTCAAATTTCAATTTTAGTATGTCAGGCTATGTGATTTAGAAATTCCTAGAGAAAAATGGCTAAACTACTTTTCAAACAGTGGAGACCCTGATCAGATGCAGCATTCTGCTGCATCTGATCTGGGTCTACACTGTTTGCCACTTACCCTTTTGGGGATCTCCAGATTAAAATGGGTTATGGTGACTGGATACATCTAGAAAGCCACCACAGATAAAATTTTGATGAGTTTTGCCAACTCAATCATATATCATAAGTTTCAACCATTTGTCTTTAATACACACACTCCTTTCATTGATGCTATATACCAAATGCTCAGCCTAAAAGCTTTCTTGATTCTGGATAAAAAGATTTGTATGCAGTCTTTACCATATATGGGCATGGCTGCCATCATGACAGAGTGTGACCATTTGAACAAACTCTCAATAACCTATCCACATTAGGCTCCACATGAACTTTGGTAAAAGCTAGCTAATTGGCTTTAGAGGAGAAATTGTTTAAAAGATTTTATCATTTTATCCATGTATGGTAAATTTCCTAAAATTTCGAACACTTTATTCCATACTCTTTTGGCTTAAATTTTGCTTTTTATGCAGCAGTTTCTTTAAATATTTAGTGGAATGGCAAACAGTGTAGACCCTGATCAGACTGCTCCTGAAGGAGCAGTCTGATCAGGGTCTACACTGTTTGTTTATGTCATTTTGTCAGACGCTTTAGTGTTCGAAGTTTTAGGACATTTACCGTATAAACACTTTTTTACCAAGTTCTTTCAATGCAGCAATTTTGGGTTCCAGCTCTCAATAAGTTTTGCCATACTTAAACAAAGGCTGAGATATATATACACTCTGAGTTTAATTAGCCTTACAGTTTTGGAGAAGATGTTTAAAGGCTTTTGCCATATATGATCATGGTGGCCATTGCTAGTGGCAAGCAATTTTCACAAAATTTAACCCTTGTCCTGCTGACCTGGATATGCCCTACATTTGCAAACAGTGTACATGTATATCCAGATCAGTTGGCTTCTGAAGAAGCCAACTGATCTGGATCTGCACTGTTTGTCACACAGTATATAAATTTTATCAACAATTTGGATTTAAGAAATCTGATTGGCTGACATTTAGAAATGGGTGTGGTATCAATTTATTCAGCATGACAAGACTGAACATACAGCCTTGTCCAAAGACACTTCATAAGCCATCTGACCTAAAATGAGTTTCTTGGTTTGATTTGCCCTGTATTTCCCAAAGATACCTACTTCTAGTTACTTCATGATCACAGAAGTTGTCATTAAGTGCTTGTATGAAGGCCATAAAATATCGTCTCATACTTCAGTACAGTGCTAATATCATTGTACTTTCTTGTCCTTTGTAATTTCTGACTATAAGCAATTTTATTTCTAAGTCTGTAGACTGCAGTGAATTTGCTTTGGGTGTGTTCCTTGATAAATAACTCTTAACTCTGAACTGTCTCTGCATATTGTGCAAGAAAGCTCCAATGAAGATTCTCTGGATGGTGGTGCACTGTCTCTGGCTTTCCACTGATGGTGCTTGTTTCTCAGCTTCACAGATTCTCATTGCTGTGTAATCATCTGGGTCCAGTTGTTCAAAGCAATTGTTAGCTTGAAAAGCTCATTAGTGGTCAAAATGTTAACTGTACTAGTAAGTACAATATCTAATTCACAGGTATTTTTTCTGAAAAAATGTGAGTAGCTTTTGCAAATTTATGCAAAAGCTACTCACATTTTTCTTAGTAAAAATATTAGCATATATGCCGTATTTAATGATCAAAGTTTTAATGATATGTTAACTAATGACATTGTTAGTTTTTAACAACTGGGCCCTGCTCCTTTTCTGATGAGGCAGCACCATCTCGCTTAACCTTTACCATTCTCTAGGTTAATTCAGCAGATGACAAATTGACAATATTTTTCTTATTTTGCCCAGAAAACAGGATTTGACATTTCAATCAAATTGTCTCCAGACCATTTGCATGAAATATCAAATCCTGTTTCTTGGGAAAAATGACAAAAACATAATTCAAAATGTCATCTGCTGAAAATTTTACCCAGGGTTCTAGTAGAGTACATATACATGTACTATGCATTTCTGCCCCTCTGTAAGATTTCTATGTCAAGATCTTGTTGTGCCACCTGATTTTGTGTGTGTGTGTGTGTGTGTGTGCGTGCGTGCGTGTGTGTGTGTGTTGGGGGTGGGAGAAGGGGTTGTGTGCACATGCATATATATATATGCATGTAATTAAGTATGTACATATATAAAGTCATTGACATCACATGATATTTTTGAATGTATCAGTAGTCACTAAATCTCTTATGCCATCTGCGAGTGGCCTGAGAAATGAGTTTCTCAATAAAGGTCTGTTCTGTTCTGTTCTTTTTTTTTTTTCAAATATGTAGCCTGTAGGGTAAATAGGGTATAATTACTATTCAAAGTTTCAAAACTTTGGGTCTGGCTAAATTTCTATTTGGACTACAACATATACATATACAATATACTGTACAAGACAATGGACCGAGTGTAGGCTTGGCAAAAATTTGTCCTCTCCTTAAAAGTGTAATTAATAACCAAATAACTCAGACAGCTTGTTTCCATTGGGAAATAAGTGAAAATATTCATATGAAAACTGCTTACGAAAAGGTTTTACTTTTCATGCAAAATTCATTAACCTTTAGCACTTTCAGGGCAAAATCAGCAGACAATAAATTGATGTTATTTTTTTTCATTTTCCCTGAAAATAGGGTTTGATATTTCATGCTAATCTCAGGGAAGAATAAGAAAAAAATATTTCAAAATGTCTGCGGGTGCAATTTTTATCCAGCATGCCTAGCATTAAGAAGTGTCTGAAAAATGGTGGTGTTTTATACAATTCTTAAAACATGAAAAATGGATATTTTAACACAGCTTGCATGACTAGCACTATATGTAAGGAATAAGATATTAACCCTATAAGCACCTAGCAAATTTGCAGCAGACGATATTCTCAAATTTTTTCTTTTTACTTATTTTTTTTAGAGAAAAAGAAGACAACATTTTATGTGAATTGTCTGTCTAGCAGAAAATTCAATGAATCATCAAGTCTTTTTTACACTGAAAAATACAAAAAAAAACAAAAATCAAAGTGTTGTCTGCTGCAGTGGTGATTGTCAATTCAAGGGTTAACATTTCTTTCATCATACAAGTTCATCTCTTCTGGGATGTTTATGTCTGGCATAGACAAACCTATCTATATTATTATGCAAACAGGGATGGTCAAAACCAGTCTGTGCAGCAGTGCTGTCTGTTCATGGTGTTTGTTGTTTGTTAGGCTTGCAATATCAGAACTAACGGCAGCAACTGAGATGATGATGGTTTGGTGTTTTGTGCCCCTTTCAACATTATTTAAGTCATATCAAGATGATGCAAGAGTGATAATGAAAGGCTCTGAGCAACAGTCATAGAAACAGATAGGGCGCTTTTTTCATCCGAAAAATGCTGATATTTTTCTTATTTCTCCACGAAAACATATGTTGTGGGTACTCATTAGAAGTGCCTCACTGGATAACCCCTCTTATCTGTAGGTATGAAAGTGCCATAGTCATGACCTGAATTCCACCTCCAGCAGGATTCAAACTCAGGGCCTCGTCATCCAAAGTCAGGAGCCCTAACCACTTTTCTCTTTCCCTTAGGTGCTTGCTTAACACAGGTTTGACATTGGTATTTCTCTCATTTCTCCATAAAAATATCCATTGTGGGTATTCATGGGTATTCTTAGTAGTACATGTACTTACAACACATTTTTTGTGAAGAAATAAAAGGAATATCATAGGATTAGACAACAGTGGGTATCAGGTGAATATTTTTCTTATTTCTCCATGAAAACATATGTTGTGGGCACTCATTAGAAGTGCCTCGGTGAGGCACTTCTTATGAGTACCCACAACATATGTTTTTGTGGAGAAATAAGAAAAATATCGACACCTATCTGGAGCTATGTTAACCCCAGTCCTGCTGAACCTGGACAAACCCTGCCTTTGCAAAAAGTGTAGATCCTGATCAGTTGGCTTCTGAAGAAGCCAACTGATCAGGATCTGCACTGTTTGACATTAAGTATGTGAACTGGTATCAATAATCTGGATCAAGTAATCTGATTGGCTGAAAATTAGAAGTTGGCGTGGCATCTTAATTTATTCAGCATGACATGGGTTAAATTAAGACAACTATCCTGTCATTTTACTAATTTTCAAAAACTGCTGGATGAGTGTCAGTGTATTTCCCAATCAGATGCTGCATTCTGCAACATCTCATCATGGTCTACACTGTTTGTCCAGGCCTGTTACTTAGAGGTAAATACGGTAAGGTAATATTTTTGGTGACACTCCTCAGATATTTATCTTAAACATGCTATCGAATACTGTATGTAGAAAATATTCTACAAAAATATTTTTCTTATTTTTTCTACAAAAGAGGGTTTCACATTTCACATTAATATGATGTACATTTGAATAAAATGACAAACCCTATTTGTTTTTAGAAAAAAAAAAGAGAAAAATAATGTGAGAATTATTTTCTTTAGATTTTAAATTCAGCAGTCACAAGGTTAATACTAAGCAGATGACATTTTGAAATATTATTCTTATTTTTCCCAGGAAACAGGATTTGGCATTTCGTGCACATTGTCTTCAATGGAGACAACTGGCATTAAATGTCAAATCCTGTTTTCTTGGAAAAATAAGAAAATCTTCTCTATTTTTCTTCTGCTGAATTTGCCCAGAGAGAGGTAAAGGTTAACACATCTTCCAGAATATGAATGGCTGTCTGTTAGGAAGTAAATTTTAATCAGATTTTCACAGGAATAAAGTCAGAATCAATACAGATATGCCTTGGAAATGTCAATTAAACCATGCATCATTAGAAATACACCCTATGATATATGGGCTGCCCCATGCAAAAACATGTCTTCATGCACAGGCAGAGCAAAGGCTCAAATCAGTCTGGGCATCTGCACAGTCTGATCAGGACCTTCACTGTCCGCTAAAAGAACCACTAGATATTACAGAATGTATGAATGGAGAGCAAAGACCTGGATGAAACTTTGTGAATGCACAGGATGATTTGAATCTGCGCATTTTGTGCATGTATGAAGGCATTTTTAACTTGACTTAGCCCATATGTGAAGAAGCAATGATAAGATTGGCTGATGCACCCTTCTTGTCTGATCCATAACCTCAGATAAATGGGGGAACCAAAAGTAAGTTTTTGTCATTTGTGCACCAAAACATATCTTTGGGATACTCACTGAAGTTTCCTTGCTTTTGCATCAAAATACTGGAGTGTGAGTTAGTGTTTTACAGACCAGTCAACATGGTTCAGACCATGTCAAGTCAGTCACTCACATCATGTCAAGTCAGTCACTCACCTACTGACAGTTTTTCTGGGCAGGCTTGGTGCTCTAAGCTGTTTACCAGTGCTTGCACAGATACTTTTGCCAGTAACTGAAAACTGTCCTTCTTGACTTAGCAGAGGGGAAGAATGACCTTAGAAATTATTTCAAGATTAATCTCCACAAGTTATGTGGCCAAGCTGGGATTTAAAGTCGACACCACTGGATCTGCAGTCAGGCCCCAAGGTTATTAAACTTTTTTCATGTTTAACTCAACTGAGCACGAAATTTTTCATGCTAATAAATCTCAAATTACTAACAATTGCAAATTCTTTCTTGCTAAACATTGCTGAGCAAGAAATTTTCTCTGCTAATAAATATGAAAATGCCAACTATTGTTGGCATTTTCATATTTATTAGCACAGAAAATTTCATGCTCAGCTAGCTGAGTTGAGCATGAAAAAAGTTTTATAACCTCAGGGCCAGATCAACTGTGCTTTCAAGTCTCGGGTACCAAAATGTACCTTGTGGATGCTCACTGGGATTGCCTCAGAGAGACAATTCCAGTGAGTAGCCACAAGATATGTTTTTGTGCAAAAATAACAAAAAACCTTTTAAATTATTATCTCTGCTCCTAAAGGATTGATGCTATGCCTACCAGTTCCTTTGCTATCTGTCATGATAACCTATAGACATTAATGAAAATAACAAAAACTAACACTGAACATGGAAGACTCTGAATGGATGATACAGACAGGCTTGGCCCACAGTTCCAGACAAAATGATTTTTCAACCCAAAAGTAATGACATTTTCCTTTTGAAATTACATAATGGAACTGCCATGGTGAACCAATTCTAATCCAGGCAGTTGCTTTGTGTGAGAATGTGATATGGTAAATGTCCTAAAATTTTGGGCACTTTATTCTATCCTTTTTTGGCATAAATATTGCTTTTTATATGGCTGCATCTTAAAACACTTAGTGAATGGCAAACAATGTAGACCCTGATCAGACTGCTCCTTCAGGAGCTGTCTGATCTGGGTCTGCACTGTTTGCAATTCCCTTTTGTCAGGAACTTTGTAGTACGAAATTTTAGGACATTTACTGTAAGATTCTTTTTTTAGCTCATAATATGGATCAATTTTTATGATATGGATTGCACAAGTATGGATTTTATCCTTACTATCCTTTCGACATCTCTTGGAAAGACGTTTTTTGCCTGGCGTTTTATTTTAAATGAAAATATTTCGTTCTTATTCACAGTATTTTATCAGAAACCATTTGTCTTTTATGTTTCTGTGATTTATTCTCAAATATTTACACAAAAATTAAAGTTACGGCCAAAAGTTGGTCTGACCTATGCAGTTTCTATAGTAAAGTGATTTTTTTGAATTTTTGTCTAAGAAAATATTTTTTACTTCTCTTTGCTGAATTTGAATTATTAATGTTTTACAACAATATTGTGAAAATTTCAGAAAAATTGAACAAGTGGAACTTGTTGAAAATTTGGCTCCAAGTTACCTGACCTACAGATTTCTGCATGATTTGGCTTCATTTTTACTATGGGAAAAAGTGAAAATATTTGACTTTTTAAAAATCAATGACTAGAATAAGAAATTTTATACATAGATAGTTACGACAAATGGTTTTGCATTAAATCATTACAAAAATTTGAAAAATCTAGCTCTTCTGTGTAAAGCGTCAAGCAAAAAACGACTTTCTGAAAGATGTCGAAAGCACAGTAGCAATGCATGCTGCATGGAGCTTCTGGAGGTAAATTTGTGGAAATTCTGAGATAATTTTCTGCAGTTCTTCATAAAATCATATATACAATATACATGTAGTGGATTTTCATTAGAACTGCCATAAAGTTTAGATTAATAGAGAAATAAATAAATACACCACAACCTCTTTATAACACTAACATTAGGGTCCATAACATAAACCGTGTTAGTTAAACAACTGTGTTATATCTAAACAAAAATGTATAGGTTATATTGAAAAATGACCATTTATGGTCATTTTTCAATATAATCTATATATTTTTGGGATCCATCTTTGAACCGTGTTATATCCAAAACCATGTTATAACGAACTGTGTTATAAAGAGGTTGTAGTATATCCCAGAACTGTCAGCAACTACTGGTCTTTAAAGGTTGATGCCTAAGCTTCTTTTGATATACCCATACTTTTTGTTATCTTAAAATACTATTTTCAAATGGAATTCATCTTCCCTTGTTTGTTAGAAAATAATATTGAGCATTGGATAATAAAGTAATATGAGAGAAAATATTGTCTGTATAGGTAGGTTGCTGACTCGGCTATTTAGGTCAAGGGAGATAATTATGTCATCAATGAACTTGTGATTGTAATATAAAGGCTTTAAAAGCTTTGTTGTATATTTGTATTTATACGTAATTTTCAAATAAGCATGCTTATTTCTTTCACAATGAGTGTACAAATTCTTCAGACCTCATTAAGAGCATAAATTATTTCATAAAATTAGTATCAGAACACTTATTCCAGTTAATTTTACAGAGTATATAATTATCAAAATAACAGTGGGAACAAAAGTTTGGAGCAAAAGTGAAGCTTCTGTGATGCTTGTTTCATCAAAAGTAGCTAATTTATCAACCTTTAATAAGTCGTTTTGTGCAGAAATGAAATATCTTAACCTAATCCTGCTGAGCCTGCTGATATATACTGCCTTTGCAAACAGTGTAGATCCAGATCAGTTGGCTTCTTCAGAAGCCAACTGATCTGGATCTGCACTGTTTGTAATTAAAAATGTTAATTTGTATCAACAACACAAATCAAGTAATCTGATTGGCTGAAAATTAGAAGTGGGATAGCATCTTAATTTATTCAGCATGACAAGAGTTAATTTCCCAGAAATGAAGCTGTATACACTCCAGAAGAGGTATAAAGAAGTAGCCATAAATTATGTCATCTCTCAGAAAGTTTATGAAAGACTGAAGGTAGTCTGCAACCGGTAACTTTGGGAAGACGTACATGTATCATTAAAGTCTTACCTGCAGGTAACTGATTAACATAGTCTCCAGGTAACTGTGTGAAGATATATCTCACAAAACTTTTGTGAAAACAAGGATGTCAATAGGCATTGCTTTTTAGATACCACCCTGCACACAACCCCCCCACCCCATGCAAGCATAATACAGTCAGCCTAACAAATTTACAGATAAGCAGACAAAATAAAAACACACACACACACACAAATACACACACACACACACAAATACAAAGGGTGTAGGAAAGTAACCACTATTTACCTGTGGAAAAAACAACAACAGAAACTCTTACCTCCAGGTAGCTGTGTGAAAATATATCCATAGAAAAAAGAGCCTAGTATCATCCCCTTCAGGTGTGAGTCCCAGTGAAAATCTGGCATAATTATCTGGAAAACATGGAAGCAATATGCCATTTTCTTCCTTAACCCCTGTCATGCTAAATAATTTAAGATGCCACATCCACTTCTAATTTTCAGCCAATCATATTACTTGATCCAGGTTATTGATAAAAATTCACATAATGACAAACAGTGCAGATCCAGATCAGTTGGCTTCTTCAGAAGCCAAATGATCTGGATCTACACGGTTTGCGAAGTCAGGGTATATCCCTGCTCAGTAGAACTAGGGTTAACATCTTATAGTTCTTCCAACAACCCAATGAAATGAAATAAATAAACACAAATATATCTCAATTTATGGACCCTTTTTCAATGGAAAAATACTGCCTCCTACAAACTGAAGTACTGTATTCAATCTAATGCTCCTACAAGTGCATAGTCAAGTGATTAAGTAGTCTTTAGATTACAGCCCGAGTACTTTTATCTGCTTCTTTATAACAACGTATGTTGTGGGAACTCATATGAATTGCCTTGACAAGATGAGGCAATTCAAACAAGTAGCCATAACAAATGCTTTAATAAAGACAATAAAAAAATTACATCGCATAAGCATCATTAAATACGTTCCTCATGAAGTCCTTCCTTTAAAGTGTGCCCTTATTAGGCAGATATTTTACAAGTTTTTCCTGTAATTTTGAAAACCTATGCACACTGTGCAGTAATTAGGTTGAATAGGGTAGTACACGTTGCAGAAATTTCAGAAATACGGTCTGTTGACATAGCTCCAAATAATACGGGTTTACACATCATATATTTCTTATCTGTCCACAAAAACATATGCTGTGAGCACTCATTAGAAATGCTTTGATGAGGCATTTCTAATGAGTACCTGCAATATACATATTGGGGACAAATAAGAAACAAGAATTCCGCGGAAGGCGTCATCGCACCTGCTGGCGCAAAAGTCACAGGAGCCTCAATCAGAATGTGGTTATTAAATAAGTTTATTTCATTCTTAGCAGTGCTTACTTGGAAAACTGGGTTGAAAAAAATGTAGACAAAGTGCCTAGTGGGGCACATATATTCCAGGCCAGTCCCATTCCCTCTAATGGCTATATCTTCAGCACTGACTTTTCGTATCATACAGCCCAATGATAATGGAACGTTGACGTAAAATGTGTAAAAGTCACTGGAGCATGAAATATAGGTCAAGGTCACGGGTCAAGGTACCTGCTAATTCAGTACATCAAGGAGAAGCACAAAGGTATGGTGGTTGTAGGCCTTATAGTTGAGGAGTTATCAAACATCAATGTAAAATGTGTCAAATATAGGTCAAGGTCACTGGGTCAAGGTACCTGCCAAGCCAGGGCAATGAGGTGAAGCACTATGCAAGGTTTAGTGGTTGTAGGTCTTATATTTGAGGAGATACCGAACATCAATGTAAAATGTGTTAAAGTCACTGGAGTGCACAATATAGGTCAAGGTCACCAGGTCAAGGTACCTGTCGAGTCAGTACATCGAGAAGAAGTGCTATATAAGGTTTGGTGGTTGAAGGCCTTACAGTCGAGGATATATGGAAGGGTGACGTAGAAGGTGTAAAAGTCAATGGAGCGTGAAATATAGGTCAAGGTCACCCAGTCAAGGTACCTGCAGAATCCGTACATTGAGGAGAAGCACTATGCAAGGTTTGATGGTTGTAGGCCTTATAGTTGAGGAGATATTGAACGTTGACGTAAAATATGTAAAAGGCACTGGAGCTCAAAATATAGGTCAAGGTCACCGGGTCAAGATACCTGCCAAGTCAGTACATATAGGAGAAGCACTATGCAAGGTTTGGTGGCTAGAGGTCTTACACTTGAGGAGATCTGGAACGTTGATGTAAATTATGTCAAAGTCACTGCAGCCAAAATATAGGTCAAGGTCACCAGGTCAAGGTATCTGCTAAGTCAGTACATTGAGGAGAAGCACTTTGCAAGGTTTGATGGTTGTAGGCCTTATAGTTGAGGAGATATCGAACGTCGACGCAAAATATGTCAAAGTCACTGGAGCGCAAAATATAGGTCAAGGTCATTGGGTCAAGGTACCTGCCAAGTCTGTACATCTAGAAGAAGCACTATGCAAGGTTTGGTAGTTGTATGCCTTATAGTTGAGAAGATCTGGAATGTCAACGTAAATTGTGTCAAAGTCAATGGAGCGCAAAATATAGGTCAAGGTCACTGGGTCAACATATCTGCCAAGTCAGGAGGTCAGGAAGATGTGTCATGCAAGGAATGATGGTTGCTGTAGAATTGTAGTTGATTAGAATACTAACTTTGACGTAAATGTCGAACTTCGACATAACAGAACTGTTAAGAGACAGACGGACGGACGAACGGACAGACGAATGGAAAAGTGGGCACCTATGTCGCAAAGTCAGGAGGTCAGGGAGATATTTCATACAAGGTTTGATGGTTGTTTAGTCTTGTAGTTGATTAGAATACTAACTTTGACATAAATGTCGAACTTCGACATAACAGAACTGTTAAGAGACGGACAGACGGACAGACGAACAGACAGACGAATGGAAAAGTGGGCACCTGTGTCGCAAAGTCGGGAGGTCAGGGAGATGTTTCATGCAAGGTTTGATGGTTGTTTAGTCTAGTAGTCGATTAAAATACTAACTTTGACATAAATGTCGAACTTCGACATAAATGTTGACAGACAGACGGACGAATGGACAGACATACAGAAAAGCGGACGCCTATGTTGCAAAGTCAGGAGGTCAGGGAGATGTTTCATGCAAGGTTTGATGGTTGTTTAGTCTTGTAGTTGATTAGAATACTAACTTTGACATAAATGTCGAACGTCGACATAAATGTTGACAGACGGACGGACGGACGGACGGAAAATCGGACGCCTATATCGCACCCTGCCACAAGCAGGTGCGATAAAAATCTTTACTTTTAGGCTGAAAAAATGTCTTATCAGGAGGTATGGCTGAATTCAATGTATGATATTACCATAATAAACCCAACTATTGAGAAATACAGGCCTAAACAAACTGTGCAGACCCAGATCAGAAGCAACAGAATGTGGCTTCTGATCAGGTTCTAAACAGTTTGCCAATTTTTATATATGTCAGAAGGTAGTCAAAGGGATTTTTGTTAAAAATCTTAGGACAAGCATAGTAAGCAAATAAGGGATCTGGGCCCAGTTGTTCAAAGCTAACAACATCGTTAGTTAACGATTCGTTAAAATTAACATCGAGTGTTATGCAAATATGCTGAAATTTTTTGCTGAAAAAATGTGAGTAGCTTTTGCAGTGCAAAAGCTACTCACATTTTTTCAGCAAAAAATACCAGAATATTGTGAATTGAATCCGCTAAAACAGTTAATGAAATGACCCTTAATGAGCTTGTTAAGCTAACGATGCTTTGAACAACTGGGCCCTGAATATTTAAAATAATTATGTTATACTGGGTATATGAAAATAGGCAAAACTTATAGGAATAACAAAATAAAATGACCTAACACATTACCACCCAGCACCTTACCACTACAAATTATGCCATCCCTTTGCCACTCAAAAACAGTTGCTTGACAGAGCCCCTTCATTGTCATTAAAAAATTAAGCATGAAAACCCTTTTAGTATCCACAAAATATGTAAAAATATATGTTATGATATATGATATCTAGAAAATAACTTTGATCTGGGTCTACATAGTTTACTCAGACATAACCATCTCAATATTTAGAGTAAATTACCATACTTGTCCTTAAATTTCAACAAGTCTCTATTACTACTTGTTGAAGTATCTAAAAACTGATGGATGAATATCAAACATTGCAGACCCTGATAAGATGCCACATTCTGCAGTGTCTGATCTGGGTCTACAGTCTTTGCTCAGGCCTGTCTGATATTACAGTACATACCAATTTTGATCCATTGACATACTGTGTGCGGTTTGAGGTCATTGCGACAATCGCCACACTAAGGTTGACTCTAAGGGCATATATACAACCTGAAATGAGATTCAGAACTTTCTAAAAGTACTGGTATGGCATGATGAGGAAAACAGACTTAATATACAGCACGGCCCATCATTCTAAATCAGAATGGTATCCAGATAAATAATTTCAAAATATTCTGGTTGAAAAAAAAAGCACCTGATCTATAGAGGTATGTAACCTCATCAAAAATATTCTGGCTTAACCTTTACAACTCTCTGAGCTAATTCAGCAAACAACAAATTGATGATATTTTTCTTATTTTTCCAAGAAAACAGGATTTGACATTTCAAGCAAATTGTCACCAATGGAGACAATTTGCATAAAATGTCAAAACCTGTTTTCTGGGAAAAATAAGGAAAATATTTCAGTATGTCCTTTGCTGAAAATTTTACCTGAGTGCTAAGCATTAAAAAAAAATGATTAAGCAACCACTAACCAAAAATACACACTGAAATATGAAATGTATTTAATTCTTTTTCAACAAAGTAGCATGGAATGCAAAACAAACAGATAGACATAACATCAACATCAAAAAATAATGTGCTCATGACAATGGAACCACTCATACTGTCAATCCAGAAATCTACCACAATTTCTCAAATTTATTTGTGCCACTGGTTTCTTTCATTTGTGTCAATATTCCAATATTTTTATGACTTCTTGTTAAAATACACATCAACACTTTTTGGTCATTTTCTGTCATCTCTCAAAGAATTTGAGAAAAAGGGACAGAAGAACTAGACGAGAAAAGGAAACAGAGAAATGGAGGATAGCGAAAGAGTGCAGAAACTAAAGAAATACAGTTGACTCTCATTATCTCGCTCGCTTATCTCGAATAACCGCTTATCTCGAAGTGAAAATCTGGTCCCTTCCTAAACATGAAAATCTAACAACAAGTACAAAATATTGTGGAAAAGAGGAGAAATTGCTCCTAAGGAGCAATTTCTCCTCTTTTCCACAATATCTTTTATATATCTCTAACGTCAAGAGTCCAATTACATATAAATTTGTTAAATGTGGTTGTTTAAATTATTTTTTCCTCAATTCTGAAAATCTGATATGTGGAGGTACGAAGTGTTTCAGAGGGTCCCTTGGAATTCGAGATAACGAGATTCGACTGTACTAACATCCTCACTTCCCTCATCCCAGAAGGCAGTGTTTGCAATATGTGACAGTCTATTACAACAGGCATAGATCATAATGCTTCTGTTATAAATTTACTGCATTCATCCTAAATACTGGAATAGCATAAGTCCTTACCATACTCATCCTTATAAAATTTATACAAAACCATTTTACAACCTGTAAATGTATCTAAAGCCTGCTGGATGAATGCCAAACAGTGTAGACCATAATTTGAGTCTACACTGCTCAGGTCTGTCTGTCCCAATACTTAGGGTAAATATGGTAATAAATAATTTATCTATTTTGGAAATATGGGATAGTAAGTACTTGTATCTGAATCAGACACCCTAGCTGGTATTCAATTAAGTAAACTTAAACAAGAAAAATATCAAGCAAAAATGGGAACATAACACACGTGAACAGTGGTGACCCAGATCAGCTTGTATATTCACTCAATCTGATCTCAGAGCCAGGACTGTTTTCTTTAACAAAACATCTTTGACTGTATCAGTACTGCCCAGCATTGTATGAAGCTCTGAGAAGCTCTGAGACTAGACTATGAGAACTGATAAGACAATCTAGGCCTTCACAGTTTCTCACTTTGTGTAGGATATGTTTAAGACAAAATTTTGCTTGGCAAACAGTCCAAAATAGATTTAATAAAAAGCTGAATCAATATGTCAAAGTTTACAGATATGAGCAGATGATGATGATGATGATGATGATTTGGTGCTTTATACCTCGTTCATCATTATTTATTTAAGTCATGTTATGATGATAAAGGGGTGATAATAAATGTAAGTACATGTACCTACCTATACCAAGGGTTCATTTAAAAAAATCAGCAAAGGAATTATCAAATGATGCTTATGCATTGTTTATTATATTTTTTATATTTTTTTTATTTTTCATTTTTTTTATAAAAAGCATATGTTGTAGGTACCCATTTGAACTGCATCGACAAGTCAATGCAATTCAAATGGGTACCAACAACATATGCCTTTATAAAGCAGTAGACAAAAAGTATACTGGCTGTAATCTGAAGATTTCGGAATTACTTGACCGTGTGCTTATAGGGGTATGTGCAGTAATTAGGTCGAATACGGTAATTCTGTCTCTAGCGATATTCGAATCAGGGTCTTGAGATCCATTGTCAAGAAGCACTAACTGTTCGACCACACAGATGCTTTAACACTTCTCGTGATAAGGGCAGATTCAGCAGACAACAAATTGGTGATATTTTTCTTATTTTTCCTAGAAAATAGGATCTGACACTTCATGCAAACTGTCTCCTTAGGAGACAGTTTGCATGAAGTGTCAGATCCTATTTTCTAGGAAAAATAAGAAAAATATTTCAAAATGTCTGCTGAAATTTTTACCCAGCATGCGAAGTGTTAAGTATATTAGTACCACATGGTTTTAATTCTCCACCAAAAAGTAAGAACCACATCAGTGGGGCAATTCTATAGATAAGTATTATCCTTGCTAAGGAGAAAACATATCTTCTGATATGTGTGCCCGATGAAGATTCAAATCAGTCTGCACATTTGCGCAGTCTGCTCAGAGCCTACATTGTCAACATAAAGAAGCATTGCATTGTTAACTATCCATAAATTGCTTACTGAAGATTCTTACTGTGAATGTGCAGGCTGATCTGAATCTGTCTGAAGGTATGTTTTATCACTGCTTTATTATCCTCTGATCATAGCTCCAGATAAGAGGGGTATCCACATTATATTTTTCTTATTTTTCTTTAAAAACATATTTTGTTGGTACTCATTAGAAGCACCTTGACCTTGGTGAGACACTTCTAATGAGTATCACAACATTTGTTATTATAAAGAAATAAGAAAACTATCAACATTTTTTGGTTGAAAAAAAAAAAAAAAAGCCTTATATGGAGATACATTCGATTCCTCTCCTGTCTAGAACTCTGAACTTACAAAAGCCAAAAAATGCCATGATACCAACAATGTATCTTTTTGGGAAGTATCCTGTGAACCTGAAATAGCCTGGTCTGCTGAGGAGTTCATGCTGCTCATCTGCTGGTTCAAACTGTGACCTTGACTCTTTGCTGCCATGGTTACCATCTCTGTCCCTTGGACCTGGGGATGCCATTGTACATCTAAACAATAACAAAATATAATAAAACTAATCCTATGTTTGTAAACACTATGCCCCCAAATGCAGCAAGTCACACCATGATGCAGCAGCATCGAAATGACTGACATATCAATTCTATCAGTATATCCAAAAACAATAAAAAAAAAAAAAAAAAAATGTTTTATTTCCCCCAAATGTTAACCCTTGTCCAGCTGAATAAATTAAGATGCCATGCCTACTTCTAATTTTCAGCCAATCAGATTACTTGATCCAGGTTGTTGATACAAATACAAATACTGAATGGCAAATAGTGCAGATCCAGATCAGTTGGCTTCTTCAGAAGCCAACTGATCTGGATCTACATTGTTTGCAAAGACAGGGCATATCCGGGTTCAGCAGGACAAGGGTTAATTTGTTGAGCTACCTGTTGGCCCCAAACAGTATGCCAAATATCATAGCCCTAACTGATATTAAGAAAGCAGCATTTTTTTTTCCTTGGAAAAATAGGGGCAAAACTCTGCAAATTCAGGTACAACAGTAAGAAATTTTTTTGTGAGCAATCCACATATGTAATTTCATGGACCTAACAGACACAGCTCTTTATTTAAGAAATATACCTAAAGTGGGAAAATGCTTAAGTCCCAAAACGAAAAGGAACATAACTCAGTAAAAAATTGACCGAATTTACCCAAAGATTAATCAGGCAATTTACCCTTTGGCCAAAAACAGTCTGCCAAATATCCAAAATTGCTTTTTCCAAAATCATGATGATAAGACTGCATTACATTATATTGGAAAGCTGCTGAAGACAAGGACATAACTGGTCATAACTAAGAAAAAAAAAATGGCAGATTCTTCCCAAAAGTTGATAAGGCGACCTACATATTGGCCCCAAACTGAATGCCAAATATCAAAGTCCTAGATCAAAAACATTTCTCGAAATCATGATAACAAGACAGCAATTAATCACCAAAAATTGAAAAAGGGGACATAACTGCCAAAAATGGACACAGATTATACCCAAACTTACACATATAATTAAGCCGAAAACATTATGCCAAGTATCAAAGCCCTCATTGAAATATGTTTTCCAACTTCACATTAACAAACATGCATTACAGCATATGGAAGAAATTTATCAATATATTTGACGGAGTTGTGCCCTTTTTTGACTTTGGAAATTAAATGAAGTCTTGTTATTTCAATCTCGCAGTCTTGTTTTCACAATTTTGGAAAACTGTTTTTTGGCTAGAATTTTGATAATTGGCCACTGATACATAATTTTGAGTTTTCAGTCATGGGATATTTACAGGTCACTGCTAGAGTATAGAAAATATGGGCTAGCTCATATGATATGTAAGCTATGTCATATAACATATATATAAGACACCCCATAATCTATATAATCTGATATAGCCATGTTTAATTTTATAGACAGAGTATATGAGAGATCTCAAATTATGTATAAGCTATATGATGATTGTGATGGTGTTTTACATCCCTTTCAACATTATTAAGTCATATCTAATCCGAGCCTTCTCTGATTTAAAAAGCCTTCTGACAGTTACTGATTGGCGGCTTCCGTAAAAATCAATAAAAACGCTTTGAACAGCTAGAGAAGGCTCAGGTTACAGTAAGTCATATCAAGAGAGTTTTACATCAGGACCATCTGACTTGAATTCCTGATGTGGACAAAAATTGCTGGATGTATATGGCAAACGTTAGATCCCGATATTCATCTGATCTGGGTCTAACAGTCTGATCAGACCTGTTAGTCTCAGTTCTTTAGGGTTATTTTGGCAAATAGCAGTATGCATATGGCTTGATGGGGGCAAATAGCAGTATGCATATGGCTTGATGGGGTCTTTCAACAGCTGATCTGACTTGTATATAGGTTTCAGCATAGACATATAAAAACATTTTTCAATGTCTCTGGTTTCAGTCTTGGCACTGGGTTCAGTATGGCACCAATATTCAAACAAATAACCAGATAGCTGACAGTAATGAAAAAAAAAAAAAAAAAAAATGCACACTGCAGAGAGCTGTCATATGTGGGTTGCATTCAGTTTGGTGCATTAGCCTCGAGAGAAATATTTAAAAAGAAAAAAAAAAAGTGACAACACAAAACTCACCAACACTTGTCTGTTACATGCATACTTTCTTGGCTGCGAGAGGCCAAATTTTCATTTTGACACAACCATATGTCACCAGAAGCTGAATACACTAATTTTTGACATATGGTAAAATATACATGTTTGTGTATTGAGATGTCATTTGGAATACTCATTGTTTATGCTAATACATTAAGATTTTGTACAAAACGATTTCATTGGTTATAATTTTGTCGCTGGTTCGCCAATTATTTTTGTAGTTTTGCTTAATTTTGCAAATAGTATACAATAGAAAATACACCCATTTATCAAGATTGATTCTTTTAAAGTCCTTGAAACATTTATAAGCTCAAAATATTTTCTAACTGCTAGATTTTCAAGAAATATGTAAATAAATCAATAGTAAACTGCTGCCAGGGTCGTCCAATCAGTGAACGTCTTAGAAACGGGCACCTGCTCGCATAATGAGACATGACGTCACGTCGCCATTTCTGAATGAGAAACCATTTTCACTCAGGACGATAGCAGGAATTTTACCTGAAGTTTCGCCTTTATATTTTCAACTATGGGACCAATCAGCGGTCCGTCGCTCGTTTTTCTTGTGTGTTTGTGCCTAAAGACAAGTTTTGCCTATGTTGAGGTAATTGTTGTTTTGCTAAATTTAACGAAAGTGACACAGGTTTTATTTTTTGTGTGTGAAGTGTTTTCTTTTCCAATTCATTTGGATATGCTGCCATCCGGATTTACCTGTAAACCTAGGGACATAGACGGGATTTGTTGGTCGTTTACGTTGGATCATATTTTAAATAATACTTTAATAACAATCTAGTATACCACAGATTTGGTACATTTTCCATTTTCTTCCTTTTTCTTTATTTTTATTTTCTGCCTGGGCTTTTCATTTGTTAGTAGATATGGGTTTTGCAGGATAGACTGCGAGAATAACTGTCATTGCAGCTATCTAAAGAGGGCATTCTCTAATGTTGAGTTTTTTAAAAACTTGTGGTAGGTGGTGGTTTGCCCTCCTGCAGACTCATTCGGCGGCTTGTTCGTTTTTCAAACTTTTTGCAAGAAGATTGTTATCTCACTTGATGCAGATTCATGGGTGGAGGGCTTTTTCTCATCTTATGATCTATTCCATTATTGCTTTATACCTTCAGACTGCTCATCATGACTGAAATATTGTTGACAAGACCTTTATTAGTTTAACCCTCAATCAAATTTATGTAAATTGCATTATTTGGAGGGAATTTACTATCTGCATGTAAATATAGACTTATTAACACCTATGCTGAAATTTACACCTAAACTTTAATAACCAAATCCAGAACCTGAACTGAAAGCAAATCATCAGTTTAACTTGAATTACAACCCTTTACCAGTTTGTATATTGCATTGGCTGTTTAAGCACCATCACTTCCAATAGACCTTTATAAATACTATGTCACACAATAAACATCATTCGAAACCTCTCAGTCTTTAACGCAGAGTATGTTCTAGCCTTGTTCCTGTAGGATGGCAGAAAGTTGTTGTTTACGTTTACTGGACAGTATAATTGCCGATGTGTATTCAGAAAAATAAAGCAGTTTCATTCGTTAAACAGTTTCTTTTCAGAAGAGAATCTCGTCATGCGATCAAGTAAATATCATAACGAGATATTAATATATATTTTGACTCAGACTAATTGTAGCGAAAACTAGGCGTAAAAATGGTCACTATAAGGCAATATTACGGTTGCACGCGTGCCTGCCGATATCGGAAAAAATATCATTGAAACAGTTGTATTTGTCTTAGGAAAGTCAGTCAGATTGCTTCTTAAAGCTGTATATCAAAACGCTTGATAAAATTTACGATTAAGACAAAAAACAAAAAAATAATTAGATTCTCAGGCTCCACCGCATGTACCAAAAAGTCTGCGCATAAGCCTTTTTTTCCGTGTCCAATAAAAAAAACCGCATCCAGATACAGCATGCCGTGCGTCACGGTTTTTAAAATCCTAGTTTTAGATGCAACCGTACACTGTCACATAAACGCTTGAATTACAACTGTATTGATTTTTTCATTGGATTGAACCTTGCAAGTAGGCGTTTTAGCACCATCATTGATCAAAAATGTCTGCCAAAGTGCAAGTTGTGCAAACAAAACCTGTGTTTCCTTCGTTCTCAAAGCAGATGTCTTAGATGTCCATCCAGATTTCATCCGGGGCTACGTTGTATGTCCTGGAACTTTATAGGCGGTTAGGAAAAAGACTGCACAATTGCCGAGTTGTATAACGGCATAAAATCAGGATCAGAAGTATCGACTTCTGGTCCTTCCCGGATGAATTATCAAACCACGGTGTAAGTGCGTCGATCGGACGCTCCAAAGTGGACACATTTGACAGAATTTCTGTCAACACATCCCTCTGAAGCTATATAAACTTTTGGTAGATATATTAAACTGGAGCTGCACAAACTGATTTTTATAGTATCCTTTATATTTAATAATAATAGGCTGGCCTCGGTGGCTCAGTTGGATGCGCCGTCCGACTGGAGACTAGGATGTCGCGGGTTCAACCCCCGCCGAGGTCGGCAACATTCTTTCGCGGAGATTGATCGTGAAATATTTTCTACGGTCATTCTCTCCCTTCCGCTGATTCAAGAAGGGCAGTTGTCAGTTTCTTGCGAAAGGATGTGCACAATACTGGTTAACCGCTTAGAGGACTAAGCCTGTCCAGTAAACGTGTGGTTAGGTAAACTGACCGCGCTCGACATGACCCCATTGGGTTGACTGGGCCGTAAAACCTCAACACAAACAAAATTAATAATAATAGGGACATATAAAAAAGTTATCCTCAGTACGTCTCCTTATCTGGAGCTATGTCTAGGTGTCCAAAAATGAAGTATTTTTATGGTAATATTATTATAAAACGCATTTCATGAAACAAGTCGTTTTAAGGGTTCATGTAATAAAAAAAAAGTTCCCTCACCTGTTTCATGTGTAAAAAAAAAAAAAAAAAATCCTGCCTGCCTCATCTGTTTTTGCCAAAAATAGCCTGAGAATCTAATAATTAATTATTTTTTTTTGCCTAAATATTATCCAAAAGTCATTTATTTTTCCAAATTAAAATTTGGCTTGAATCCATTTGTATCAAGGAACTGGAAATGTTTTTGCCATCCACAATTTTTAGTAGTCACATGGCATAACATTGTATTCATGTGGTCAGTAGCCCAGATAAAAACAATAACACTAAAAAGGTCTATAGGTGAAGCTTGTATAGAAAGTATATGGCACAAGTTAAGAATCTGAGGCCACTAGCATAAGAGGCCAGTTCATTGTCAACTGCTGCTCTAACATGCTTCTATACTTTATATTCAGAATCCAGTGCAGTGTTTCTTCAAATAATGGTATATTGTTTTACCTGGTGATGGACAATAGTACCAACATAATGGTTCTGGTTAGATGCAGGCATGCTTAATACTTCTGTCAACAGTCTTTCAGTTTAATTACGGTGGTATCACATTTGTAGCACAACAGTATCATATTCATATTCTTTCTTTTCATACTGCCACATTCCCTTGTGGACATTCTAGGCAGGTTTGCGCAGTTGAGCTAATGCAAGTACATATATGCTAAATGAACAAGTTAAAAAGTAAAAGTATGATAGCAAGTGGTAAAGGATGTTAGTGGAGGGGATGAAAGATGATTGGTTAAAATACATATAGTCAAGAATAGCTAAAACAGTCTACGTGAAATTTAAGGCTTCGAGTGTTGAGGCTTGCCAAAAGCAGCCTTGAACATGTCAAGGCTTGGTGAGCTGACAGCATCTCTTGGGATTACATTCAAATGAACAATTGCTAGAGGGAAAAAGGAGTACTTAATAGTAGTCCTTTGCCGTGTGCTACTGTACAAAGGTATGAGAATGGCCACATGTAGAGGCACAAGTGTTTGAGTGGACATAATTTGAGACAGGCACTGCGACCATTTGATTGACATTTACAAAAGAGACAAAGTCATGCATCAGCAAACATCAGAAACACTTGCAGTCCTTTCATAGAAATCATCCAACATTGTCCTGCATTGGACTTTATCTATCTGTCCGGTTCTAGCTTTAGTATGGGGGTCCCAAATTACTGCAGTGTATTCCAGCTGAGGCCTGACCAGGGTGTTGTAGGCTCCCTCCCTCAACTGCACATGGCATCTTGGTCCCTATTTACATTTTACAAAGAAGTGTTCTGTTTACATTGTTAGTGATCCTGTCCCTGTGGGAGCCCCAGGACAGATTATTGGAGACATCAACCCCAAGATACCTAGCACAGCTGACAGTATCTAGGATCTCACTATGGACTCTGTCACTTGCACCACCTGTAGGCTGGTTGAACTTCATGTCCCAGTCAGACTCCCACACAGACAGTTTTTGCAAGTTGCTTGTTAAACTGTTAAAATTATTCACACCCTTTAGGATGAGATATAAAGCCATATCATCTGCAAAGAGGCAGACTTGTGAGCTCACCTTTTCAGACAGGTCCAGATGTTACCGTCCTGACCCAGACTCCTCAACCCCAACAACATCAGGAGATGATTTATATTAGCTTTTAGCTTTTTATCAAATCCTGTACCATATGACATTATGCGACGTATATATGTGAACTTAAATGAATAAAATATTGTTTAAACCAACCCCAACAATAACCCGCTGTGACCTTATGTATGTAGTGTTGCAATAATTGGAAGTGAAATATGCCCTTGCCAACCAATTGGTCAAGTCTGTGTTGGAAGAGAAAGAAACCAAAGTGCTCATGAAAAATACTCAGCAAACATGCTCAAAACAGACATAGCTTGATACTAGTGTGTTGAATCACTGTTGAGCCACTGGTCTTCTGCCATGGGCAGTCTGTTGACCGCACAAGAAACAAGCAGCCTTGGAAGAGTTGGAGGGATGCACTGCTTCTGACTGAACTGTTCTTAAACAGAAAACCCTCCACACTCTGCTTCATAAAACATAGACGCATGGTAGAAATTTCAATGTCAGCTGTAGATACAGAGTCTAGCAAAACTTTCAAAACATGTATAAGCCAGTATTTTTCTTCACATTTGTAAAAAAAAAAATATAACATATAACAAGTATTTTCTAGACAGGTTTTGATGAAAAAATGTTCAGAACACAAAAAAAAAAGAAGTAGATAGTTAATTGTAAATTGTGTAAAAGGACCTTTTTAAGCACCCACCATTCAAAGAATGGTGGAAAGGGCATATAGTGTTATCTGTGTCCATCTGCTGTTAGCTATTTGCATTTAAGTTTTTCAGTGGGGGGAGGGGGTTCCATGTCCTTCAGAAACATTTCTAGTTTGGAACTGTTGTCTGTGTGTTTTGCCTTGTTTGAATTGTCCAGATCATCCTTGCTGATTTCAAATAGTAAAAATTGATCACTTTTATGAGGTAAAGAAGGCATAACACAGTGAGTTACAGTGCTTGCATTAACTTAGGGAAGTCTGGGAGTCACTGTCTCCCAAAAATTGCGCTGGGACTTCCAAAAATCAATGTCAAGAAGTCCAGGACTCCCTCCCAATTTTTAAATATATCACCATTTATTAAAAGGATTTAATGAATTTATATCTTATTTAGCTTAAGGATGGCAGTTTCATTCCATAAATAAGAGTTTCAGGATATTCAGTTTAAATATTTAGAAGTGAATAAAAATATTAATTAACTGTACTTCCAGATAATGGCACTAGGAAGTCTTGGGATTTCCTGATTTTGACAGTTAGTGCAAGCACTGGGGTTACATGTAGCATTACCGACCTCGGTGGCTCAGTTGGATGCGCTGTCCAACTGGAGATCACCCCCGCCGAGGTCGGCAACATTCTTTCGTGGAGATTGATCATGAAATATTTTCTACGATCATTCTCTCCCTTCTGCTGATTCAAGAAGGGCAGTTGTCAGTTTGTGGCGAAAGAATGTGCACAATACTGGTTAACCGCTTAGAGGACTAAGCCTTCCCAGTAAACATGTGGTTAGGTAAACTGACCACGCTCGACATGACCCCATTTGGTTGACTGGGCCATAAAACCTCAACACAAACAAACAATGTAGCGTCCTTGAGTAATAGCAGCTCCAGACTTCGGATCACAGGGTCATGGGCCGGGTTTGAATCAGGACATGAAGGTATGGCCCTTCAGATTTCATGTGTACTGTCTTGCAGAAGATTCACAGGAAATGCCAAATCTCATTTTTTTCTGAAAAGTATTAAAAATATTAGAATGTTGTCTTCTTCAATTTTACTTAAATAATGCTTTAAGGGTTAAGTATTATCTCAGATTTTTTAGTAGGCATGGCTTCAACTGTCTATCATAAAATACTTATGATAAAATGTTGTTTTTGCTTGGTGTACTTCATTTCCAGTTCAGGATAATCAGATTACTAGCCTAGGTCTACCTTATTATGTAAATGTTTCCATGAGATTTACAAAGGTTTTTGATTAATAAGAGGATTAATTTGATTTGCTTTCACAGCTTCCAGATAAGGCATTTTTTTTTTCAGCTGAAAAGTACTGATATTTTACTTATTTCTCCATGAAAACATATGTAATGGGTAATGAATACCCACAATGTATGTTTCTTGCTAATGAATACGCACAATGTATGTTTTCTCGGAGGAATAAGAAAAATATTTTGTGGATATCCGCTTTCTTATCTGGAGCTATGGCTTTTACAAGGCTGTGTAACACAATGACTGAATGCATTACTACCCTATACCCTAAGTGCTTAGAGAGACATGTTTGAGCAAACAATGTAGACCCTCATGGTGTCTGCTCAGGATCTTACTTTTTGCCACCTGTCCAAACATTTTAAGACTAATCAACTGGTAATCAAATGAACTTGTTAAACTTTTAGGAAAATATGGTAAGGTGTCTGAATATATAGGGTAAACAAATCTGGCTTCAGGATAATTTTATTATACAGGGTTGTAATGATTTTCAATCAGTTTTGGCCTTTAACACCCTTTGGGCAAGTTAAGGCTCATACTGATGGTATTTTTTTTTCAGAAAATAGGATTTGATATTTTATGCAAATGGTCTCCTATTACCTGGGAAACAACCATGTACAAAAAATACTTTACAATATTATCTGTTGGCTGGCTTATCCAAGTGGCTCAGTAAAGCATTGATCTTCAGGTTCAGATATGGAGATTGCATAATGGATCCCCAGCCAGATTATACAAGCACTGAGGACTTATACTTTACCCTTGTCATGCTGAATAAATTAAGATGCCACACCCACTTCTACATGTCAGTCAATCAGATTCCTTGATCTAGATTGTTGATATAAATTCACATACTGAATGGCAAACAGTGTAGATCCAGATCAGTTGGCTTATGAAGAAGCCAACCGATCTGGATCTACACTGTTTGCAAAGGCAGAGTGTATCCAGGTTCAGCAGGACCAGGGTTAAGACTTTATAGAATTTAAGGTAGCTGCTCTTCCACTTGAAAAAAAAAAACCCTTATCTGGAGCTACAGTATGAACTTAGAATCTAAGTTTCAAAGAAATGAAAAAAAAAAAGAAGACACCTTTAGGCTTTACCAGTATTTTTGTGCTGATCCAGATTTATCTACAGATAAGAGATGGTTTTGGACCAAAGGTTATTAATATTTTTCAGAACGTGTTATGGTATATGTATTAGAATTGCCTCACTGAAGGTTTCTGCTGAGGCTTTCTGTCTGACTAGGTGTTGCTGGCCTTGGTGGCTCAGTTGGATGCATGTCTGACTGGAGACCAGGGAGTCACGGGTTCAACCCCCACCGAGGTCGGCAACATTCTTTCGTGGAGATAGATCATGAAATATTTTCTACGGTCATTCTCTCCTAGACTGGCTCCAGTCGTTTTTGTTTTATATCTATTTCTCTCTTTCTCTACATTATTTTTTTATCATGATCCTCTTTAATCCAACTTCAAGTTACCTATGGCTGAACAAAAACTTTCTTTCTAGCCAAGGGACTGAAGTAAACAAAAATTTTACAAGCTATACAAGTGTTGTGTCCCTTCAAAAAAAAAATAAAAGAAGAAGAAGAAAAAGAAAGAAAAGAAAAATAAAGAAAGGGTCTGGGGCCAGACTAATTCTCTCCCTTCTGCTGATTCAAGAAGGGCAGTTGTCAGTTTGTGGCGAAAGAATGTGCACAATACTGGTTAACCGTTTAGAGGACTAAGCTTGCCAAAAAATGTGTGGTTAGGTAAACTGACGCGCTCGACATAATCCCATTGGGTTGACTGGGCCGTAAAACCTCAATACGAACAAACTGACTGGGTGTTACAAGTGGGTGGGGTTACAAATGACTGATCCCAAACATTACTGTTACAGTTATGGTAGCATTAAGTGTTTATTGACATAAATAATTAAGATGTTTAATATACAAATATACGTACATGTATGACAGTAGTTAATGAGAACTTAAACTATTCCTGCCTCTTTGTTTCCTAACCGTAGCACTCCATATGAGTGTGTATCAGTAAATACAGTCGAACCTGAATGGCTTGAACATCTTTGGGACTATGGAAATTTGTTCGAGACATGGGTAGTTCCAGCCACTGAGAGTTAATCATGGCACCATTTCAGGAAGAAAATAGCGATAATTTAGGGAAATCTTTCAAGGTTGTATGCTGAGTATACTCATTAGAATTGCCTCAGTGAGGCAATTCTGATGAGTACACACAACATACATTTCCATGATAAAATAAGAAAAAAATCCCTAAATATCTGTTTTCTTGAGCTATTGGAAGAATTTTGTAGGGACTAAAAAAGAGTTCGATCCACGGTAATCGAGCTGTCCATGTTCGAGCCATTGAGGTTATACTGTATTTAACTTATTTCTCCATGAAAATATTTATTGTGTAGTATACTCGTAAAAGCACCTCAATGAGGCATTTCTTTTGAGTACCCACAACATATGTTTTGATAGAGAAATAAGAAAAATATCAATGCTAATTTGGTTGAAAAAAAAAAAAAAAAAAAAGAAAAACATAGAATTTGTATGGTTGAAAATTTTCTGTATTGATAATGAATACCGTATATTTAGGAAAAATACGGCACTTTACATGTATTTTTCAATCAGCTTTGAGTCATGAATTAAATATGACAGTTCAGAAATCTTGGCCTTATTCATTATTGAAATTTCATTTTCTTTCTTTTGATCGGGAAGGTCACAGCTGATTTTATTATTGATGCACTTTTTTTCTGTTTTACCTTTACCACTCTCTTGGCAAATTCAGCAGATGCCAAATTAATATTTTTTCTTATTTTTTTCCCCAGAAAATAGGCTTTGACATTTCATGCAATGTGTCATGCAAATTGTCTCATGAGGAAGGAGACAATATGCATGAATTTGAAATGTCAAAGCATTTTTTCACTAGGAATGTATGAAAAATATTTCAGATTGTTGTCTACTGAATTTTTTACACAGCAAGCTAAGCCTTAATATGAAATGGATGTCACCTAGGTGCATCATCATGTCAAATGGCTAGAGCATGTGTGTATTTCCTGTGGGCGTATTTTTCATTCAGATGCATTAATAATTTTGGGACAAACCTTAACCTCAAGTCTAATACAGATGACAGTTATTAGATGAGTTGTTTTTTTTTTTTTGTTTTTTTTTTTTTGCTGAAAATAAGGTTTGGTATTTCATTCATCATAATTTATATAAGGTTGAGGTAGCAGTGTCGGATAATTATTTCTCTATGGAAATTGATGTTGTAGGTTAGGTACTGATTAGAAGCAACTCAATGAGGCACTTCTAATGAGCTCTACAACATATTTTCTTGGAGAAATTAAAAAAAACAAAATACAAAAACAAGAGCACCGCATGTGGGTGCCAACGCTCAGCTGCAGTTTCTTTTAGAAATATATAGGGCATGTTTGATTATAAGCAACGGAACTACTTAAATACATTAAATTGGAAGTGGCATAATTATGTAATACCAAACATGATCAGAATTCATCCATCAGTTCTTGAGAAATCGCAGTGAAACCATTTTTCAACAAAAATTCTAAGTCGAAAAAGGGGCATAACTGTGCCAAATTTTTTTTGAGGGTTACCTCCCCTATTGGTATGAGTTCCCCTTTTCATAATAACTAGTCCGAGTTTCAAGTAAATATCTTCAGTAATGACAGAGATATTACAAAATGTCCAAGTTTTTGCACCACGATGACGACGAAAAAGGGGCATAACTGTGCCAAAAATATTTTGAGGGTTACCTCCCCTATTGGTATGAGCTCCCCTTTTCATAATGAACAACTAGTCTGAGTTTCAAGTAAATATCTTCAGTAATGACAGAGTTATTACAAAATGTCCAAGTTTTTGCACGACGCAGATGCAGACGACGCCAGAGCTATGACAATACCTTGTTGTTTTCTTCGAAAACAGCCGAGCTAAAAAGATACCAGCATATTTTGGTCAAAAAAAAAGTGCCTTACAGTTTATATTTATGTCTATATAGGGTTGTGAGGCATTGTTTTTCTCCTGAGCGTCTGTCTGTCTGTCACATTCATGTCCGCTCTATAACTTGAAAACCATTCAAGCTATCTTCACGAAACTTAATATTAATATCAATCAACATTAGACGACATGCAGTGTGTAAGAATCATAACTCTTGCAATTATACTTTTTGAACTATTTCCCTTGGACTCAGTCACAAAATTGTGTCCACTCTGTAACTTGAAAACCGTTCAAGCTATCTTCACGAAACTTCATATAAATATAAATCAACATTAGACAACATGCAGAAATCAAGAACCATAACTCTTGCGTTTATACTTTTTGAGTTATTTCCCTTGGACTCTGTTACCAAATTGTGTCCGCTATATAACTTTAAAACCATTCAAGCTATCTTCACAAAACTTCATGTAAATATCAATCAACATTAGATGACATGCAGAGCACAAGAACCATAACTATTGCATTTATAGTACTTTTTGAGTTATTTCCCTTGGACTCTGTCAAAACATCGTGTCCTCTCTATAACTCAGGGATGAGAATTTTCCTCTTTTCAGAGGATTTCCTCTTTTTTCACTGAAATTTGCTGAAATAAAAATGAAATAAATATGATCAGATTTGCTCCAATTTGTCAAAATCTAATGGTTTTTGAATAGGGGTATTGGGTATCCTTTTTTTGTATGGATTTCTTTAAGTTATTTCCCTTGGAACTTTGTCAGTCACAAAATCTTGCCCGCTCTGTAACTTGAAACCTGTTCAAGATATCTTCAAGAAACTTCATGTAAATATCAATCAACATTAGACGATGTGCAGAGCACAAGAACCATAACTCTTGAATTTATACTTTTTGAATTATTTCCCTTGGAACTTTGTCCGTCATAAAAGACATGTCCACTCTATAAATTGAAAACCGTTCAAGATACTGTCATGAAACTTTATATGAATATCGATCAACATTAGACAAAGAGCACAGTGCAAGAACCATACCTCTTGCATTTATACTTTTTGAGTTATTTCCCTTGGAATATCATTAGTTAATATAAATGTTTGCTGAATGTACAATAGGACACCAAAAAGTGGGGAGACATCTATGTTTTTGTAGAAAAACAAATTCTAGATGGAGCTATGCTTCTGTTCACGAAGGGTGACATTGAACTGCCAAACCCCGTTTTCAGAGAAAATTGATAAACAAAAAGGTGTAGTGTCTATTCTTAACGTCTACCTTTTTTAACCCTTTCAGCCCGGTAGATCCAAACAAATACTGCAAACAATGTAGATCCAGATGAGACAGCTTGTCATGAGTAGTCTCATCAGGATCTGCTCTGTTTGCCATTTATATTTTTATTTTACACCAAAACCCCTGTTTAAGGCAGTGGTCATGTCCAAATTCAAAGATTGAAGAGTCCAAAAATTTACATGTAGGATGAAAGAGTAAAACAAAAGGTGGTAAACTGAGTGGTAAACTGACTGTCATAGCTCCAGACAAGGTGCTTTTTCAGCCTAGAAGTACCGTATTTGACCTAATTACCACACTATGTGATTAAGTTTTTCAAAATTACTGGAAAAGAATGTAGTAAAATGTCTTCCTAATAAGGGCACACTTTAAAGGAATATGAGCAGAGGACTTCCTGAAGGTGCGTATTTAATAATGCTTATGTGATATGGGTAAAATCATCTAATGTGGGTACTCATTTGAATTGCCTCACCTTGTTGAGGCAATTCAGATGAGTACCCACAACATAAGCTATTATAAAGTAGATATTACATGGACAGCAATCTGAAGTGTACGAAGTTGTCTGACTTTGCATATAGGGGTACGTGCAATGAGTTGGTCGAATAAGGTACTGATAGTTTCTTATTTCTTCATGAAACATACATTGTGGGTACTCATTAGAAGCACCTCGCCAAGGCACTTCTAATGAGTACCCACGTGTTTTCATGGAGAACTTAGAAAAATATTTTGTGGATACCACTTCTTATCTGGAGCTATGAGCTTATCAGCTTTCTGGGTTTTGAACAAAAAAATGGACCTTTAATCAGTGTTGGGAATCCTTGAGACCAAATGACAAGGTACATGGAGTTTGTTTCTATTTTTAGCTGCGCATAAGTTAAGACTTTTTAGAAAATCTCTATTTATACCTAATGGAATTTGTTCAAATTAAGATCAAGCTTTTTTGGGACAATGGCCACGAAAGCATTCTCCCATTTCACTCTAACAAATTTTGTTACAGTGTTTGTTATAGTTTTGTGTTATTTTTTTTCCTTTGCTTTCAAAGTTTTAGCTTAAAGTTACTGATATTATAATTAAATACTTAAAGTTACTGATATTATAAATGCTGATAGATGGATAAAAAGGTGCCTTGAAGCATGTGCAAATTGTGCTCTTTCACATCATCTCCCACATGCGCAAAGTCTCATTCGAGCATTTGCTCTCCATTGAAACATTGTTTAGTATCCGATGATTCCTTTATCAGACAGATGGGCATGCTTATCTGGGCCTTTGCTGTCCTCATATGCCTGAAGACACGTTTTTGCATAGGGCAGCCCAATTGAGATCACCCTGCTGCTGAGCAAAGGTCAAGGTCATACTTTTTTGCAATATTGTGGGTGGTGGCACTGGTCAGTGAATATAATGAGGCCCTGCTCACTTGTTCTAGTTTAACCCATTGTAGGCTGAATAGACTCTCCCACACTATATATTGGAAGACTCCAATTTCAATTTTAGGTACGTCCGGCTATGAGATTTACATATTCCTAGAGAAAAACGGCTAAACTATTTGCAAACAGTGGAGACCCTGATCAGACGCCCCGTTCTGCGGCGTCTGATCTGGGTCTGCGCTGTTTGTCAAGTACCCTTTTACGGGTCTCTCGACTACAATGGGTTAAAGATATGTTTTGTTATGAAAAAAATACTACTATTATACAAACAAATGGGAACATACTATAAATCAGCCAGAAGAAAATTGTTGGTTTATGGCTTTGAAGAGTCCCAGGAAGGCTGTTTTTTGTCAAGCATTTTATTCTAGAGATGTAAATGCAAGGTTTTGTTTTAAGTTAATGTTTGATAGGGCTGAACAATTCTCAGTTCTGCTCATCTTACCTCATGTCTGGGATTGTAAATTACAGTATGGTTGATAAAATAATATGGAGAATATCAGAAAGTGTGCCTGCTCTGAACCAGAGTATCCTAAAATTGTTTGATAAGATTTTTCGTTCTTTATTCGCCAGGTAGTGTGTTGGTAGTGTGTCAGACAGCAGATCCAGAGGTCACAATATTGAATCCCAACTTGGCCAAATAACTTTTGTGGAGATTGATCATGGGACCATTTCTACAGTCATTCTCCTCCTTCCACTGATTTAACCCTTGTCCTGCTGAACCCGGAAAGATCTGCTTTTGCAAACAGTGTAGATCCAGATCAGTTGGCTTCTGAAGAAGCCAACTGATCTAGATTTGCACTGTTTGCCATTCAGTATACAAATTTATGTCAATAATCTGGATCAAGTTACCTGATTGGCTGAAAATTAGAAATGGGTGTGGCATCTTAATTTATTCAGCAGGACAAGGGTTAAGAAGGGGTGTTGTTAGTTACTTGCAAAGTATGTGCACAAGTACTGGTTAACTGCTTAAGCCTGCCCAGGACACAGGGCAAGTAAATTAACTGACCAGCTCAACATGACTTTAACAGTGTGGACTGCATCTAGACACTCCAACTCAAATCAACTCAGTCTTTGTTCACTAAAATGTTTCCTTCAAGTTAAAGTGTCATTTCTGTCAAGCGAAAATGGAAAACTGAGGAAAACCCTTTTAATCTCTTGAGATCCAGTTGATGAATTTTAACACTCTCCCTTCAACATGGTATTGGCTAATTCAGCAGATGACAAACTGATGGCATTTTTCTTGTTTTTCCTAGAAAGTAGGATTTGACACTTCATGCAAATTGTCTCCTTAGGAGACAATTTGCATGAAGTGTCAAATCCTGTTTGTTATCCTTAAGAGACCATTTGCATGATAAATGTTAATCATTTTTACCATATTTACCCTAAGTATGGGGACACCTTAACTGCTTACCAGACTTGCCAAAGATATGAAAAGGTCCATTCTGCTACCTGCTAATGTGTCTAAAATATTGCTGGGGGCCGTTAAACCTCAACACAAACAAATAAAATACATGTACTGCTTGATGACTGGCAAACAGTGTAGACCCTCATCAGATGCCACATTCTGCAGCATCTGATCTGGATCTATTCTGTTTTCCCAGGCTTGTCAGTCCCAGTGCTTAGGATTATTATGGTATGTTAGATTTTTCAACATATTGAAATAGTTTTCTTATTTTTCGCAGAAAACAGGATCTGACGTTTCATGCAAATCATCTTTTTTGGAGACAATTTGCATGAAATGTATAAATCTGTTTTGAGTAGAAAAATAAGAAGAAAAAAAATTCAGTATGTATATTTTTCTTATTTTTCCCAGAAACAGGATCTGACATTTCATGCAAATTGTCTCCATGAGAAAATTTGCATGAAAGAAAATTTGCATGAAATGTATAAACTGTTTTGAGGGAAAAATAAAATAAAATGTTTCTACTGAAAATTTTACCCTGAATGCTAAGTGTTAACCCTAGTCCTGCTGAACCCTGTTATGTCCTGTCTTTGCAAACGGTGTAGATCCAGATCAGTTGGCTTCTAAGAAGCCAACTGATCTGGATCTGCACTGTTTGCCATAAAGAATGTGAATTTATAGCAACAATCCGTATCAAGTGATCTGATCGGCTGAAAATTTGAAAAGGGCATGGCATCTCAATTTATTCAGCAGGACAAGAGTTAAAGTGATGCATTCTGTTTTCAGGCTCTGGCAGCTCATGCAGACCCCAGCCCCGGGAAGTATGAACCAGCTGTGGCTTTCATCTGTAACAAACCAGCGATGCACAGAGTTGTGAATGGGTGGGAGGCCGACTTTAATAAATCTACAGCCTGTATTGATGATCCAGATGATATACTCGATTATTGTAAAAAGGTAAGCCTGTCCAGATTACTGTCTTAATGGTAAATGTTCTAAAGTTTCAAACACTTTTTCAATACTTCTTAGGCCTAAATTTTGCTCTTTATGCAGTTGTTTCTTACACTGAATGGCTCAGGCAAACAGTGCAGACCCTCATCAGACTGCCCTCCTGATCATAGGTATGATGCCTATACCATTTTGTAAGCTCGTCTGAACCAGGAAGAGCTATTGTTCTATCCTGCATTGTCGGTGGCAGTGGCAGTGTTAGTGTTTGCAGTTGAAGTTTTGCGTTAAACATGGATTTTGTTCTTGATTGGTATGATGATTTGTATTGGTACAAAATTAAAGTCCGTACCACCCCCAGCCACCTACTTCACCTCAAGGTCAAGGTCACAGACTTAGAATTTTCATGTTAAAGTTTTGTGTTAAAGTTTTCAGGACATCATTATTTCCAAGCCCTTTGATGGATTTTGTTCTTGACTGGTATGATGATAGATCTTTGTCTTTGATTAAACACAGTACCATCCCCATCCCCTACTTGACCTCAAGGTCAAGGTCATGGGCTTAAAATTTTCATGTTAAAGTTTTAGGACCTCATTATTTCCAAGCCCTTTATTTAATGGGTTTTGTCCATTTTTGGTATGATTTTTGGTATGATGATAATATTGGTCTAAACATTTTATGCAATAGATCCCCACACTCTACTTGATCGTAAGGTCAAGGTCACAGACTTTGACTTTTCATGTTAAAGGTTTCTGTTAAAGTTTTTAGTTTTAGGACCTCATTTCCAAACTCTTTGGCTGATTTTGTTCCTGGTTGGTATAAAGATAGCTATTGGTCCAAAATTTAACGCAGTACCATCCCTGCCTCTGTACTTGACCTCAAATGAATTTTGCAGATGTTTGGCATGTTGATAGATATTGGTCAAAAATGGTTTTTCATCCTTGACCACAGTGAAATAAAAGTTAAAGTAAGGCATGAAATTTCATGCCTTATTTTGTCAGAAAAAGAAATAGAAGTCTCATTTTGCTGCTGTGACTGGCACTTTAAGGGTTAAACTCCAGGACAAACAAACTTCTTCATTTTATACTGTGGAATTAATTGAGAGAAAATTTGGCTTGGTGCTATCTTGCTTAATGTTAGAGTGTCACTGAAAGCAATTATTTTATGATCCCCAGAAGATTGTGAAAATGTCATGGTGATTATATTCTTTGCCCGATGAATAAAAATATTAGCAGACAATCTTTAGAAGTACTAATCCTTTCACTCGTGAGTTTCTGAAGTGGGCTCTAACATCTTTGAATTTGAGCACATCCTCTGTTGCAAATAGGGGTGTCAGTCAAAAATAAAAAAAACAAAACAATGGCAAACAGTGTAGATCCTGATGAGATGGCTCATATGAGCCATCTCATCAGGATCTACACTGTTTGCATAAGTATCTGTTTTGGTCTGCAAGGCTGAAACGGTTTATACTCCGTTTTTTTTTTGTTGTTTTTTTTTTCTAGGAAACAGGCTCTTGACATTCCATGTGAATGAGAGATGATTCACATTTTGTATTTGCAGTTCTTGTAGGTCACTAGAAATGTCAGTCCTTTTTATACCCTGCCACACGATAGTCGCGGGGTATTATGGTTTCACGTTGGATGTCCTTGTGTCTGTCCATCTGAGCTAACATACCAGGTTAGGGGGTTCAGTTTTGTAACCACATTATGCTTTATTCGGTTAAGATACATTATAAACCTTTCACTTAAGGAGTTAATAGCCCTTAAACCCCTATGGGAATTTACAATGGGATGTAGCCCCTAAACCCGAATTGTTGGAATGTCCGTTCCTCCGATTTCATTTCCGGATGATAACTTGAGTAAACATCAATGAATTTTCACCAAATTTGGTTTGTGCATTGATATTGTGGAGATCTGGTTTGGGATTGCTGATGGGCTAATTTCGTCAAATTTTGATGGAGTTATCTGCCCAAGACAGGCCCATTTTGTCATTTCCGGATTTATTGTGGGAAGGAATAAAAAAAGCAAAACGCTGTAATAATCCTTAGTATTGGGACAGTTGGGCCTGAACAAACAGTGCAGGCCAAGATCAAGAAGAGTCCTACCGTATTCAACCTAATTACTGCACCTACCCCCTATAAGCGCATAGTCAAGCAATTCCGTAGTCTTAAGATTACGGCCAGTGTACTTTTTGTCTACAGTATTAAAAAGGAATATGTTGTGTGTACCCATTTGAATTACATCGACTCTTGTCGATGAAATTCAAATGAGTACCCACAATGTATGCTTTTATAAAGAAAAAAAGCACTCACACACACACACAAACACATTTTATAAGCACCAAGTCGTATGCCCTTTGATGATATTTATTTTTTAAAGTGTTCCCTTAATATAAGTAGGTACATATTTTAATACTAGTTTTCTCAGTATGTTTGAAAAACCTAAGCGCACAGTGCATTAATTAGGTCAAATATGGTATTTCAATTTTAGGGTCGTCCGTCTATGAGATTTAGATATTCCTAGAGAAAAATGGCTAAACTGTTTGCAAACAGTGGAGACCCTGATCAGATGCCACATTCTGCCGCATCTGATCTGGGTCTCCACTGTTTGCCAGTTATCTTTTTAGGGGTCTTCACACTACAATGGGTTCAGTAAATGTTAACCCTTGTCCTGCTGAACCCGGATACACCCTGTTTCGCAAACAGTGTAGATCCAGATCAGTTGGCTTCTTCAGAAGCCAACTGACCTGGATCTGCACTGTTTGCCATGAAGTATGCAAATTTATAGCAACAATTTGGATCAAGTAATCTGATTGGCTGAAAATTAGAAGTAGGCATGGCATCTTAATTTTCTTCAGCAGGACAAAGGTTAAGTCAAAGACTGCATGATTTTGAAATAGTTTGTCTAAAAATGATAGTGTATTCAGTGGTCAGAAAATAGTTTTTGTGTTGCACAAGAACATATTGGGTTAGTGGTAGTACCAGGTACCCATTAGAATCATGCCAGTGAGTCCATTTAGGTCAGTCTCCATAACAAATTTCTGCATTTCTTGTACAGAAATTTATAACAAAGTCCTAAGTTATCTCCCAGCATTATGTCTTTATATGGAGTGGCTGTTTGTACTGTGTAACCCATTCATACATGAAAGTAAAACTGCTGGTAATTGTTGCAGAGGACTTGTTAAGGTGTATTTGATGGTATTCTGGGATAATTTTCTCCAGTTCTCCATGGAAACATATGTTGTTGGTACTTGTTAGAAGCCTCAATGTGGTGCTTCTAATGAGTATCCACTATGTATGTTATAATGGAGAAAAAAGAAAAAATATCCCAGAATTATCACTCAATACTCCTTAGCAAGTCCTCTGCTGGTAGTATGAATAACTGGTCTAGGTATGTTAACTGCTTAGCATTCTGGGTAAAAATTTCAGCAGATGACATACTTTTATATTTTGTTTTCTTATTTTAAAACAGGTTTTGACATTTTGTGCAAATTGTTTCCAATGGAGACAATTTGCATGAAACGTCTAATTCTTTTTTCTGGGAAAAATAAGAAAAATATCACCAATTTGTCATCCGCTGAATTAGCCTATAGAGTGGTAAAGGTTAATAAAACCACAATGGCAACTATCCAACTGGTTAAAGTTTACACCCTTGTTAATATGGGCCACTTCAAGCGAAAAAGTGTCTTCAAGCATGAGCAAATGTGCAGATTCAGATCATCATGTGCATGCGCAAAGTATCATCCGTGTCTACTGCTCTTCATTCATACATTATGTAGAGTATCCAATAATTTTGTCAGTGGACAGTGAAGGCCCAGATCAGACTGCACGGATGTGCAGTCTGATCTGGGCCTTCACTGTCTGCATATGCTCAAAGACACGTTTGCAGCTCATAAAATATACTCTTGTTTTGGGCGGGTGTTGGGGAGGGGTGGGTGGGTGGCGGGAATTGATATTTCCTCACACAAAAACCGCAATCACAAGGTCCTGGGTTTGAATCATGCATGAAGCGGAATTCAGCTCATGGCTGTATGGCACTACATTGCCCAGACCCTTTCCTTATCATCCTTCCATTGTCACGATACAACTTAAATTATGTTGAAAGGGATGTAAAACACCAAACCATCATCATCTTATTACTCCCTTCTTCTAGACCGATGCAAATGATTGTTACATGTGAGATCTGCTTCATTTTATTTTCTTCTTGAAATTCTTATTTTTACCCATGGATGTGAGTTTGAGGACCGTTCAGTTCTTAATCTATCACTGTGGTCCCTTGCTTTTTCTGAAGGACTCATTGAATATAGACCCTGTGAGTCCTTAGGTCATCTTAACCCTTGTCCTGCTGAATAAATAAAGATGCCACGCCTACTTCTAATTTTCAGCCAATCAGATTACTTGATCGGGATTGTTGCTGTAAATTCACATACTGAATGGCAAACAGTGCAGATCCAGATCAGTTGGCTTCTTCAGAAGCCAACTGATCTGGATCCACACTGTTTGCAAAGGCAGGGTATATCCGGGTTCAGCAGGACAAGGGTTAATACCAAATTGTAAATAATTAACTACCTAATAGGAGTATGTATTATGTTTGCCTATGTGTCAGCTTTTCTAATGGTGTGACTTTACCCAGGGTTTTGTATATCCCAGTTTACCTGTCTGTCACAAAGAAAATACCCACCTGTGATTGATATATATCAGGGTTAGTTTTCTTACTACTTTATTTACTCTGAATATTGGGACACTTTAATTCCATAATATACTTGTCCTAAAATTTCAGCCAGCCCACTTAACCACTTATTCATGTGTCAAAAACTGCTGGATGAGTGACATTTGAACAGTGTAGACCCAGATCAGATGCCACATCATGTGGCATCTGATCTGGGTCTTCACTGTTTGCGCAACCTCTCTGCCCCAGTACTTAGGGATATTATGGTAGTTTTCTTACTGATCTAAAAACACACATGTCTAGGTTTTTGTAAGTATAAAGCAAGCTTTGTTGCATTGAGATGAACATAATATAGTCTGTTATTTAATAGTAGTGATAAAAACATAATTCTGTTTAATGTGGCTGCATGTATCATTATCTAAGCTCCTGGTTAGAAGGGGTAGCCACATAATATTTATATTTCTCCACAAAAAAACCTGTGTTGTGGGTACTCATTAGAAGTGCCTGGACAACATAAGTTTTCACGGAGAAATAAGAAAAATATCAGCTGTTTAACCCATTGTAGTTGGGAGACCCGTAAAAGGGTACTTGGCAAACAGTGCAGATCCAGATCAGATGCGGCAGAATGCGGTGTCTGATCAGGGTCTCCACTGTTTGCAAATAGTTTAGCCATTTTTCTCTAGGAGTCTGTAAATCTTCCAATATATAGTGTAGGAGAGTCTATTCAGTCTACAATGGGTTAAGGTTGGGGGAAAAACACACCTTTTCTGGAGCTTTTTGGTATCACCATAGATTGTTCATCCTTTTAACCCATTATAGTCTGGAAACCCCTGAAAGGCTAATTGGCAAACAGTGCAGACCCAGATCAGATGCCGCATAATGCGGTGTCTGATCAGGGTCTCCACTGTGTGCAAATAGTTTAACGATTTTTTTCTCAAAATATCTAAATCATATTATATAGTCTCATGCATAAAATCAAAATCAGAATCTTCTAATATATAGTGTGGGTGAGTTCATTCAGTCTACAATGGATTAAGGCTTAGTCAACACAAGAGCAAGTAAAAGTGGTTTAAAAACAAGTATAACTTTGACAAAAGGCATTTCAAATTCTTTCCAGTGTTCTTAATAAACTTAAACTTTTATAAGTAGATCTAGAACCAGGAAAAAGGACCATATTAAATACCATATTTACCATCATGCATATTCAGACAAACAAGTTGAAGCCGAGCTCCATAGCCCAGTTGAACCTGCCCAGGAAAAAGTCTGATTGGCTCCAAATGGCCTTAACAGTCCAAAAAAAAAAAAAAAAAAAGACAAATTGGAGCAAACAGTGTAGACCCAGATCGGACAATGCAGAACACATCATCTGATCAGGGTATATACTGTTTGCCACTCATCTAACAGTTTTAGTCTCCCCAACAGGTAGTAAGCTGATTTGTTCAAACTTTAGAAGGTAAGATGTGTGAATAATTTAGGGCAAATAAAATGGCCCAATTCCATGTTATTCTAGATTTCAAAACAGATATCATAGCTCCAGATAAGGTACTTTTTTTCAACTGAAAAGAATTAAGTTTCTTATTACTAATGTCTCGACAAAACCATATGTTGTGGGTACTCATTATAAATGCCTCATATCATTAGAAGTGCCTCACAGAAGCACTTCTAATGAGTACCCACAACATAGGTTTTTTTGTAGAGGTAAGAAAACTGTCTTATCTGGAGCTATGAGATATGGAAGCTCCATACAAGTAGGGTTTTCAGATGAAGGTAATGAGTGACTTGCAAAATGAGACCTGTGTACTTATATTATGTATGAAAATTACTAGGCCATGAATACAGAATGATGATATCAAACATTTATTACAATGAATCAGTGGACTTGTTATGGAGAAGTATTTAGGATAATTTTTTTCCAGTTCTCTAAGAAAACATGTTATGGGTACTCATTAGAAGCACCTAAGCATGTGCTTTTTAATGCATCTCAGGCGGTGCTTCTAAGGAGTACCCACAACATATGTTTTCATGGAGAAAAAAATAAAAATACCTCTTATCTGGATCTATGGTTTTCCTCCAAATAAATGTACTATGTTTATATGGAACCATTTGTCATACAGAGCCATTTAACTTGTCTCTAATTGTTGATGTTTTTGTTTATTTACAGCTTTATCGTGACCATGATATCAAGAATGTAGTGGAATCAGCATATAAAGTCGATATAGCTGACTGGCCAAAATTTGAAGGACCAGACTCAGAATCCAAAATTGTCCATAATGTTCGGCCATTTAGATGTATTGGTAAGTTTATTGATATTAGTCAGTAGCTTCAGATAAGGCACTTTTTTCAGCCAAAAAGTACTGGGCTCGGTTGTTAGAAACTATGTTGTTAGTTAACAGTGCTCCAGCTAGCCCTATATAGAGGGGCAGGCCACCCCTCTTGCTGCCTCTCTGCCCATCTGAAGCTGCCCTCTGCCTTATTTCAACTCCAGACATAAAACCCTACATTTTGCTGAAATTTTCATGAAAATCTGACAAAAAGATAAAAAAAGTTATCAATGTGTAAAGGTCAGTTCTATTTGTATTCTAGTCTGAGACATTTATTGTGGAATGGGATTATATTTTATAACATGTCATGATGCTTAGCATATCACATGACACATGGTGCCCTCATTCTTGTATGATCCCACAGAAAGTGCCCACCCCTCTGCTCTAAAATTCTAGCTGGAGCACTGATTAATGAATCGTTAAAATTTTGATTATTAAATATGGCATATACACTAATATATTTGCTGAAAAAAAATGTGAGTAGCTTTTGCATTTGTTAAAGCTGCTCTCATTTTTTTCAGCAAAAATAACTTTGAATTAGATATTGTATTTACTAGAACAGTTAACATTTTGCCTGCTAACGAGCTTGTTTAGCTAACAATGCTTTGAACAAATGGGCCCTGACATTTTCCTTATTCCTCCATGAAAACATAGGTATGTTTATGAGGTGCTTCTAATGAGTACCCACAACATGTCTACTTAGAAAAATAAGAAAACTGTTATGTGGATACCCGGTCTTATCTAAAGCTATATTAGTCTTGCAGGAACAGACTGCATAGATCATGTTAAATCACAGTTTTTGTGGGACTGAATCCTGTTCGGTATAGAATTCTTTAGTGTTTTTTGTATACATAAAATAAAAAAAAAAAAAAAAAGAGAATGATTGTTAGCTCGCCTGTACGAAGTACAAGGAGAGCTATTGTAGTCACCCCGGTCGTCCACGTTTGCGTTTGCGTTTGCGTTCCCGTTCCCGTCACACTGTGTTAAAGTTTTTCAAATGCTTATATCTCAACAGTCACTCCTCACAGAGGCATCAAATTTGGAACTTAGGTACCTTGGAGGGTCTTCTGAGATTCCAAGAGAATAAACCCCTGGGTTCATGCCCCTGGGTGGGGCTAGGGGTCAGAATCTAGGACACCTTTGTAATACTGTGTTAAAGTTTTTCAAATTCTTATATCCTGACTTTCACTCCTCATAGAGCATTCATATTTAGAATTTGGGTACCTGGACGAGTCTTCTGAGATTCCAAAAGAACATACCCCTGGGTTCATACCTCAGGGTGGGCCTTTGGGTGGGGCTAGGGGTCAAAATCTAGGACACATTTGTAAAATCTTATATGCCTACAGGTTATAGACACAACTGGTTATACATCAGCTAACTATGTGACATCAGTTTAAGTGTAAGAGAGTGAAGGTCATGGTGACCTACATTTTACGGTCAAGGTCACCTAGATTTCACGGTCCAGTGATTTTGCCTTATATCTTGAATACAATTTGTTGGATAAATGTCACACCTGGGATATTACTTCCATGTGACCCAATGAATGACCACTTACTATATCTAGGTCATTGTGACCTATATTTCATGGTTCAGTGATTTTGCCTTATATCTTGAATACTTTTTGTTGGTTAAATGTCACACCTGGGATATTACTTCCATGTGACCCAATGAATGACCACTTACTATATCTAGGTCATTGTGACCTATATTTCATGGTTCAGTGATTTTGCCTTATATCTTGAATACTATTTGTTGGATAAATGTCACACCTGGGATATTAGTTCCATGTGACCCAATGAATGACCACTTACTATATCTAGGTCATTGTGACCTATATTTCATGGTTCAGTGATTTTGCCTTATATCTTGAATACTATTTGTTGGATAAATGTCACACCTGGGATATTAGTTCCATGTGACCCAATGAATGACCACTTACTATATCTAGGTCATTGTGACCTATATTTCATGGTTCAGTGATTTTGCCTTATAGCTTGAATACTATTTGTTGGATAAATGTCACACCTGGGATATTAGTTCCTTGTGACCCGATTATTGACGTCAAAATATATCTCTGTTGGTGTGACCTATATTTCATGGTTCAGTGATTTTGCCTTATATCTTGAATACTATTTGTTGGATAAATGTCACACCTGGGATATTACTTCCATGTGACCCAATGAATGACCACTTACTATATCTAGGTCATTGTGACCTATATTTCATGGTTCAGTGATTTTGCCTTATATCTTGAATACTGTTTGTTGGATAAATGTCACACCTGGGATATTAGTTCCATGTGACCCGATTATTGACGTCAAAATATATATCTGTTGGTGTGACCTATATTTCATGGTTCAGTGATTTTGCCTTATATCTTGAATACTATTTGTTGGATAAATGTCACACCTGGGATATTAGTTCCATGTGACCCAATGAATGACCACTTACTATATCTAGGTCATTGTGACCTATATTTCATGCTTCAGTGATTTTGCCTTTTATTTTTATTACTATTTCATGGAGAATTGTCATACCTGGATTATTATATCTAAGTGACAAAATGATTTACATACAAATACATCTAGGTCAGTGTGACCTATATTATATGGCTTAATGATAAAAATGTTACAATATAAAATGTACCCAGCAGGCGAGCTCGCTGTCCTCCGACAGCTCTTGTTTTTATTATTTCTCCATGAATACTGTTATCAGTAACGTATTTACACTAAATATCTGGGCCCAGTTGTTCAAAGCGTCGTTTGCTTAAAAAGCTCGTTAATGGTCAAAATGTTAACTGTTCTAGTAAGTACAATATCTAATTCACAGGTATTTTTGCTGAAAAAAATGTGAGTAGCTTTTCACATTTTTTCAGCAAAAATATTAACGTATATGCTATATTTAATGATCAAAGTTTTAATGATCCGTTAACTAATGACATTGTTAGTTTTGAACAATTGGGCACTGATGTTTAGTTAGAAAAAGTGCCTTATCTGGAGATAGGAAACTTGTCTGATTGGAGTGGATCACACAAAAAGGTTTCATCTGTTCATTCCACCATTGTCCCTAAATCACTTAAATACAGTTGACAGGTTGTAAAAAAAATTAACATTAACCCTTTTATCCTGGCAGACCAAAACAGGTACCTATGCAACAGTGTAGATCCAGACAGCTTGTAATGAACCATCTCATCAAGATCTTCTCTGTTTGTCATTCTGTTTTTGATTTTAGACTGAAACCCCTATCTGAATCAGTGGAAATGTCCAATTCAAGGGTGGAAGAGTCTGCCTCAGAAATCCAGGGAAGAAATGGTTAAATCTTGTGCAGATGATGTGGTTTGTGTTGGCCAGATAGCTATCATGCTGAATACTTAAGCTCTTAAACTGCCAATCACAAGTTGTCGTCTTTGTCATCTGCTTGTGATTTTAAGTCATTTTTGCGAACAATGTGGACCAAGATCAGACTGCTCCTCTAGAAGCAGTCTGATCAGGGTCTACACTGTTTGCCTGTATGCAAAAATAGGTTTGAAAAGTTTGCAAGAATATTCATCAGATGCCATAAACAGACGACATTTTCAGATGCAGGTTTTCTTGGCATTTTAAGGGTTAGACAAGTTTTTCTTCTGCTCTATCCAAGGTGTTATCACCTGTTGGATCATCTGTGATTAAGATTCCTCCTAGCGGGTAATTTAGGAGAAGTAATCTTCTAAAAAATAATCAACAAAATTTTCTGTATCTTATATCTGTCTTATCCAATGATCAATTGACCAACCAGACCTGCCAAATTCATTTGTTCATCCATCCATTTGTCCTACCAGCCAGGCTAGCGAAGTGGATGTCCTATTACTGTTATCCATACGTTTAAATGACTACAGTCATGCATCTGTCTACTGGGCAGATTTATTCTGTTCAAGTGAGTGTTATGTGATTCAGTTTTCATTGCATGTGATGGGTCACATAAAAAGAAAAGTCATATACATGCAGCATCAGTTGTACTTACAAATGTTAGAACATCCATCCATCTAGCCATCTTTCAGTCCACCCTTCCATCTTGCTACATTTACACCATCTGAATTCTAAATATCAGCAGATAGAATTTTAAACTGTTTAAACATATCTTCTCTGAAAAATTGGGCTTGAAAATTCATTCAAATTATCTTTTGCCTAGGGAAATGCTTTGGGTAGAATCCCTGATCCTATATTAACAAAAAATACAACTCATTTGCACCTATAGAATGCCAAATGTTAAGACTATAAAGTAAAAAAAAATATTTGAAATAATGTAAATATTGGTCCCGGTTTTGAAGTTGTTTATGTGATGAAGTATTACAATTTCTCATTTGTTGATAAATACTGCTCAGGAATTCTAAACAAACAGGCATACATGTAGGATTCTGGTCTCACATTTTACCTTTACCACACTACGGGCTAATTAAGCAATGACAAATTGGCAATATTTTTCTTATTTTTCCCCAGAAAGTAGGCTTCAACATGGCATGTAAGTTGTCTTCTCAGGAGCCAGTTTGCATGAAATGTCAAAGCCTATTTTCTGGAAAAAATAATACATAATTCAAAATGTCATCTGAAAAATTTTAACCAGCATTCAGAGCATTAACCTTCTGTATCTTGTGTCACCGGAGCGTCCAACTGATATTGGCTTACAGTTGGGCAAGGCCTGCTGTCCTTGTAATAGGTAAAGGTAGAGGGGGAATGTTTTTATTTCTTCTGTTTCTTCTCTTTCATTCCTGTTCCTCTTTCTTCCCTGTTCCTCTCTTTCATCTCTTCTACTGTCTCTTGTATCTCTTTTCTCCCTTTCTCTGGGAGACAACACAAAATGACCCACAAGGGTTGACGTGTTGTTAAACCCGAACACAAAGCTTCTGAAGAAGACAACTGATCTGGATCTGCACTGTCTGTCTTTAAGTATGTGTAATTTATTGCAATAATCCTGATCAAGTAATCTTATAGGCTGAAAATTAGAAGTCGGCATGGCATCTTAATTTATTCAGCAGGACAAAGGTTAAGCTGGCATACAGGAAAGAACCAAATGCAATAGACAAAACATCAAATGACCAAACCAGTCTGCACTTGTTTTAATCCTTTCAAGTCTTGCGTCCCATAAATGGGACATTGGAAACAGTATAGACCCAGATCAGACACCGCAGAATGCAGCAGTCTGATCAGGGTTTACACTGTTTGCATTAAGTTCAAATGCTTCTTTTAAACATGGTAACTCCTTATTATGTAGGAAATGGATCTGTCCAAGAGTTAAGGTAGAAGAGTCTATTCAGCATAAAGGGGTTAAGGTAGTTACGGTCCAGGGAGAGTACCTGTTTCCCTGAAAATTTTGGACAAAGTTCCCTTGTACTCCAGAAGACTTTCTGCTTTTGCCAATTTCACTTATTTTTCTCAGTAAACAGGGCTTTAAATGTTTCTGAGAAAATCAAAAAAAAAAGAAATAAAGGATACACTTTCAAGGGAAGTAACTAAATTTTTCCCATTCTGGAAAGGTGTCTACTCGTAAAGGAAAGAATTTTCTCCATTTAGGAACATACTCTTTCGTTTTAACCCTTTTCCTGCTGAGCCCAGATATACCCTGCTTTTGTGCAAACAGTGTAGATCCAGATCAGTTGGCTTCTGAAGAAGCCAACTGATCTGGATCTGCACTGTTTGCCATTAAGTATGTGAATTTACAGCAACAATCCAGATCAATTAAACTGATTTGCTGAAAATTAGAAGTGGGTGTGACATCTTTATTTATTCAGCAGGACAAGGGTTGATTAAGCAGGGCAGTTATCAATGAGAAGAAAAAGTACATGTATGTGCACAGAGTATTGGTTAACCACTTAGAGGACTAAGCCTGTCCAGGAAGTGTGAGTAGGTTAACTGACCAGCTTGATATGACGGCTTGCATAGCTACAGATAAGAGGGGGTATCCACATAGTATTTTTATCGCACCTGCTTGTAGCAGGGTGCGATATAGGCGTCAGATTTTCTGTCCGTCCGTCCGTCTGTCAACATTTATGTCGACGTTCGACATTTATGTCAAAGTTAGTATTCTAATCAACTACAAGACTAAACAACCATCAAACCTTGCATGAAACATCTCCCTGACCTCCTGACTTTGCAACTTAGGTGTCCGCTTTTCAGTGTGTCTGTCCATTCGTCCGTCTGTCTGTCAACATTTATGTCGAAGTTCGACATTTATGTCAAAGTTAGTATTTTAATCAACTACAAGACTAAACAACCATCAAACCTTGCATGAAACATCTCCCTGACCTCCCGACTTTGCGACACAGGTGCCCACTTTTCCATTCGTCTGTCTGTTCGTCTGTCCGTCTCTTAACAGTTCTGTTATGTCGAAGTTCGACATTTATGTCAAAGTTAGTATTCTAATCAACTACAAGACTAAACAACCATCAAACCTTGTATGAAATATCTCCCTGACCTCCTGACTTTGTGACATAGGTGCCCGCTTTTCCATTCGTCTGTCCGTTCGTCCGTCCGTCTGTCTCTTAACAGTTCTGTTATGTCGAAGTTCGACATTTACGTCAAAGTTAGTATTCTAATCAACTACAATTCTACAACAACCATCATTCCTTGCATGACACATCTCCCTGACCTCCTGACTTGGCAGATATGTTGACCCAGTGACCTTGACCTATATTTTGCGCTCCATTGACTTTGACACAATTTACGTTGACAGTCCAGATCTTCTCAACTATAAGGCATACAACTACCAAACCTTGCATAGTGCTTCTTCTAGATGTACAGACTTGGCAGGTACCTTGACCCGGTGACCTTGACCTATATTTTGCGCTCCAGTGACTTTGACATATTTTGCATCGACGTTCGATATCTCCTCAACTATAAGGCCTACAACCATCAAACCTTGCAAAGTGCTTCTCCTCAATGTACTGACTTAGCAGATACCTTGACCTGGTGACCTTGACCTATATTTTGGCTGCAGTGACTGACATAATTTACATCAACATTCCAGATCTCCTCAAGTGTAAGACCTCTAGCCACCAAACCTTGCATAGTGCTTCTCCTATATGTACTGACTTGGCAGGTATCTTGACCCGGTGACCTTGACCTATATTTTGAGCTCCAGTGCCTTTTACACATTTTACGTCAACGTTCAATATCTCCTCAACTATAAGGCCTACAACCATCAAACCTTGCATAGTGCTTCTCCTCAATGTACGGACTCTGCAGGTACCTTGACTGGGTGACCTTGACCTATATTTCACGCTCCATTGACTTTTACACCTTTTAGGTCACCCTTCCATATGTCCTCAACTGTAAGGCCTTCAACCACCAAACCTTATATAGCACTTCTTCTCGATGTACTGACTCGACAGGTACCTTGACCTGGTGACCTTGACCTATATTGTGCACTCCAGTGACTTTGACACATTTTATATTGATGTTCGGTATCTTCTCAAATATAAGACCTACAACCACTAAACCTTGCATAGTGCTTCACCTCATTGCCCTGGCTTGGCAGGTACCTTGACCCAGTGACCTTGACCTATATTTGACACATTTTACGTTGATGTTTTATAACTCCTCAACTATAAGGCCTACAACCACCATACCTTGCATTGTGCTTCTCCTTGATGTACTGAATTAGCAGGTACCTTGACCCGTGACCTTGACCTATATTTCATGCTCCAGTGACTTTTACACATTTTACGTCAACGTTCCATTATCATTCGGCTGTATGATACGAAAAGTCAGTGCTGAAGATATAGCCATTAGAGGGAATGGGACTGGCCTGGAATATATGTGCCCCACTAGGCACTTTGTCTACATTTTTTTCAACCCAGTTTTCCAAGTAAGCACTGCTAAGAATGAAATAAACTTATTTAATAACCACATTCTGATTGAGGCTCCTGTGACTTTTGCGCCAGCAGGTGCGATGACGCCTTCCGCGGAATTCTTGTTCTTATTTCTCAATGAAAGCATATGTTGTGGGTACTCATTAGAAGTGCCTCAGCTTACTCATTAGAAGTGCCTCGCTAAGGCACTTCTAATGAGTATCCACAACATATGTTTTCGTTGAGAAATAAGAAAGATATCAGCAGTTTTCGGATGAAAAAAGTGCCTTATCTGTTGCTATGGGCTTGGCTTTGAAACCCACTCAAAACCAAGTTATATGTTGTCTACTGCTGTAGGTTATAATTGACAAAGATATAATTTTAGATCTCTTATACATAGGTGATTTCAGTATTTTAAATTTTCTGATTGCTATTTAATATTCATCCCAGATCAGTTGGATACATGTCTGACCGGTGATCAGGAGGTTGTGGGTTTTACCCCGGCCTGGTTGGCAACATTCTTCGTGGAGATTGATCATGAAATGTTTCGTACGGTCATTCTCTCCCTTCTGCTGATTCAAGAAGAGCAGTTGTCTGTTTCTGTTGAAAGAATTTGCACCATACTAACCTCTTTGAGGACTAAGCCTGCTCAGTAACTGAACAAGCACAACATAACCCCATTGGGTTGACTGGGCAGTAAAATCTCAACACAAACAAAAAAACTACCTAGATGATTTCAGATATGGTTTTGTTATCTATATGATTTCAACATTTTTGATTACAGCCTTTTCAGGTTCTATTACCTAGAGAATGTCAACATTTAAAGCTAATTTCTGTGGCAAGGTACCCTTGATATTTTAATTTTCTGATTTTGTTACAATGTACTTAGTGACTCAAGTCTTAAAATTCTAGTCTTAAGGACTCAAGTCTTAAAATTCTGGTCTCTGTTACCTAGGTGATTTCGAAAGCGAGGCACTGTTGGTTCCACAACATTGTATATTTGACCATGAACATGATACAAGCCGATGTGAACGTCCATCGAGTTGGTCCCAGACTGCCTCTGAAATGTGTGCCGGACGAGATATGGTACTGGAGAGCTCTGGTATGCTGGTAGTTTGTGATACAGATAAGTTCCGAGGTGTTGAATATGTCTGCTGTCCAAAAGGTAAGTGATTTTATTTGAATATGTTTGCAAAACAATTTGTCTTTGTCTGGTTTAACAGCACAGCAATCAGTATTTCAGACTGTACTGAACCATATCCCATAGGTCCAGGTGCTTTTTTCAAAGTACTGATTTTACATATCTCCACAAAAACATATGTTATAGAGATACATATATTCACATAATATCATTCTTATTTCTCCACAAAAAGCATATATTGTGGGTACTCATTAGAAGTGCCTCAATGTTCTTATTTTTCTGCAAAAACATATGTTGTGGGTACTTGTTAAGAGGGCCTCACCGTTCTTATTTCTCCACAAAAACATATTGTGGGTACTCATTAGCAGTGCCTCACAGTTCTTATTTCCCCACTTCTAATGAGTACCCACAATCTTATGTTTTTGGGGAGGCTGAAGTGATTCTTATGAGTACCCACAATATATATGTTTGTGGAGAAATAAGAACAGTATGTGAATACCCCTTCTAATCCAGAACCATGCATACACCAAACAGAGGGAGGGAGAAAGGGAAGGATAGAATGGAGAAAAAAGCCTCTCGATCTGCTGCAATATCAAGCCTTTCTGTAGGGGAAAAAGGAAAAAAAAAGAAAAGGAGGAAAACCTCACTCACATTTGCTTCTCACTCACGTTGTCTGCTTCTCACTTACATGTTGTCTGCTACAGTCACTAATATTTAGCTGCAGACAACATCAGAAGATGAGAGTCGAGTCATAATAATAAATTGTTCCGGATAAGATGCTGTTTTCAACTTAAACAAACTCATATTTCTCTTATTTCTCCTCAAAGCAAGAATATTACTGTGAAATTTTCCTTACTCTCCTATGAAAATTATACAAATAGCACTTTGATCTTGCATTTCTAATGAGTATCCAAAATTTATTTCATGGAGTAATCAGCGAAATGTCTGACTTTGTGCTGTATCATAACATGTTTGCAATAAAAGCACAGCTATTGGATGCGCAAAAATACTCAAGATGAAATGAATTAAGGGGACTGAATATTTTTGGTAGATTTTCTGCCATGTTTTACAAGGGAGAGATTTTCTTACTTCCTGTTTGTTTTCCTGTACACCAATCTTCTTCTGAAAAGATGTCAACTTCAAAAGGAAAGAATTTGCTCCCAGTTTTATCTCCCTTGAAGGTTAACTCTTTCCCTGCTGTTGGTGACTTTTGTCTTCTGCTGATAAACTTTGCAAACAGTTTAGACCCAGATCAGGCCTGACAAAATGTCGGGCCTGATCTGGATCCAAACTGTTTGACCCTCTGATGGTATTCCTGAAAGATTTTTTTGAAAAAGTTAATTTTGAAAAAATTTACAGATGACAAAAAAGCAGAATTACCTAGCTTGCAAAGAGTTAATCTCCTTAACCTTTACCCTTCTCTGGGCATATTCAGCAGCTGACAAATTCATGATATTTTTCTTATAACCATCTATATTCATCGGCAACAAACAGTCTTAAAGAAATGGTTGGAAACTGTTTTTTTTATCTGTCATTTCAAATAATTCGCCTTAAAACAGATGTCCTTTGACTTTTTTAATGTTGGCGTTACAACTGCTGATGTTAATTGATTGACATCATTGAAAAGTCCAGCCCATTTATGATCCACTCTGCCTATTTAGCCAATCAATAAGTAAAATTCCATCATAATGTCAAACGTAAACAAAAGGAGACATTTTTGGATTTTTGGGCAACTCTCGCAGTATGTTTTTTGCATTCATTCCGATAAGTCTTGAGAATAGATTGCTCTGAACAAGTTTCTTCAGACACGTTAGACATGAAAGTTCATTTTACATATTATGGAGGGGAAAGGTGTTCACTTATTGACTAGAATTTCAATGAGTTGTATGGGATAGATTTTACTTTTTGTCCATTTTCCATAAAAACGCATTTTGTTGGTACTCATTAGAATCGCCTCAGTGAGGCCCTTGAGTATCCACAAGGCATGTTTTTGTAGAGAAAGAAAACAAAAGCTAAATTATTCCTGAATTATCATGAAATACCCTTCTTTCTTCTTTATTAAAATTTCAAGGCACATTTACTTATGGCTTGTATAAAACCCAAACAATCTTAGACATAATATTTTACCCTATGTTGTAAAGTCATAACCTTGAACAGCCAACCAGAATATGGACAGATCATTTAGGCGGGCTGTTAGTAGCAGGATATCAACTCTAAATTGGGAATACAGAGAAGCATTTTATCTGTCACTTCAAAAGAGATAAGGCGATGTTGGTTTCTTTGTTATGAGATAACAGGAACACTTAAGAAATTTTTGGCAACATCGGAAAGTTGCAAACAAATCTTGACGCATAGTATTTTTGTCAGAAAATAGGCATTGGTCTTTCATGCAAATTTTGATGATATTTTTCTTGTTTTTTCCTAAAAATAAGGATTGACTTTTGGATACAATTTACATGAAATGTCCATGCCCATTTTCTGAGAAAAAATAAGAAAAAAATACAGTCAAACCTGTGTTAGTGGTCACCTCTATTAAGCAGCCAACCTGTATTAAGCAGCCAGAGGAAAGGTGCCCCAAAATTCATATACCTATATATTTGAACTGTATTAAGCAGCCACCTGCCTTCAGCAGCCACATTTTAAGCTTCCCATGGGTGGCTGCTTAAGACAGGTTTGACTGTATTTCAAAATGTTATTTGCTGAAATTTTTACCCAGTTTGCTAAGTATTAACTGGAATTGGCTTAGCACTTAACACTCGGGGTAAAATTTTCAGCAGACAACATTTTAAAATGTTTTTCTTATTGTCCCCAGAAAACAGGATTTGACATTTCATGCGTATTGTCTCCAGTGGAGACAGTTTTTGATGAAATGTCGAATCCTGTTTTCTGGGGAAAATAAGGAAAATATCACCAGTTTTTTGTCTGCTGAATTGGTCCATAGAATGATAATGGTTAAAGATTGTCTGCCAATATATGGTATCTGTTGATATCCTTAAACCCAAGCATTTGCGTCTAATGAAAAATCTTTGTTTTCCTCACAAATGAGGTTAAGTGGTTTATTTTTCTGTCTTGCTGGTATAATTGCTACCAAACACGATAGAAAATATAGTGGCGATAAGTTTGGCAGATCAACATAGGCATTCATTGTTGTCTTTATCTGCTTGCAGATTGATTGCATGCTTTAGGAAATATTCACGTATAGCAAAGCCATATAAAATTGTGTGGCTTCAGTGGCTGATTTGGATCTTTACTGTTTGCGTATCTTCAAAGGGGATATCCAGATAATATTTTTCTTATTTCTTCACAAAAACACAGAAGTGTCCGGATGGCCAAGTGGTTAGCAGTCCCAACTGCGGAACACGAGGTCCTGGGTTTGAATCCTGCTGGAGGCAGAATTCAACTCATGACTGTATGGCCCAAAGTCATTCATTATCAAGCATCCATCATCCGGATATGACTTAAATAATGTTGATAGGGTAGTAAAACACCAAACAAAAAAAAAAGTCATCATCATCATCGGCGAAAACATATGTTGTGGGTACTTACCAGAAGTGCTTCTGATGAGTGCCTACAAAATATGTTTTGGCGGAGAAAAAAGAAAAATATCAATAAATTATTTTGGTTGAAAATCATTCCTTATCAGAGAAATTGTCAAGGAGGAGTATTTGGTGATAATTATGGGATAATTTTCTCCAGTTCTTCATGAAAACATATGTTGTGGGTACTCATTAGAAGCGCCTCACTGAGGCACTTCTTATGAGTACCCACATCATATGTTTTATGGAGAAATAAGAAAAATTATCCCATTATTATCATGAAATACTCCTCCATAATTCCTCTACTTTTCTAGAGTTGTGTGTGTATATGTTTGTAAGACACTTTTTCTAATGGCACAGATATTTGATTGTCTGATGTTATTGAACCAACGATGGGATACATACTAGCTTGCTGTAAATTAATTTTAAGCCAGCTGGGTAAAACATTAAGCAGAGAACATTTCAAAATATTTTTCTTAAACGTCCAAGAAAATAGGATTTGACAATTCATGCAAATTGTCTCCTCAGGAGACAATTTGCATGAAATGTCAAATCCTGTTTTCTGGGAAAAATATCATCAGTTTCTGAATTTGCCCTTAACATGCTAATTGTTGATCTTCAACCTGCTAAATAAGAAAACTTATTTCTTCATGTAGCTAGCATTGATTAGAGGATGGTGTTTTCCTATTTTGAAACTTTCTGAAGGTTTGACATGTCATCATTTGCTTTTTCAAGGAAAGGTCTTGTCACAAATGAAGCAAGCTCAGGGGCTGGGCTTTTTTCTGACCTATCTCTTTATTTCCTCTCTGTGAAATGGCTTGACATGGCAGAAATTTTATTGACAGGGCCATTAAACCTTAGCTCAAACAAACAAAATCATGGATATTGATAATTGTTCGGCTGAAAGTATTGATATTTTCTTACTTCTCGAAAAACATGGTGCTCAGTAGAATTGCCCTAGTGAGGTAATTCTAGTAAGTACACACATTTTCATGGAGAAAAATATTTATCTTGATCCCTATCATTAAGGGCCCCTGTAGCCTAGTGGATAAGAGAGCTGACTCCTAATCCATTAGGTTTCTCACCGCTGTGGTTTGAGCCTCGCTGTGGTCACATTTGGGAAAGCCAAGCAGATGGTCAGGTTTTTTTCCCCCGGGCTCTCCAGTTTTTGCCCACTTTTGTTGAACGATCGGCTCGATATAAGTGAAATATTCTTGAAAGGGCCATAAAATAAAAAAAAAAATCCCTATCATTGAGAGCTATGTTTTCATGTTTGCTGTATTAAACTATTGAAGCAGCTGTTGCATTAACCTTGGGTGTTGGCTTTAGCATCAACATTATTGTCAATATCATTGTCCCACTGTTCTTTTCAGTACCTCGTTATCCCCATACTTTTTTAAAAAAAGCAATGGGGATATTGTGAACGTTTCTGTCCATCATGCTATCACCTCCTAAATCACTGGGCGGAATTTAACAAACTTGCTACAGGACTTTCCCATGTGGTAAGGGTGTGCGAGAGCAACATTATGTTTCACCTCTCTGCTTAGTTGTGACAGCATGGGGATTTTGCCAATGGTATGCCATAGACTGCGCAATCTAGTTGGATTTTCAAAACCATACTCACTTTGAACTTTCCAAAAACACACATGCTTTGAACTTTCCAAAAACACTTAGACTTTGAACTTTTCCAAATACATACATGCTTTGAACTTTCCAAAAGCATACACACTTTGAACTTTCCAAAAATATTACACACATTGAAGTTTCCAAAAATATACACCCTTTGAACCTTACAAAAACAGACACTCTTTACTCTTTCCAAAAACATTACACACTTTGAACTTTCCAAAAACATACACACTAGAAAACATTCTGAAATTCAATAAATGATACATGTATGAACTTGAATGATGATGATGGATATGTTTTATAGCTGTTTCAACAGCATTTGAAATGGGTCTGCACTGTTTGCTCATCGGGTCTGTCTATATCAATAACAGTAATTTCTGCTACAATATGTTAAAAGTGGATATTTTAAGATGAAAGTAAGCATTTGACATTTTGTATGTGCAAATATATGCCAGTGAGATTCTTTGATGATGATGAAATTTAATATTCGGTAATAAAATTGTACCTCGCTGGGGCATTTTACACACATAAGGATCAGTATCACTTAATGTGTCACATGTATATTTGTATTTGCATGAAGAAATTGAAACAGTATCCCTAAAATCACATGTAGAGCTCTGATTACATCGTTTTAACATTCTTGGAGATCTGAAGTTTTTGTTAAATTGCGAGGCAAAAACATCCATATTCATGAGGATAAGCTCAGAAAGTTATTCATACTATTACTGTTTTACTAATAGCGTTTTTGAGTGATTATGCATGGCAGATCAGATGAATATCCCATTGTGCCAGAGAAGTTTTTTTTTTTTAAGCCGAAAAGTATGTACGTTTTTATTATTCCATGAAAACCTATGTTGGGGGTACTCATTAGAAGCGCCTCACCAAAAGTATGTACATTTTTTATTCCATGAAAACCTATGTTGTAGGTACTCATTAGAAGCACCTCGTTGAGGTGCTTCTAATGAGTAACCACAATATAGGTTTTCATGGAGAAATAAGAAAAATATTATGTGGCTATCCATCTCATCTGGAGCAATGATTGATTGTTTTTGGGTTTAACAACATCATGCCTTGTGGGTCATTTTGTGTCATCTCCCAGAGGAAGGGAGAAGAGAGATAAAAGAGATAATAGGGGAGATGAAAGAGAGAGACGGGAGAAAGGAAAATGAATGACAGTGAAGAAACAGAAGAAATAAAAACATTACGCCTCTCAAGGATAGCAGGCCTTGCCCAACTGTAAGCCAGTACCAGTTGGACGCCCTGGTGACGTAAGATACACAACACCTTTGCCTCACCCAAACACCCCAATCTGGAGCAATGGTATCCCACATAAATCTTTTTTATTTCTTCATAAAAAATATTCTGTTATGTCATATCATTAAAATTGTAGCAGTAAGATGATTATAATGGTGTGCTGCAGCAGGTTTTTAAAGAGGTATATAACTGAAATTCCAATGATTTTGATGTGTAAAACAACAAAAAGTATCAATAACAAAAAAAAAAAAAAAAAAAATGTTGGAACTGGGGTCCTGAAATTCACTTGAAGAAAATCAATTTCAGGCTGAATAGTTGATGCTGCTGGGCTTTATTACCAGTTTGAGAAATCAATATTGGGGAATGTAGTATTGATCACCAGTGATACTTGGATCATTTCTACTGTACATACATGCATAACGATTATATAACCTCACAGCCCTAGATGAGGTGACTATTTATGGCCCAGTCAGCACTGTTAAAGTCATGTGGAGCCATGTCAGTTTTTTAGACTTGTTTAAGCTACAAAGCATGGATATTTTTTTCACAGTACATGTACTATGATAAATTTACAGACAAAGGTTTTGTTCATTTTTTGCTGAATTTTCTGATACCCATAAGGGAAAAAAAATTGTGATGATAAATAATAAAAATTATAAAAAAGGCAGAAAATCATCTCTATCAACGCTATATAGTATGAAGCTGTAATTTGCTTTGGTTATCCATATAATACAAGAATCTCTGGCTGTTAAATTTGATGGATGCTACTAAGTAGTGGCTTGGGCAACAGATCAACACTAATGGGCCATTCAGTCGACTTCCAGAATATTTTACCATAGGACTAGATAAGAGTCGGTATCTTGTAAATATTTTTCTTATATCACGGTGAAAACGTATGTTGTGGGTACTCATAAGAAGCGCCTTGGTGGGGCGCTTTTAATGAGTACCCACAACATACTGTATGTTTTTGACGAGAAATAAGAAAATTATAGATACTTCTTGGTTGAAAAAAGCGCCTTATCAAGAGCTGTGTGGTGAACTAGAAATGAAACAAAGAACTACCTCTGCAGTCTGCCATTGACTGTCTTCCTGCCTAATAAAAAATGTCCTTATAAAATATTCCCTTGGTTTTAAATCAGAAGCTGATCATACTTGCCATTTCCTCATCATACTTGCCCTAAAATTTGAACAGTATCATTTTACAAACCTGTTGATTTGTCTAAAAACTGCTTGATGTTTGAAAAACAGTGTAGACTCTGATCAGATGCTTTATTTTGTGTTCTTATATAAAATATATGTTGTAGAAACTCATTAGAATTGTAGAAGCAGCTGGAATGAATGCCTCCATATAGGTCTAGATAAGAGTGGGTATCAGGTAAATAGTTTTCTTATTTCTCGACGAAAACATATGTTGTGGGTACTCATTAGAAGCACCTCGGTGAGGCGCTTCTGATGAGTACCCACAACATATGTTTTCATCAAGAAGTAAAGAAAATAGAGATAGTTTTGGTTGAAAAAAGTGCCTTATCAAGGGCTATGCCCCCATATAGTGTAAGTTTTTGTGAAAACAAATTAGGAAAATATCAATGCTGCTTTGAGAAAAAAAAAAAAATCATCCTTTACTGTCTTCAGTAATCGATATAACTGTTCTGAAGTTGATTTAAAGATCTCCTTAGAGGGATAAAAATAATGACAGTGAGGCTAGAATTTCCAGGCTAGAATTTCACCATTGTCTGTTAAACTTGTCTTTTGAGATTTTATGGCTGTTTTTATGTCTTTATTTGACTTAAATTACCTTACATGAAACTTACTACAAGAAAAACATTTCCCCACAGACAAACAGCATAGTCTGGACATTGCTGGAGGTAGCTATTTTTTCTTACCCAGGTGCTTCTTATGAGAACCACAACATATGTTTTTGTTTACAAATAAGAAAAATACCAGAGTACCACAACATATGTTTTTGTTTAGAAATAAGAAAAAATACCAGTACATTTTGTACTTTTTGGTTGAAAAAAAAACAACAATATGCTGTCTGGAGCTATGTGTTGTACATGTGTGCTCAGGATCTGAGCAGTTCACCATGTATTCTGCAGAGAATTTATAAACTTTTGTTAAAAAAACAAAAACATAGATATTTGTTTCTTATTTTGCTATAAAACCAGCTGTTGTTGGAACATGTTATAATGCCCATTCAGGGGAATACCCGCAACAGATGCTTCCATGGAGAAATAATACTTCTTCAAAATAGATGTCTTTACTAGAGCTCTATGCTGTTCATATTGTTCTGTGCCAGGGGGTTGCCATATAGCGCCAGATAAAAGCCTCTCTTTTTTGTGTACGTCCTTTACCCTAACTACCGTATTTACATTAACATTGGGACAATATAAACACCTTACCACACTTGTCCTAATTCAATTAACAAGTCAATTCAACTCCCTATTGATGGGTCTTAAACATGCTGAATGAGTAGCAAACAGCGTAGACCCTGATCAGATGCTGCATTCTGCAGCATCTGATCAGGGTCTACACTGTTTGCTCAGGCCAGTCTGTCCCAATGCATTGGGTTAATACAATACATGTATTGAGACATCTTAATGCCTTACCATACTTCTAAAATTATTACAATTCTATTTTACTCCTTCTTGATATGTAAAAAGACTGCTGGATGAGTCGCAGACCATGAAGACTGAAAGGTCTGCACGGTTTGCTCAGACCTGACAGTCTGAATACTGGGTAAATATACTATTTTCTTTCAAAAGCAAGAAAATCATATAAAAAAAAAAACGAAAAAAAAAAACAACAAAAAAAAAAAAAAAAAAGAAAGAAATCTTTGAGGAAATATCACCTTATCTGGCAGTCTAAAATCTTAGTATTATGAAATTTGAGCTTAGCTTCACCTGCTACTTTGTATTTTGTCATAGAACATTTTTTTTGGCAGTTTTATTAAAAAAAGTAAAGCTTTTAAAGTCCCTAGCCACATTATGTTTGCATTGTCTGTGAAAAATTTTCAATTAATCCTGATAAGATACCTTGCCAGCTGCCTTGTCTCAAATGTGAGATCAACTCAGACGTCTCAAAGGTAAAAAATACTGATTTTAAGTACACTTCAACGTCTGTATAACACGGTTCGTTATAACATGGTTTTGGATATAACACGGTTCAAAGATGGATCCCAAAAATGTAAAGATTTTATTGAAAAATGACCATAAATGGTCATTTTTCAATATAATCTATACATTTTTGTTTGGTTATAACACGGTTGTTTAACTAACACGGTTTATGTTATGGACTCCAACAATAGTGTTATAAAGAGGTTGTGGTGTAGTCAAAAAGACATACCTGAGCAAACAGTTTAAAAAAGCAATTTGATCAGGGTCTTCATTGTTTACCATTCAGCCTGCCCTTACATACATACATCAAGTTGATACCTCAATAAATCTACTGAGCATATACATATAGCAATTTAACTCATCTTTTGAACCTAACTATGACCAAGTTGGAATTATAAAAAAAAATAAAATCTTTTTTGCTGATTTTATCAATGTGTAACCACCGGCCAATCGCCCACAAACTTACCAACAAAATAGTCCTTATTCAGTTTGTGAGTGATTCGCCAGTTACAAATTAAAGGGGAAGGCAATATAAGTTATAAGTATATCTTGGAGTACAGTGCTTAAAAATCCATTTATTTTGATGCAAGACTTTGAAAATTGGCGTAGAAATAAGGAAGTTATGGTGGCATGAATATATTTAACATGGCTGCCATGGTTGCCGCCATATTGTAGGCTTTGTGACGTTACACAGCCCAAATTAAATATGCAAAACCAAATTATAAAGGATTTTTAAGAATAATTTTGCTACAATTTTTTTATAATCTTTTAATTCTAGTGACAATCAATCATTTTCCCAAAAATAAACCAACTTTATGAGAATAACTACCTTTATGAAAAATTTTTTAATTTTTATGAAACCTCATAAAATATTCAAAATGGCGGTGCCCATACCACCAATCTTAAAATATTTAATTGTCTACAACTAACTTAATTTTCTGCCGATTTTGATCAAATTTGTGTCAAAATTCATTGTTTGTAAAGTTCTTTACTTTAAAGCACAATACCTTTTAAGGTTTTGTTCCACAAAAATGAATTGAGCCAGCGCATGACAAAACCTACGAAATGGCAGGTGTGCCCAGCGAAGACTCAGATCAGCCTGGGCATGGCTGTGCACTCAGTGGGTAGCTAAGGACACAAGCTTTCTTCATGCGGACGTGGACAGGGAAGACTTATCAGAATTGGTGGCTGCCCAGGCTGAGTCTTCGCTGGGTGCATGTCATTTTGTTGGTTTTGTCAAGCACTGGCTCAGATTCGTTCATAGAATCTCCCCTGAAATCCATGTAGACAAGTTATTTGTGCAGAAATATGAAAAGCTTTAAAACAATAACCATACTGTAATAACCCTAAGTATTGGGACACCCTGTCTACTTACCATACGTGTTTTAAATTTTGAAATGGTCCATTCTACGACCTCTTGATGTGTCTAAAATACTGCTGTATGTATAACAAACAGTGTAGACCCTGATCAGACAAGGCGTTCTTTGACATCTCATCTGGGTCTGCACTGTTTGCAAAGGCCTTTCTGTCCCAATACTTAGGGTTATTACGGTATAACAAATTATATATAGTGAATGTCTTAAAATTTTGAACATCAAAGATTCTGACAAAATGGCATGTTCAAACAGAGCAGACCTAGATCGGACTGCTCCTTAAGGCCCAGATCAGACTTCTCTTTAAGACTGCGTCTTATCAGGGACTGCACTGTTTGCCATTCTACTAAGTATTATTGGAAACGGCTGCAAAAAAAAAAAAAAAAAAAAAAAAAAAAATAAAAAACAACAACAAAATTTAGGCCCAAATCATATGGAATAAGTTGTTTAAAATTTTAGGACATTTACTGTAAGCAGTTCTTTAAAGGTCCCGTCTATCACATTTATTGCTAAATGCTTTTTCTGCCTTATAGATCCAGTAATTGTTTCAGTTTTTTATAGGCAATGTTTAAAACGTGTTTTGGGCCTAAAAATACAGCAAGAATCTTTTGTGTTGTTTAATGGCTGTTGTAGCGAGCTTCTATGACTTTGAAAGAGCTCTTAACGTTAGTAAGTGCCAATCACAACTCACGCAGTCAACACTTTTAAGTATTTCTTTAATATTATTTTTCATAGAAAATAAGTCTTGACATTTCATGGGAATTGTCTGCAAGCAGACAATTCACATGAAATGTCACAAATTATTTTTTATCAAAAAAAAAAAATGGAATCATCTGTAACAAATTTGGATTGACACTTTTAGGGTTTAACAAGTGTTTTTGGCTTAAAACTACAGCAAGGAATTGTGCTGTTTAACCCTTAAAGCACCAGTCACAACAATTGTCGTCTGCTTTGTCTTCTGCTTGTGATTTTAAAAGTCATTTCTGCTAACAGTGTGGACCCAGATCAGACTGCTCCTTTAGGAGCAGTCTGATCTGGGTCCACACTCTTTGCCGGTATGCAAAAAATAGCTTTGAGAAGTTTGCAAGAATATTCAGCAGACGACATAAACAGACGACATTTTCAGATGCAGTTTTTCTTGGCGCTTTAAGGGTTAATGGCTGATGATGAGAGGTTTTATGACTTTGAAAGAGCTCTTAGTACATCAGGCATGGAACAGGCTTCTGGTATTCAGTGCAGCAGCTGGCCCCAGACCCTTTCTTTACTTTTCTTTTCTTTCTTTTTCTTCTTTTTTTTTTTTTTTTTTTGACGGGACACAACACTTGTATAGCTTGTAGAATTTTTGTTTACTTCAGTCCCTTGGCTAGAAAGAAAGTTTTTGTTCAGCCATAGGTAACTTGAAGTTGGATTAAAGAGGATCATGATAAAAAAATAATGTAGAGAAAGAGAAAAATAGATATAAAACAAAAACGACTGGAGCCAGTCTATGCAGCAGCAAAAGGTGACCATCTTCATGTGGAAATTGTAGCTCCAGATAAGGTGTATCAGGCAAATATATTTTTATTTCTCTACAAAAACATGTTATGGATACTCATTAGAAGCACCTCACCATACTCATTAGAAGTGCCTGGGTGTGGTGCTTTTAATGAGTACCCTCAGCAAGGCACTTCTAATGAGAATGTTTTTTTGATGGAGAAATAAGAAACATAGCAACAGATAAGGCACTTTTTTCATCCGAAAAATGCTGATATCTTTCTTATTTCTCCACGAAAGCATATGTTGTGGGTAGTCATTAGAAGCGCCTCACCAAGGCGCTTCTAATGAGTACCCACAACATATGTTTTCGTGGAAAAATAAGAAAAATATTATGTGGATACCCCCTCTTATCTGCAGCTATGAGAAAAATATCAATACATTTTGGTTGGAAAAAAAAGCGACTTATCTTGAACTATGGGAGATCCTCAGCCACATTTCTTTTTTACAGCCAAACTAACATCTTACATTATTTTGTCTTCCTTCATGCTTGTTATTTTGAAAATTTGAGAAGCAATGGCATTGATATTTAGAAAATTTAAAGCATGTTGAGAAAATTATCTTGACACATCAGGATTGAGAAAATTTATCAGTTATTTGGCAAGCCACACTAGTTTCTCCAAGCATGTTGAAATTATAGAAATGATTTTAATTTGTTGATGTCTTCATTTCTCAAAATGTTGGCGTTTTTATACTTTGATTGTAATAGTAAATTTCTAAACCTGTCTGCAAGACAGTGCATTTCCTGCCCATTCTTCATCCAGAAAATTAATGAAAATGGCATTTGAAAACAAACCAAACCAAACCAAGCTACGTGTTTAATGAAGTATTTTGCTTATTTTATAATATACAAGCAAAACTCTTTCACAGTGAAGTTTGCAGGTGGCGGAGTAGTCTCGGCTTTCGATCACGAGATCCTGGGAGTGAATCCTGCTGGAGGCTGATTTCCCTACAGTGCTTCATTGCACAGAGCCTTTCATTAATTAATTTAAATAATGTTGAAAGGGATGTAAAACACCAAGCCATCATCATCATCCTTCATAATGAGCCATTCCATCAGGATCTACTTGGGTACAAATCATTTTTTTTTTTTTTTTTTTTATCATTTTAAGCCAATATCCTCTTTATTTTCTTAACCCTTGTCCTGCTGAACCCGGATCTACACTGCCTTTGCAAACAGTGTAGATCCAGATCAGTTTGCTTCTGAAGAAGCCAACAGATCTGGATCTGCACTGTTTGCCATTAAGTATGTGAATTTATAGCAACAATCAGAATCGATAAATCTGATTGGCTGAAAATTAGAAGTAGGCATGGCATATTAATTTATTCAGCAAGACAAGGGTTAACCCTTGTCCTGCTGGCTTATCCAAAGCATATTTTCAGAGAGGAAAAACAAAATGAGAAGTATCATCAATTTTTTGTCTGCTGAATTTGCCCTTAGTGTGGTAAAGGTTAATATATTTACGGAAGAAAGTATGACTCAGAATGTTGGCAAATTGCTGGCAGTTGGCAAATGGCTGGGGTATTTAGAACAAGTAGAGAGCATGGTCTGATCTAAGTCTGCACTGTTTGCATATGCTGTTTAGTCAGAAACTTTGGTGGATGAAATTTTAGCACATTATCATACTTATACTTTTTTTTGTACATAAAAAATAACAGCCTGGTATTGATTACCAAGAACTTCAGCACTTTATCTGATCTCATCATCTGATTTTTTTCATAACAGCGCGTATGACTGATTTCACACGAGGGTTTGTAAAGAAGGCTGAGGAAATAAATATTTCACGCGAATGGTCCAAATCAATGCGACTGGCGTATTACGATTTATTGATTACTTTGATGATGTATGATAAAACAAGGGCATCTCTTTACTCCTTGAAAAAAAAAAAAAAGAAAAAAATGCCACTCCGGTAATTGATGGGTTTCTGTTTTGTCTATAAATAAATGATGTAGCTGTTAGTAAAAGATTTTATTGTTAAAAAACAAAACAAAAAAAAAACTTAGGATGTTGTCTGCTATAATTTTTTCTTGGTGCTTTAGTTAATAAAAGATGTGTAGTGATATTTTAAGTTTCATGAACATGATAAAGTACAATCTTTCTACATCAGCCAGCTTTGGGAGCAAATAAGTTGGCTTTTGTAGGAGGTGGCTGTTGTTGAGAGGTTAATAATAGTTAAACTGCATTTTGGGGCATGAGAAAAGTTGCTATTAATAATTATAGAGGGGTAACTATTCATGGAGGTTCCACTGTATCAGTGTATATGCATTCAGTGAGATTCTTAAGAATCGTCCCACTAAGTGTAAAATAAATATATATGTTTTTCATGAAAAAAACAAAGGAAAATACAAATTTAGTAACATCTTTAACCCTGTTCCTGCTGAACTGATCTGGATCTGCACTCTTTGTCATTAAGTATGTGAATTCGTATCAACAACCGGGATAAGTAATTGATTGGCTGAAAATTAGGTGTGGCATCTGAATTTATTCAGCATGACAAGGGTTATTCTTATGATCATCATTTATTTGATGACATAATTGTCTCTCTTGACATAAAATAATAGCTATATAGCCTAGTTAGCAATCTGTTCAAACAGTATTTTTCTTTGCATAGTCAGTTCAAAGTACACAACAACCTCTTTATAACACTATTGCTAGGACATTCATTCAAGTTTTGTATGAACATGCTTATAGGAGCGTCCTGCAAAAAGTTTTGTTACTGGGTTTGGATTACTTCAGTGCTACGTTTTATCAAACATATTTTTATTACAAACCTTCAAAGTATTCCCCCTTTACTGAAACACATTTTTGTAACTTTTTTACCCAGTTGCGAAAGGCAGATACTGTAGTCTTCTTTTGGTATCTGTTGGAGACACTGATAAATAGCGCTGCCAAGAGAACTTCTAGACGTATACTTATTTCCAGAAAACATTTTCTTAAGCCTTGGAAATAAAAAGAAGTCACAGGGACTCAGGTCAGGTGAATAAGGTGGATGGTTTAAAATTTTCACCTTTTAGAAACCAAAAAAGACTTAACAACCTCACACTTATGGGAGGAGGCGTTGTCATGTAAAAAGTGGACTTGTGACCATCCTTTGCTTGGTCCATGTTCCAATGTAACAAGTAAATTGGTCAGTGTATATGACTGCATCTATTTCAGTTTGAAATAACTCGGTCGGAAAGCAATTTGAATGAAATAAACGGGTATCGTTAGCTATTCAACACACCATTCAAGTGCAGTGAAGCATTTTAAAATATACCTGGGATAAAACTAAGGAAGCCTATTAGTGACAGAACTTTTTGCAGGACCTTTTATGACTGAGCCTGATAGCTGTTGCAATACCAAACAAAGTTAATGTATGATTTTGATGCAAATGGCCCTCATGAGTTGACGTGTCATTAAAACTGAACTCATCATCATCATCATTGCTGGGACAAAGCAAAAACTATGTTAGCTAAAGAACTGTATTGTATCCAAACAAAAATGTATAGATTATATAGAAAAATGACCATATTTCTATATATGGTCATTTTTCTATACAATCTATACATTGTTGGTTTATGGTCATTTTTCTGTATAATCTATGTACTGTTGTTTGAACACAACACTTTTTGCGATCCACATTTAAACTGTCTGATTTCTGAAAGTATCTTATACTAAACAGTAAACAATCTTAAACAGAGGTTCCAATGTAACAGTTTACTTCAGAGAATAATGAAATAGTATTTTCAGATAACAGAAAAATAAGGTTACCGTATTTACTCCGAGTGTTCCACTACTGGTTGATATGTTTATAATATTGCTGAATGCTGTGTTCTGCAGCATCTGATCTGGGGCTATACCATTTGCACAGGCCTGTCTGTCCCAATACTTAAGGATATTGCGGTATATCAGAAGTAGCTCAGATATTAACCTTTAAAGTTTTATTTTTAAAGTACTGGCAGATTATTTGACTCGAAAACTGTAATAACCCTAAGTATTAGCGCCTCGATGAGGCATCTAATGAGTACCACAGCATATGTTTTGTGGACAAATAAGAAAAATATCAATACTTTCCCACAATGTACCCACAATGTATGTTTTCATGGAGAAATAAGAAAAATATTTACCAGATACCTGCTCTTACCTTGACCAATGGTTTTTATCTAGAGCTCTGATCAATTAAAGGAGACTCATGATATTGATAATAGTGAATATTCCCATCTGTCTCTTTTATGGAATTTGGCCAGGCTTTTATGCAAAGTACGAGGAATGATCAAACAGTTCTCGGCCTCTGTACTTGAATGACCAAAAGTAGAAATTGTGCCTTTATTACTCAATATCATCTTTCTTTGCCCTGATGCACTTTCTCCAATGCTGTTCTAGTTTGCTTATCCCTTCAAAACAGAAGCCTTCTTCCTGGTCCTCTGCTACCCATCAACAGCATCTATGATGCCTTCAATGATTCCAAAGTTCCTACCACAAAAGTTAGTTTTCAGATTTTGAAACTGATAAAAGTCCAAAGGGGCTAAATCTGGAGAATATGGAGGATGAGGAATGATCACCCAGCTGCATTCAGTTGCAGCAGCCAAAGCAACTTGAGAGATGTGGGCTGGTACATCATCTGGCAAGAGCAGAACACCTCAAGTCAATTTTCCTCCTCTTTTCTTCACAATCACCAGATGCAGCTACCTTAGTTCGTCTACATAAATGCACCATTTATCCTACGACCTGCCTCAAGATAACTATGATAACGTCCTGACTATCTTAAACCTTCCCTGCTTAAGAAACTTACTGTCCTCTCGACATCACTGGGAAAGACATTTTTTGCTTGGCATTTAATTTTAAATGAAAATGTTTTGTTCTGATTGACCTTATCTTATTAGAAACCATTTGTCTTTTCTGTTTCTGTGTTTTGTTCTCAAATATTTACCCTAAAATTAAATTTATGGCCAAACGTTGGTCTGACATAAGCAATTTATATAGTAAAGTGATTTTTGGGAATTTTTGTTGAAGAAAATAGTTTTTACTTTTCTTTGTTGAATTTGAATTACTGATGTTTCACAACAATATTGTGAAAATTTCAGAAAAATTGAACAAACGGAACTTTTTGAAAATCTGCCTCCAAATTACCTACCCTACAGATTTCTGCATAATTTGCATTCATTTTTACTATGGGAAAAAGTGAACATATTTGATTTTTTAAAAAGCAATGACTAGAATAAAACTTTTGTGCATAGATAGTTACGACAAATGGTTTTGCACTAAATCATGACAAAAGTTTGCAAATTTACTTCTTCTGTCGCCAAGCAAAAAATGACTTTCTGAAAGATGTCGAAAGCACAGTTGGAGCGGGTGAGCCAGGCGTGCTTCCATTGCATACTCTGCTTTTTGGCCTTCAGATCAGTGATGGACCCAAGTCTCATCTTGGGTCACAACTCAATGCATAAATGCCTCGGGGGTCATCTTCATAGAAAGATGGGAAAAATCAGAAAAACATCAATCTACTGTCTGCTGAATTTCCCCACAGTGCTGTAAATTTTAGCCAGAAAGTCTTTTCTTTCTTGTTTCTCCTTAAAATCATATAACATGGGTACTCAAAGGAATCCTCGTCCTTCTCGATTCCAGTGAATACATGGAGAAAACAAAAAAATACTCCTGGACACATGTTAGACATGTTTGTTGAATTGTGAGATATTAATTAACCCTTGTCCTGCTGAACCCGATGTACCCTGCCTTTGCAAACAGTGTATATCCAGATCAGTTGGCTTCTGAAGAATCCATCCGATCTGGATCTGCACTGTTTGCCATTAAGTATGTGAATTTGTAGCAATAATCCGGATCAAGTAATCTGATTGGCTGAAAAGTAGAAGTGGGCGTGGCATCTTAATTTTTTCAGCAGGACAAGAATTAATTCACACGGCACTATTCATAGCTCCAGATACTTTTATCAGGGGGTATCAGCGTGGGTGGTTGGGTGGTGTGAACGTGTCATGTATCTTTTGTCACCGGAGCGTCCAATGATATTGGCTTATAGTTGGGCAAGGCCTGCTATCCTTGTAGCAGGTAAGGGTAGGGAGGTGACGTTCTTATTTCTTCTGTTTCTTCACTTTCATTCCTGTTCCTCTTTCTTCCCTGTCCCTCCCTTTTATCTCTTCTGCTATCTCTTCTGTCTATTTTCTCCCTTTCTCTGGGAGACGACACAAAATGACCCACAAGGGTTGACGTGTCGTTAAACCCCAACTCAATCAAAAATCAGGGGGTATCAGGAAAATGATTGTCTTGTTACTCCATGAAAGCATATGTCACTGGTACTCATTAGAAGCACTTCATTGAGGCACTTCTAATGAGTACCACAACGTAATTGTTTGTGGAGAAATCAGGGCCCAGTTGTTCAAAGCGTCGTTAGCTTAACAAGCTCGTTAAGGGTCATTTCGTTAACTTAGTGGATTCAATATACAATATTCTGATATTTTTTGCTGAAAAAATGTGAGTAGCTTTTGCACTACTCATATTTTTTCAGCAAAAAAATTTCAGCATATTTGCGTATCACTGGATGTAAATTTTAACGAATCGTTAACTAACGACATCGTTAGCTTTGAACAACTGGGCCCAGAAAAATATTATGTGGATCCCTCTGTCTTAAGATGAGCTATGTAGTGTTAATGCATCTTGACTCATTGGGGTAAATACGGTATATCAATAATGCAGAAGCTGCAGATATTAGATGAAGAATAATTTAGGATCTGCACCAAGTGTCTGTTGCTGAGTCTAATTGGGAGTCAGCCAACATTTCTTAGTCAGTTGTTGGAACTTCTATATACTGACCATTATTATGATCAATTTATGGAAGACTAAATGATTCAGTCAATAAATTTATCTTATTGTCCACTATTTTTTTTTTCACCAGCTAATGTCTGTTTTTTGGGTTGTTTTTTTTCACCAGCTAATGTCTGTTTTTTGGTTTTTTTTTGTTTAGTTTAATTACAAATTACAAAAAAGAATCCCAAAACTGCTGTTTCAAGGTAATTCAGACCAAAGAAATAATGAAAAGAATTTATAAATAATTTATATGAATAAATAAGTACAGTATAAAAAAATCTCACAAATTTATTTCTTGTGAGACTTTAAAGCTGACAGTTGCAAAGTAAAAGTATATGAAAGTATATTTGGAATATTTAGGGTAAATATTGTAACTGACAATTTTTACAAAAACAAACATGGTAGCAAACTAGCAATACAGTAACAATACCAACATTTGTACTAACCCTACCCTTAAAGCACCAGTCACATCTGCAGCAGATGACAATTTTTTTTTTTATTATTATTATTTTTCAGAGAAACAAGTCTTGACATGTCATGTGAATTGTCTGCTGCTTGGCAGACAATTCACATGAAATGTCAAGACTTGATTTCTCTGAAAAAAAAAAAAAAAAAAAAAATCGTCTGCTACAAATTTTGCTTGGCGCTTTAAGGGCTAATAGGAATCAGGAAAGTCTTCTCATATTAACATTTTGACTGGGGGTGGTTGGGTGCGGCAAAGGTGTTGTGCATCTTACATGGTCGTGGAGTCCAACTGATATTGGCTTAAGTTGGGCAAGGCCTGCTATCCTTGCAGTAGATAAGGGTAAGGGTAGAATGTTTTTATTTGCTCTGTTTCTTCACTTTCATTCATTTTCCTCCTCCCCTGTCCATCTCCTTCATCTCTTCTTCTATCTCCTCCCTTTCTCTGGGAGATGACTCAAAATGACCCACAAGAGTTGATGTGTTGTTAAACCCCAACACAACATTTTGACTACTAACAAGCTTGTTCAGCTAACAATGCTTTGAACAACTGAGCTCAGGTTGTGGGTAGTCATTGAAATTGATGCTTTGGATACCCTTTAGAATTACGGGACATATGTGTCCAGCAAAGACTCATATCAGTTTGTGCATGTACACAGTCTGATCAGTCTTTCCTGTCTGGCTGAAGAAACCAAGGATCCTCAGCTATCAAAAGAACATGGAGATGCACAGGCTGATCTGAGTCTTCACTGGGTACACAGTCATGTCCAAATGTACAGGCTGATCTGTCTTCACTTGGCGCATGTCTAAAGGTACAGGCGTCTATGTTTTTGTGGAGAAATAAAAATTGTTATATGTTCCTAAAATTTCGAACACTTTAATCCAAACTTTTGTGGCCTGTATTTTGCTTTTCATGCAGTTTTCTTAAAAAAAACATAGTGCAATGGCAAACAATGTAGACCTAGATCAGACTGCTACTGAAGGAGCAGTTGGATCTAGGCCCACACTGTTTTCACATGCCATTTCATGGCATGATTTAGGACATGTACCATACTATATATGGTCAAAGAGGCATTTTATCTGGATTGCTGAAAGAAAGCAGATAATATCCAATTGTTCTGCATAACTAAGTTTAGCAGTTTTATTGGTTAATTTAGTTTCCTTAATTGGGTGTGAGGGAGCAATTTGATTTGGTAAAGAAAATGACAAAAGCTGTTGCAGTCTAATGCACGAGAAAGGCTGATGGCAGCTTGCAGAGATGAAAAGAAATTGATTTGTGGCTATATACATGTAATTCCTCCTGAGCTGTCTATTGTTGTGTAATATATAATTCTGAATTTTAAAGATAATTTTTTCCTTTTCCATTATAATTATTGCCTAGTGGAAATTTTTGACTCACAGTTCAAGATTTCTTACACAAATCAGTCAGTTTGTGTGTCTTCGGAATAAACCTCATTGAAATATACTGAAGTGTCCATAATTTTCAAACACACTAGTATACATTCCTCAGCCTGGTTGGATGGCTGGATGTACAGATGGACGACCAACAAGAAACCATAAAACCCTGCCACTATCCTGTGGCGGGTTATAAAAATGAAACCAAAAAACAACAGATTTGGATTCTACTGTCATTAAATTTTATTAGTTCCACAAGTTTTGTTCTGATTATTCCAAATACAAATCTTGTTAAATGTCTCGGAGGTGTCTGGAATAATGCAGCACTGAATAAATCAGGCTTTAAAATACTGTGAGGAGCATCATGGGAAAAGAGCCAATATATAGCATAATGTATTTACCCTAAGTATTGGGACAGCTTATCTACTTACCATACTCGTCCTAAAATTTGAAATAGTCCATTCTGCTACCTTTTGATGTATCTAAAATATTGCTGTATGTATGGCAAACTGTGTAGACCCTGATCAGATGCCACACTTTGTGGCATCTGATCTGGGTCTGCAATGTTTGCAAAGGCCTGTTTGTCCCAATACATAGGGTAATTATGATTTGTGAACAGCAAAGGTTCAGGCAAGTCTGCGCATACCTATAGTCTCACCAGAACCTATGCTATTTGCTCAGGTAAGTGATGGGCCAAGGGGAAACTTCACTCAAATAATTAGAAGTGTGGCCATGCTAAGGGGCCCTGCATGTGCACTGAAAGATTGAGTAGAATGGATGTCCGAAGAACCTTTTTCTTGAGACATGTCTCACTGTTTTAAATTCTGACCCATTTGAAGAGACAATGTAATTTACATATCAGTTCAAATTACACATTGGCATAAAGAGGAAGCTTTATGTGTTATAGCTCTGGATAAAATTTTCTCAACCAAAATTGTTTCACTTGTTTCTTATTTCTCCATGAACACGTTTGTTGTGAGGACGATGTATGTCCTAAAATTTTGAACACTTTATTGCATGCATTTTTAGCCTGAATTTTGCTGTTTAAACAGTTGTTTTCTAAAAGAAAACTTGTGGAATGGCAAACAGTGTAGACCCTGATCAGACTGCACCTGCATGAACAGTCTGATCTGAGTCAGCACTGTTTGCATATGGCATTTTGTCAGACACTTTGGTGTACACAATTTTTGAACATTTACCATATTCATTTGAATCATCTCAGTGACGTATCATAAGTTACATTTTCTTGGTTAATTATAAGAAAAATCCAGATACCCTGTATCTGGTGGTATGCATGTTTTCTTTCCATTTGACCAGGTTTTCTTTTTATCCAGATAACCATTTTATTTATCGATGAAAGCTTACTTTCATGAGAAAAGTCAGTTATCAGAAATGTTAAAGAGTTCTGGGTAAACTTTCAGGGGAAGTAACTCTGTTAAAATGTATTTTGCCTCCTGTCTGAAAAGAAGTGGTCTCCAAAAGGAAAGATGATTTTTTTTTTCTCCAGAAACAGGGCTTGACAGTTCACATGAATCTTATCATAAAACCTAAAAATAGCTCTTATTTAAATAAGTGATCATTTAACCTTTATCACTCTTTGGGCACATTCAGCAGATGACAAATTGGTGATATTTTTCTAATTTTTCCAAAAAAAAACAGGATTTGACATTTCATGTAAATTGTCCCCAATGGAGACAATGTGTATGAGATGTCAAATCCTGTTTTTTGGGAAAAATAAGAAAAATATTTCAAAATGTTGTCTACTGAAAATTTTACCCAGAGTGCTAAGTGTTAAATTAAAATTCTTGGGTTAAAAAAAAAAAGGATAACCAGAATGAAGTCCCCATTTGACCACTTAGTCAGACTCATAGCTTCTAGTGTTTAATATTTTAATAAATTAAGATGTCATGCCCACTTCTTATTGTCATCCAATTAGATTGCTTGATTCAGGTTGTTGATACAAATTCACATACTGAATGGCAAACAGTGTATACCCAGATCAGTTGGCTTCTTCAGAAGCCAACTGATCTGGATCTACACTGTTTGCAAAGACAGTACATAGCCAGGACCAGGGTTAAGCAGTATTTGAATCTGGCTGTTTTCTTTTGTCAGAAGAGGACACAGTACCCACAGTTGACACTCACAGTTCTGAAGAGAGTTCCGAAGAAGAGGATGATTATTCAGCATACCTGAAAGGGGACGATGCATTCCTTAATAAATATGTTAATGAGCATGAGAAGTTCAAGGCTGCCGAGAGATCCATGCAGAAACACCAGCATGATAGAGTAACAAAGGTGCGTACACCTTTTATTGCATATATGTATTTCTTTAAATAAGGGTCTGATAAGTTGTATTCAAAGGTAAATAAGTGTCAATTTTCCGTCCATCTTACCTCACTAGAGACAGATGGACCTCGCTAGAGACTGAGTTCTGCTCTGGACGGTACAGTGTTTCATTTCATGTAGTAATGACAATTTTTTTCCTCTTCTGAACGGGAAAAAATCTGACAGTTTATGAATATTAAGAATAGTAACCAAACCAAACCAAACAAAGCAAATCAAAACAAAGCACACACTAAAAACAGGGGGATACAAAACAGTATTATGACTTGGAAGATTGAAATATGTGGTAGTGGTCTTGAAGATCGCCCACCATCTGTTCAAAAATAGAATAAATCTCAGATGTCTTTGAAATTTGAAATTTCATTGGAAAATGAGCTGCACTATGGGAAACTGTGTCTTCAGGGTTATAGAAAGACTAAAGATCCACACAAGCCTGCAAAGCCACTCAGTCTGCTCTGCTTTGCTTTTTGCTGCTCTTTTCTGCAGTATCCTTGATTCTGTAAGCCAACAGTGAAGGCCTTGATCAGACTGCAGATGCACAGTCTGATCAAGGCCTTCACTGTTTGCTGATGTCCCAAAGAACCTTTCTTTCATGGCCTAGCTCAAATGCAGATATAAGCCTGCACAAAAGAAAAGGTTACTTATGGTATAGGCAACCAGCTGAGGGTCAGGCGAGCCTGCACATAAGCGCAGTCTAGCCAGAGTCTTTCTCTTTGCAGACATGTTATAGAGACCTTGAGGAAGCTTCAGACAAAACATGCACGTCTGTAGACCAAATAGGGGACTGCACATGCCCATTTAAAGACCCACAAACCAGAAAAACATGTCCCTTTTTTCATGTTCTTGCTGATATGCATTGTGTTGTAGACTGGAATATCATTATTCTGATGGTTGATTTTACTATCATCGGTATTCACTATGCTAATACCTTCACTCAGTCAGAGTAGTGAATATAGAAATCAAGAAATCAATTCTTATGAATCATGGAATGTAGGGTTTCTGAATTTATAAAATATATATATTATGTTCAGCAGCTTCTGATCTGGGTCTGCACTGTTTAGGGGTCTCCAGTCTTCAATGGGTTTACTAAATCGTTACCACTCTCGGGGCATATATTCAGCAGAAGACAAAGTCATGACGTTATTCTTATTTTTTACAGAAAATAGGCTGACATTTCCAATGGAGACAATTTGCTTGAAATTTCAAAGCCTTTTTTTCTGAAAAAAAAGAAAGAAATATATTTCAAAATGTTGCCTGAATTTTTTACCCAGAGTGCTTAGCTTTATAGCAGTTCAGTAATAGCTATGTTGTCAGGGATATATGGCCAGCGTCAAGTGCATTGGAGCATTCACAAAATTTGCGGATTCACATCATCCTGTGCATGTGCAAGGTCTGGTCAAGGCCTTTGCTCTCCATTGATACATTCTATAGTATCCTTAAGGCCCTGATCAGACTTTGCTTTTGCTCTCTGCATATGCTCGAAGACACATTTTAGCATGGTGCGGCCCATTATCATTATTCAATATATTTTATTGGTCTAGTCTCGGTCAACCACGCAGTATTCTCTCTGGAAAATTGCCAGGTTGGAATTTCTCAAAGATGATAGTTTCAGCTAAAAATCCTTAGCTATGGGAAATTGTTATGTCAGATTTCTAGGAGTTGTTAACTGTTAAAATGCAATTAAAGAATAAATTATTCCCCTTTGAGGAAACAGGAACCAGTGCCTCAAGGTTAATTCCATTGATGTGGCTTTGTCTGGGCAAATTTAGTCAATGACAAATTGCTGATATGTTTCTTATTTTCCCAGATAGAAGACATCTCCTAACTATTCACTTTAGATGTCAGGTCATGTTTTGTTTTGGAAAAGTAAGAAAAGAAAATTTAAAATCTTGTCCATTGAGAGATAAATACAGCAGGCATGCAGGGGTCATTTCGACATGTATTTGTGATATTAGCAGACAGAAGTCCAAGAAAAGGTTTATCTGAAATTTCAGTGCAAAGAGAAAGTCTCCGCTTTACTCAGCTGATGTTGGATTGTAATGCCAATGAGGTTTTGTCCAACCTTTTCCTTTCTTTAAGTCAATACTTTTTTTTTTTTTTTGGACTTAACCCATTGTATTCGGGAGACCCATAAAAGGGTAATTGGCAAACAGTGCAGAACCAGATCTTCTGCGGTGTCTGATCTGGGTCTCCACTGTTTGCAAATACTTTAGCCATTTTTCTTTAGGAATATGTAAATCTCATAGCCGGATGTACCTAAAATTGAAATTGGACTCTGCCAATATATAGTGTGGGAGAATGTATTCAGTATACAATGGGTTAATATAATAGCTGAAGGACATTACATGGTTTTGACGGATTTATAGTTACAGTTCCAAGCATTTGTGAACACTCAAGTTATTTTTGATGGGTGCAGAGGCTGATTTGAATCTTTCCTATTAAATCGTCCTGTCAAACAGACATTTCTCCTGATCTTACTGCATTGAAATAAATTGATCATTAGCCTTTACCACTCTCTGGGCTAATTCAGCAGATGACAAATTGATGATACGTTTCTTATTTTCTCCAGAAAACAGGATTTGACGTTTGCAAATTGTCTCCATTGGAGACAATTTGCATGAAATGTAAAAACCTGTTTTCTGGGATAAATAAAAAAAAATATTTCAAAATGATGTCTGCTGAAATTTTTACCCAGATTTAATAGCGTTATCCCACAGAAAGGAAAGTTTGTAACTGAAGAAATGTGTGGCAATTTTGTGTTGTTTTTTTTTCTTCCCCAAGAAGGTGTCAGCTCATCTTCTTTGGAGTTATTCTAAAAGAAATGTGTAGTCATTTTTTCTTTCAGGAAAACATTGTATCCATTGTCATGCTGGATAAATTGTGATTCTACGCCCACTTCTAGTTGATATAGATATAAATATAAATAAATAAATGAATAAATAAATATAAATGATTAAATGAATAAATAAAATAAATAAATAAATGAATAAAGATAAATAAATGAATAAAGATAAATAAATGAATAGATAAATAGAAATCTACACCCACTTCTAGTTGATATAAATTCACTTAGTGACTGACAAACAGTGTAGATCCAGAGAAGCCAACTGATCTGGTTCTATACTGTTTGCAAATTTGAAGCATATTCAGGTTCAGCAGAAGCAGGGTTAAAAGTCAGTTGTCTGCTTATATTTTAATTCAGCTAGCAAAAGGTGAGTTCACTGGGTGATATCCTTGCAGAATAAAAGCATAGTTTAATTGAGTTTTTCATTCCCTGAAGTGGAAATGACATTTCAGTAGCACAGCTCTAGATAAGAGGGCCATCTAGGTATTAATCTTATCTCTTCAGGAAAGTGTATGTTGTGGGTACTCATGGGAATGTGGGTACTCACAGGAATCACCTGTGAGGCATTTCTAATGAGTATCCAAAAAAAAAATATGCTTTTCTGAAGAGATAAGGACAAATTTAACAGTTATTGAGAAATTCAGCAGATGACAAGCTGATCATATTTCTTTTTTTTTTTTTCATAGAAAATAGGATTTGGCATTTCATGCAAATTGTCTCCTAAGGAGACAATTAGCATGAAGTGTAGAAAGTAGGATTCAGCACTTTTCTTATGCAAATTTTCTCTTAAGAAGACAATTTGCATGAAGTGTCAAATATTATTTTCTAGGATAAATAAAAAAAAAATATTTCAAAATGTTTTCTGCTAAAGTTTTTCTTACTTTTCCTAAAAAATAGGATTTGACACTTCATGCAAATTGTCTCCTAAGGAGACAATTTGCATGAAGTGTCAAAGCCTGTTTCCTAGGAAAAAATAAGAAAAATATTTCAAAATGTTTTCTGCTGAAATTTTTACCCAGCATGCAAAGTGTTACCGGACAACTTTTCTGGATACTCTTCTTATCTAAAGCTGTGTTCTAACATCTCAGAATTTAACTGGTTGAATTGGGGAGAAATATTTTTGCCACAACAGGAGAAATTTACCTTACAGCATATACAGAGCTTAAGATAAGGCTTTTTTTTTTCAGCCAACAATTTTTAGTATTTCTCCACAAAAACTTCCATTGAGGGTACTTACTCATTAGAAGTGCCCCCTTGAGAAATAAGAGAAATATGTTGATACCGCCTCTTGTTTGGAGTTATGGTGCATGGAAGTGCAGGCATCTCCTATCCTTTGCTGTCACTGTTTCTGTAAAGGACAGCTGAACTAATCACTTCTTATCTGTTACCCTGCTCTGAGTCAGTGTATGACTGGTTGTGGTGTTTATTGAATATTGGAGGCATCTGAACTCAGACAATGAGTCAGACAGGAGTGCATCAGAATGTCTACTGTCACTGGAACTGCACAGAATTGATCAATTTATATGCCTGCCATGTAATTTTATTAACCCTTGTCGTGATGAACCCGGATATACCCTGCCTTTGCAAACAATGTAGATCCAGATCAGTTGATTTCTGAAGAAGACAACTGATCTGGATCTGCACTGTTTGTCATTCAGAATGTGAATTTATATCAACAGCCTGGATCAAGTAATCTGATTGACTGAAAATTTGAAGTGGGCATGACATCTTAATTTATTCAGCATGACAAGGGTTAATGTGAATATTTTAACCCTTGCATTCTCAAGTTTCTGACATGGATTCTTCCATTTTTAAATTTGGACAAATTCATTGTTGCAAACAGGGGTTTTAGTTAAAAGTCAGTAACAAAATGGCAAACAGTGTAGATCCTGATGACACTGCTCATTACAAACTGTCTCATCTGGATCTGCACTGTTTGCTAATGTAACTTTATTGATCTGTAGGGATGAAAGGATTAAAACTTCAGATTAGATGTTTTTTTTTTTTTTTAAATGTTGATATTGTTCTTACATTCCTTTGAAAAAAATGTCTTGTCACTTTGTATGAGCATTGTCTCAGTGAGATATTTCTAATGATAACACAGCACAGGATATACAGCACAAACAAGGTCTTACACTATAGTTCCAGATAAGAGCGGTATCTGTGTAAATATTCTTTTATTTCTCTATCAATACATATGGCACTTCTTATGTCAGTTTTTGCTCATTAGCATCCTTTTGAATATTAGTAAAGCATCAAAACAGTGCGAGTGCTGGGGACCAATAACAAATGCGTACGGCCAGTGCATAGAAATGGATAGAGGATCGTTACGGGGATCTCGGAATTCAATTATATTCTTACCAACGGGATGAGATTATTATTCATTGATTATTGTTTATGGTCTTTTTCACATTATCCAATCACTGATGACCATGTGGTTTATATCCAAGAGGGATATCTTGATTGTTCATTACCTAGCCAAAACGCTGGCCTCGGTGGCTCAGTTGGATGCGCAGTCCGACTGGAGACCAGCAGGTTGCGGGTTCAACCCTCACCGAGGTCGGCAACATTCTTTCATGGAGATTGATTGTGAAATATTTTCTGTGGTCATTCTCTCCCTTCTGCTGATTCAAGAAGGACAGTTGTCAGTTTCTGGCAAAAGAATGTGCACAATACTGATTAACCGCATAGAGGACTAAGCCTGCCCAGTAAACGTGTGGTTAGGTAAACTGACCACGCTCAACATGACCCCATTGGGTTGACTGGGCCATAAAACCTCAACACAAACAAACCTAGCCAAACACATGGTCGGTTTGAAACGCATTAACAAAGATGTCACACTAGCTAGCATTCTGAGCTTCTACGGCTCAAACTTAGTGGAGAAAGGGGCGCAAAAGTGCAAATCTTCAGATGTTACTGAAGACCCTTCTGCCACCAAATCACTGAAATGCTTAGCTTCTAATGAAAATGTTCAGTATGAAGCTGGCGGCAACAGTCAGTCCCAAAGGCAAAGTAAAAAGGTCAGTCATAAAATGGCATTTTTATACAATCTTCCCAGTACTATACAATGCATTTAATTACGTCAAAATATGTGTACTCTCAAAAAGTGATCTGTACCCCTAAATGCTAAACCCAAGGGGTACATGTTCCCCTAAATCAAAATGTGAGTGGGAATGCTGGCTGGCTCTTTGTTGTCTGAAAATAGCATGAGGACCCTTTTTTTTCTTGTATTGGTCCTGAAAAATTTTAATCCTTAGGAGACAATTTGCATGAAGTGTCAGATACTATTTTCAAGGAAAAGTAAGAAAAATATCACCAGTTTGTTATCTACTGAATCTGCCCATAGCATGATGTTAAAATAGTGCATTATTAGATTACCTGTACTAAAGTACAGGAAGAGCTGTTGCACTACCCGCAGCATCTGTGTTATTGTTGGCATAGGTGTTGGTGTCGGCGATAACAAAAATGTTAAAGATTATGTCAAAGTTTTTAAGACTTATGTTTTCCAAATCCTCAGATGGATTTAGTTTGTATTGATATGATTATAGATATTGGTCCAAATTTTTATTGAACCCTATCCATACCCTTGCTCATAACCTAGGGGTCAAGGTCACGGACTTACACAAATTTTATGTTAAAGTTTTGCGTAAATGTTTTTAAGGTATCTTAGTTTCTAAATCATTGCATGGATTTACTTTATGTTTGGCATGGTTATAGATATTGGTCCAAAATTTTATTCAGCACTATCCCCACCACTGCTTATGACCTAGAGGTCAAGGTCAGGGACTTACGTTAATGTTTTGTGTCAAAGTTTTTAAGATCTCTTAATTTCTAAATCCTTGCATGGATTTACTTCATATTTGGCCTGATTAAAGATATTGGTCCAAAATTTTATTCAGCACTATCCCCACCCTATGACCTAGAGGTCAAGGTCACTTAGAAATTTTATGTTAAAGTTTAATCTCAAAGTTCTTAAGATCTTGTATTTTCTCTTCTAGTTTTCAAATCATACTATTCATTTAGTTTATATTTGGTATACACTGTGGAAGATGTTCTTCATCCAAAAATATATCCAGTACCATGTGTCCTCTTCCCCACCAAAGGTACTTCTTTCACACAAATTTGTATCAGAGAAAAGGAAAACTATGCTTGGCATACTTATTAACCCTTGAGTGGCCAAACACAACAATTGTCGTCTGCTTTGTCTTCTGCTGAATACATTAAAAGTCATTGTTGCAAACAGCGTGGACCCAGATCAGACTGCTCCTCTAGGAGCAGTCTGATCTAGGTCCACACTGTTTGCCTATATGCAAAAAGTATGTTTGAAAAACAGCAGACGACATAAACAGACGACATTTTCAGGTTTTCTTGGCGCTAAAAAATAAGGGTTAACTACCATATTCGACTTGAAACACTTTTAAAGTAAGCTCAGCAAAGGACTTCATGAAGAGTGTATTTGGTGATGGTTACATATTTTTTTTTCTGATTTTCTTTACAAATGCATATGCTGTGGGGGCTCAATGGAATTGCCTCGACCAACAACATATGCTTTTACAAAGAAGTGTAGATAAAAGTACATTGGTAGTAATCTGAAGACTACGAAATTGCTTGACTGTGCATTTATAGGGGTGTATGCAGTAATTGGGTCAAATACGGTATCTTTTATCAAATTTAGAGAGCTCAATGTTCATGTCAAAAAGTATTAGATTCTCAGACACCGCTGCGTCTGTCCAAAAGGTCCCGCATATATGATTTTTTTCTGTGATAAGTTTTTTTCTGACCCACGAAAATACGTGACTGGATTTTACTCGCTAATCTGAGAATCATTTCTAACGGAATTGCAATCTAGACCACAAACATATGGCATTCTTACTTACTTGCAAAGAAAATTGGTAAATACAATCTGTTTATGTTATTTGAGACTTTAAACTTGCAGATACAAATGTTGATAGATTTTAGGTACTTCCGGTAGCCATTTTGTTAAGCCAAACGAACCCAAATGTCCAAGAATGTACCCAACTGGAAAATAAAAATAAAAATAAAAAAAACACCCGCACGCATCTGTTTTGAAAATCTAATAACTTTTTTTTTAGCTCACCTGAGCTCTGCTCAGGATGAGCTATTGTGATCACTTTTCGTCCGTCGTCCGTCCGTCCGTCCGTCCGTCCGTCCGTGCGTCCGTCCGTCCGTCCGTCCGTCCGTTAACATTTTCAAACGACTTCTCCTCTGAAGCTGCTGAGCCAATTTTGCTCAAATTTCATATGGAGCCTCCTTAGGGTGGGGGAACGAAAAATTGCTAAAATGGTCGCGGTCCGTCGACTAAGATGGCCGCCATGCCCATATATGGTAAAAACCTTTAAAAATCTTCTTCTCCATAACCGAGGATGCCTTGGGGCTGAATCTTTGCCTGAATCATCGGGGACGGGAGGTCAACCAAAGTTGCTAAAAGAATTGTCGTACGTTGATGTTTGACCTTTTTACGGCAAGGTCAAGTTCGCTTCCCTATGCATTTGTATGAGCTCTATACATTTGAATGGGAAAATTGTTAAGAGTTTCAAACGACTTCTCCTCAGAAGCCTCTGAGCTAATTTTGTTCAAATTTCATATGGAGCCACCTTAGGGTGGGGAAACAAAAGATTGCTAAAATTGTCGCGGTCCGTTGACCAAGATGGCCGCCATGCCCATATATGGTAAAAACCTTTAAAAATCTTCTTCTCCATAACCGAGGATGCCTTGGGGCTGAATCTTTGCACGAATCATCGGGGACAAGAGGTCAACCAAAGTTGCTAAAAGAATTATCGTACGTTGACGTTTGACCTTTTTACGGCAAGGTCAAGTTCGCTTCCCTATGCATTTGTATGAGCTCTATACATTTGAATGGGAAAATTGTTAAGAGTTTCAAACGACTTCTCCTCTGAAGCCTCTGAGCTAATTTTGTTCAAATTTCATATGGAGCCACCTTAGGGTGGGGAAACAAAAGATTGCTAAAATTGTCATGGTCCGTTGACCAAGATGGCCGCCATGTCCATATATGGTAAAAACCTTTAAAAATCTTCTTCTCCATAACCGAGGATGCCTTGGGGCTGAATCTTTGCCTGAATCATCGGGGACGAGAGGTCAACCAAAGTTGCTAAAAGAATTATCGTACGTTGACGTTTGACCTTTTTACGGCAAGGCCAAGTTTGCTTCCCTATGCATTTGTATGAGCTCTATACATTTGAATGGGAAAATTGTTAAGAGTTTCAAACGACTTATCCTCTGAAGCCTCTGAGCTAATTTTGTTCAAATTTCATATGGAGCCACCTTAGGGTGGGGAAACAAAAGATTGCTAAAATTGTCATGGTCCGTTGACCAAGATGGCCGCCATGTCCATATATGGTAAAAACCTTTAAAAATCTTCTTCTCCATAACCGAGGATGCCTTGGGGCTGAATCTTTGCATGAATCATCGGGGACGAGAGGTCAACCAAAGATGCTAAAAGAATTGTCGTACGTTGACGTTTGACCTTTTTACGGCAAGGTCAAGTTCGCTTCCCTATGCATTTGTATGAGCTCTATACATTTGAATGGGAAAATTGTTAAGAGTTTCAAACGACTTATCCTCTGAAGCCTCTGAGCTAATTTTGTTCAAATTTCATATGGAGCCACCTTAGTGTGGGGAAACAAAAGATTGCTAAAATTGTCGCGGTCCGTTGACCAAGATGGCCGCCATGCCCATATATGGTAAAAACCTTTAAAAATCTTCTTCTCCAGAACCGAGATTGCCTTGGGGCTGAATCTTTGCGCAAATCATCGGGAAGGAGAGGTCTACCAAAGTTGCCAAAAGAATTGTCGTACGTTGACATTTGACTTTTTTACGGCAGGATCAAATGCTTCCCTATGCATTTGTATGAGCCCCATACATTTGAATAGGAAAATTGTTGAGAATTTTAAATTTCTTCTTCTCTGAAGCCACTGAGCCAAATTTGCTCAAATTTCATATTGTGTCTTCTTAAGTCAGGGGAACGAAAGATTGCTAAAATGGTCGCGGTAGGTCGACCAAGATGGCCACCATGCCCATATATGGTAAGACCCTTTAAAAATCTTCTTCTTCAGAACTGAGGATGCCTTGGGGCTAAATCTGTGCACAAATCATCAGGGACAGGAGATCTACCAAAATTGCTGAAAAGGTTATCGTACGTTGACATTTGACCTTTTTACGGCAAGGTCAAGTTTGCTTCCCTATGCATTTGTATGAGCCCCATAACATTAATATGGGAAAATTGTTGAGAATTTGACGACCTCTGAAGCCACTGAGCCAAATTTGCTCAGATTTTTAGCTCACCTGAGCATGAAGTGCGCATGGTGAGCTATTGTGGTCAGTCAATGTCCGTCGTCCATCATGGGTCATGCGGCTTGAACAATTGCTTTAAAGGCCTACTCTTCCTACACCCCAGGGTCAATTGACTCGATACTTGGTAGGAAGCATCAGGGTGAAATGTAGATAAAAAAATAGCTAAAATCGTTCCGATCGGAAATCCAAGATGGCCGCCATCTTGAAAATCTTTTTCGCTTCTTCTCCTGAACCGAAAGGCCAATTGACTCCAAACTTGCTAGGAAGCATCAGGGTGACTTGTAGATCAAATATAGCTAAAATCGTGTCGGTCCAAATTCCAAGATGGCCACCATGGCAGCCATCTTGAAAATCTATTTTTCGCTTCTACTCCGAAACCCAAAAGCCAGTTGACTCCAAACTGGTTAGGAAGCATTGGGGTGACTTATAAATCAAAAATAGCTAAAATTGAGCTGATTAGAAATCCAAGATGGCCACCATGGCAGTCATCTTGAAAAGCTATTTTTCGCTTCTTCTCCTGAACCGAAAGGCCAATTGACTCCAAACTTGCTAGGAAGCATCGGGATGACTTGTACATAAAAAATAGCTCAAATCGTGCCAATTGGAAATCCAAGATGGCCTCCATGACAGCCATCTTGAAAATCTATTTTTCGCTTCTTCTCTTAAAACTAAAAGTCAATTGACTTGAAACTTAGTAGGAAGCATCAGGGTGACTTGTAGATCAGAAAATAGCTATAATCATTCCGATCGGAAATCCAAGATGGCAGCCATCTTGAAAATCTATTTTTTGCTTCTTCTACTGCACCGAAATGCCAGTTGACTCAAAAGTTGGTAGGAGGCATTGGGGGTGACTTATTTTACTTGTAACGTTTTGAAAATTTCAGCATTTTAACCTTGTAAGCAAGATATTTCAAAAACTGTTTAAGCCATTGCCTTGTCATAAGAGTATTGGAAAAATGTTGCATGCCATATGCATATCTGCAGTGGCGGTTTCACTCAGGTGAGCGAATTGTGGCCCGTGGGCCTCTTGTTTTTTTGGCCTTTAACATTCAGTGTTTTCTAAAAAGGTATATGCTGCCTATGTCCCCTGTCCAATACCACCCAGGAACAAACTCTCTGCCCTTTGTCCAAAACAATAAAAGCAAAAGTGCAATGAGCACACATATCAAACTGTTTTAGGAGCAGTTTGATGTGGATCTACAAAGTTTCCTCAAAATGTCTGTCCAATGTTTTGGGTTTAATCTGGTACTCAATGCTTTCAGATATTTATCACCTAGTATAACCCTGAGATGTCATACTTTTGTCCTCAGCTCACAGACATGTCTGATTCATTACACATGGAGTGATGCTTTCATCATCAACCTGTTTAATTGAAATATTAGCAGACAGCATTTTTAAATATTGTCCCTACTTTCCACAGAAAATAAGGTTTGGTACTTCATTTGAATCATCTCAACTGGCCTCATTTGTTGTCCACTAACACTTTGCATGCTGGGTAAAGATTTCAGCAGACAACATTTTGAAATATTTTTCTGAACTTTCCTTGAAAATAGGGATTTGACGCTTAGTGCAAATTGTTGCCTAAGGAGACAATTTGCATGAAGTGCCATTTTTGGGGAAAAGTAAGAAAAATATTATCAGTTTTGTCATCTGCTGAAGTTGCCCCTAGCATGGTAAGTGCTAATAAAATCTAAAGCATGCTAAAGTAAGGGATCAATAGAGCTCAGACTGGAAGAAAATTACTGTAAAATATTTAACCCTTCAAGTGCCAAATTTAAATATTAGCACACTGATGAGAAAACTTTACTGAAATATTTTTTTCTAAGTTTTGTATGAAAACAGGGTTGTCCTTACATGTGCTCATGGCTGATTAAGCAGGAAGTTTGATCTTTTTATGGGGCTTGGCGTTTTATCTGTGTCATCCCCTATAGTGGGAAAACTAGACATGTATATTTGTAATACACTATGCCTAAGCATCAATCACAACTGCAGCAGGCAACATTCTGAATGCATTTTTAATTTTTTGTGAAAATAAGGCTTGATATTCCTTGTGAAGGTCTGTATAGCACATGATTCACATGAAATGCCAAGCCTTATCTTCTCATAAAAACAATACAATAAAATGTCATCTTTTCCAATTTTCCTTGACCCTTAAAATGGTTTGATACATACCATTTATTTCCTTTGCAACTCAAAATATTTTAGAATTCCCAGTAAGTGCCAGACATGTTGATTTTGGTTGTTTGTTTGTTAGATAACACAAGAACTTGGGCTTGATGTTTGTCTTGATAGGATTAGTATTGCTTAACAGGGTATAGAGACTTGCAAGGCCTCACTGTGGCCTTTCTCAGTAAACTGTGTCATTTACTCTGCTATAGCTTCAGATAAGGCACTTTTTTCAACTGAAAAGTATTGATAGTTTTCTTATTTCTGAATGAAAACATTTGTTGTGGTGCTCATTAGAAGTGCCTTGGTGAGGCGCTTCTAATGAGTACCCACAACACATGTTTTTGTCAAGAAATAAAATGTATGTATGTACCTTGCTCTGTGCTAGTTTCCCAAACCCCAATAGAAATGCTGTATAGATTTGTTGTAACAGGTCTGTGCAAAAGATCAATGGTGATGGCATAAATAGCTTCCAGTTTGGATTGGAAAGAGAAATTAATAGCTCTCATTTATTGATTTTAATAGATTATTGGATGAGAAAGTGACCTTTAATGTTAACATCAGGCCAATAAGAACAATTTGATTTGCAGAAAATTAAATACTGTAAAAGGTTTTTTGTCCACTGGGACATTTTTGCCTCTGATATATAGTATTTATTCTAATAAAAGCCCTATCTCTAATAAATATTCTGGTAACTTTTGGTACAGAAAAAATTAGAATAAAAGGTTACACTGGGAAGCTTCAAGCTAAAATTCATTCACAAACGTCAATGGCATATTCAAATATTGATTAGATTGGGCTGACCTCACTTCCTGTCACATGAGCAAATATTGGAAATGAAAGCATGCATGGTCCACTAATGTATCTTGCGATTTTTTTTATCCAGATCTCTTCAGGAAAATCAAGTAACAGAAATCCTTTGGAGGCACACAATTTATTATTTTAACATAACTCCCTAGAATATTTGTAATTATTATTTTGTTTTTTAGTATGACATGCCAGACTTGTGCATGCACCTAAAAACTGAAAACTAGCTGTCACCTCCACATTTGGGCACTAAATTGGGACTGGTATGACAATTTTTAGTTTCATGAGACTAAAGAGGTTCTTGCCAACCAAATCAATAAACTCCAAAGTAAACTTTCTTCTGTGCCACAAATTAAAAGGCCAGCTAATTTTGCTGGACAAAATACCTTTAATACACAAATATAACCACAATTGCTGTTATGAAATTGATAAACACCACCCCGCTGCCCATTCCACCCCCATCAGGGGCATTTACAGTCAACCGTCTTTATGTCAACACTTGATATAATTACAAAATTCGTTATAATGACAATTATAAGGGTGTAAATAATTTAACCCTGCTCCTGCTGGATATGCTCCTCCTTTGCAAACAATGTAGATCCAGATCAGCTGGCTTCTGAACAAGCCAGCTGATCTGGATCTGCACTGTTTGTCATTCAGTATGTGAATTTGTATCAACAACCTGGATCAAGTAACCTGAGAATTAGAAGTGGGCATGGCATCTTAATTTACCTAGCATGGCAAGAGTTAAGAATTTAAATTTAATATGTTTTGGATATTTGTTAGAATCGCCTCAGTATTTAAACCCTTTGATGGATTTATATCAAAATTGGTAGATGGTAGCCATTGACCTGAGGTATTATTTAGTCCCTATATCCCAGCCCTGTCTATTGACATAGGGGTCAAGGTCAGAAGGAATTCGAATTTTTATGTTAGAGCTTTAAAGATTCTTAGTGATGATATCTTCCTAATCCTTTGTGGATTTAGTTTCTGTGGGTTGTGGTAAGACATTTTGTTATGTACTAGTCCACCCATAATATACGTTTTTATGGAGAAGTAAGAAAAAAATGTTATATAGCTAATCCCACTTACCTGGCACTAAGTTGCAAGAACGGCAAGAAGCCATTCGTATATCATGCAAGGTTATTTGCAACAAAGTCAGCCTTGGTGGCTCAGTCACATGCCCATCTGACCGGTGATAAGGATGTCTCGGGTTTGCTCCTGGCCATGTACGGCAACGTTCTTTAGTGATTATTGTGATCATGAAATATTTTCTGAGGTCATTCTCTCCCTTCTGCTGATTCATTAGAAGGGCAGTTGTCAGTTTCTGGTAAAAGAAAGAGCTCAAGTACTGGTTAACCACTTGGAGGACTAAGCCTGCCCAGGAAAAAAGTATGGTTAGGTAAACTGACCAGCTTGACATGACCTTAACAGTGTTGACTGGGCTGTTTAACTCTAATCCAACCAACCAACCGACCTGGTACTATGTTACAAGAACTTGACTGGGCTATTTAACTCTAATCCAACCAACCAACCGACCTGGTACTATATTTCTGGCGAAAGAATGTGCACAATACTGGTTAACCACTTAGAGGACTAAGCCTGCCCAGTAAACGTGTGGTTAGGTAAACTGACTGCGCTCGACATGACCCCATTGGGTTGACTGGGCCGTAAAACCTCAACACAATCACCAAAACCTGGTACTATGTTGCAAGAATTTGACTGGGCTGTTTAACTCTAATCCAACCAACCAACCTGGTACTATGTTACAAGAACAGAATGCAGCAAATATGACATCATGCAAGGTTATCTGCAACAAATTGTTGGAAGCTTGCTTTGTCCAGTTTCAGGACAGAACAGAGTTAGGATGAAATAATTACTTCCGGCCAGTACCAGGAGTTCTTGATTATATCTTTTCCAATATTGGGTTGTATTGTAGATTTTTCTTTTGTCATGGCAAGTCTGAGATAGAGTGGATAATGGAAATAAATTGACTATAATTGTATACCAAAGAGAAATTAATGAAAAAGGAGATTATTAATTTACCCGAGTTGCATTTAATATATGAGAACTTCCATGTGAAAAAGGGCTTAAGGCATATTGTTTTTACTCTAAGTGTTGGGACACCTTAACTCCTTACCATACTTTGTCCTAAAAATAGAAAATGTTTAATAAAAACTTGGTTCCATTGTACTAGGCTCAGCAGAATCAAGGCAGAATTAATTAGGTGTTCAAAAAGTATACAAACTTAGTTACTTTATGTAAATTAAGTATGGGTTTCTCACCGCTGTGGTTTGAGCCTTGCTTGGGTCACATGTCGGAAAGCCAAGTTCTGCTTATGGATGGTCAGGTGGTTTTTCCTCGGGTTCTCAGGTTTTCGTCCACCTTTGATGAACGATTGGCTCGATATAAGTGAAATATTCTTGAAAGGGCCGTAAAACCCAAATCAAAAAAAAAAAAAAAAATATGTAAATTAAGTATGGGCTTTTAAATGGAGAAAATAAGGTATATGGTAAAAACTACACTGTTCAAGTCTGTGCAGAATCAGAAGTGAACTTAGAATGGGCTGTGAAATAGAGAAAATAAGGTATATAAGTTTGTTTCTTGTCTCTGCAGAATTGAAGTGAATTTAGTATGGGTCGTTAAATAGAGAAAATAAGGTATAAAAAACTTGGCTATGTTGTACTTAACTGATCAGATTTAACCCTTGTCCTGCTGAATAAAGATTCCCGGCCTCGGTGGCTCAGTTGGATGCGCGTCCGACTGGAGACCAGGAGGTCGCAGGTTCGACTCCAGCTGAGGTCAGCAACATTCTTTCATGGAGATTGATCATGAAATATTTTCTACGGTCATTCTCTCCCTTCCGCTGATTCAAGAAGGGCAGTTGTCAGTTTCTGGCGAAAGAATGTGCACAATACTGGTTAACCGCTTAGAGGACTAAGCCCAGTAAACGTGTGGTTAGGTAAACTGACAGCGCTCGACATGACCCCATTGGGTTGACTGGGCTGTAAAACCTCAACACAAACAAACAAATTAAGATGCCACACCCACTGACTAATTTTCAGCCGATCAGATTACTTGATCCAGATTGTTGCTATAAATTCACATACTTAATGGCAAATACTAGTGCAGATCAGTTGGCTTCTTCAGAAGCCAACTGATTTGGATCTACACTGTTTGCAAACGGTTCAGCAGGACAAGGGTTAAGACAGTTAAGCATTGGTTGTTAAGTAGAGAAAATAAGGTATATGTTTCTTGTCTCTGCAGAAGTATAAGTTGTTAGAGAAAATAAGATATAAAAACTTGGCTACATTGTAGACTCATTACATTTAGGACACTTAAGCATGGGCTGTTAAGTTTAGAAAATAAGGTATAAAATTTGGCTACATTATGTTGGAGTCATCAGAATGAAGGCTGAATTAAATATGAGTTGTTAAATAGAGAAAATACTATACGAAATTTTGTTTATATTGTGCTTGACTCAGCAGAATTAAGTGCAGGTTGTTAAATAGAGAAAATATGGTACAAAGAACTTGGTTACATTGTGCTAAGAGTCAGCAGAATCTGGGCTCAATAAACTGGGTTGTTAAATAGGGTTAATATGGTATAAAGAGTGGTTACCTTGTGGTAGAGTCAGCAGAATCGAGGCAGAATCAAGTATTGGGTGTTAAATAGCGGAAACTTGGTATAGAAACTTTGTTACATCATGCTGGAATTGGCAGAATTTAGGCTGAGTAAAGTGCAGGTTGTTAATAAATAAGGAAAATATTGTATAAAACTTGAATAAAATATGCTAGAATCAGCAGAATCGAGGCAGAATTAAGTATGGGTGTTAAATAGAGAAAATATGGTAAAGAAACTTGGCTGTACATTGTAGTAGAGTCAGCAAAATTATGGCTGAATTAAGTAACATTTCTTAACAAATATTTTATTGACATTTCCATCTTATGTGTGATATTCTCATTGGTAGAATATTCATGATTGTCTGTTCCTTCAGTTGTTAACACTGCACTCTGCGTAAAATTTTCAGCCGACGATATATTGGACTATTTTTCTTAATTTTCCCAGGAAACAGGTTAATTGTCATGTCATGCAAATTGTCTCCCATGGAGACAGTTTGCATGAAATGTCAAATCCTGTTTTCTGGGAAAAATAAGAAAAATATCATCGCCATTTGCTGAATCAGCCTAGAGAGTGGTAAAGGTTAAACATTGGCTGAGCCTAAGGACAAAACTGGTCTGATATGTCGTACATGACAAATGGAGGGTTTTCATGTTAATTTGTTGTTGGATTCCTCTCTATTGATTGTTGCTGTTGGGAAACTCAATGCTTAGGACGCTGGGTAAAAATTTCAGCAGACAACATTTTGAAATGTTTTTCTTATTTCTTTTTCTAAAAAATGGGTTGTCTTATTTCATTGGAGACAATTTGCATGAAATGTCATCATGTTTTCTGGGAAAAATAAGAAAAATGTCATCTGTTGTCTGCTAGATTGGCCGAGAAAGTGGTAAAGGTTTAAGGTTTTTATAACAGTAACATTTCTTGAAGTACTTCCGAAACCTGAAATAGCCTTAGACAGAGTCCCACAGCCTTCTGTTTTTATCCTAAGTATTCAAATAGACAGGTGTGAGCAAACAGTGTAGATCAAGATCATATTCTACAGAATGTGGCTTGTCAGATTCCACAGAATGTGGCATCTGATCAGGGTCTACACTGTTTGCCACTCATTAACAAGTAGTAAAACAGAGTTGTTCAAAATACAGTACATTGTATGTAGAGCATTGGACTTGGTCACAGCAGGATGTGAGAAGACATAGACTAGATAGCTCTTAGGACTTAGACTGGGTATCTCTGTGACGTGTAGACTAGGTATCTCTATTACTAAAACTGGGTGTCTGTAGGTCTGAGACTGGGTTTCTCTGTGTGACTTAGACTGGGTATCTCTATAGTGTATACTGGTTAGACTGGCTATCTCTGTGTGACTTAGACTGGGTATCTTTATTACTTACACAGGGTATCTCTAAACTTAAACTGGATATCTCTGTGTGACTTAGACTGTGTATCTCTATTACTTATACTGGGTATCTCTATGACTTAGACTGGGTATCTCTGTGTGACTTAGACTGGGTATCTCTATTACGTATACAGGATATCTCTAATTTAGACTGGGTATCTCTGTGTGACTTAGACTGGGTATTTCTGTTACTTATACTGGGTATCTCTAGCACTTAGACTGGGTATCTCTGTGTGACTTATACTGGGTATCTCTATTACTAATACTGGGTATCTCTAGGACTTAGACTAGGTTTCTCGTTTGACTTACACTGGGTATCTTTAGGTCTTAGACTGGGTATCTCTGTGTGACTTAGACTGGGTATCTCTATTACTAATACCGGTACTGAGTCTTTGTAAGACTTAGACTGGGTATCTCTGTGTGACTTAGACTGGTATCTCTATTACTTATACTAGGTATCTCTATGATTTAGACTGGGTTTTCTCTGTGTAACTTAGGGTGTCTCATTTACTAATCCTTGGTATCTCTAGGACTTAGACTGGGTATCTCTAGGACGCACTAACTTTATGACTTAAACTGGATGTCAGTATGAATTCGACTCAAGAGTAGATATCTTTGTTACTTAGACTGGATATCTCTACCTGATGAATGATTCTTAGAAAATTTGCCTTGCATTATACTACTTATCTAAATCCAAGATCCTGTCATACCTTAAACTGGCCCCATGACCTTGTCCTATTGGTACTGTTTTACAGAAAATCTGACATTATCTTAGAGTGGAAATCTTGGACTGTTTCAAGGAAAACATTGATATCTGGCATACTAGCAGTTGCTTACATATTTCACTCTTTTCTTTGAATCTAATATTGAATAGAACTTTGGGCTTTCGTAGTTGTCTGAAGCCTGCCTGTACCAGGACAGAAACCCTACAACTAAGAGAATATTGCCTGAGACAATCAAATCTCAATGGCTCGAACATCCTTGGGACCATGAAAATTTGTTTGAGATATGGGTTGTTCGAGCCATTGATGATGATAAATCATAGCCCCAGGTCAGGAAGCAAATGGAGATAAATTATAGGGAATATATAAATTTTGGGAATTTTTTTTTATCTTTTACACAATAATGGTATGTTGAGTGTACTCATTAGAATTGCCTTGATGATTGTCAACATACAATTGAGTACACACAACATATAATTTCATGATGAAATAAGAAAATTTCCCTAAATATTTGTTTTCTTGAGCTAACAGTAGAATTTTGTAGGTACTGGAAAAAACAAGTTCAAATAAGCCATGGTAAACGAACCATTGGTGTTCGAGCTATTGCGGTTCGACTGTAATTTCTCCCAAGTTACAGCACTGCAGACAAGTTTTGTGTCTATTTATCACATTTTGCACAGGGTGTTTCGTTGTTCCCTATTTAGTCATTGTAATTACTTCAATTTGGTTGAAATTAGATTGTCTATCTGGTGACGATACAAGGCCGTCATATAATCTTCCAATGTATCAGGAATTAGTAATCTGTTATCCTTAAACACTCTATGGGCAAACTCAGCAGATGACATTTTGAAATATTTTTCTTATTTTTACCAGAAAGTAGGCTTTCACATTTCATGCAAATTGTCTCCAAGGGAGAAATGTCAAAGCCTATTTTCTGGGACAAATCAGACAAAATATTTCAAAATGTAGTCTGCTGAAACTTATACTGAGCATGCTAAGCATTAGTAAAGGAATAAAAAGTATTGCTATTTTTCTTGCTTGTGAAAATAATGTTCTGATGTCTCATAAGATCACTGCACAAAGATAATTTTACTGAGATCCCATTTTACTGAGATCCCAGAGCTTATATTTTTAGTAGGAAAAGTTTAGTCTTGGCAAACTTTCAACTTACAAAGTGAATCTTAAATGTCATCTCTGTGACATTTACAGATGACAGATACTCGATATTTATTATTTTTCCAAGAAAATATATATCGAAATTTCATATTCTGTTGTTTGGGAAAATAAGGAAAATATTTTAATGAAAAACATCATCTGATGTTCAACTCCTTGCATACTGGAAGTAGATAGAGCAGACAGCACATAGCCATATTTATCCCCAGGCTTTCTTAAAAAAAGTGATGGGGATATTGTGAATGCCTCTGCTTGTCAGTTTGTCCATCCTTCCTTCATGCTATCTCCTCCTAAACCACTAGGAAGAATTTATCCAAACTTGCTACATGATTTCCCCACATGGTAAGGGTGTGTGAAAGCAACATTAGCGCAGAGCGTGGGGCTTTTGCGATGGTATGCCATTGACTGTGAGGTCAGACTAAAGTATTATTCCCAGAAAAAATGTTTGACATTTCATGTGAATTGTCTCCTAGAGACAGTTCACATGAAATGTCAAGCACTATTTTCAGTAGAAATAAGAAACCTATTAAAAAGTCATCTACTGATATTTTCATTCAGCTTGCAGAAGGTTAATTAATTACAGGCTGTTGCAGGTTGTCATAGAAACTTTGATATCACTTCCTTCAAAACCCCTGACAAGCTGCCGGAGAAGCCAAAAAATAGCATGCAATGTTTCTGCTCTGTCACATTGTTTTACAATGTAGCATGCTGAATAAATGTATCAGCAAATGACATTTAGAAATATTATAGTGCTCTTTCCTGGGAACAGAGTTTGATTTTTCATGAACGATCAGTACTCAGGGTAAAATTTTCAACAGACGATATATTGAAATATTTTACAATCAGACAGTACTCTGGGTAAAATTTTCAGCAGATGATATATTGAAATATTTTATTATTTTTCCCTGAAAACAGGTTTTAGCATTTCAAGCAAATTGTCTCCAAGGGAGACAATTTGCATGAAATATCAAATCCTGTTTTCTGAGAAAAATAAGAAACGTATCATCAATTTGTCATCTGCTGAATTAGCCACAGAGTGGTAAAGGCTAAAACTGTCTCCTTTGAGTCGAATAAAATGAGAGGACCCATTTTCTGAGACAAAATAAATCACTAAAACTTTTCCTGAATATTTAATACTGCACTCTAAATCAAAGAAGCTTGTTCCCAAAATGACAGAATCTACTCACTTGTGGCTGAACTCTGCTGATTGGGTGGCCTCCCAGCAGGTACCCAGTGTTGAGACAATGTAGCATCAACATGGATGCAATGTCATGACATTGCATCAACACTGATGTGAAGTTGTGTTCAAGTCATGTGCCCAGTGGGCTGTTGTTGAGACTAAAAATAGAGACTATCCATTGTTTTGAAAGAGATATTTCACAAAAATTAGAAATATAATGGCAGGTAGTTGGTTGGTTGGGTGTTTAACAGCTTAGTCAACACTGTAAAGTTGTTGTGAAGCTGTTCAGTTTATCTAACCACACTTTTCCTGGGCAGGGCCCGGTTGTTCAAAGCGTCGTTAGCTTAACGAGCTCGTTAAGGGCCATTTCGTTAACTGTTTTAGCAGATTCAATATGCAATGCAAAAGCTACTCACATTTTTTCAGCAAAAAATTTCAGCGTATTTGCGTATCACTTGATGTAAATTTTAACGAATCGTTAACTAACGATGTCGTTAGCTTTGAACAACTGGGCCCAGGTTTAGTTCTCTAAGCAGTTAATCTGTACTTGTGCACATTCTTTCTCAAGAAACTGACAACTGCCTTTCTTGAAGCAGTGGAAGGGAGAGAATGATTGTAAAAATATTTCGTGATAAGTCTCCACGAAAGAAAGTTGCCAGACCTGGCGGGGATCAACCCCATGACCTCCTGATCACCAATCGGATGAGTATTCGACTGAGCCACCGAGGCCGATATTGCAGGTAGTGTAGATCCGTCATCTCTGTGAAGATTCTGTTTCATCACAGTGATAACGACTTACATGTTTTTCTGTGATGTTTCACTGAATTAATTAGTGAGCTCTAATCTTAAGTACATGTATAATTACAACAGGGTGAAACTTTGTTACCATTAACCCTTGTCATGCCGAACTGGTAATGCTGGTAATGCTGAAACCTGAATATACTTCACCTTTGCAAACAGTGTAAATCCAGATCAGTAGACTTCTAATCCTGATCTGGATCTGCACTGTTTGTCATTCAGTATGTGAATTTATATCAACAACCTGGATCAACCAATCTGATTGGCTGATAGAAGTTGGCTTGGCATCTTAATTTGTTTAGCATGACAATAGTTAGTAACATTTAGTGAATGGCATTTGTTGTTTCAGATGATGAAGGAATGGCAGGCTGCCAGAGAACATGTGTCAGAGATGAGAAAGACAGACAATAAACAAGCAGAACAGCTTAATAAAGAGATAACTGAGGTAGGATTTAGAGACTTGATAAGACTGCTTCCATCATTACAGTCACACACTTCAACTGTTTGCATGCTTTGGAAAGAAATAAGCATATGACAAATGGGCTGCACCAAGTGAAAAAATACCTTCAAGCATGCGCAGAATATGCAGATCCAGATCATTCTGTACATGCGCAAAGTATCATCTGGGCCTTTGCTCTTCAGTTATACATTGTGCAGTATCCAATGATTCTGTTAGCAGCTAGTGAAGGTCCTGATCAGACTGCATGGATGGGCAGGCTGATCTGGGCCTTCACTGTCTGCATATGCCTGAAGACACGTTTTTGCATGGCACGACCCAAATAATGCTGTGTGTTATTTGCCTCAGCAAGAGAGATATAGCCAGATCTCGCTCACAGGAATCTTGCTATCGGACAGTGTTGTCCTCTAGTTTAGAAACATCATTACTGATCATATCTTGCAACTATTCTTCCTCTCCCATAATTTTATATGTCCTGTGTGTGAAACTAAATTTAACCCTTGTCCTGCTGAATAAATTAAGATTCCACGCCCACTTCAAATTTTCAGCCAATCAGATTACTTGATCAGGATTTTTGCTATAAATTCACATGCTTAATGGCAAACAGTGCAGATCCAGATCAGTTGGCTTCTGAAGAAGCCAACTGATCTGAATCTCCACTGTTTGCAAAGGCAGGGTATATCCGGGTTCAGCAGGACAAGGGTTAAGAGTGAAAAATGGGTTTTCATTGAAGAATAATTTTCATATAAATATTCAAGGAATGAACTACTTTGCTTAGTCTCTACTAGTACTCTCTGAGCAGATACAGCAGACAACAAATTGATATTTTTGTCCCACCTATGTTAACATGGGCTACTTAGGCATGCAAGTTTCCGTTGATTCCTTTTTCCCTTGTCCGTGTACTTAAATCCACCCTAGTGTACACGCTAAATGAAGTGTACAAACTGTAAAACTTTACAGTTAATTTCTTTTCACTGATTTTTAATCTCACTGAGCTGAACAAGGATGACAACTGTCTCTCTTCTGGTGCCTGTTTCCATAATTTAGTACACAGGTGAGACATAAATGTCAACAAAGTTCATTATATGTGTTATTTTTCCCAGAAAATAGACTTTGACATTTCATGCAAATTGTCTCAGAGAATCTGAATAAAATTAAAAGCCTATTTCATGGCAAAAAATAAGAAAAACATTTCAAAATGTTGACTGCTGAAAAGTTTGACCATGCTTAGCTTTAATTTCATGTAAAATGGCCACTTTGTTAGCTCCTTTATTTATTGAACAGAAAAAAAGTAAAGCCTTGTTCAACTGGCCTAGAGGTTATAAAACTTTTTTCATGCTCAACTCAGTTGAGCATGAAATTTTCTCTGCTAATAAATATGAAAATGCCAACAATAGTTGGCATTTTCTGCCAACAATAGTTGGCATTTTCACTTTTATTAGCAGAGAAAATCTCATGCTCAGCTATGTTTAGCAACAAAGAATTTGCAATTGTTAGTTATTTGAGATTTATTAGCACGACAAATTTCATGCTCAGCTGAGTTGAGCATGAAAAAATGTTTATAACCTCGGGGACTAATTTCTTTTTGTAGAGATTCCAGCGCATGTATCACGCATACGAGCAGGAAGGCGTGGCCGAGAAGAAACAACTTGTATCCTTACACCAACAACATGTGCAAGCATCGTTTAACAAGAAGAAGAGAGAACTGATGGAAAATTTGGCCTCAGAATTGGAAGAAGATGAACCCAGGGTAAGCATAAACATTTGCATAGCAACAGATAAGGCACTTTTTTCATCTGAAAAATGCTGATGTCTTTCTTATTTCTCCACGAAAACATGTGTTGTGGGTACTCATTAGAAGCGCCACACAGAGGCGCTTCTAATGAGTACCCACAACACATGTTTTCGTGGAGAAATAAGAAAAATATTATGTGGATACCCCCTCTTATCTGTAGCTATGCATTTGTATGTTTTTTTATGGCGATAGGGACATTTAGCATACTGAGGGTAAAATAAAAGTGTAAATATGGTATGGCAACTGTCTATTTGTCACACTTAGCATATGGTCAAGAATGGTTAGAGGTAGGATTTTGAAATTTTTTTTATGTAATAAGGAAGGAAAAGAAGCTGAACTGTATTTTTTTTTCTATTGGATTTGTAGTTCTTGAGTTATGCCCCTTTTTCCACTCATGCATTGTATGCCTACAATGAAATCTTGTGAGCAAGATATCTTAAAAATTATTTGAGCATGGGCCTTCAAACTTGGTTAGATTATTGGGGATGATGAGTAAATGACCTGATTAACATTTAGAAAAAATCTGATTAGTTTTGTCAGAGTTTTGCTCTTTTCCAACTTTAATATTTTGTATTGACAAGCATATAATTGGGTACATAGTGTTTTACAAAGCTTTTCTAGTTTTACTGTTAAGTTGCTGAATGCCAGCAGACAGCATATCAAAATAATTTCCTTATAATTTTCTTGAAAAGTAGTGTTGACATTTCATTCATGTGAAGGTACCATCTAGCTTTTCATATTAGTGCATCCTAATGATTTGGCTTTAGATAAGGCAAGGCTCTGTTCTGCTTGCAGCAGGTGCAGGATTGGGGTGGGGTGGTGGTAGCATTTTCAGTTGATTCCTCTTGTCGATCATGTCTTATCTTTCCTATCTCCACCTTTCTGGGAGATATCTTGACATGACTAAACTAGATAGAGCAGGCCATTGCAAAATCCCCATGCTCCATGCTATTGTTACTCTTGCACACCCATACCACATGGGGAAGTCATGTAGCAAGTTTGGTTAAATTTCACCCAGTGCTTTAGGAGGAGATAGCAAGGGACAGATGGATGGGTGGACAAAGGTGTTCACAATATCACAAAGTTTGGGGATAAATATTGTTGACAGGGCTATTAAACTTCAGCTCAAACATAGCAGGTGTTACTAGTAATGTACTTACTTTACATGGACACCTGGGCCCAGTTGTTCAAAGCTAACGACGTCGTTAGTTAACGATTTGGTTAAAATTTACATCGAGTGATACACAAATATGCTGAAATTTTTTGCTAAAAAATTGTGAGTAGCATTTTTTCAGCAAAAAATATCAGAATATTGTATATTGAATCCGCTAAAACAGTTAACGAAATGACCCTTAATGAGCTCGTTAAGCTAACAACGCTTTGAACAACTGGGCCCTGGCTTCACATTCGGTTACTGAAAGTTTGTGTTTCCAAAACAGCTTTTCCTTTCCTGATGGATGTTTGGATCTACAATGTCAATTTCACCTTTTCACTGGAATGTTAATTTGTTTTTGCATTGTTTCATCAGATGATAGGGTGATAGTAAGGGCATGCTGTACATGGGGGGCATATTGGTATTTCTTCTGGTCTGCTGTGTCTGTGTTCTGTGTCTGCTTTGTTTTTTCCATCATCCTCTATTTCTCTCTATAGTCACCTCTGCTAACTCTTCAGTCACTTTTCGCTCTTTTTGCAAGAGAAAAGACAAAGGATAGATATTTTGATTGTGTTTGGGTTTGAGGACACGTCAACCCATGTGGGTCATTTTGTGTTGTCTCCCAGAGAAAGGGAGAAGAGAGATAGAAGAGATAGTAGAGGAGATGAAAGAGAGGAATGGGGGTGGTTGGGTTAGGCAAAGGTGTCGTGTATCTTACTTCACCGGGGCGTCCAACTGATATCGGCTTACAGTTGGGCAAGGCCTGCTATCCTTGCAGCAGGTAAGGCTAGAGAAGGAATGTTTTTATTTCTTCTGTTTCTTCACTTTCATTCATTTTCCTTTCTTACTTGTCCCTCTCCTATCATCTTTATGCCACCAACTTCAAAGAAGTTGGAGGGGCATATTGCTTCTGGGTTGTTCGTCCGTCCGTCCGTCTGTCCTTCCGTCCGTCCGTCCGTTCGTCACGCTCTTTGATTCATAGCACAACTTTAAAACGGTGAATGCTACTGTTTTGAAATTTCATATATGGATTCCTCATGAAAAAATAGCTGACACGTATTTTTTTTCTTGACAGGATTATGCCCCTTTTCTGAGTTATGGCCCTTTGAAAAAATATGGATGCAATCTTGTCAGCAAAATATCTCAAAAACTATTAAAGCTAGAGCCTTGAAACTTGATGAATAGACTGGTAGTGATGAGTAGACAACCTGATTAACTTTTGAAGAAATTTAAAAAAATATTTCTTGAGTTATGGCCCTTTGTAATTTTGGGCAATTTTACCTTGTCAGCAAAGTATCTCAAAAAATGTTAGAGCTAGAGTCTTGAAACTTAGTAAATGGATTTGTAGTGATGAGTAGATGACCTGATTAACTTTTGAAGAAATTCTGAAAAATACTTCATGAGTTATGGCCCTTTGTAATTTTGGGCATTTTTTTCTTGTCAGCAAAATATCTCAAAAACCGTTGGAGCTAGAGCCTTGAAACTTAATGAATAGACTGGTAGTGATGAGTAGACAACCTGATTAACTTTTGAAGAAATTTTGAAAAATGCCTTTTGAGTTATGGCCCTTTGTAATTTTGGGCATTTTTACCTTGTCAGCAAAATATCTCAAAAACTGTTAGAGCTTGAGCCTTGAAACTTAGTAAATGGATTTGTAGTGATGTGTAGATGACCTGATTAACTTTTGAAGAAATTCTGAAAAACACTTCATGAGTTATGGCCCTTTGTAATTTAGGGCATTTTTAACTTGTCAGCAAAATATCTAAAAAACTATTGAAGCTAGAGCCTTGAAACTTGATGAATAGACTGGTAGTGATGAGTAGACAACCTGATAAACTTTTGAAGAAATTTTGAAATATACTTCTTGAGTTATGCCCCTTTGTAATTTTAGGCATTTTTATCTTGTCAGCAAAATATCTCAAAAACTGTTAGAGCTAGAGCCTTGAAACTTAGTAAATGGATTTGTAGTGACGAGTAGATGACCTGATTAATTTTTGAAGAAATTCTGAAAAATACTTCATGAGTTATGGCCCTTTGTAATTTTGGGCAATTTTACCTTGTCAGCAAAATATCTCAAAAACTGTTGGAACTAGAGCCTTGACAATTGATGAATAGACTGGTAGTGATAAGTAGACAACCTGATTAACTTTTGAAGAAATTTTGAAATATACTTCTTGAGTTATGCCCCTTTGTTATTTTGGGCATTTTTATCTTGTCAGCAAAATATCTCAAAAACTATTAGAGCTAGAGACTTGAAACTTGGTGAATTGATTGGTAATGATGAGTAGATGACCTGATTAATTTTTTGTAAATTCTGAAAAATATTTCATAAGTAATGGCCCTTTGTAAATTTGGGCATGTTTCCCTTGTGAACAAAATATCTCAAAAACTATTGAAGCTGGAGCCTTGAAACTTGATGAATAGATTGGTAGCTATGAGTAGATGACCTGATTATGCCCCCAGTTTCGAATGAAATTGATGGGGCATATTATTTTGCCTTCATTTGTCCATCCGACTGTTTGTCCGTTCATCAAGCTTTTTTTGTGCATGCCATATCTTAAGAACCCTGCACGCTAGGGTTTTGAAATTTTATATTTGGGTTCCCAATGAAAAAATAGCCGACCCGTATTTTGTTTCTTGTCTAGCATGTTTATTTAAAGTTATGCCCCTTTGAAAAAAATCAGAATTAAATCTTGTGAGCAAGATATCTTGAAAAGTATTTAAGCTGGGTTCTTTAAATTCGATACAGTGAGTGGGAATGATGTGTACATTACCCGATTATATTTTGAGAGAATTCCATGAAAATATTGATAAAGTTACGGCCCTTTGCAGTTCTGCTCATTTTGACCTTGTCAGCAAGATTTCTCGAAAAGCACTTAAGCTAGGGTCTTGAAATATTATATGCTGATTGGGGATGATGTGGAGATTACCTGGTTTGTTTTTTAGGGAATTCCATGAAAAATTGACGTAGTTATGGCCCTTTGTAGTTCTAGGCATTTTGACTTTTTCAGCAAGATATCTCAAAAAGTATTTAAGCTAGAGCCATGATATTTGGTATACTGATTGGGATTGAGGAGGAGATCACCTGAATAAATTTTGAACCAGTTAAATGAAATGTTGGAGTTATGGCCCTTCGCAATTTCGGGCCATTTAATGTCGTTGCTTTATTGTGTATAGCATAAGTTTAGAACCATGTATGCTAATGTTTTGAAATTTCATGTTTTGATTCCTCATGAAAAAATAGGTGATCCGTATTTTTTTCTTATCCCAATCATCTCCTATTTTAGAGTTATTTCCCTTTGATAAAATAACATTGAAATCATATATTTGTACTGTTGTTACCGTCATGGCTAAGCAGTGTTGGAGTCAAACAGTGTTAGAGTCAGGCAGTTGGGGGCATAGTGTTTTACAAACACCAGCTCTAGTCTCTACTATGTCTCTTCTATCCCTCTTCTACCTTTCTCTGTGAGACGACACAAAATGACCCACAAGGGTTGACGTGTTGTTAAACTCCAACTCAGTCAAAGAGAGGGACATGGGAGAAAGAGGAAAATGAATGAAAGTGGAAGAAACAAGAAATAAAAACATTCCCTCTCTACCCTTATATGCTGCAAGGATAGCAAACCTTGCCCAACTGTAACCCAATCTCATTTGAAGCCCTGGTGATATAAGATACACAACACCTTTGCCACCCCCAACCACCCCCATAAAGGATAGAAGAGATTGTAGGTGAGTAAAGAGAGACACAAAATGACCCACAGGGGCTGACATGTCATTAACACTTAGCACTCAGGGTAAAGGTAAAATTTTCAGCAGATGACATTTTACATTTTGACATATTTTCCCTATTTTTCCTAGAAAACAGGTTTAGGCATTTCATGCAAATTGTCTGGAGACAATTTGCATGAAACGTCAAAGCCTGTTTCCTTGGAAAAATAAGAAAAGAATATCAATGTCGTCTGCTGTATTCGCCCAGAGAGTGGTAAAGGTTAAACAAGAATTCAAACAAGCAAAGAATGGGTAAATACTGCTAAGAAACAAATACTTTTATCAAGAAGAGGTATGTTAAAATCATGTCTCTATTGTCTGTATATTGATTGTGAAGGTTTTCTCTCGAAACTTGTTTTGATTTCATTAGTCTGACATTAGACTTGATTCAATTAGTCTGTGAACTGACAGCAGACTTCCTTGATATATGAAACATGCCAGGAGAAAAGAGTATGTAAGCGTAATTGGACCCTATAGACCCAAATTACCCTTTACAGCTACACATTCTGATGGGGTGGTTGGGTGTGGGGAAGGTGTCGTGTATCTTATGTCAACATGGTGTCCAACTGATATTGGCTTACAGTAGGGCAAGGCCTGCTGTCCTTGCAGCAGGTAAGGGTAGAGGGGAATATTTTTATTTCTTTGGTTTCTTCACTTTCATTCTTGGTCCTTTTTATTACCTATCCCTCTCATTCATCTCTTCTATCTCTTTTCTCCCTTTCTCTTAGAGACGACACAAAATGACCCACAAGGGTTGACGTGTGGTTACACCCCAACACAATCAATTAATACACATTCTGATCATGTTCTTTATTGTCCTTATACAGAAACACTGGATTCTGTTCATGATGAGCCAATTTGTCTAAACATTCACGGTTTGTAGGTTTAATGTCAGTTTCCACAAATAGCAGACAACATTCTATTTTTTTTTTTTTTTTTCTGAGAAAAATAAAGCAAGACTTTTCATGTTAACATGATATGGCGAGCCATATTTTCTTGTGGAGATAAAAATACATTACAACCTCTTTATAACACAGTTCATTATAAAACAGTTTTGGATATAACACGGTTCAAAGATGGATTCCAAAAATGTATAGATTATATTGAAAAATGACCATAAATGGTCATTTTTCAATATAATCTATACATTTTTGTTTGGATATAACACGGTTGTTTAACTAACACGGTTTATGCTATGGACCCCAACAATAGTGTTATAAAGAGGTTGTGGTGTAACATTTAGAATGCTGTCTGCTGCAATTTTGAATGAATCATTTAGGGTTAAGTTTTGATATGTTAGAGTCAAAAGTGACTCTTTTTTTTTTTTTCCATTTCTGCAGACGTCAAAGGTTTTGAGCTATCTGAAACTGTATATCCGGACAGAAGAGAAGGACCGTCTGCATACTGTCAACCACTATGAGCATCTGAGAGACACAGATCCAGAAGAGGCCGTTAGGATCAGAAACTCAGTTCAGGAACACCTGCGACTGATCACAAAGAGAATCGAGCAGTCTATTGAAATGTTGAAACGTCATCCAGACTTGGAGAAGAAAATCAAACCAGAGATTGGTGAATATATTAACCCTTGACCCACTTCTAATTGTCAGCCAATCAGATTGCTTCATCTAGGTTGTTGATACAAATTCACATACTAAATGACAAAACAGTGTAGATCCAGATCAGTTGGCTTCTGAAGAAGCCAACTGATCTGGATCTACACTGTTTACAAAGGCAGGGTATATCAAAGTTCAGAAGGGCCAGAATTAAGACATTATAATGCCCCTGGTATAACTTCAATTTCACTCATAAGGTCCATAAATTCCATGTAGAGCTTGGATCATGAGGTTTGGGGTTTGAATCCTGCTAGAGTTAGTATTCAGCTCATGACTATATGGTGCTTTATTACTCAGAGCCTCTCATCATCACTTCTTCAATATCTGGATATGACTTGCATAATGTTGAAAGTGACATGAAATGCCGAATCATCATCATCAGCTGGTGCTATGAGTTGAGAATTTAAAGGGTGAAAGTATCAGATCCTGACTGAGTAGTATGGTCATCAAAATCATTTCATTAGGATCTTTTATATGTACCATGCATATTCTACAGATCCATGTGCCATCCAGGTTACAGTATTTATCAGAAATATGCAGAGAGATGTGCTATCTGATCATATGGCCTACAATGTTTATCACTTGTCAGTTTATTTTTATTTTTTTTTTAACCGGCCTCGGTGGCTCAGTTGGATGCCCGCAGGTAATCAGGAGATTGCGGGTTCGACTCTTGCCAAGTCGGCAACATTCTTTTGTGGAGATTTGATCATGAAATATTTTCTACGGTCATTTTCTCCCTTCAGCTGATTCAAGAAGGGCAGATGTCAGTTTCTGGCAAAAGAATGTGCACAATACTGGTTACTGGTTAACCGCTTAAAGGACTAAGCCTGCCCAGTAAAATTGTGGTAAGGTAAACTGAACATACTCGACATGACCCCATTGGGTTGACTGGGTCATAAAATCTCAACACAAATAAGTTATTTTTAGACTCATTAACAGATAGTCAGATGGATTTGTTGAAATCATAGGACAAGTATTGTAAGGAGTTAAGATGTCCTAATATTTAGGGTAAATACAGTACCAAGGATCTATATAAGCTGACCTGAGTCTGAACTGTTGACATCATAGTTTCAGATAAGGCATTTTTTCTTCAATAAAAAATTACTGGTATTTTTGTTAATTCTATATGAAAACATATACAGTCGAATCTTGTTATCTTGAACTCGCTGATTTTGAATTACCGCGTGTGTGGCTTATCTCGAAGTGAAAATCTGGTCCCTGTTTTAACATGAAACTATGACAACAGATAACAAAATATTGTGGAAAAGAGGAGAAATTGCTCCTAAGGAGCAATTTCTCCTCTTTTCCACATTATTTTATATATATATTTCTAACTTCAGGAGTCAAATTACATATTCATTTGTTAAATGTAGTTGTTCAATTTATTGTTTTCCTCACTCTCTCAACTCTGATATGTCGTACGGATATCTCGAAGTGTTTCAGTGAGTCCCTTGGAATTCGAGATAACTAGAGTTGACTGTATTGTGAGTACCCATTAGAAGTGCCTCACCTTCATAAACCATCAAAAATCTGTATGAACACTGTGTATGTAGTGCAGATGAGAAAACTGGTCAGAATCTTGACTATTCTCAGATAATACAGAATGTTGGTTTTGCTTTTATTCGGCACATTTTATATTGGCAGGGAAATTTCATACTGGTTTGTAGTTCCAGGTAAGAGTGGGTATCCACATAATATCTTTCTTATTTCTCCACAAAAACATAATTATGTTTTGGGTACTCATTAGAAATGCCTCAGTGAATTGCTTATGGGTACCCACAACATGTTTTCAAAGACAAAATAAGAAAAAAATGTCCGTATTTTTTGTTGTTGAAAAAAGTGCCCTATCTGGAGTGATGTGATTTCATTTGTAACCCAGGTTATTACTTTATTTATTATCCTTAACCCATGTCATGCTGAATAAATTAAGATGCCACACCCACTTATAATTTTCAGCCAATCAGATTGCTTGATCTGGATGGTTGCTATAAATTCACATACTTAACGGCAAACAGTGCAGATCCAGATCAGATGGCTTCTTCAGAAGCCAACTGATCTGGATCTACACTGTTTGCAAAGGCAGGGTGTATCTGGGTTCAGCAGGACATGGGTTAATATTTGGACACCTTAACCTCTTTCCACAGAGCTCTTGATAAGGCACTTTTTTCAACTAAAAAATATCTATATTTTTCTTATTTCTTGACAAAAACATGTTGTGTGTACTCATAAGGAGCGCCTCAGTTAGGTGCTTCTAATGAGTACCCATAACAAATGTTTCGTAGAAAAATAAGAAAACCATTTACCTGATACCCACTCTTATCTAGACCTATGTTTCCACATTTATCCTAACATTTGTACATCCATTTGATTACTTGTTAATTTTTCCAAAAGTGCTGGCTGAATGGCAGACAGTGTAGACCATGATCAGACTGCTCCATTGATTTCCATATATTTAGGGTAAATATGGCTTAAGGATGCAGTACAGCTCTGGGTATGTGGTGGGCTGTAATTGGAGGGTCAGCAAAAAGCGTTACTTTTAAGTTGGCTTAAACAAAATTTACGAAGATTTATTGTAACCACTCTAGAATGTATGTTTGCCAGCCTCGGTGGCTCAGTTGGAGGCGCGTCCAACTGGGGATAACATTCCTTCGTGGAGATTGATCATGAAATATTTTCTAAGGAATTGGCACCAACATAAATGTTAGTTTCAAGTTTTTCAGATTATACTTCAAGTCATATTCAACAAATCTTTCATATTTGTAACAACATATAGCTTTAGATTTGGTGCTATTTTTAACCAAAATATGATATTTTTCTTATTTCTCCATGAAAACGTGGGCTCTCCTTAGATGTGTTGCGGAGGCACCTCTAATGAGTACCCACAACATAAATAAGAAAAAAGAAGAAAAAAAGTATTTATCTGGCTACTCCTCTTAACTGGAACTATGACAACATTGTGTTAGCATGTCAGGTCTTTTTTATGACACATCTTGTTGTATTTAGGTAATAGCCATTAAATGTCATATCACATAAATTTTTCAGAGGATTTCCGACACAAGAAATTCCGCAACATTGAGATAAGCAGTGATGATGTTGTCTTGAAACCTGTTGAACAAGCTGAACCATCACAGAAAGAAGTAGTCCTCAGTAAGTACACGAGTCTTTCTCGCTCTCCCTCTCTATCTGTCTGTCTCTCTCTGTAGTTTAGGGTAGTTTATATTTTCTAGTCTCTCTGGATCATTAACCCTTGTCATGCTGAATAAATTAAAATCCCACACCCACTTCTAATTTCCAGAAATTCACATATTAAATGACAAACAGTGCAGATCCAGATCAGTTGGCTTCTTCAGAAGCCATCTGGATCTACACTGTTTGCTAAGACCGGGCATGTCATATTCAGCAAGAGAAGGGTAAAGTCCGTTTGAGTAAATTTGAAAACAGAGAACAGCATAAGTCAGTTTTTGCATATTACAGTACTGCTCAGGAACACTCAGTAAAATAGAGTTGGTGTTTTAATTTCTATGATGTGTTCCTTGCTTCTAGTCTGAATCTACCAGGCCAAGAGACTGTGTATACGAAATAGACTGACCCCCATCATACTACACACAAAGCTCTAGATAAGGTGATAATTTGAACAAGAAGTCAGGAAAATTTTTATTCTTATGTTTGTAGCAAAACATGTATTGTAGTTGGGATTTATCAAGGAGGAGAATTTGATACAATGTATGGTATGGGAAATTAATGCTTGTCATGCCTCAGTGACTAGTTATGCCTATACCTACAACATGTGCCTATCATAGTTACCCTTAACATTGGGAAACCTTAACTCCATACCATATCGCACACCCTAAATATTTGAACAGAAAGGCCTGAGCAAACAGTTAAGACTCAGATCCCATAGCACTAGTTAAGGCGCTTTTTTCAATCCAAAAGTATTGCAGAGGCGCTTCTAATGAGTACCCACAACATATGTTTTCATGGAAAAATAAGAAAAATATTTACCGGATACCCTCCTTTATCTAGACCTACGAGATCTGATGCTACAAAATGGGGCATCTTGTTTGCCACTCAGCCATCAATTTTTAGTAACATCAAATGGCAGTTAAGCAGTGTTGTGGAAATATCAAATTTTATTACTTGTCTACGGATAAGTAAATGGTCAAAATCCACTTGTCCAACCAAAATTTACTTGCTCGAAAATTGGCATTTTTTCTTATTTCTCGAAGAAAACATATGTTGTGGGTACTCATTAGATATACCTCAATGAGGCACTTCTAATGAGTACCCACAACATATGTTTTCTTTGAGAAATAAGAAAAAATATATATCATAACCTGGATACTCTTCATAGCCAGAGCTATGAAGTCCATATACAGCTACAAAGTCCTTGTCCCAGGACAAGTAAATTGAAATTTCTTACTTGTCCTCAGGGAAATGGGACAAGCTGGACAAGTCGGGCATGGTCATTCCACAGCCCTGAGTTAAGTGAACTTGTTAAAACTTATATGCTAAGGAGTTAAGGTGTCCATTTGCTTAGGGTAAAAATAGTACTTGTCCTAAAATTTAAAAATGTCCATTTTACTTCCTGTTATTGTCTCTAAAAACTGCCTTAAGTCTAGCAAACAGTATAGACCCTGGTCAGATGCCTTATTTTGTGGCATCTGATCTGTATCTACACTGTTTGCTCAGGCATAAGTATGGTACATTTGAATTCCAGCTCCAGTAGACAGCAGTGAGAGTTATGAATCTGAGGAGCATGATTATACCAACATCCGAATTGATACAGAGGGTTTGAAGGCGGAAGATACTAACCAGCCCTATGTTGCTCATGTCCAGAATGATGCCGCTCATCTACAACAGGTAATCAACTCATTTCTATAATATGGTCAGTTTAAGGGCTTTTCTATAATATAGTAAGTTTCAAGGCAGTTTAAGGTATTTCTATAATGTAGCCTGTTAATGATCATTTCTGTAATATAGTCAGTTTACGGGCATTTCTATAATTTGGTCAGTTTAAGGGCATTTGTATAATATGGTCAGTTTAAGGGCATTTCTATAATATGGTCAGTTTAAGGGCATTTCTACAATATGGTCAGTTCAAGGGCATTTCTTTAATATGGTCACTTTAAGGGCATTTCTATAATAAGGTCAGTTTACGGACATTTCTATAACATGGTCAGTTGATGGGCATTTCTATAATATGATCAGTTTACAGGCATTTCTATAATATGGTCAGTTTATGGGCGTTTCTATAATATGGTCAGTTTACAGGCATTTCTATATGGCCAGTTTGTGGGCATTTCCACAATATGGTCAGTTTACAGGCATTTCTATAATAAGGTCAGTTTATGGGCATTTCTATAATATGGTCAGTTTACCGGCATTTCTATAATATGGTCAGTTTAAGGGCATTTCTATAATATGGTCAGTTTACAGGATTTCTATAAAATGGTCAGTTTAAGGGCATTTCTATAATATGGTCAGTTTAAGGGCAATCAACTCTTGCCAAGATAATTTTGTGCCCCTTCTGTAGAGATCTACTCTAAAAGGTAAGAATTTGCTACCCATGCAAGCAAATTCTTTCCTTTCAGAGTAGATCCCTTTTCAGAAGGGATTTGATGTACTGTAAAGCAAACAAGAAGTTGCAGGTATCTCCCTTTTACAAAATGGCAGAATATCTACTGACTGTATCTACAGTAAATTTCCTAAAATTTCGAACACTTTATTCCATACTCTTTTGGCTTAAATTTTGCTTTTTATGCAGCATTTTCTTTAAATATTTAATGGAATGACAAACAGTGTAGACCCTGATCAGACTGCTCCTGAAGGAGCAGTCTGATCAGGGTCTACACTGTTTGTGTATGTCATTTTGTCAAACGCTTTAGTGTTCGAATTTTTAGGACATATACCGTAGTCCTCTTAAGGAAAAATGTACAGTCCTTAGGTCCAGATAAATATTTTTCTGATTTTTCTGATTCTGGATACACATTATAAGCACCTCTAATGGGGCATTTCTAATGAGTTTACACGATATGTTTTTGTGAGAAATAAGAAAGATGTGAATCCATTTTAGTTGTAAAAAAACAAACAAAAAAACACATACTGTATTTTGAGCTGAAAATCAATTTGTCATCTTCTGCTGAATTAGCCCAGAGAGTGGTGAAGATTAAGGAGATGCCGCCACAGTATCAATATTTCAGTGTACTAGCTTATCTACCCATTTCTTTATAACAAATATAGGCCAAAATCAGGGATATTTTGGGCTCAGAATTAGTATGGGTCCATAAAATTGGCCAGTGGCCCATGTCCTATTCATTTCTGCACATTCTTCAAAATTTAATGGGCCATTAGCCAATTTGATTGGCCCTTGGGAAGAATGGATGGGACCAAGAATCCATGCTACAGTAAAATAAACACTAGATTTGGATTGCTTATGATAGGAACCTAGCCAAAAAGAAAATCAGATTCATTATCACTGATAGTTCTCTCACAAAATAAGTTCAGGGCCCATCTCAGAGATGAGCTTCAGCACTCATGCAGTCCAATTAAGCGGGATCTATCCAGTTTGCAAAACCATATAAATTGTGATCTGACTGCAGAGTTGTGAAGGCTGGTCTGGATGGGTACTAAGGCATCATGCTTCTTCTTTGGATGGCACTCTAATGCTGTTTTTTGTTCTCTCCAACAGCAAAACTTCAACGCAGTTCATGCAGTATCGAAGTACAGCACTGGGAATGTTGTCGGGATTGCTATTGGCAGTGTTGCTGTCTTCATCATTATTGTGGTTGCTGTGGTGATGCTTAGAAAGAGGAACAGAAGACAACCAATCACACATGGATTTGTTGAAGTGGACCCTGCAGCTTCCCCGGAAGAGAGACACGTTGCTAACATGCAGATGAATGGATACGAAAATCCAACATACAGATACTTTGAATTACAGTAGGTGATAATGAAATACACTAAATGTGTAGAAAACAATTCAGATCAGGTGTAAAACATTTTGAAATTTACGTACACGTGAAAAGCTTCTGTGACACCTTTAGAAAAAAACCAGCACAAAAACACCGGAATTTTACACCAGCGTTTTTGACCATTCTGTTATTGCAGTTACAATAATTAATATACATGTAGCTTTCAGTTTCGAACAAAGTTGTATTAAATGTTGCCGTGTGTCTTTGTAGTATGAATCTGATGACAGTAACCGAGCATTTATGTGTAATCACTCATGTTTAACATCTTAAGATATACATGTATTCTCATGTAGATTTTTATTATTCCGCATTATGTGAAAATGCTTGCGATTATGCCGAAACGTCTGTGGTTAAGGATTGAAGATTTAACATATACCACTCTGGGCAAATTCAGCAGATGACACATTGATAGTATTTTTCTTATTTTTCCCAGGAAACAGGATTTGACATTCCATGCAAATTGTCTCCAATGGAGACAATTTGCATGGAATGCCAAATCCTGTTTCCTGGGAAAAATCAGAAAAATATTTCAAAATGTTGTCTGCTGAAAATTTTTCCCCAGAGTACTAAATTGAAATGAAAACAGAACATCTTCTTGTGTCTATTGATCAAGGTTGCAAGTTCCATTTCTGCATAAAAAAAAAGCAGAGATCAGTGCAGAAGATTATAAACAAAGAATGTGAAGAGACCTAGGACATGTAAAGGATTTAAGAGACAGATTTACACAAACAGACAGTGGAAAAGAAGTATTAAATACTGTGATGAAAAAGATTGATTTGTCATAGTTTTTAAGAAGTTTAGAAGTGTCAATTTACTGACAGTTAATCTAAGCTGAATAGTAGATTTTTTCAAGTGATATAAATTACAGTAAATGTCCTAAAATTTTATACATCAACGTTTCTGATAAAATGGCATATGCAGGCAGTGCAGATCCAGATCAGACTGTTCCTTCAGGATTTACACTGTTTGCCACTTTAACACTTTAATGTATTAAGAAACAACTGAATAAAAATAAAAGTTAGGCCAGAAAAGTATGGAATGTGTTTACAATTTTAGGACATTTACTGTACTTTGAAGTAAGATTCGGCAGAAGAGTTTGTAAGGGCTCACCCTAACATTCCAAATTTCATTCTTGTACAAGTTAATCAGACGCTTGTAGTTGATATAGATCTGCATCATTTAGATGCTTTAAATGGCCAGTCCTGCATACTCATTTTTAACCTTCACATACATTGCACCAAGTGTTAGTTTCAGATAACTAGTCTTTATTAAATATTTTTAGTCCTGTATTGTAACATTTAAAGAGATGCATAATTTTGAAGAGGCAGTTTTCATTAATCTCATTAAAATAGAATTTTACAGTTTAATGTTTTGCAAACAAGCATTGACAAGTTCACTGGCAGTATTGTTCAATATTTCAGTGAAAAAAGGGCAAAATATGATTGAATGCAGAATCATCAGGATTATTTCCCTTGATTTACCCAGAATTCAAGCAGACAAATTCAATATAATAATATAAACTTATACATTGATAATTAAAACAAATGGGATTCAGAAGAAAGTCAGAAGACTTGTGTTAATCTGTATCCCAAAAAGCTGAATATTTACAGATGTTTCTATGGTGATTTTGTAGTGTGTTGGGAACACTTACTAATATCTGGACCATTTTTATGTGCTTTTCCTGTGCCATGTGTACTAATTGTGACAAGCAAACTTCATAGATTGCTTTTCTTTTCTCGAGCTCTATTGTATGTTTGTTACGTATTCTGGCTTCCAGTTTATAGTCTTGAGAATCGCAATAATCTAATCCAGAGCTTGTTTTTTTTGTTGTTTTTTTTGTTTTCAACCCAAACACAAAATACTGATTTCCTCACCATTTTTAGTTTTGCATATGTTCAAGACTGCCATATTTTTTTCTTCTTCCTTTTAACAACAGTCTTTGGTTAAGTGAAAAAAAAATTGAAACCATATTTTGTGTGTGTTTATTTCATTTTTGCTCATTTTTTTGCTTAGACAAGCCCTCTGTAATTGCCAGTGAATGTAAAGGGCATTGTTTACTTTTAGCTTTTATCTCTTATAATTGTGCTTCCATGTCTATCAAAATTACTCCCCAATCTTTCCTGTTTGAGTTTGTTGTAGATATTGTGAATAAACTGGGGAAAAAAAAAGAAAATAATAACAAAAATAACCACATTTCAACATCAGTAGACAAATGATAGACTGACATATGCTTTGAAAGAATTTAGAGAGTATGTAGATATTTGGAGGTAATCATTTGTTATTACGTATATTTGTTATCACGTAACTTCATGGCTGCGGACACCAAATACATGTATATATATTATGTTATGTACAGTACTTCTAGCAGAACACAGTGTCATGCCCTAGCTTTAGTAACATGTATATTGTATCGAGTGACATCATCTGTGGTCTTATAAACTGTAGATAGCATCAGTTATCTCGTTTTCGAAGTCTTGTTTTTAGCCTAATATCAATCTTTAGCCAGCTGAATTTAACCCTTAAAGTGCTGAGCACAACTGCAGCAGATGACATTTTGATTTTTTTAATTCTATTTTTCAGAGAAAATAAGACTTGGCATTTCATGTGAATTGTCTGCTAGGCAGATGAGTCACATGAAATTCCAAGTCTTATTTTCTCTGAAAAAGTGATGAAAAAAAGTTTAGAATGTTATCTGCTGCAGTCTTGCTTAGCACCTTTAGGGTTAATGTCAGATGACATTTTTTTAATATTTTTCTAGAAATACAGGATTTGACATTTGCTTCCACTTTTCTTCAAAAGACACAGTTTGAGTTAAATTTCAGCAGTATTTTCTAGGGAAATATATTGCTTATTTGTCGTCTGCTCCTTTCGATAAAAGTACTAGAGGTTGATATAACATATGCTCCTTTGTGTGTTTCTCTATTTTGAAAAAAAAAAAAAAAAAAAAAAATGGAAAAGCTGCTGCTCGGAAAGAAGAAAAACCTAATGGAACATAAATGCGTAAACAGAATCGGATTATAAAAATATTCAGGGTTCTAGATGAGTTGTTATTTTGAACATAAATTATTGATATTTTTTTTTATTTCTCCATGAAATCATGGAGTTTTCATGTTGTACCTCAAAAGGATGGCCCACATTTTTTTCATGGAGATGTAAGAAATAAATTCATCTTAATCCTTAAAGTACCAGTAATGACTTCAGCAAATGACTGCTTAATTTTTTTTTCTGAGAAAATAAGGTTTGACATTGCATGTGCATTGTCTGCGTGCATTTTCTGCAGAGCGGACAATTCACATGGAATGTCAAGCCTTATTTTCTCAAAAAAAAAAAAAAAAAAAAAAAATTGGACTAAAGCCTCTTCACAGGAAGAACAAGACATTAAAAATGTTTAAAAATGTAGTCTGCTACAAGTTGAATGACACATTAAGGATTAATACACCATTGACCTGGGCCCTGAAACAATGTGATATCAAGTTATTTAACCATAAGCTTAATACAGCTCTAGATAAGACTTTTTCTACCAAACAGTACTGATAGTTTTTCATTTAATTTTCTGTAAAAAAACCTGGGCCCAGATGTTCAAAGCTAACGATGTCATTAGTTAAGGATTCGTTAAAATTTACATCAAGTGATACGCAAATATGCTGAAATTTTTTGCTGAAAAAATGTGAGTAGCTTTTGCAGTGCAAAAGCTACTCACATTTTTTCAGCAAAAAATATCAGAATATTATATATTGAACCCGCTAAAACAGTTCATGAAATGACCCTTAATGAGCTCGTTAAGCTAATGATGCTTTGAACAATGGGCCCTGTTTTGTGGGTACTCATGAGAATTGCCTCATCAGCCATTCTGATGAGTATCACACATTGTATGTTGTTTTTTTTGTGGAGAAAGGAGAAAAAGCATCTGAATACCCCTCTAGAGCTATGGCTTTATATACATTATATTGTTTTCTTTATATCTGTATAGACTTGTTTTTTATCATCATCACGTGTTAACTGTTTCATCAGTAAATTTTTTTATGCCATGTACAGTGTAGTCGGACCAGGCTTCTTTTTTTTTTTTTTTTTTCATTTTTATTGACGAATTCTAAATTCTTTCATTTCTTTTTTTTTATTGGAAAAGTTTTAACACAGGTTTTACCCTTTTGAATGGTGAAAATTTAGTCCTGATTTAAATTTAGGTAATAGATCTAGATGATCATACAGATATTTTTTATTTTTAGTTTTTTAAAAGTTGAAAAAGGACTTAAAAATAAGTATTTTTGGTATTTGTTTGTTGCATCATTAAAGTTGTAAACAGCAGCAAAACCAAAAAAAATTGATTAAACCTGGTTCACCATAATGTTTCATTTGACCCAGAAAATTTGAATAAACAGCTTAATCTTTAAATCACTGAATTTAGATGTAATTTGTGAAATTTAGCTTATTTTTGGAAGAGAAAAAATGCGGCTTGAGAATTATTGTTTGTATAGGAGAGGTTTCAGATGAAGACAGGAGCTGTATAATCTTGCCCACTTCTGTTCTGATCCCTTCTTTTATTGTTGACAATGTATATTATGCATTGACAGTTCTGAATAAATGTGTTTAAATCAAACAAAGTCTCAAGCCCATTTTTTTTTTCTCAGGAATTGGTTGACAGCTAATTTCATGGTAAGTGTATTAAGAATTATTATTGCATAAAAAGCAGTGTCGCACGTTATTAACAGCTGTGCATTAACCGGCGAAAAGCTGTGTATTAACAAGGCAATTCACGCACTGTTAATGCACAGCTACACAACTTTCAGTATGATTGTACCGGGGCCACAGATTTACTGCCGTTCCGGGATGTGTACTGCCCAGCCCTAGAATGAGCATAGTCTGGGGAAATTACATTAGCGAGACATCGGTGAAAAGGCGAAACAAAATAGTGCAAGAAATAACGATAAATGTAGCAAATGTATTCAGTTTTTATGCAATAATAGCGATCGAACATGGTTTTTCAATGCATTAACATTCACCGGGTTCCTTGGGAGGTGTTGAAAACCGTGGCCTTCGGCCTCGGGTTTTCAACACCTCTCATGGGACCTGGCGAATGTTAATGCATGAAAGCCATGTTTGATCCCTATATTAACCTGTAGCTTGCATTTCTTATGAGGCAATTTAAATGATGTGCCAGTACTTCTTTTCACGAGTGGTTAGAGCATTTAACTTATGCTGAAGTTTGTGGGCTTCGACCTTGTTCAGACCATCTATTGAAAAACTTCTCTGCTCATAGCCTTTGACATACAGGTTGATGGAAAGCGTGGGCCTAGGAGGCCCAAGATGACATGGAAACAGCTGACAGAGAGGGATTGCAGAGAGTGGAAGCTCTCAGCCATCAACCCTCATGATAGACATACCTGGAGATCTGGTGTGAGGTCTGCCATGCGTGCAGCAAACCAGCTGTCTGGAAGGGGGCCCACTGGTGTGGATGTTGCCCCTGTACCTGCACGTTAATCAAAAATCTGATTATGATGATATGATGCTCACTCAGCAGTGAATGGTTATCCTTCAGGGGAAGGTTGAAAGGCAGCAAAAGGAGAGGGCTGGGCTCTGCCTTTTATATGATGTTCCCTAGCAACAGTGGGCTCAACACCCATTGCCCTGTGGACACAAGCTATCACACTCCTTTACCACTGACTCAGTAAAGAAGCAACCACATTGGCTGGCATGTCTTTGGTGACAGCAAAAGATTTAAGACAACCATTCTCAGAATTTAATTAATTTATTAGCCTGGTTGCAGTAAAACGTCCTTGGGCAGGAGTGCAGTGAGTAGACTAATTTAGCAACTTCACTACTTCATTGATTAAACTTAAGCTTACAGAGCTCAACCTTTACCTCTCTTTGGGCTAATTCAGCAGATGACAGTTTGATAATATTGTTCTTATTCTTTGACATATCATGCAAATTGCCTCCTTTGGAGACAATCTGCATGAAATGCCAAAGCCTATTTTCTGGGAAAAATAAAAAAAAATATTTCAAAATGTCTTGAAATTTTTATTCAGCATGCTAAGCATTAAAGAAAAGTTAACCCTTGTCCTGCTGAACCCAGATTAGTCCTGTTTTTGCAAACAGTGTAGTTCCAGATCAGTTGGCTTCTGAAGAAGCCAACTGATCTGGATCTGCACTGTTTGTCATCAAGTATGTAAATTTGTATCAACAACCTGGATATAGTAATCTGATTGGCTGAAAATTAGAAGTGGGTGTGGTATCTTAATTTATTCAGCATGACAAGGGTTAAGTTTGGAAGCAGTGAATGGTAATACCATGTTTACTCAATAATGTGCACTGCAGGGCTCTAAGAATTGTATTTACTCAAATATTTAGATAAAAGCCAACCATACTTAGCCTAAATGTTCACCATTTCAACTGGACTACCTGGTAATGTGTTCTAAAAAGTACTGACTGAATCCCAAACAGTGCACACCTGATCAGAGTGCTTCTTTTACCATTCTAGTTGCTCAGGTATGTCTTTAGGAATATTTATGGTAAGTGTGGTAAGAAAATTATGTCTGAATGCACATTACAGTTTACTTGGAGCCCTGTCAAGGAACATTTTCTGATGTGCAATTTCATTGAGATTCCTCCTGTCCTTATCATGCTTTTACAAAAAAAAATTGGAAGTGTACAAGAAAATCCAGAAGCAGACCAAATCAGTTCCAGACATGCAAATGTTTATCCTAAACTGTGGAAAATAATCACACATCCAGATAAGAGGGGTCTCCAGATATAACCTTTAAATTTTCTGCATAATTTATGTTTTTGTGAAGAAATAAAGAAAATACAGTAAAACCTGTGTAAGAGAGCCACCTTCGAGACTGACTTTAAATAGTGGTTGATGTGGAAAAAGTTGTCTGTCTTATAAAGGTACATGTCATGTAATTTTGCTAGCAAATTTACATGACATGTACCTTTATAAGACAACCACCTTTCCACATCAACCACTATGGTCAATTTCAAAGGTGGCTGTCTTACACAGGTTTTACTGTATATATCTGGCTACTCATTATATATACAGCTCTTGTTGTAATCCATTTTTACACTTGTATATGCCTGCATTCTGAGATAAAAAACGAACAACAAACAATTACTGACTTGAGACTCAAGATATATTTTAGTATTAAAGGCAGACTCCTCTTTATCCAGCAAAGCTCCAAAGGTTATAATTTGAGGTAATACTTGCTGCTTTTACACAAACATATTTTGTGGGTACTCACTGAAATTACGTACATCCAGATAAACACTCTTTATCAACCAAAAAGTGTTCACATTTTCTTACTTCTCGGTAAGGCACTCTCAGAAGTGCCTCGTTAAGGCACTTCAAATAAATACCCACAACATATGTGTCTGTTAAAAGTCAAGAAAACTACAGTTGACTCTTCTCTTGTTAACAAATCTCGAGTTTGCTTCTTGAATAACTACTTATATTGAAGTGAAAATCTGGTCCCTGTTTTAACATGGAAATCTAACAACAGGTAACAAAATATTGTGGAAAAGAGGAGAAACTGCACCCAAAAAGGAGCAATTTCTCCTCTTTTCCACAATATTTTCAATATATAACTTCAGGAGTCAAATTACATATTCATTTGTTAAAAGTGGTTTGATTTTTTTCCCCAATTCTGCAAATCTAATATGTAAAGATACGGATACCTGGAAGTATTTCAGAGTCCCTTGGACTTAAAAGATAATGAGAGTCGACTGTATTTATTTGGCTACTTCTCATACCTGGAGCTAGGAGTTAGTTGGCAGGATAATTCAAGTGGTTCTCCACAACAATATTCTGTGCAAAAAGAAATGGGGATCTCATTACAATCTCAACAGATCATTTTTTATTTTATCTGGAGCCTTGATCCAATTTGGGTTAATCTTTTGCATGTCTGAGAATCTCCGCTCTGTTACATTTGTCCTGAGCCACATTCCATAAAAGGGAGACAATAAAACCACTGCTGATTGTAGACAAATTCTGTACCGGAGGTCCAGTCAGTTGCTTTCATACCATGTTTGTACAGCAAGTTTTTTTTGTTTCTTCAGACAAAAAATGATTTTTTTTACACAAAACTAAAAACAAAGTATGTTCTGGGATCTGTTGATTGTAACGAGATCCCTGTATATTCTTTGGAGAAAGAATAAAAATTTGTCCTCCTTTGCTGAGTAATCTTTAATAATCTGGGCTGGTTCAAAGCATCGTTAGCTTAACAAACTCATGAGTGGTCAAAATGTTAACTGCTCTAGTAAGTACAATATCTAATTCACAGGTATTTTTGCTGAAAAAATGTGGGTAGCTTATGCAAAAGCTACTCACATTTTTTCAGCAAAAATATTAGTGTATATGCCATATTTAATGATCAAAGTTTTAACGATACGTTAATTAACGACATCATTAGTTTAGAACAACTGGGCCCTGGAGCTATTCATCTGTGTTACACAAGTGAGGAAACAATACTGGTGTACAAAGATAATCTTGGCAATATAAATTAACCCTTTCATCCTTGAGTTTCTAAAGCAGACTCTTTCATCTTGGAATCTAGTCAGAACCATTGTTCGTCAAAAATTAAAACAGAATAACAAACAGTGTAGATCCTGATGAGATGGCTCATTAGGATTTACAATGTTTGCACAAACATTATTTTTGTCTCCCGGGCTAAAAGCGAATTCTAGAAGACACTATGTGCAAATTTTAATACCCTTTTAGGGTAGTTTTGACACAGATTTGTCTTATGGGTATGAAATTAGACAGCCAGTTTTCAAAAATGTCTAATTCCCGAGGGTAATTCCGCCAAACCAACTCTGGGGGAAAACACTGATAGGTTATAATACAGCGAATGTGATCAAAGCAGCTTTATCAGAAATATTGCACATAACTGTTTTACTCCTAAATGTCTAAAATGGACTGAACCATGTGTACATGTCTGAACTTGGCAATGTACTATGAAAAGGAGTACCGTATTTACCATATGTATTCGGACAGACAGGCCTGAGCAAACAGTATAGACCCAGATGAGACGCCGCAGAATGCGGCGTCTCATCTGGGTCTACACTGTTTGCCACTCATCCAGCAGTTTTTAGACACAACATCGGGTAGTGAATTGTACTGGTTCAAATTTTAGAACATATATGGTTAGGAGTTGAGGTGTCCGAATACTTAGGGTAAATACGGTATGCGTAAAAAATCCTAAAACAAGAAGCCGTAAAGATGCTAATGAGATGGTTCATAATGTACTATCCAAAAGAATCAAGACAGTTTCCACTGATTTATTGTTAGACTATGAAAGAGTTAACCAAGGTAACTATCATAAAGCTGATCCTTAATTGGTAACACTAATAATGCTTATTTCAGTAATTGATAACAATGACAAGTTCACAAATTCATACACAATGATAAGATTACCTATTAACAATGATAAGATAGTACAAGATCTACAGTAGTAAGTCTTTCTAAAACAATGAAAAAAAAAAATTATATATATATTTTCTTGAAATGGTCTGATGGCAACTGACAATAACTGATTTGTGATGTTTCTTTATTTATACTACTTTAATAACCCTAAGTATTGGGACAGATAGGCCTTTGCAAACAGTGTAGACCCAGATCAGATGCCACAGAATGTGGCATCTGATCAGGGTCTACACTGTTTGCCCCTTGTCCAGCAATACTTCTAACCCATTGTAGTCGAGACACCCCTAAACGGGTAATTGGTAAACAGTTCAGACCCAGATCAGACGCCGCAGAATGCGGCGTCTGATCAGGGTCCCCACTGTTTGCAAAGAGTTTAGCCTTTTTTCTACAGGAATATCTAAATCTCATAGCCAGACATACCTAAAATTGAAATTGGACTCTTCCCATATATATAGTGTGGGAGATTCTATACAGTATACAATGGGTTAAACACATCAACAGGAAGTGAAACAAGACTTTTACAAATTAGTATGGTAATGAGTTACAGTGTCCCAATATTTAGTGTAAATATGGTAGATATTCAGTGTTGTGACTCGAGCTGTGTTATCAACAAGTAATCTCATCTGTGTTCAATGTGTTGCTGTAACTCATGTCTTTTTTTAATAAATAAACTTGTACACTTCACACACATCTGTGTTTTCTTGTCTCTCAAAATCCATAGATGATCTTTGTACCTTATAAATTCTTACCGTAATTATACCCCCAGCATACGAAGTTATCCGAGGGTCCTGCATTCGAGCCCTGGCACGGCTATACGTTTTTCACACCCTGTGACATTTGTAGACCAGGGTGCTCCAGGACCAGTTCTGGTAGCATGAAAAGTATGAAAATTAGTCTCTTGGCCAGTCTAGAGAGGACTTAGAGATGTGGGACGAAGTAGGGTCTTGTGACATTGCTGCAATAAATGCTTTCAAGTTATTTTTAAACCACCTTCTGTCTATTATTGAACAATTATTAAAGTATTTTAAAAATTTTGATCAGACAAATCTGCAATGTCTGGCTGCAAGACATTGTCTCCACCAGGTCCAATGAGCTACTTGTGCAGCTTGGCATTGAGGATCTGGACCTCATTCTGAAGGAGAGAAGACTGATGGTATGGACATGTGGAATGCTCCAATGGTGCAGTCAAGACAGCCTTTGACATACAGATTGATGGGAAGTGTGGGCTTGGGAGGCCCAAGATGACATGGAAACAGCTGACAGAGAGGGATTGCAGAGAATGGAAGCTCTCGGCTATCAACCCTCATGATAGACATACCTGGAGATCTGGTGTGAGATCTGCCATGCATGCAGCAAGCCAGCTATCTGGAAGGGGGCCCACTGGTGTGGATGTTGCCCCTGTACCTGCACGTTAATCAAAAATCCGATTATGATGATATATATTTTGTTACTCCATAAAAAGCTATATATAGCTATCTATATATTCTATCATGTCCTGACTGGGATTGGGTAAATAAAGGGTTAAAAAGTGGTATCATAAATGGTTTTATTATTGTTACCTCTCCCATAGATGTAAGAATGTTTTTCCCTGATGTATTATTTCACGTTATATCAACGAAACTGAAAAATCTTCCTGTCTGTCATTATATAGTGTCAACTGTATGATAACTGAAAGTAACGTAGTTGGAGTAATTGATCTGTTTTAAATATTTAGGCTTTGAATGTGTTTGAATTATTAAAAAGTGAGTCTTTCTACAGTAATTTGAATAAATACCCCTGGTTGTTGCTATTCAAGAATCCTAAAATGACATTTTCCTGAGATGAAATTGGGTCAAAAATATTTTATTGGTCTTAAGTCAATTTTGGATGCATTTGACCATTAGTTGGAGTGTTTCTTAAATATGACAGTTCTTAAAATGGTTCTAAAATGATAGAATTGTTTAAATAATATTTAGCATAGCAAATGAATATACATGTATAAAGGAGAGAAAAAATAAACCAAACTTTGTGCCCTGTATTATTCTTGTAGAATCTGCACTGTTTACTACAATTACCATAATATATCTAGATGAATGAGTCTTAGTATAATCCTTTGAAAATACATGCAATTTTTCCATTGAAATTGAGTGTAAGAAAACAGATGGTTGTGGGCTTGAGTCTGCAGTGTTTGTCAGCCTAGTGTATATGAATTATGAAAATATGGTACTAGAGCTGTCCTATGATTACAATATTTTTACTGAAGTCTTTCATCATTATAATCATCCAAGCAATCAGCTTACAATTATTTGTTTGAAGTTAGGTAGAGCTACTGGTCACTTTTCTCATATCTAGTTTAAAATTTAACTTTTAAGGGCATTAATGTGGCCCAAATGGTTATGTCTTTGTCTTATATATATCCTGATTTTTGCACTTTGCTCCTGTCCAATATTTAAGGCAAAACCTGTCCTTTATCCAAACGTAATATTTGGTAATAAATAGTAAAAAAGACCAGTTGATGACCAGGATAGCTCAGATAACTTGCCTCTTCAGTTCATGGTGCTTGCCTTTCTCGGTCAGGGGCAGGGGTTCAGGTTAAACCAGATAAATATAATTACCACCATGTCAAGCATAAACTGAATATAATATGAGCTCCTAAGCACTTTTCTTTTATTTGCGGTTCAACGTTCCAATCAACAATATTTCACAGACACTGCAATTCCTTCACATGGAAATTTTATGTCTCTGACCTTGACGTCTAGGCAATGTCGAGATGTTGCCTTAGAATCTGTGGGAGTTTTACCCAACTGTTCAAAGATAAATGACATTCAAGCTCTGCGACAAGCTCCTGGCAGCTCTGTCACAGAGGCACTGAGCAGCCTATCTTTTAAACTAACCCTGATGGACGGGAGCCTGTCTCTTAAAAACTGAAATATAATTCCTCAACATGAAAATTCTAACTCTCTGACCTTGCCCTCTAAGCCATTCTCATAGATGGTGGTAGGTTAGCCAAATTACATTCTATGCTAAAATCAACCATTATTCACAGTATTTTCTAAATGTCCTATAGGGTACAGTTATAGTAAATTAAGCTCTAAAGATTAATTTAAAACTGTAATGCTACATGTAACTACAAAATGCATGACTTTTGACTCTAGATCATGGACAGGGCAAATATCTATCATCATACTTCATAAACTATAAACTAATTATACCAGAAGATTATAATAATATTGGCCATTTAAAACTTTCAATACTCACTAAATTTCAATAAGTAACTCTGGCTTTCACTGCCGGATCATGATGAGGCTCAATAAGCCAAAAATGCTTGATTAGGCCCACTTTACTTATGGTAAATGTGTTCATTGATTTTAAAGGACAATAATTACCGTATTTACCCTAAGTATTCAGACACCTCAACTCCTTAACATATATGTTCTAAAATTTGAACCAGTACAATTCACTACCCGATGTTGTGTCTAAAAATTGCTGGATGAGTGGCAAACAGTGTAGACCCAGATGAGACGCCGCATTCTGCGGCGTCTCATCTGGGTCTATACTGTTTGCTCAGGCCTGTCTGTCCGAATACATATGGTAAATACGGTATACAGTTTTTTTAAGATGAAAATTCTGTGACTTAAATTTCTGGGTCTTGCCCAGAGGTTTGGGGTGTTACTAAAGACACTTATGAACAAAATCCATCTTACAGAGCTAACTATTATGCCAAATTTTGAGAGTCAAAATACTATCACTATAGGAGGATTCCCTATTCACATGTAAATTCTATTAATATCGAGGGTCTAACATCAGGATGCATCATGATACTGTCACCTCCTCTAAATCTTACAAACCATCTCTTAAATTCACCCTTTTCTGGTTTCAACACATGATCCTTAAAGCCTTTAAGAGTAGATAATTTCCTTAAAGCCTTTAAGAGTAGATAATTTTAGACATCTTTAATGATTTTAGTTTATATTTTGCACGATGATAAGCAGTGATATGTAGTTTAATTCATTCCAGTTCCATGACATAGCTGTGAAGGTCACTGATTAAAAAACAATTCTGTGAAAGTCAAGTGCAAGCTTGAATCAGTAAAATCTTTGGATTGACCATGACCCATGGTCTTCCCTCTGAATTTCAATTTAGGGATCACACATCCATATTGAGTCTTATTCTACGGGACATTTAAAGCAAAATGGGACCAAATATCATATTCTAAGGGAAGGAAAACGCTTCTAAGGACTTCACTGCATGAAAGAAATTACTGCAATATACACTAACATCTGATGAGGCAAAAAAAATAAAGCATTTATTTCCAAAAAATGCACCGAATCGTTTTGGAGCCTACTAAAACTTTTTGGGGGGCACTGGGGATTTTTATGTCTGTTTTTAGTTACAAATGTATTTTATTTTTATACAGTTTTCATGCATTTTCTATATGAAAACAAATTTCTGAAGGAAAATGCCGACCTATCTACACTAACAATTTTGAAGACATTCTGTAAACAAGACATTTGTTTGTTTAAGCTTTGTATTGGAGCACCCCTACTTTATAATGCTACTGAAAAATTAAATCCTATTATATACATTAGGGCTAGGATTTGATTAAAGGGACTTTTGGCTATAAAATTCAAAATCAAGTTATTTAAAGGAAAGAACTGCCTTTCATGAACATTTCCTGAAAATTTTGATGGGGTTATCTTTATTGATAAAGAAGATATGAGCATTTGAACTTTAGTTCAAAATCTATTTTTAAATATGACATCATGAACGTTGGTAATTATGTTCTCACATCAACAGTGTCCTCTTGATACTTTCATATGATGGCGGGGTACCTCCTTTTGTGTCAAGAACGTGCCACTTTCATAGTATCGTATGTAAGGAATAGTTTGAATTCATTTCAAAAGCTGTAAAATTTCAAAGTTTATCAAGTTTTTCAAATGTCAATTACAAATGTAATTACTTCAATGTCCGAAGGACCCTTATATCAGATATATATATCCTCGAGATATGGTAATCCAATGACCTCATTTGTTGCTGTAAAATATCCTTATCAAAGTTTGATTATTTATTTTTTCACACCTTTTAAATATTGATTGACATTGAATGACTTCTACAGTCTGTTGGATGATGTATATAGCCAAGTTTAGAGAAAGTTAAAAAATATTCATAAATATTTACAAATCTAAGAATGGCAGAATAGAAATTTTAAATGTAGGTAAATGCAAAAAATTAAGGAAAAACTGGAATGATTGTTGTCATGAAGTAAGATCACATTTTATCTTCTATACATTTACATGTATATATGAATAAAATAAACACCAGTAGTAGCCATAAGACATTAAAACTACCTTTAAAACACTGGTCTAACAGTACCAGTATTTCTAAATTACCATAATTAACATTTTACATAGAAAACCAGTTCCTGAGCAATTTATTGGAAAAATATTTAGCTGGCTGCCACCAGACTGTTTGGTCTGCTGACAACCGGTTGTCACCAGACCAAAAACTCTGCTGACAACCGGTTGTCAGCAGACATTTCCTAAAAAATATTGTCTGCATTAGATTGAGCCTCACTAACTGTGATCAGCTGATGTATGTAGTTCTAATAAAGAATCAGTCTGCAGATAGGTGATGTTTCATATGTCCATTATAACCACTTCTTGAGGTAAGAATTTTTGAACAAATCTCACATGTATATGTTATCCTAATACCTAAATGTATATTCTTATGTTTAATAAGGTCATAGGATCGCAAGAATGATTTATCACACTCTGTACAAAACCACCGTTCACCAGTGTGTAGTTTCTCATGTTGCCGCAAGTTACGTTTTCTCCGAAAAGCTTTGTCACACATTTCACACTGATAAGGTCTCTCATTTGTGTGCACAAGTACATGGTCCTTGAGATCTGCTTTCCGGTTAAATGTTTGTCCACATTTATCACAGATGTGGGGATCGTAAGACTTAAAGACCTCCTGATCCTCATCACGGTGAATTCGCTTATGCTGGTGTAGATAACTGCTTCTCGTGAAACTTTTACCACAGTAATTACATGCATATGGACGCTCACCTGTAACAGATATAGGCATTCACATGTATGAAAAATAAATAGCATTCGCCTGTAAGAAAGTTGTGTGTGCATGCCAGAACTTGAAGGGCATTATCATATCTCCAGATTAGAGGGGGTATCCACATTATCTTCATCTTACTGCTTCACAAAAACATAAGTTGTGGGTACTCATTAAAAGCACCTCACTGAGGCACTTCTAATGCATACCCACAACATATGTTAACCCTTAAAGCGCCAATCACAACTATTGTCGTCTGCTTCGTCTTCTGCCAGTTACTTTAAAAGTCATTTCTGCAAACAGTGTGGACCCAGATCAGGAGCAGTCTGATCTGGGCCCACACTGTTTGCCTGTATGCAAAAATAGGTTTGAAAAGTTTGCAAGAATATTCAGCAGATGACATAAACAGACGACATTTTCAGATGCAGGTTTTCTTGGCGCTTTAAGGGTTAAGACAAATAAGAAAAATATCAGTACTTTTCGGCTGAAAATACAACAATAACAAAACCTTATCTGGAGTTACGGTTCATCTAAGGTGGAATGGCCAGTCACTTACAGAGGTCATTCCTGTACAAGAAACCAAAATCATTACTAAACCTTATTAATGCTGCTGCAGCATCAATGGTAACAGTATCGCTCGTACACAATGAAACAGACAATGTGGGAGGGGTAGTGTAATGAAATGTTTAATGGAAAAAAAAAAAAAAAAAAAATATATATATATATAAAGATAGTTTGCATCACAATGTTGGACTGATAGACTTAAGTGCCAAGGGCAGATAATCCTGCAACAAACAAAATTCTATCACACACTACATGTACTATTTATCATGCTGATCTTTTCTGTAAAGTTTCAAGAAAATCTGACAAACAGTAGTAGTTTGCATTACAAAAGTGGACAGATGGACTTTAGTGCAAAAGGCAAATAATACTGTAACAAGAATTTTTGTCACACAACAACTTATCATACTGATCATTTCTGTAAACTTTCATGTAAATCTAACAAAACTGTAGCAACAGTTTGCATAAAAAGTTGGACAGCTGGACATAAAAGTTAAGGGCAGATAACCCTGCCCCCTCCCCTTTCCACAAAAAAAAAACAACAACACTTCTAATGAGTACCCTCAAAATGTTTTTGTGGAACAATAAGAAAAATATAAAAAAAAAATTTGGTAAAACAAAAAGTGCCTTATCTGGAGCTATGTGAAGTGTCATATTTATCACAAAATCAGGCAATGATGTGTTGCTCATTTTTTTTTTTTTTTTTTTGAGTCGGGGTTAAGGGCCCAGTCAACCCATTAAGGTCATGTCGAGCTGGTCAGTTTACCTGACCACACTTTTTCTGGGCAGGCTTAGTCCACTAATACCATATTTATCATTAAATATTGGGACTCCATTTCTACTTACCATAGAAATGAAAATAGTCCATTTTACTACCAGTTGATGTGTCTAAAATATTGCTGTATGTATGGCAAATAGTGTAGACCCTGATCAGATGCTGCACTCTGCCGCATCTGATCTAGGTCTACACTGTTTGCTCAGACCTGTCTATCCTGATTCTTAGGGTGAGTACTGTATCAATAGTTTTTGGTAAAAAAAGTTTATTATCTAGAACTATGTGTAATTAGTATACCTGTGTGAACTTTCATATGTCGCAACAGTTCTCCTTTCCTCTTGTAAGTTCTCTCACAGTGATGACAAACAAACTCTCGGAGATCCGTATGAGTTTGCATATGCTGCACCAGATGTGACTTCCGCTTAAAGCTGTTTAAACACACTGAACACTTGTGTTTCATGTCAGGACGGTCATCCGTGTTCAAGCTGTGGAGTGATTCAGTAAATAACTCTTCATTACAAGGGTTGCATTGGCAGTATTTCTCAGGTAATGTACATGTAATACACGTGACTTGTGACTCATTTATAACTTTAATCTCATCTTTGGAGTCCATATCTGGTGAAGTAACATCTAAACTTTCCTCACTGAAGTCTTCAGTTGTATCTTCCATTATGGAGTCTTTGATATCTAAAATTATACAAATACCGTATTCAACCTAATTACCGCACATACCCCTATAAGCGCATGGTCAAGCAGTACCGTAGTCTTCAGATTACAGCCAGTGTACCTTTTGTCTACTTTTTTGTAAAGGCATATGTTGTGGGTACTCATTTGAATTGCATCGACTTGTCGATGCAATTCAAATGAGTACCCACAACATATGCCTTTTTAAGACAATCAGACAAAAATTCGCATAATCATCAAATACGTCCTTTTCTGATATTTTTTAAATGTACCCTTAATAGTATATTTTACAACAACTGAGTGTTCCCAGTAATTTTGAAAAACCTAAGCGCACAGTGGGGTAATTAGGTCGGATACGGTATATTAATTTTTAACATGCTGAATTTAATAATTATCAACAGTTTAAATATTTTCCCACTGTCCCCAGAAAAAAGGGCTTGTCATTTCATTCAAAAAGTCTCTTTGGAGATACTTCCTTTGAATGAATGAATGAATGAATATGAAAGAAAAGGGCTTGTCATTTCATTCAAAAAGTCTCTTTGGAGATACTTCCTTTGAATGAATGAATGAATGAATGAATGAATGAATGAATGAATATGAATGAATGAATAAATGAATGAATGAATGAAAGATAATCCAATGTAACTGATTAGTGTAGACGGCTACCAATTCCGGTATGGAAAGGTCTCCAGGTACAGATCTGTATCTGTAGCTTCAGTCTATGGGTAAGGATAGTGAGGATTGGCTGCAGGTACAGAAATAAGTTTCAGTTACATAATTACATGTATTTGTATAGTTTTAACCATAAATAAAGTTATCCAGCAAAAAAATCTCTTTGTGTGATATTTTATAGATCTTGTGATGCCATCTTTAAAGGGGAAAGATAATCTCAGTGTTTTGACAGGAAACTAACAAATGCAACAAACAGTATTAAAAATACATAGAAAAATTATTATTACTATTTCCTAAAGTAAGTCAGGTATTTGCTCAATTTGTTTGATGTAAATAAGTTGCGAACAAAAGTTGGACAGATGGACTCAATTGCCATTGGCAAATAATCATGCAACATTGTTTTCTTTCATATCACACACAACCATAGGCCTAGATAAGAGTGGGTATCAGGTTAATAGTTTTCTTATTTCTCCATGAAAACATATGTTGTGGGTACTCATTAGAAGCGCCTCGGCGAGGTGCCTCTAATGAGTACCACAACGTATGTTTTCATGGAGAAATAAGAAAAATATCAATACTTTTGGATTGAAAAAAAGCGCCTTAACTAGAGCTATGCACAACTACTCATCATGCTGATCATTTCTTAAAAGTTTCATGTTAGCCCTTGTCATGCTGAATAAATTAAGATGCCATGTACACTACTAATTTCCTGCCAATCAGATTACTTGATCTGGGTTTTTGATAGAAATTCACATATTTAATGACAAACAGTGCAGATCCAAATCAATTGGCTTCTTCAGAAGCCAACTGATCTGGATCTACACTGTTTGCTAAGGCAAGGCATGTCGTGTTCAGCAAGAGAAGGGTTAATATAACAAAACTGTAGTAACAGTTTGCATCACAAAGTGGGTGATGATGATGAGTTCTGGTTTAACGTGTCAACCCATAAGGGTCATTTGCATCAAAATGGTAAATTACCTTGGTTTTGTAATGAAACAGCTATAATGATAAGTCATATCACAAAGCTGAACAGATGGACTTAAGTGCCAAGGGCAGATAACTCTGCCACAAAAAAAATGTCACTATTATTTATCATGTTGACCATTTATGTGAAGTTTCATCATGAAAGGCAAACAAAAACTGAAGAAGTAGTTTGTGCCACAAACTTGGACGGACAGACCAACCACTGAACCGACCAGTGTGATGACTCTCATATAACCTGCTTCCATATTTTGTTTGTAGTCCAGAGTAATATTATAACTTTATGATACCTATGAGTGTTGGGGCAGATGAAGGGTAGGGGTAGGGGTAGAGGTAGGGTGGGGTGGGGTAGGATAGGGTACTGTAGGGTAAGAATAGGGTATGATAAGAATGGGGATTGGAGTAGGGGTGGGTAGAGGTAGCGGTAGGGTAGGGGTGGGATGGAGGATATTGATACAGTGTTAAGTAAAGGGAAAGTCGCTATTTCTAAGATGGCCCTCTGGTGGCCACATTAATTGACAGACAGGGGTTGTCAATATGCCAAGGATGGACAAAGTCTTCCACTATTACGGAGGAGATGCAAAAACAAGAAAAATCCAAAACGGCTGACGGCTGCCATATTTGCTGATGGACCTAAACGAAATTTTGGCATGCACACCTAGACCACTTGGAGAACATCCCAAACAAGCTTCAAAAAATATCTGAAGAGTGGTCTTGCAGGAAATAAGATAACAAGATTGTTACAGTGTTAAGTAATGGGGAAGTCAGGATTTCTAAGTTAGCTGCCTGGCTGCCATATTAGTCAACCAACCAGAATTGTTTTCATGGAAACACATCTGGGGGTTGACAGGAATCCATAAGCAATGTTTTGATGAAATTTCTCCACTGCTACGTAGGAGATGCAATAACTGGAAATATCCGATGGCAGCCATATATGTCAACACACTGAAACCAAATTCTGGGGTATACAACTAGGTCACTAGGGGGACATCCCAGACAAGTTTTGAAAAAATCTGACCAGTGGTCTTGGAGGAGACGCAATAATGAGATTGTAACAGTGTTAGTTCAAGGGGAAGTCGCAATTTCTAAGACGGCTGTCTGGCGGCCATATTAGTTGATGGATCAGAATCATTTTCACAGACACACATCAATCAATACGCAAAATTTTCCTGAAATTCCTCCACAGTTTACAGAGGAGATGTGATAACAAGAAAAATCCAAGATGGCCTACAGCTGCCACATTTGTTGTCAGACCTAGCCAAATTTGGGTCTGCACAACTAAACCAGCAGGGGAACATCCCAAACAAGTTTCGAAAAAATCAGTGGTTATGAGATGCGATAACCGAATTGTAACAGTGTTAAGTAAAGGGGAAGTCCTGACTTCTAAGTTGGCCATCTGGTTGCCATATTAGTCAACAAACCAGAAACATTTTCATGGAGGCACATGTAGGGGTTGACAGGAATCCCTGTGCACAATTTTGACGAAATTCCTCCACTAGTTATGGAGTAGATGCTATAACAGTAAAATGACCTGCATTGTATCGGTGTTGCAGTACTTTTCAGTTGAAAAAAGGGCATTATCCAGAGCTAAAAATGGGAGCCACTGATCAATTGCTTTATACTGCTTCTGTGGTAAAATGACCCGCATTATATCGGTGTTGCAGTGTACTTTTTGGTTGAAAAAAGAGCATTTTCAAGAGCTTGTACCTGTGTGAATTGTTATATGTCGCAACAGATCTCCTTTTCTCTTGTAAGTTCTCTCACAGTGATGACAAACAAACTCTCGGAGATCTGTATGAGTCTGCATATGTTGCACGAGATGTGACTTCCGCTTAAAGCTGTTTAAACACAATGAGCATGTGTGTTTCGTGTCGGGATGGTCCTCCGTGTTCAAGCTGTAGAGTGATTCAGTGAATAAAGCTTCACTACAGGGGCTGCATTGGCAGTATTTCTCAGGTAATGTACATGTAATACATGTAGCTTGTGACTCATTTACATCTGTAACCTCATCTTTGGAGTCCATATCTGGTGAAGTAACATCTAAACTTTCCTCACTGAAGTCTTCATTTGTGGCTTCCATTATGGAGACTTTAATATCTACAAAAATGTACAAACATGTTAACCCTTGTCTTGTTGAATAAATGAAGATGCCAGGCCCACTTCAAATTTTCAGCCAATCAGATTACTTGATCTGGATTATTGCTATAAATTCACATACTTAATGGCAAACAGTGCAGATCCAGATCAGTTGGCTTCTTCAGAAGCCAACTGATCTGGATCTACACTGTTTGCAAAGGCAAGGTATATCCGGGTTCAGCAGGACAAGGGTTAACTTTTAATACACAGAATTTAATTATGAACAGACAGGTAAAATTCTTTTTTCAACCAAAAATGTATCAATATTTCTCTTATTTCTTGATAATGCGGAGCAACAGATAGTTTTTAGACACGTGTACTTTACCCCTCAAAATTAAATTAATTAGGTAAAATTTAATTTCCAATTTTTCATCTGAGTATCGTTACTCTGAAAAATTAAAATAAGTAAAAACTGACAAATGAATAAAAAAAGCACTAAAATGCCTGAAAAGGAAGGTGTATTCAGAGACCAAGAACAAATATCCATTTGTTAGAATTTTAATCCATCAAAATAACTTGGAACAAGTTAACTCTAAAATAATATCATAATTTCAACAAGGATGGATGTGCTGGGTTTGGATTGGTAGAGTTTTAGCCTCTCAGAGAGGTTTAGGATAGGAAAAACCCAAAAAGGTTAAGGTACAATGTAGGTGTCAAGAAAGGTCAAGGAAAGTTAAGGAAATGTGGTATTCAGGAAATATTTTGCATAGCACTAGTTAAGGTGCTTTTTTCAATCCAAAAGTATTCATATTTTTCTTATTTCTCCACAAAAACATATGTTGTGGTACTCATTAGAAGCGCCTTGGCGAGGCGTTTCTAATGAGTACCCACAACATGTGTTTTCGTGGAGAAATAAGAAAAATATTTATCGGATACCCTCCCTTATCTAGGTCAAGGAAAGTTAAGGAAATGTGGTATTCAGGAAATATTTTGGCTGATTATCCAGGGTGCATATCATACCCAGTATCACTCATCATTCACATATCTAGAGCAGAGTGTCGGTTGGTAGTTGGGTTGGGTCAAGCTGGTACTGAAAGTATTCTGGTAATCAGAGTAGCCTAGGGAAAAGTTGCAGAGTGGTTTGTGGAGTCAGGTATAAGTTTTGTTTAGCTCCTATCCTACCATACCATACTGGAATATAATAGTGAAAATGACTTAGGGCTAAAACAACTCCTCTAATTAGGCCAGATCAACTTGCACCTTACAATTAGAACCCAATGACCCAGGTTGAAATGAGCTAAATGAGCTGGGTTTTCTATCTTGAGAAAATTTTCAGTTGGGACAAGTTCTTGTCATTACTTTACCATTGTGGTAAAACACATTAGCACTTAATGACATGCCATCTACAAAAATATTTAGACTGGTTTCTCATCGATTTGCGAGAGCCAGATGCTAATTTCAGTGCTAATTTATGAACTTTCGGGGCACAGTCTGGAACACTAAGAAAATGTAAACAAATCTGATATGCATGCACAAGGTGCTTACTTGCACATTAGAGAATCAGTCTCCATGAGTGATAAATAACTGCACATCTAGACTTTAGAATAGTGTAAAAACCTGGATATGCTGCTTATCTGTTCTCCTGATATGCTGTGGGCACACATTAGAAGCACTGCACTTATGCAGTACCAACAACATACATTTTCATCAAGAAAAATAATTACCTGATACCTATCTTATCTAGAGCTATTGTTTCAGCATTCATTAGATAAAAATTAGTAACCTGGGTTCAGTTGTATTAAGATGCTACCGACAGTTCGAATAACACGTGGCAGAATTCAGTAAAATAATTCGACCATAATTCCCACGTGAAAAAAAACATGCGTACTGCAGATTCGGCTTTGGGAATTTTTAGGAGTCCGGACCCTGATTTATGCGTCCCGAGATGCAGGATTCTGCGTCCCCGAGAACCTTGAGTTATATGAATAAACCTGGTCTTGGACATTGGCAAACAGTGCAGACCCAGATAAGACATGGCAGAATGTGGCATCTGATCAGGGTCTGCATTGTTTGCTTTAATAACAGGAAGTTAAGCGTCAAATAAAACAGTTTCAAATCCCCATCAGGACTGTTTTCCCAGTCTATACTCAGACAATCAACCCATCAGTGCTTTCAGTGCTTTGATTTATATTTCTGTATCTATTTATTGACCTCATTAGCATTAAATTTCCATAGCTACAGGTAAGAGGGGGTATCCACATGATATTTTTCTTATTTCTCAATGAAAACATATGTTGTGGGTACTCATTAGAAGTGCCTCTCATTAGAAGCACCTCGGCGAGGCGCTTCTAATGAGTATCCACAACATATGTGTTACTGGAGGAATAAGAAAGATATCAGCATTTTTTGGATGAAAAAAAAATGCCTTATCTGTTGCTATGATTTTCTGGTTTCCAGTAATATATTACCATATAATGTGATGTTTTTTAGAACCTTTTCAGAAGTCACAGAATATGATTATATTTTATCAGCAATGTTTCTATTGTACTAAAATACAAAAATAACTAGAGACAAAATATATACAAGATATTTTTTGGGCCTGCACTGCCCGACTGATCCCAAGCATCTGTGGTTATTTCTGCTTGTCACAAAAATAAAAAAAAATACTTTCCAAAAAAAAATACTTTCCAAGTCCCGTCGAATCTGTCACGTAAATCTTGTGAAGAGTCTAATGGGACTGCTCAGATGCACCCCGGAAAAGGTATACAATTGGGGACTTTCTTGTGTAGGTTACATTTTCCATTGCTCCCGCATGAAGAAAGCGCGTGCTCGTAGCAATAGTGCATGCTCGTATGAGTGACGTTATTTGACAGCGTGCCGGGAAACCGTTTTGGGAGAAAAAGGAACTATTACCTTGTTGCACTGTAAAATATTTTCTTATCAGAAATGCAAATGAAACAGACACATATTAAAAATTATTAAAAAATTAGTAAGACTTTCGGCCAATCAAAGCAGCAGATCGAAATTTCAGCAAGAAAAGAAGTCCTGGACATTTTTTCTTAGCGTGTATTGATCGCAACATGGTGCAAATGTAAACATTGAAATAACGTTTTTTCAGGAAGCTCAACAAAGGTATCCATGATCAGAATGTGTGGATATATTTCATATATACGTTTGCGATTGCATATAATGGAGCTTTAACTGGTTTTGATTAAAGTATGTTTCACCAAGTGGCATTTCTTATATGCCACTTGGTTTCACTTAATATCCATAACTCTCAAGATCACTTAATACAGACAGCAACGAACCTTTTGAGGTTGATATGGGGTATTGAATTTAACTGAAAAACAATGAAAGAGAGGTGTCAATGGGAGGATTAGTTCACGTTTCTCGAGAAATGTCCTCAAATCTTTTGCTACATAAACCATTAAATAATAGTAATATCTGCTTTACTTGCAGCACATGATGGAAGAGTTCAAGTATTGTCACCTCTGAAAAAAAAGCTCAAAACATTGACCGCATTACTTTATTAAATATTAAAAGTGCGACGATCTTTACCATGCAAGTAAAATATGTTATGATTGTCATGTCTCCCTGATCAGCAAAGATGTCTCTATTTTCCCATGAGAGAGACATGATGTCATCCTAATTTCTGGGCCAGCTCCATTGAATTAATTAACAACCTCAGGATGTGTGATAATGATTACTAGTTGGTTACAAACATTGCTCGGAATAATACATAAAGCAGAGACCAAAATCACTGGGAGAAAAAAAAGCACACACACACACACACACACACACACACACACACACACACACACACACACACACACACACACACACACACAAACACACACAAACACACACACAAAGTGTGTGAAAATAAGGAAACTGATTCTCCAACTGGTATTTATAGAATGAAATACTGGGGTCATACTCACTATTAAAGGGGAGTCATGAAAAAAAAAAAAAAAAAAATAGGACTCCTATTTTTGGGGAGTACTAGGACACCTACTTTTTGGCTGGGACTCCTACTTTTTATGAAAGGGGAGTCCCAGACTCCTACTTTTAAAATCCTAGTGAGAACCCTGTTTTTAAACTCTTGTTACAAGTTGCACTTTGACGCACAGCCACAGGGACACGGGTAATGGTAATCTGAGTCTTCTCTGATGTTACTTTGTATTGACATTTGCCACTAACATAAGAGTAACTCCTATCATGAAAATCAGGAATTTTCCTGTCCCTTTTAAAATGAAAGTTTTCACCAAAACAGAGGCATGGAAGTTAATGTGTAATGTACAGTACAGCTCAGGTAAAAAAAAAAAACAAACATTTTTTTTCAATCTGCGGACCAATTTTACAATCCAGGATTTTCCGTCGAGTGGTTTGGAGTAAACCACTCTGAGTGAAAAAGTTTAACTCGAAATGCGCTCAATATTTGAAGGAAATTCCTCGGACCTCAGTGTACCCATGATATTCAGAGTGTTTGCGGGTGGTGATAGATTATTCTGTACTGGCAAGTTTGACCACTCAGAGCATTCTCTCTTTCTCACGACGACAACCAAACAAAAATTGTTACAACTGCGAATACAATGTATACCCTCTAAACTAGTGCTGGCAGCAGCAGGATCAGACTGCAAAAATGCACACACTTACATAAATATTTCTGCTTCCGATGACCAACTCTGCGACTGATTTTATGTTTCAGCCGTAAATATCAAAGGGTACATCCGAACAACAGGTGGTAACCCCAATGTGCAAGGCCGGTCACGTAGTTGGACCAAAGCCGCGAATGATTTCTAATCGTCCAGTTTTAGTTTTGGATTAGGGGTAGTGGTCGCCCGAGTCTTTCAATATATGTTTTCATGTGACAAGCACTTTTATCCAGGCTGGCCCATTTTTCCTGTGTCACTTAGCACGTGCTGCTGCTGCTGCCATGAAAATAGTTTGAACACCTGAAGCACTGCTAAAAATTCTAGAGGAGATGCCAATCTAACTGTTTTAGTATTTTACCGTGAAAATAAGGCTGAACATTTCATGTGAATCGTCTGCCCAACATTAATTTACACTGGAAAATAAGAAGAAAAAAATGAAAATGCCATCCGCTGAATGTGCTAAGCACTTCAAGGGTAAAAGTATGGATACATTTCATTTGACAAGGGAGAAGAAAGGGACAGGCTGAAATGTATCTACATTGCTCGGATTGAGGCTGGACGGTTGATGATTGGACCAGGGTTAGGGCTGTCCATTTAAATCACCACTTAATGATGATGGTGATTTGGTGTCTCATGTCTCTTTCAACAAACAAAATATTATATTTTTTTACATACAGTCATGTCATATAGAGATGATAGGACGTGGCATCTGACCAGGGTATTCACTGTTTGCAAAAACAGTTTAGCCATTTTTCTCTAGGAATATTTAAATCTCATAGCCGAATGTACCTAAAACGGACGAACCAGAATGTTATAGGTTTTGCAAACTCTCTCTCTTTCTCTCTCTGGAATGCTCTTTCTTTTTACCCTCATGCAAATATGATATGTCCCCTTTCGAGCTAGAAGTTACTTGCACTGACTTTATTGGAATAAAAACAAGAATTCCGCGGAAGGCGTCATCGCACCTGCTGGCGCAAAAGTCACAGGAGCCACAATCAGAATGTAGTTATTAAATAAGTTTATTTCATTCTTAGCAGTGCTTACTTGGAAAACTGGGTTGAAAAAATGTAGACAAAGTGCCTAGTGGGGCACATATATTCCAGGCCAGTCCCATTCCCTCTAATGGCTATATCTTCAGCACGGGTCAAGGTACCTGCTAATTCAGTACATCAAGGAGAAGCACAATGCAAGGTATGGTGGTTGTAGGCCTTATAGTTGAGGAGTTATCAAACATCAACATAAAATGTGTCAAATATAGGTCAAGGTCACTGGGTCAAGGTACCTGCCAAGCCAGGGCAATGTGTTGAAGCACTATGCAAGGTTTAGTGGTTGTAGGTCTTATATTTGAGGAAATACTGAACATCAATATAAAATGTGTCAAAGTCACTGGACTGCACAATATAGGTCAAGGTCACCAGGTCAAGCTACCTGTCGAGTCAGTATATCGAGAAGAAGTGCTATATAAGGTTTGGTGGTTGAAGGCCTTATAGTTGAGGACATATGGAAGGGTGACGTAAAAGGTGTAAAAGTCAATGGAGCGTGAAATATAGGTCAAGGTCACCCAGTCAAGGTACCTGCAGAGTCCGTACATTGAGGAGAAGCACTATGCAAGGTTTGATGGTTGTAGGCCTCATACTTGAGGAGATATTGAACGTTAACGTAAAATGTGTAAAAGGCACTGGAGCGCAAAATATAGGTCAAGGTCACCGGGTCAAGATACCTGCTAAGTCAGTACATATAGGAGAAGCACTATGCAAGGTTTGGTGGCTAGAGGTCTTACACTTGAGGAGATCTGGAATGTTGATGTAAATTATGTCAAAGTCACTGCAGCCAAAATATAGGTCAAGGTCACCAGGTCAAGGTATCTGCTGTCAGTACATTGAGGAGAAGCACTTTGCAAGGTTTGGTGGTTGTAGGCCTTATAGTTGAGGAGATATCGAACGTCGACGCAAAATATGTCAAAGTCACTGGAGCGCAAAATATAGGTAAAGGTCACCAGGTCAAGGTACCTGCCAAGTCTGTACATCTAGAAGAAGCACTATGCAAGGTTCGGTAGTTGTACGCCTTATAGTTGAGAAGATCTGGAACGTCAACGTAAATTGTGTCAAAGTCAATGGAGCGCAAAATATAGGTCAAGGTCACTGGGTCAACATATCTGCCAAGTCAGGAGGTCAGGGAGATGTGTCATGCAAGGAATGATGGTTGTTGTAGAATTGTAGTTGATCAGAATACTAACTTTGACGTAAATGTCGAACTTCGACACTACAGAACTGTTAAGAGACAGACGGAAGGACGAACGGACAGACGAATGGAAAAGCGGGCACCTATGTCGCAAAGTCAGGAGGTCAGGGAGATATTTCATACAAGGTTTGATGGTTGTTTAGACTTGTAGTTGATTAGAATACTAACTTTGACATAAATGTCGAACTTCGACATAAAAGAACTGTTAAGAGACGGACAGACAGACAGACGAACAGACAGACGAATGGAAAAGTGGGCACCTATGTCGCAAAGTCGGGAGATCAGGGAGATGTTTCATGAAAGGTTTCATGGTTGTTTAGTCTTGTAGTTGATTAAAATACTAACTTTGACATAAATGTCAAACTTCGACATAAATGTTGACAGACGGACGGACGAATGGACAGACATACGGAAAAGCGGACGCCTACGTTGCAAAGTCAGGAAGTCAGGGAGATGTTCCATGCAAGGTTTGATGGTTGTTTAGTCTTGTAGTTGATTAGAATACTAACTTTGACATAAATGTCGAACGTCATCATAAATGTTGACAGACGGACGGACGGACTGACAGACGGACTGACGAACGGACGGACGGACGGACAGAAAATCGGACGCCTATATCGCACCCTGCTACAAGCAGGTGCGATAATGATCACACTGGCGGGAATCGAACGTGAAAACTGATTGCTGATTCGATCCCCACAGATTGCAGCGATTTATCATAAAACACATGTATTTGTTACGGTCATTGGCTCCTTCCAATGCTTCAAGATTGGCAGTTACAAGTTTCTGGTGGAAGGGTGTTCAGTGTACTGGTTAACCGCTTATTGTATAAGCATGCCCCCTCTTTATTAGTGAGATTCATAAAAAATGCTGTTCCCCATCCATTTTCGCATGAGCCCGACTCATAAAGCGATTGCAGTTAACTCCCTTTAAATAGTCAATTGCAGTTAGCTCTCTTAAAATAGTAAAACCTGCAGTGTGAGGACTTTTATCAGGGTACAAATAAATATTATGGTATGTTATTCTCTTACAGTATATATATTAATAACATTATTGGCTTACACAGAAATCTTCAGGACTTTCGTTTCCATGTAAAGTGTTCTGTTCTTGTGTCTTCAACATTCAATCAGCAAAACCATGACCGTAATTTATTTAACGAGTAAAAGAGATGCATGTATAAACCTAGCATCAGCGGGAAAGCTCTTCAAAATGATATTTGTCCATAATATTGTCATATGCCCTCGCAGACATTCTAGGCTGAGTCTTCCTGGGTAGAAACCAATACTAAGTTATGAGGATAAAGTGTCTTGCTCAACACTTGGTGCTCGCAGGTATCGAACACGCAACTTCTGGATTACCACTCTCTGGGCAAATTCAGCAGACGACAAATTTGTTATTTGTTTTTATTACAAAGAAAATAGGATTTGACATTTCATGCAGTGGAGACAATTTGCATGAAATGCAAATCCTGTTTTCTTGGAAGAATGAGAAAAATATTTCAAAATGTCATCTGCTGAAAATTTTACCCAGAGTGCTAAGCGTTATAGTTTGCAGAAACAAATCGCGCATGAGTTTGCGCATGGCAAAACCTACAATAAAACTAGTATGATGAGAGGGATCAGCCTGCACACTCTGAGCCTGCACATCAGTCTGATCAGAGCCTTCACTAATTGTATATCTCTTACAATCTCTGGGTTTAACAAAACATCTTGTGCGATGAGCGAAGACTCGGGTCAGTCTGCGCAACTGCACATTCTGATAAGAGCATTCGTTGATCGTATTTACCTTTGATAGCCGGGCTGTCCAAAGCGGGATTAACAGTGCAGCTGCAACAGCACATTCTGATCAGACCCTTCGCTGATCGTATAGTATGCACCTCCGGTATCACTCCCGGCTATCTAAGAAGCTTGCTTTATATATATAGCGGGTCGATGTACAGACTGACCTGAGTCTTTGCTGGTTGCACTTACACTGAAGTATAGTAGGTTTTGTCCGGTTCAGTGTACATACATTGTTAATCATACTTCAGACATGAGAACTTTGTACCGATGTAATTTTGGTTGAACTGGAGTTAAGAGGTGGTCAGGTGGTGCGAAGGTTTCATGTATCTTATGTCACCGGGGCGTCCAGCTGATATTGGCTTACAGTTGGGCAAGGCCTGCTATCCTTGTAGCAGGTAAGGGTAGGGAGGTGATGTTTTTATTTCTTCTGTTTCTTCACTTTCATTCCTGTTCCTCTTTCTTCCCTGTCCCTCTATTTCATCTCTTCTGCTATCTCTTCTGTCTCTTTTCTCCCTTTCTCTGGGAGACGACACAAAATGACCCATAAGGGTTGACGTGTCGTTAAACCCCAACACAATCAATGAACTGGAGTTAAACGGCCCAGTCAATACTATTGCACATTGGGGTTACCACCTGTTGTTCGGATGTACCCTTTCCGGGGTGGGCTTATTCATAAGCTATTAATCATTTAAGCAGAAACTGACAACTGCCCTTCTTTTCTTTCATATACTTTGACGATAGAGTCTACTTTTGGAGTTATGGCTCCTTGAACACCGAAAATATTTTAGTGATTTCTGTAATATATTTGTGTCCGCTCTGTAACTTGAAAACTATTTGAGATATTTTCTTGAAACTTGATGAATTTATTAACAGAGTTATGGCACTTGCTTGATGTAAGTGCAGTGGTGGGGCATGGTGAAATGTCTGTAGCCCTTTTATTAGATATTTAACAGTATGAAATATTGGGAAAGGGTGCCTAGGTGGTGTAGTGGTAAAGCTGCTCGCCTTGTCCCCCAGGGGTCATCCCAGGCTTCTCAAGCCTTTCATATGGGACTTTAAAGGTCCACATCTCCGTATGACCTAGCTGTTAGTGGGACGTAAAAAACACACTCACTCATTTGATATTGTCATTAGCCTCTATGGCCCCTTAATTGTGTGTGTAAAGTGTGTTTTTGTTTGACAGACACTCTTTGATAGCAGAAGTGCCCCTTTAAGTAAATTTATACTGACAAGAGCGGTTGCTGCATGCTAGTGAGAATTTCCCGGTCTTTTACCACAGTAAGTTATTTATATCGAGTACATGTGGTTGTTGCATGGGAAAGGGCAGTTACAGGAATACCAAACACAAGAGTTGTCAGAAGACAATGCAGCTCGCCGGAAAGGGCTGATCCGATAAGAAAACAATCTTTAAATATTAAAGGTTAAATGACAGAGTATGACCTGACTTTGATGTCGGAAGAATGTCTAACTCAGGGATGGGGTATATGCCATTGAAACATCTTCCCTTAGGCTGGTGTGGATGAAACATGAAAGCTATATCTTACATACTTCAGCAGCCATGTACACTTTTCAAAACCTAAACACAGGTATAATTGACAAAGTATGACCTGATCTTGACTTAGGCAGAAGGTCAAACTCAAGGGGTTTGTACTATTGAAAGGTCTTACTCTAAGGTAGGTGTAGGCCAAACATTAAAGCACCATCTTGAATACTTTAGCAGTTGCGAACACTTTTCAAAATTTAAACACAAAACTCAAACATGGGTCTAAATGACAAAGTATAACCTGACCTTGACCTTGGCAGAAGGTCAAACTGAGGGAATGTCTGTGCTATTGAAAGGTCTTACCCAAATGTTGGTGTGGGCCAAATATTAAAGCGGTATCTTGAATACTTTTGTAGTTACAAACACTTTTCAAAACTTAAACGCAGAACTCGAACATGGGTTCAAATGACAAAGTATGACCTGACCTTGACCTAGGCAGAAGGTCAAACTGAGGAAGAGGTGTGTGTTATTGAAAGGTCTAACCCTAAGGCTGGTGTGGGCCAAATATTAGCAGTCTATCTCGAATACTTCAGCAGTTATGTACACTTTTCAAAACTTAAACGCAAAACTTAAACATGGGTGTAAAAGACAAAGTAAGAACTGACCTTGACCTAAATAAAGAGTCTATTTTCGGGATGGGAATGTATGTTATTGAAAGGTCTTACCCTAAAGTAGGTGTAGGCCAAATATGAAAGCAGTACCTTAAACAGTTAAAAAAATATGCACACATTTGAAAACTTAAACATTGTGCTAACGTGGACGCCGACGCCAACGCCTGGGTGACAACATAAGCTCTCCAGGTTTGTTTTGTTTTCTATGGCACATTAAGTAAAAATGACCATGCCGGATCCACTTGTGTAGCTGGACTAGACTAAGCCACAGAATCTGGTACTTTTTCTTATGGAGCTTTGTTGAGGCCCATGAATGTGGCTACCAGGTTTTTCTGTGGACCAAGGGAACACCCAAACATATTCAGGGAACAAGGCAGCATTAGTTAATACTTTAAGAAAACAAGGGAATGAACCTAATTTTGGGGGATCGGAATGTGGCAATTAGAAAACACTTTTGGGACAATAAGACCTTTGCGACCAGTGCAGACTCAGATCAGCCTGCGCATCCGCATGAGCGTGGATAATATAACCTTCACGCTGACTGTGCTATATGACGGAAAAATAAATACATATAAATAAATAAATATATTTAGTAAATAAATAACTAAATAAATTTATTGATTAAATAAATAAATAAATAAAAATCGGACAGGTATTTTGTCAAATTTCGCATAACTTCGCAAGAAATATTGCCCCCGGGTATGATCATACGACTCCCGAGTAACTTTACAAAACTTCACATACCACATACTTTACTCGGTACTTGCGAGTGTTGTCTGCCGAGTATATGTGTTACTCGGAATTATTCCAAGTGTTTTTGGGATGTTCGTGAAATGCCGAGATTCAGAGTAAAGAGTTTTTTGGTTCTTTTACCTGAGCTGTACTGTAGCTAGCCACTAAGGATTATCAAACTAATATTTTATGACTGAAAAAATGATTATACTTGAATTCCGTAATGAATAACTAACATTTTGGGGTAACAAACTGGCTTTTACTGTGTACAGTCTAGGCAACGAGGGTAGACTTGGCCAGGTATAGTGAAAACGCTGGTTATGCAAGTTTCCAATGAAACAAATTATTTAATTTTTTGGAAAATGGTTTCTTTTGTTTATTCTAAAATTTAATGTTGCAACATTGTATATGCTGGATAGTATTCAGAATTTTCCCTTGAAAATGCCCAGCCAAGACTGGCTGGGGAAATTCTGCATTTTTGACAGCTATGTCCCTCTGAAGTTAAGTGGTAAATATCAAAATAAAGAAAAGCCACTTAGAAGTCAGAGATGACTCGGGCTCTAGGGTCATGTTATTTTCTGGGTTAAAACAAAAATATATAATCATACTTTCAAAACTACTCTAAAGGTAGTATTTTCATATTACTTCTGTTTTAATTGGTTAAAACAAAAAAAACACACCAAAAATCGTAATGATCCGTGTCCCTGTGGACATACATAGCCACAAGGGGTTCAGGACAACTCAGCCCAAAGACAAGTCGGCCCAGGACAACTCGGCCCATAAAAAAGTCGGCCTAAGACAACTCGGCCCAAGTCGTCCCACTTTCAGAAGACAACTCGGCCCAAAATGCCCAAATTGCAGAAGACCACTCAGCCCATAAAAATCAGACCAGGCACATGTATTTAACTAATTGGATGGTGGGGGTATTTGGGATTACCAAAATCCAATGTTTACCGGAATCTACCGGAATCCAATATTAATTACCGAAATCCAACTATATTATCAAGTTTACCATGATTTGTGTAAATTTAGACATATACAATGTTAAATAATATTAAAACAGATAATATGGCTAAGTTTGGAAGAATGTTTTGGAAAATAACGATTTTATTAACGTTTTTTATTATTTTCATAGGTGGAGTTACTTCCCTTCGTAGCTTTGCTCTGTGACGGGTATATACAAATATGGGGAAACAGCGAAACATTACTTTTAGTCTGGGCAGATAACGAAAGAGGGCAAATAGAGACTAAAATATAGCAAGACATGTTTTACACTTGCACTGTTTTATTCCACAATTAAGTAATCAATTCAATGTAATGAAAGCTCTCTTTCTCTCTCTAAACAACTTAAAGTATATAAAAACACAATGTATATTCAAATATCAACTTATTAAACTAAACAATTTGAAGAATCAACCATATATCTGCCACGTCATACGAAAACGTGTCTTCAGACATATGTGGACAGCGAATGCCCAGCTAGTAGACTGCGCGGATGCACAGCCTGATCAGGGTCTTCACTGTCTGCTAACAGACTCATTGGATACTGCAAAATGTATGAATCGAGATCAAAGGCCCAGATGAGACTGCATGCAGGGCAACTGGAAGATGTCCCTGCGGGCACACAACGTTGATGCGATGTTCCTAAGACGCCGTTTGCCCGTTGGGGTGAATCCGTACATTTTGCACATGTTCAAAGGCACTTTTTTAGCTTGACGCTCGTGTCATAAATTTAACAATGCCATATGAAATAGAATAATTGTAAACACATATTGTAAAGCAGTAAACTCAACTCCAGAAATAAAATAATTAATGCAACTTTTAATGTATAAAAAAAGCGAATGTCTATATAGAGAATTCTGAAATTGTAAACTTGATAGATTTTTAAAATATTTAAAATTATATGTTAACCAAATTAGAAAATGGCACAAAACTAAATTGATATCTGCATACACATTATATAATTATATACAATAATTATATACAATAGCTGAAATATATTAACCCATTTATAAAAATATATAAGCATATTACTGGGCGTCTGATCTAGGACTACACTATTTGAGTTCACCAGGCTTAAATAACTATCTACCAGACATAGGTATATAACACACAGAATCTGTAACAACCCTCCCTGTACCAGGATCGGCTAAACGCCGCATAAGGTTGTTATTGGTTATATGCGCACAAAAAAGGTGTAGACCCGGATCAAACCCTTTCAGGGAAAAATAAGAAATAACAAATTGTCGTCTGTTGAATTAGCCATGGGTAAGCTTATACAACTTTATTTAGTTTGTGTGGGAGAGTTTTTAGTTTGTATGTAATTCAATGCCAAAATGAAAAAAAAAAAAAAAAAAAAAAGACCCTGATCAGACGCTGTATTCTGTGTCATCTGCTGAATTACCTCAGAAAATGGTAAAGGTTAAGTTTGGACAAATCCATTTAAATGAAGTATTTGTGGGAGAGTTTTTACAATCGTTAGGCTACCGATTTGCATGCAGTTATATGCAAAACAAAACCAATACTATGCTTTATCTCTTGACATTTCATGCTTGATATCGCCTCCAGTGGAGACAATTTGCAGGAAAAATCAAAGCTTTATCTATTGGAAAAATATGAAAAATATTTCGCTGTGTTCCCCCTTATTTCTATGTACCCGTCACAGAGCTAAGCTATTCCAAAACTTGGACATATTATCTGTTTATATATTATTTAACAGTATATATGTCTACATTTACACAAATCATGGTAAACTTGAAAATATAGTTGGATTTCGGTAATTAATATTGGATTTCGGTAGATTCCGAAATTGTAAAAAACGTTAATAAAATCGTTATTATTCCAAAATATTCTTCCAAACTTGGCCATATTGTCTTTTTATATATTATTTAACAGTGTATATGTCTAAATTTACACGAATCATGGTAAACTTGACAATATAGTTGGATTTCAGTAATTAATATTGGATTCCGGTAGATTCCGGTAAATATTGGATTTCGGTATTCCCAAATACCGGATGGTGGCACTTTTATTGCTCTGTGCCTGATGAATTCAGATAGTGAAACAAATTTGATCACAAGCTAAGGGAGATAAATATACTTATAACCGCATCCTCCCATCACGCACACATGCAATGTGCACGTAACTCAAAGGTCTCAAATCAAATGAGCCACGCCAGTAGCCATTTCCTTAAAAACTATTGGCTTGTATTTATACAGATCATGTCGGCAAATAAAAGAAATTATTTAAACAAAAGTTGGCAATTTCTTATTGTTAAAACTTATAACACTAATCATTACCTTTGTCGGTTAAAGGATGACAATTAACACTTTTGTTGCGAATTAACTCTTAGTAAATTTCAGTTCTTGTCGTTAATTAATCAGTTAGCTTAACATATAATTAAATCAAACACTGAAATAGTTTAGGTTTGAATTAAATGATTAAAGGAGATTAACCGCTGATTACTGATTAAAGGTGACTAGCCGCTGATTACCGCCGTTCATGAAAGTCTCAAGATCTAATATTTTTTTTTTTTTTTTCACTTTTTTCAGGACTGAGATAGATAGATAGATAGATAGATAGATAGATAGATAGATAGATAGATAGATAGATAGATAGATAGATAGATAGTAGATAGATAGATAGATAGATAGATAGATAGATAGATAGATAGATAGATAGATAGATAGATAGATAGATAGATAAACAGACAGACAGACAGATTAATAGATAGATAGATAGATAGATAGATAGATAGATAGATAGATAGATAGATAGATAGATAGATAGATAGATAGATAGATAGATAGATAGATAGATGGGTGAGTTGGATGGATTTCACGCATTTTTGTTTTCAACATTGAATAAATTATTTCGGTCACTTACATTAACTTGCTTTGGTAACTGGTCAACTCGTACCTTAGTCAACTCGTACCTATTTTTGGTCAACTCGTACCCGTTTTCTGGTCAACTCGTACCTCCCAAGTCAACTCGTACCTACTTTGGTCAACTTGTACCTAGTTTGGTCAACTCGTACCTCTTAAAAAAGAGATAGTGGATGGACAGAAGAGTGATAGATAGATAGATAGATAGATAGATAGATAGATAGATAGATAGATAGATAGATAGATAGATAGACAGACAGACAGACAGATAGATAGATAGATAGATAGATAAGTTGATCATGAAATATTTTCTAAGGGCATTCTCTCCCTTCCGCTGATTCAAGATAGGCAGTTGTCAGTTTCTGGCGAAAGAATGTGCACAATACTGGTTAACCGCTTAGAGGACTAAGCCTGCCCAGTAAACGTGTGGTTAGGTAAACTGACCGCGCTCGACATGACCCCATTGGGTGGACTGGGCCTTAAAACATCAACACAAACAAACATAGATAGATAGATAGATAGATAGATAGATAGATAGATAGATAGATAGATAGATAGATAGATAGATAGATAGATGACAAACAGTGAAGACCCACATTAGATGCCACAGAAGGCTGCTTCTGATCAGGGTCTCCACTGTTTGCAAACAGTTCAACCAGTTCAACCATTTTTATCTAAAGAATATCTGAATCACTAGCCTTTCTCTGAATCACTAGACTTCCTTAAAATTGAAATTAGAATCTTCTAATATATAATGTGGGGTAAATTATTCAGTCTATAAATGGGTTACAGTTTTGCAAGTCTCAACAACTCAAAGGAAGTTTTTTTAACACTTTTGCATGCTGGGTAACAAATTCAGCAGATGAGATTTTGATATATTTTTTCTTACCCTTTCCAAGAAAATAGGATTTGACACTTAATGCAGATTGTCTCCTAAGGGGATAATTTGCATTAAGTGTCAGATCTTATTTTCTAAGAAAATGTAGAAGAATCACTTCAGTTTGTCGTCTGCTGAATCTGCCCAAAGCTTCGTAAGTGTTAAAGTCAAAGTATTCAATGATATTCAATGACTGTAAGCAAACAATGAATACATCTCTAGATGTATTTATTTTTCAATCATGATTTTTAATATTTTGTTATTTCTCCATGAAATATATGTTGTGGCAAACCATTAGAAGTGAGACGCTTCAAATGAGTATCCTCAGCATATGTTTTCGTGGAGAAATAAGGACAATATTTATCTGGATATTCCTCTTTTCTGGAGCTATGCGGAATGCTTTATGTGCAGGCAGATCTAAGCAAACACTGCTAACTTACTCCCAGCTCATGACTTCGTTCAATTACAGATGACTCTGGTTATTTTGAAGTTCAAGGGACTCTGAAGTACAAGATATTGGTATCTCGACGTATCAGATTTGCAGAACTGTCAATCACAATAGCAGCAGAAAATAATTTTTATTTTCTTTTTCATACAATAAAGTCTTGACATTTCATGTGAATCATCTGTCTAGCAGATGCTTCGGATGATAATGTCAAGACTTATTTTCTCTGAAAAAATAAATAAAAAGATTCAAAATGTTGTCTGCTACAAATTTTGCTTGGCGCTTTAAGGGTTTATGAATAAATAAATCAAACAATCACATTTCACAAATTAATATGTAATTTGACAATTGAAATAAGATACTAAGATACGACAACCCAAAATAGACATGATTTGAAAAAAGGGTACAAGTTGACTAAGGTACGAGTTGACTGAGGTACGAGTTGACCAAAAGTAGGTACAAGTTGACTATGGTACGAGTTGACTAAGGTACGAGTTGACTAAGGTAAGAGTTGACCTGAAAACGCTTGCTATAACCATCAGATGTCATTTAACTTAGAATATGTACTTTAGTGATCTGATCTAAGACATCTGCATATGCTTTTTATTCATCATGTACAGAGCAATAAAAGTACCACCATCCAATTATTTTTAACACATTAAGAGGTGCCTGGTCTGAATTTCATGGGCCGAGAGGTCTTCTAAAGTTGAGATGATTTGGGCCGAGTTGTCTTCTGAAATTGGGACAACTTGGGCCGAGTTGTCTTGGGCCGAGTTTTTTTATGGGCCGAGTTGTCCGGGGCCGACTTGTCTTTGGGCCGAGTTGTCAGTAATTCAGCCACAAGAATTGTGCTGCTTTAAATAACCATTTATGTTTACCTGGATTCCATCAAATGTATGGTTTAATTATATTGATCAATGATAAACATGTGGAAAATTACCTTCAGGAAATTTCGGCGTTTATATATATACTGTGGCTCGATTGTAAACAATGTACCCTGTATCGCGTCTAATTTGATAAGCGTCTCATGACAAGGATGCATTTTTTATAAACAGCTGCAATTTCAAGAGAATACACATCTTTCAAGTAAAGGTTCTTCAAAATACAAATTAAGAAAAAGGTGTATTTTTGTAAAATGCATTTTACTAAATAGCATCTGTAATAAAACTCTCATATATGCGATAATAACCTGCCGCTCAGCTCCGCAGTTTTAATTTATAGCTGACCATTCAATCGTCTTCACGATATAGACTCCGGAAGTGGGCTAACCTTTGATCGGGAAGGAAAAACAAATTCGCCTTTTCTAGATAACGCGGCGATTTGTTTGATGTTTAGAATTTAAGAACACTTTTTTATGTAAGCATTGGTGCGTTTGTGAACAGAAGGCATATAAAAGCAAATCTAAAGCGGAAAAAAGGTGCATATCCATACTGTTATTGTGGCAAAATATATCAATTCGACTGTAACACAAATTCGGCAAAAACTTCTGTAAATGTAGTAGTTTAATTTGTAACAATGTTTGGCTGACATGCTATAAAATTAAAAAAAAAAAAATGTTGCGTTAGTCTGAGTGCTCAGTTCAGATATAGTATGAACAGATGATGTTTCCTACTTCAGGATCACCAACAGCGACTGCGGATGGCTTTATACCCATTATCCGGTGAACAGATTTAACCTGAACAGTGCCAATACCTGGAATGGATATGCATTACTGGAACAGACATAATTTTTGGCACTTTTTTTTTATTTCATGTTTTGTTTACAAAAAACCTACAAAATATTTAAACATTCAAATACGACTTGGCACAGAAAGCGGAGATTTAACATATAAGTAAAAATATATATAAAAATATATATATATATATATATATATATATACACACACACACATACAGGGATTCAGTTTGAAGTCGCTATCGGCCATAGTCTGTTGAAATTTCCAGATGTCCGAAACTTTTCTGACCTGGTTGGACAAATTGTCCGATTGCCATTTTTGGCATGTAATATATGGATTGTTTACAGTTTATTTTCAATGCCGATCTTTATTTTGTAAAACGACAGATGATTGGTCAATCTAAGATGTACTGGACTGCTTATCAAACATTATTGATTTTTTTTTTGTGATTTTCGGTAATGCCCGTTAGTTTTTGCATCCGCAAACAGAGTGAACCAGTCTAATTTGTTTGGCCGAAACGTAGATAAGGCCGAATCCTCTTTGAGTTACTTCCCTTGATCTCATCAAGTTTGTTTACATGTGACACCACATGCGAGGCAAAATATTGTACTTGTGATTTTGTAAAGGGCTGGACATAACATCGCACAAAAACATGCCCCATAGAAAGCAACAAAAGTTGACATTTTTCATTCCGAAATCAAGTAGTGACCAAACGGATTTCTGCAAGGGAAAAGGCGATAATGATGCCAGCCCCCACCCACTGCTGAATCCACAGTTATGGTAGCGATATATGAAAACGAAAACGGCGCCGATATTAAATAGACCAACCGGGTTCGACTTCAAAGGCAATTTCAGCGGTAATATCAGTGGAACTGGTTTATTTCATTGACAAAATAAATTAGTATTGACAAAATCAAGACTGTTTTTGTGCCAGACAGTTTTGATAAAATTTCAGCAGCGAATGTGAAAACGGCACTGATATCAGAGTGACCAACCGGAAGTTAGGTTGGTGGTGCACGGCAAGGTTGGCTGCTAGTGTAAAATAGGCACCAGTACACTGAAAATTAGCACAGAACAGAGTAGAAATATGATTATCAATGTAAGATTAAATAACTTTTTCTGAATGCATAATCTATTGAAAAATGAGGCCATATTAAAAATTAAACACGCGTACATTTTTTGCTTTTATTTCTCCCCATTTATTTTTGCTATTTCAGATATAAATTCATATTTTAAAAGAGATGTTCTGCAGAAACAGAATTAAGACACTAAGAATTGTTTGAGATGAAGTTTTATGGCCCATTCAATACTGTTAAGGTCATGCCAAGTTGTTCAGTTAACCTACATACTTTTCCTGGGCTGGCCTAGTCCTCTAATTTCCCCTATTAGGCCTCTAGACTAGGGTTAGCTGTGCCTAGTTTCCTATCAGTGATAATGACAAAAAACAACATCTTTTTATGTGTTTAAGGGTATATAATTATATATCCTATGTTCTTTTGGAAGCGTAAATTAATTAATTCCATTCAGTTCATATCATTCATTCCTTCTGTCAATATCAGTCGTCTCTAAATGATGTCGGAGCAAAATACTGGGCAAGCAAGTTTTTTCACTAGGCAAGTGAAAAAAAAATATTTTACTTACCCAGTGGACAAGTGGAAATATTTTTTATTTGTCAGCCCCTGCTTGAGCCCATCCTGAAGTTTCACCTTTAACAACAACTCGTTTCTGTAGAAAAGAAAGGAATCTGTCCATTTGAGAGTCTTCCCGCCAATGCCTTAACGAAACATTTTGCTTTTTTCATGAGGGTGTGTGTCAGAAGTCTTTTCGAAATCCAGAGTAAATGTGTCCACCTGTCCTTCTTTGTTTAAGATTTTTACCCAATCAGTGATAACAAAGGTTGGTGTTCATCCAAGTAAGCTATAACATTTGAGAAACAATATTTTCAAACAACTTACATGGCACGCATGTCGGAGACACAGGGCGACTCTGGGATAGAGTCATGAACAGTGAAGATAAAAATGGGTCAGTCGCACTTCAATGGGCATAAATCAATGCCTAAAACATTTCGGTTCACCCTCTCCTTCATTTATCTAGCTATCTGTATGTATAGTCTGTTGAGTTTACTAATTAAAGCAGAGAATTCACGAAAGTATCGACGCAAAACGGTGTCTGTATATTTCCACATCCCAGTTAGTAAAAAAAAAAAAAAAATCCAATTTATACCGAATTGACGAGTATCTATTATTTTTAACGGCATAAAACAGAAAACAGCACATACATACATGTTAATAATTGTAACCTGGACCTGAAAAAAAGCGATTGTTGTTTGAAGGCCCCCCAGCCGTCCCACCCAACACGCACACACACGCTGCCAGATCTCGACGTGCCCTTTCTAAGTAGGTTGAAAACAAGCTAATAGCTGAATATGTGTCGAACTTTGTTGTTTCTAAGATATAAACCATGTTCAACTTGGTTTATTTCACAATAAAATAGCGTAGAAAGAAATAAAAATCTAATGATAATAACAATCCTTATTTCTCTCAGACCCGACATACCAAAACCTGCCCCCCGCGCCCCCCCCCCCCCCCCCCCCCCACACACACACACACACACACACACACTCACACTTTCTTCAGCCAAATAAGCTTCATGAGTCACTGTTGAGTTAAGAAATCTACAATGAAGTACCTGCCCCCACTCCCCGCCCCCACCAAACACACACACACACACACACACACACAAAAAAAAACAAAAAACACTCACGCAAGAAGTTTCGTTGCAGTTTTAGCCTTGTATGGAATGCTTTTGGTGTATGTGCAGTCTGGATGTAAAAGTGCAATAATGTTGTCCATTTTGCCTGCGCCGAAATTAACTCTGAATTTCCAAGGCTTGTATGTGGGTAAGGAGTACAGGGGGTGAAGTGTGGGGTGGGGTGGGGGGAAGGGGCGGGAAGGGTGCTCCTCTTTGTTTGCTACATAGCCTCGGTCCCAGCATCTAGTGTTTACCAAATGAAAATATACAGTACATCAGCAATACAAAAAAAAAAAAAAAAAGAAAGAAATCCGGTATAGCCATACCAAACAAAAATATCTGCAGATATTAGCATACTCAAAAAAATATTCCCCTTGCTTTCTTTTTACAAAAGTGTGGTTTTCATTTATTTGTCCTGTATAATGATTTTATAAGCAACATGTGCTTTAAATAGTTTCCAGCAGTAGCTGTGTTTTTACTTTAATAGCATTGAACTGAATGGCATTGAACTGATGCACAGCACAAATAGAGCTGTTAAAATTAAATAAAACAACTTATCAGTTCAACAGAAGGTTTTAACTCCGATTCTTACAATGCCCAAACAAATACCGAGAATTTCGATAGACCCCCCAAAAAAATAGTCAGTTTTGAAATTGACCCCTCTCGCCGCCCCCCCCCCCCCCCCCCCCGCCAAATACCTACAAATGGCCGATACAAAAAAAAAAAAAAGCCACCTTTTCCCCAAACCCCAAAATAAGCAAAATTCACAATTCTACTCCCCCCCCCCCCCCTCCCATACACACACACACACAAAGTCCTAGCCTATGTAGCAGGCAAAATTCAGAGTGCACCCCACCTCCCCTGGGATGTCAATTCATTAAATAAATTAAAATAATTTCAACAATATCCCCAGATAATATTATGAGTCAGTCTCTAAGGAGTCAGTGTCCCGTATTTCAGAATACACTTTACAAAGACGGAGTTGTTTGTATTCGCATCAAAGGGGCTTATAACCATTTCTTTTAATAGTACAGATTGCCTATATATATTGAATAGATACACAATATATATAGCCAACCTTTACCATTAAAAGAAATGGTTACAAGCCTCTTTGATTTACAAAGCGTAGTGGTCTAGTCTAAGACGACATTTACCGGCAAATCCCGCTGAATAGCACCCAGTACCAGAAAATCTATCGGGGCAGTATTTATATGTCGGCACCGTAACGTCACGCGCTGACTATCAAAAGCACGTGGGGTTAGTAAACAAATAGCGATTATCTGGACAAGACGAAAATTAAACTGCCAGCAAAACATCATTTCCGTAAATTTTATTTGGATTTTAACATATGTTGATAGATTTATATTCCAACAAACGAGGTAGGTGGAGACCTACTGGATTTTATTGCAATAAAGCATGTTTTCAGTCAAAGAATTGATCGACGTCGGCCCTCTCCCGCACGGGAGAGGGAAATTTGGGATTTTTGTCAGCGATGTTACTCTGGCTTTCAAAGACCCCAAATCAATAAAAAGGCTTTGAACAGCCAGAGAAGGCTCGGGTTACGGAAGAACCAGCTGCCATTTTGATCTAGCTGAATCACTGACATATATATATATATATATATATATATATATATATATATATATATATATATATATATATATATATATATATATATATACATATATATATATATATACACATGTATGATTGAAATCCTGCCATTAGTGTCAGATAACACAGGTAATAGCAACAAATTGATTATAATTGATAATGATTATCGTTCATTCACTTTGAACCAATGAGCAATTATGAAAATCCAACTGTTCTCATCACTATGTAACAGACTACATGACAGAAATAATTACAGAATCATAGTCCTATACACACATACAAAACAACAGCAACAGCAAAAGAAAACAAAAAATTCTAGATAAGATATTCTAGATATTTTTCTTCTCGAAAACAAATTGTGGGTACTCATTACAAGTGCCTCTTTACAGAGGCTTCTGATAAGTACTGTACTACTAACCCTAAGTATTGGGTTACCTTATCTTCATATAATACTTCTCCTGATATTTGAAATAGTCCATTCTCTACCTCTTGGTGTGTCTGAAATGGTGCTGTTTGAGTGGCAAACAGTGTAGACCCTGACCAAATGCCACATTCTGCAGCATCTGATCTGGGTTTACACTGCTTGCTCAGGCCTGTCTGTCCCAATATCTAGGGTTCTTATGGTATCCGTATGTTTCATGGAGAAATATGAAAACTGTTTACATTATTCGAAGCAGTGGTCATCTTTTTTTTTTCTTTCAGGGTAAAGTATTACTGGAGTGTGTGATTAGCCATTACTGATGTCATTATGGGATAAAACACCATCGACTCTCACATCGTTCACACCTCTTAGCTCAGAGGTCCAGGCCTCTGGGAACTTTCTCACAAGATGGTTTCGTAAAGGAAAAGGTAAGTTCATTGTATCTTATTTGCCCAAAATATTAGATATGCTAGGACAAACTATAGATCCAGAAGCATTGATCTGGGTTGATTTGGGTCTTCACTGTTTGCAATACACTTGGTACTTTTTAGAATATCTATCATCAGTTGTCAAACAGACTTGAATTCTTCAGATTTTAGTAAGCATGGATTAACTCATTTTAGTCTGGAGAAACCAAGAATGGTAATTGGCAAACAGTGCAGACCCAGATTGGACACAGCAGAATGGTCATTTTTAGCTCACTTGAGCCAAAGGCTCAGAATGAGCTGTTGTGTTCACTTGCCATCCATCCATCATCTGTTGTTTGTCCATCCAAACCTTTGAACAGCTCCTCTGAAACCCTTAGGCCAATTTTCTTCAAACTTCATACCGGGATTGAAAATTTGAACAAATGGCAATGGTCAGTTAAGATATCTGCCATGCCCACATATGGTAAAAATGCTTAAAATCTTCCAGAACTAAGAAAACTTTAATGCTGAATCTTGGTATATAGTATCGGGGACTCAAGATCTACATGTATTAATTTTTTCAAATGATGAACGTAGGTTGATCTTTGATCTTTTTTTTTTATGGCAAGGTCGAGTTGCATCTTTAAAGATTTGTATGGAGAAAATGTTGAAAAATCATTTTCTGAAAATGTATTAAGCCTTTTCCTGCTGTACCTGGATATTTATACCCTGTCTTTGCAAACAGTGTAGATCCATATGTGAATTTATATCAATAATCTGGATCAAGGAATCTGACTGGCTGTCAATTAGAAGTGTGCCTGGCATCCTTATTTATTCAGCATGACAAGGGTTAAAGATTAATGGCTGAACTTACACTGTATGATATAAGCAGTAAAACTTGTTAGTTAGAATTAAAATTTTGTCCCCTAGGGTTTATCTGCTTTGCCCCTGGGCTATTATACATGTACATGTATGATATTGTGTAATCTTTAAATGTCTTTTTCTTTAACCACTTGACCAGTTTTTCTCCAGATTTTACATGGTACCTTCTGTTGAAGGTTTTTTGACAAGCCATACAAATGGTTTGGCACCCCTGAACAAGATAGCCGCCATGCCCATATATGGTAAAAAACATTAAATTGTCTTCTCCAGTACCAAGAAAGCTTTGAGGCTGAATCTTTATATATTGCATAGGGGACTCTATATCTACCAAATTTGTTCAAATGATGATCCTAGGATGACCTTTGACCTTTTTATGGCAAAGTCAATCTTGTAATCTTTGAAAGCCTTCTTCTCTGAAACCAACTGACCAATTTTCACCAGATTTTACATGTTGCCTTCTGTCGAAGGGATACAATATTAAAAATTTGTTCAAATGGTTCTCCAGTATTGAACAAGATGGAAACCATGCCCATATATGGTAATAACACCAAAAAATCTTCTCTCAAGAACTAAGAAAGCTTTGAGGCTGAATCATGGTATACAGTATCAGAGACTCAAGGTTTACAACATTTATTCAAATAATGATCATAAGATGACCTTCAACCTTTTTACCACACAGTTAAATTTGTGTCCTAGTTGCTGAGGCAGACCTGAAGAATATTGCATGGCATCTGCAGATATGCAGTGGCTGTTTTACTCAGGTGAGCGAATCATCAATACATTTTTGTATAGATACAACACTTTTACGGTCCACTTTTAAACTATCTTATATCCAAAACTGTCTTAAATGACCTGTCCTACAAAGAGATTCCATTGTATCTGATGTGCTGCCACATTGCTAAATACGAGGGTGTGTCAATAAATAACCAGCCTATCCCATTTCCGATGGACCGAGACGGTCACAATTTTCATGCTTTGTTTCAGTATGTGTTTTATACATGGGTACAACATTGCACATGTATCGAGTCATTCTTTAATAAGATATTGAATGTCAAACATGGCTAGTGATGCAAAGGCATGCTTTTCATCTAAAGTTGAGTACCATACTGTAATTTGGTACTTGTAGTTAAAAGGTAAAACAGGCAAGGAAATACACGGTGAGTTAGCTGATGTTTATGGGTCTTCTGCACCATCTTATGCTCAGGTTAAGTTCTGGGTAGGCGAATTCAGGTGGAAGAAATAGCGCAGGCATTAGGCATTTCACATAGTAGCGTTTCAACAATCTTACATGATCGTTAAGGTATGCGCAAGCTAACAACCCGTTGGGTCCCCAAATCCCTTAGGGATGAGCAAATGGCAACCAGAGCATCAGTATGCAGCGCCTTGTTGAAGCGTTTTAGGTCAAAAGATGGTTTTCTTTTGCGTCTGGTGACTGTAGATGAGACTTGGGTTCATTATTATGAGCCAGAGAATAAAGCTCAGAGTCGTCAGTGGGTAGTGCCTGGGTCCCCGAGGCCAAAGAAGTTCAAGACGCAACCATCTGCTGGCAAGGTGATGGCCACAGTATTTTGGGACGCAAAAGGCGTTATTATGTTGGACTTTTTACTCAAGAGAAGTACAATAACTGGAGTGTACTATGCAAACTTGTTAGACCAGCTCAGAACCGCCATCTGTGAAAAACACCAAGGTAAACTCTCTAAAGGTGTTTTGCTGCAACAGGACAACGTGAGAGTCCCTACTTGCAGTTGCAATGGATGCTGTAGAGCGAAATGGGTATGAATTAATACCACATCCTGCCTATTCGCCTGACCTAGCTCCTAGCAACTTCTTCCTTTTCCCAAACTTGAAAAAGGATATCCGTGGACTTCATTTCCGGTCTGATGAAGAAGTCGTGACGGCAGTTGAGGAGTGGGTCATTGGAAAGGACCCTGACTTTTTCAGTTCTGAGATGATGGCACTTGAACACCGTTGGTCTAAGTGCATCACACTAGAGGGCAATTACATTGAAAAAGAAGAGGTGGATCTCAACCGGAAATAAGTTAGGCTGGTTACTTATTGACTCACCCTTGTAAGAAAACCAAGTTATTGCAAACATATTTCTACACTCATGGCATTAATTTTCTCCTGAATTCCGAAATAGCTAACAAGTTAGTGATTCATTGCAGTAACATTTACTATCTGTCATTAACGGTGACTGTTTTCCCCAAACATGTCAGTTTAAGATTAACCCATTAATACACCAAAACCTTGAACAAGTGAATTTATCTACCTGGTGATGTGTCTAAAAGGTGATGGTTGAATGGCAAAAAGTGTAGATCCTTATCAGATGCCACATTCTATGGCATCTGATCTGGATCTACTCTGTTTGCTGAGGTCAGTGCATCTGAATACTTTAATATAATAGGTACTCCTTGATACTGTCTGTTTCATACTTCTAGATGACTCGGATCAGTCTTCTGATGGGGGTAGTAAAGCACCCAGTAGGGAGGTATCAGTAGACAGAGACCAGTCTAGGGAGTCATCATTGGAAAGAAGATCAAGCCTCCAGCTGACCAGCTCTAGAGCATCATTGGTGGAAACAAGTCAAAGTGAGTAGATTAGTCCAGTAAAATTGGCAGTACTGCTATCTGCTGTCTGTTCACCATCCTATCTGTTGGATGCATTTCATCCAATGTTAGAACTGTATACATGTACATGCCCAGTATGCTGAAGTGGTGCAGTGTCATGTCAGTATTTCACTCTGGTCCCTGGGGACCACATGAGGGGTCAGAATATCAGGGAAGCATTGGATTTGTGATCATGGGTGGTGCAGTCTAGTACATTACGGCCTCTTTAAAACACTATTGCTGGATCCAAAACAAAAAGCTTGTTAGCTAAATAACTGTTTGTCCAAATAAAATGTATAGACTGTATAGAAAATATGGTCATAAAAGATAATTTTTATCTATATATACATTTTTGTTTTGAATACAACACTGTTGACCTTGAGGTGACTGACATCCACCTGTAAACAAGGCATGAAGCTGGCCCAGAAAAATTGTCTCCCTCATGGGAAATTAGGGAGACGTATTCCATGATCAGAGAGACATGAGACGTGACAATCCCAGCCTGCTTTACTTGCGGGGTGAACGCCACCAAACTTTAAATTTATTAAATGATTTTAACATTCTATTGTTTTTTTTTATTTATTTATTTTTTTTATTGTTATTATTTCAGTGGTGACAATACTTGAAGCCTTCCATTATGTTTTACATGCAGGGCAGATATTTACATTTTGAAGTTTCTTTGGCAAATGATTTGAGCGGCATTTCTCAAGATATACTGAACTAATCCTCGCAGTGGCACCCCTCCTCCACTGCCTTTCAACTTTCATTTAAATCCGGTACCCCACTGCACCCAAAAAGCTCGTTGCTGTCTGCAGTTATCTTTTAATCTTGAGTGTTATTGACATTGAGGGTTTTTGCAAGTGAAGTAAAACATTTATCAATCAACCAGTTAATGCTCTCTTACACGTCACCGCAAAAATATACGTCACAACCTGATCATGGACTTTTGTGTGGAGCTTCCCGCAAGATGTCATTTCAGTGTCTACTTCGCACCGTGTTGCGATCTATATATGCTGCGATAAAAAGTCTGCGTCTTGTTTACATGTGGAAGTTTTGATCTTCTGCTAAATTTCATAGAAAAATAATTGACACAGTTTGGGTCTTTTTTTAATATATGTGTCTGTTTCGAATGCATTTCTGACAAGGAAAGGCTCTGCAGTTTTGCATGGTAATAACTTCGTTTTTCTCACAGAGTGATTTTCTGCCATGAGTTCAAGTGACTTCACCGATATGAGCACGTGGTCTCTTCATTTGGGAGCAAGCGAAAATGTAACTTTTTAACTTGTACTGGGAATGTGACCATCCCAGAATTGCGTACCGTCGCCCGGTGCGCATCTGAGAAGTCCCATGAGAATCAAGAGTTTACTGGACGCATTCTGCGGGACTTAGAAATTGCTTTTGGCCACTAGAAATAACTATTTTAATGCGCTGAATGCGCTGGCATAAGTGAGAAGGTGCTATTTTGCTGGCCACCAGTGACTGCATATCGTCTTTCAAAAGAAAAGGACAACATTATAAAAAAAAAAACAAAAAAAAAACGGTGCGATCATAATGAAATTACGGCGTCCGAAATTTTTAAAATGAAAAAAAAAATAATAATAATTACGGTCAGACACGTTAGAATGAGGAGGGGTAGATTGTACACCAGTCAAAATCTAGGTCAGATTGTCTGCAAACAAACAATGTGATTTTACTGGCAAGTGTCAAATAACTAACGTGTGAACCTGTTTGCCGATAATCCTAGCCTCAGGGGATGAAAGATCATGACACCTGCATCTGTATTTTCTCTGAATTAATCGGTCAGGATAGGCAATACACACTGAAAAATTAAGGCGACATCAACATCGCTTTTCTGTATGAACAGAGCAAGGTCTGCAGAAAAAAAGCGAGCACGTCGCCCACGTCACCTGCGAACGTCTTCCCTGGTAAACTGTCTTATATCCGAAACAGTCTTTCTGATGAAACATCTTATAACAAAGTTCCAGTGTATTGTTTTCTTACTGTAAGAATATTAACTCTTAAATATTAGGACATCTGATGCTACCATAATTATTATACCTCCAACATACGAAGTATGTGGGGGTATATAGTTTTTGCTTTTCCGTTTGTTTGTACGTTCGTTCGTTCGTTTGTTTGTTCGTCTTTCCGTCATAGGGTCAAAGTTTTTGCGTTAAAGTTTATAAGACCTCATATTTTGAAGACCCTTTGATGGATTTCATTTATATTTAGCATGTTGGTAGATAGGTCTAAAGTTTTTATCAACACCATCCCCACCCCGGGGGTGACCTTGGGGTCAAGGTCACAGACTTAGAATTTTCATAAAAAGGTCAAAGTTTTTTGTGTTTAAGTTTATATAGCTATATCATCAAGACCCTCGAGGAATTTCATTTATATTTGACATGTTGGTAGATATCAGCCTAGAGTCTTACTCAGCATGATCCCCACCCCAGGTGTGACCGAGGTCAGGGTCACAAATTTAGAATTTTCATATTAAAGTAAAAATTTTTGCGTTTAAGTTTATATAGCCATATCATCAAGACCTTTCATTAAATTTCATTATCCCCTGATCGAAAGGTTGAGCAGATATAGCTATCAGCAAGGAATCTGTTTGTCTGTCCATCCATCTGTTCATACTTTATTTTTGTCTTAGGGTCAAAGTTTTTACGTTAAAGTTTATAAAACCTTATATTATGAAGACCCTTTGATAGATTTCATTCATATTTGGCATGATGGTAGATATAGGGCTTAAGTTTTTATCAGCACCAATCCTACCCTGGGGGATAACCTTGGGGTCAAGGTCATGGACTTAGAATTTTCATTAAAAAGTCTAATTTTTTGTGTTTATGTTTTTATAGCTATACCATCAAGACCCTTAGATGAATTTCATTTATATTTTATGTTGATAGATATAGGTCTAGAGTTTTACTCAGCAAGATCCCCATCCCAGGGTATGATCTTGAGGTCAAGGTCACAGACCTAGAAATTTCATATAAAAGTAAAAAAATTTGCATCTAAGTTTATATAGCTATACCATCAAGACCTTTTGTTGAATTTCATTATCCTCCTACTGATAGGTTTAGAGGATATGGCTATCGCATGGAATTCATCCATCCATCCATCCATCCATCTGTCTGTCCATAAATGCATTATTGTGCACCCCATAACTCCTAAGTACCCTTTGAGCTATTTTCATGAAACTGTCAGGTTGTAGAGGGCATTTGGTAGGGGTGTCGGGTACAAGAAAGACAACTCTAACTGACTTGGTCCATGAGTTATATCCCCTTGTCTCCGAAATTGTAAAAATTTTGTGCGAACCATAACTTTAAAAACACATGAAGATATTTTCATGATACTTCACCAGTATGTAGAGGACATTGAGTAGGCATATCACATTCAAGAATGCCACTCTAACCGACTCCATTCTGCAGTTTTTGCCCTTGGTTATTTAAATCTTGTGTGGGCAATAACTCTAAAAATTCTTTAAGATATTTTTGTGATACTTTACCGATATATAGAAGACATTGAGTAGGCAGGTCACCTTAAAATTTTCATTAAAATTTATATAGCTATATTATGAAGACCCTTTCATTGGTTTCATTAATATTAAGCATGATGGTATATATAGGTCTAAAGTTTTTCTCAGCACCATCCCCAAGTTGGGGTATGGCTTTTAAGTCAAGGTAACAGACTTTTCATACAAATGTCATTTTTGCTTATATTATAAGGACTGATTGATTTCACTGGTCTATGGTGATAGTTATAGGGCTAAAGTTTTAATTAGCTCAATCCCTGCACCTGTTCCTGACCTTTGAGGTCAAGGGCTTCACATTATGTGTAATTGAATTCTTTCAATGTTATAACATATAGCATACAACTGCCATCTCCAGAGTCAAAGCTACATACTTTGTGTTCTTTAAAAAGTGGCAGTAGCTCTGGTCGGGGGTATACGTGCGCCACTGGGCACTTTGTCTAGTTCTTCTAAAACTTTTAAATTGTTTTGATTTGACTTAAGTTTAATTGTCTTAAACTGTTAACCCTTTCTTCCCCAAATTTCCAAAGTGGACTCTTCCATTTTTGGATACATCTGTTATTTCAAACAGGCAAATTAGCCAAAATATAAAACAGAATGGCAAACAGTGTAGATCCTGATGAAACCGCTTGTTACGAGCCGCCTCACCTGGATCTGCACTATGTGCAGAGGTATCTGTTTTGGTCTGCAGGGATTAAGGGTTAAATTACTAGCTGAGTGACTAATATTTTAGACCCTGATCAGACTGCTCCATGGGAATCTTAGCCTACAACAGTTGCTTAGGAGTTCCGGTTTCACTGTATAGAGTATGGTATTTCTCATCAAACATTAACAGCTGATAAAAATATATGTTGTTATATCTGTATTAGTATTGTCCCATTGAGATGTTTCCATAGCTTCAGATAAGAGTGGGTATCCACATAGTATTTTTCTTATTTCTTCACGAAAACATATATTGTGGGTACTGATTAGAAGTGCCTCAGCAAGGTGTTTATAATGAGTACCACAATATATGTTTTCATGGAGAGACAAAAAAAGAGAAAAATATTAATATTTTTTGGTTGAAAAAAGTGCCTTATCTGGAGTTACGTGCTTCAACATGCTGAAGTTTTTATCTGCAGCATTGAAACTGTAGGTCCAGGTAAAAGTAGACTATTGACATATTGTCAAGCGTAGTTTCAGATAAGCGGGGTATCCACATAATGATTTTCTTATTTCTCCATGAAAATATATGTTATGGGTACCAACAATATGTGTTTTCCTAAGGAAACACATAACATATCAATACTTTTTATGCCCCCGTCATTTGAAGAATGGTGGAAAGGGCATATAGTGTTACTGCTGTCCGTCCATCTCCGTCTGCATCCGAGATGGTGTTAACAATTTGCGTTTAGGTTTTTCAGGCATTAGCAATTTGCATTTTAAGTTTTTCAGGTGGGGCATAAAAAATATGACCATATTTGACTCTGTAATTGATGGTGTCTGCTCATGGTTATATAATAACTACATACATGTATTTTATTTTACTAAGGTGAGCCAGTCTCTGATGCAGAAGCAAGTCAAACAGAGAAACTGAAGAATGTTGCTGATACCAGTCTAGAGAGATCATCTGATTCCTCAGAATCTTCTAAGAGAACACTTAGAAGTGTGTTAACAAGATTGAGTGCCATTTTAGAAAGAAGAACTGCAGTAAGTGCACTGAAATTACCAAACATAGTTGGAGATATGCCTGAGCAAACATCGTAGACCCGAATCAAACTGCTCTTAACCCATAAAGTGCTTAGCAAAATTGTAACAGATGAGATGAAATTTTAATTATACCTCCCTGCAATCGAAGTATGACGATGGTAGGCCTTTTCTTTCCTTTTGTATGTATGTTCATTCATCTGTTAGTTAACACCTACAACAAAGTTTCATGTTAAAGTTTCAAAGAACTTACATTTTCATATTTGGTATGATGATAGATATTAGTCTAAAGTTTTATTCACCACTACCTCCACCCCAGCCCATGACCTTAAGGTCAAGGCCACAGAACTTCAGGCAATTTTAGCAATCTTAAGAGTTTTGTTTAAGAATGTTTTAACTTTAACTTGGAAACAACTTATGCAGTTAGTTGGTCAGACATGGCTCAACCTTGTGACATGGACTTGTGGGTCATGAAGTGAAGGTCAGCATGACCTTTATTTCACAGTGGTGATTTTGTCTTGCATCTTCTATTTAATGTATGTACATCATACCTCAGGATTAGGAATCAATATGAAAACAGTGTGACCCAAACTTTTACCTCAAAGTAAATATGTCAACAGTGTGATACTTCAGATTGATCTTATCAAGAATATGTAGTCTGTGACCTATATTTTATGGTCCAGCAATTTTGCTTCTGATCTTGAAGACTATTTGATGGAGAAATGTTGTACTTGGGATAATGGATCAGTGTCACTCAAAGATCAACCTTATATACTATATGTGGGCCAATGACCTACATTTCATGGTTCATTGATTTTTGCCTTATATCATTGTCATAGACAAAAATTATTTTTATAATTAAGAAATGATGGGGGCCGGGGGTATTCGTGGCCCTCTGGGCACTTGCTCTAGTTTTTTTTATTTTATTATTTTTAAGAGAAAATAAGATTTGACTTTCCATGTGCATTGTCTGCTAAGCAGACAGTTTGGCTTAGCAGAAATTCACATGAACTGTCAATTCATCCTTTGGCTGAAAAAATACAAAACTAATGAAAATGTCATCTGCTGCAGTTGTAACAAGAAATGTAAATAAGCAATGCTTATTAGATACCCCTGCTCAGAAACAAAACATATTGGACAGACATTATACAGATTAAGGCTTGAAGGAGCTGTTTAACCTCGGGACTGCACTATTTCTTTCACCACCTTTTGGCCATAGCAACAGGTAGGCTAATGGATTTGTAAAAACTAAGAAAACTGTGGTAAGACGTTGAGATGTCCTAATATATGTCTTATAAAGATTTTAATATTGAGTTTATAATCCAACTCATAAATATACTAGTCATAGACCGTGCTGTGAACATACAAAACAGTGTAAAGCAAATCAAAATATTTTAGAAATAATGGTAACACTACACATAGCTCTTGATAAGGTGCTTTTTTTCAACCAAAAAGTGTCTACATTTTTTGCTTATTTCTTGATGAATACATATGTTGTGGGTACTCATTAGAAGTGCCTTGGTGAGACACTTCAGTGAGTACTCACTACACTACAAACTCGTTATAACACGGCTCATAATAACACGGTTTCGGATATAACACGGTTCAAAGATGGATCCCAAAAATGTATAGATTATATTGAAAAATGACCATAAATGGTCATTTTTCAATATAATCTATACATTTTTGTTTGGATATAACACGGTTGCTTAACTAACACGGTTTAAGCTATTGACCCCAACAATAGTGTTATAACCCAGCAGGCACATGACGTAAATACAGCGTCGCCTCAACGTCGATGTAACGTCATGACATTGCATCGACGTTGAGCCGACGTTGTATAAACGTCATGTGCCCACTGGGAAAGATGTTGTGGTGTATGTTTTCATCAAGAAATAAGAAAACTATTTATCTGATACCAACTCATATCTAGACCTATGAGCACAGGTAATTTCACGCCGGCCTCGGTGGCTCAGTTGGATGCGCCGTCCGACTGGAGACCAGGAGGTCGCGGGTTCAACCCCCGCCGAGGTCGGCAACATTCTTTCGTGGAGATTGATCATGAAATATTTTCTACGGTCATTCTCTCCCTTCCGCTGATTCAAGAAGGGCAGTTGTCAGTTTCTGGCGAAAGAATGTGCATAATACTGGTGAACTGCTTAGAGGACTAAGTCTGCCCAGTAAACATGTGGTCAGGTAAACTGACCGCGCTCGACATGACCCCATTGGGTTGACTGGGCCGTAAAACCTCAACACAAACAGGTAATTTCACATTTATTTGATGAATTTACTTTACAGGATTATCTAACTGTTTGTGCTCCTAAAACTGTAACAAAAGAATTAACTAAGTTTCAAGTTAGTGTTCATAATTTGTTGGTTGAAAGAAGAAGAAATAACAGACCAAAAATACCATGTTTAATTCATCCAAAAATGCACAACATGTAATACATTTAATGATGAAGAATGCTTTATGCTTTATTGTAGCAAATTTTCTTTGGCAAGAACTTACCTTTTTAAAAAGGTAAACTTGATAATCCCATAAGACATTCGACCTCTCACTTATGTATCCAGAAATTTATTTAGTAAACTGGTAAATTCTGTTACAAAGTTGGATACTATACATATTTATGTATTTGTCAAACCACAATCTCGATATAATTATATTTCAAAGATATATTCTACTAAACATGCTTATCTTTCAAAAGTAATTATATCTTTGGAATGTAATCTCATCAAATATACCTTATCTATAATGATCATTGTAAAGATATCATATCTTCTGTCATCTGATCAGATTTGATATCTTGATAGAGTGGATGACACCAATATACATGTATGTTGGTTTTTTCTAATAAAATTCTGGTCTGTTCTGTTCTGTTCTGAAAAGTAGATGGTTTGACTTTGATAGAAAATCATAATGATAATTTATAAATTAGTGTATACCCTTTCACCCTAAGTGTCTGACATGGACTCTTCCATCTCTGAACTTGAACACATCCATTGTTGCAAATAGGGGTTTTAGTCAAAAATCAATAACAAAATTGCAACTATGTAGATCCTGATGAGAGGGCTTGTTAACCCTTGTTCTGCTGAACCCCGATCTACCCTGCCTTTACAAACAGTGTAGATCCAGATCAGTTGGCTTCTGAACTGGATCTGCACTGTTTATCATTCAGTATGTGAATTTGTATCAACAACCTGGATCTGGTAATGATTGGCTGAAAATATATGAATTTGTAGCAACTATTGGGATCAAGTAATCTGACTGGCTGAAAATTAGAAATGGGCATGGCATCTTAATTTATTCAGCATGACAAGAGTTAAGAGCCATCTCATCTGGATCTGCACTGTTTGCAGATATGTTTATTGGTCTGTAGGGACGAAAGGGTTAAATAGGTAGTTTGTTGGCAAGGATGCATAGCAAAGTTAAGTCAAGGGAGATAATTACTTTATCAATTAGATAGTGGTTATGATAAAAACTTAACCCTTGTCCTGCTGAACACAGATATGTCCTGCCTTTGTAAACAGTTAGATCCAGATCAGTTGGCTTCTGAAGAAGCCAACTGATCTGGATCTGCACTGTTTGTCATTCAGTATTTGAATTTGTATCAACAACCTGGATCAAGTAATCTGATTGGCTGAAAATTAGAAGTGGGCATGGCATCTTAATTAATTAACAAGGGTTAAAATGTCTTGTGGCTTATTCATATTTTTATATTTTCATGATTAAATTTGGTGTTTATCTCAGAGTGAGTTTGTAGAGTGTTCAGAATGTCATTGAAAGCATATATTTTCATGGAATTATTTTTGCCATCAGAATACCTTTCTTATTAATTTTATACAATGAATATAATACCAAACAGGTGCAGTGATTTTTCAGTTTGGATTAAAATGCTGACTATAAGATTTCTACCATTTCTTTTACATGTAAATCAAAAATAGGTCAGGTATCAACCTTTAATGCATGTATAAATTCCTTTGTGTAATTAATGAATTCCATCTGTCCATCCATCCTCTATCCATCCCAAATCCCAATAAAAGATTTCTACCATTTCTTTTAAATCAAGTCAGGTATCAACCTTTAATGCATGTATAAATTCCTTTGTGTAATTAATGAATTCCATCTGTCCATCCATCCTCTATCCATCCATTGATCCATCCATCTACCTGTCCATCCATCCATCCTTCCCTCCCTCCCTCTCTCTCTCCCACCCACCCAGTTACCCACCCAACCATGCGCCCATCCATCCTCCCATTCAGGACCATCCATGCCTTCTAATTCTCCACAATATCTATAATGCTGTCCATCAGCCTCAACACCCATCTGTCCTTCTGTCTGTCTGTCCATCCACCCATCCATCATCTATCATTTTTCCCCAGACACCTCAAGTATATCGTGACAGTGATTTCAAACAGTATTGGATGCCAGACAGTAGTTGTCGAGAATGTTACGACTGTGGAGACAAGTTTACAACCTTCAGACGCCGGCATCATTGTCGTATCTGTGGCCAGATCTTCTGTCATGCTTGTTGTAATCAAGAACTTCCTGGGAAAATCATAGGTTATAAAGGTAAGAAAACCTTAAGCACCACAACCTCTCAATAACTTCATTGTCAGGATCAAAAGCAAAAATGGTGTTTGCTAAACAACCATGTTGTATTCACAAAAATGTATAGATTATATAGAAAAAAATGACCATAAATTTTTACTATATTATCTATACATATTTCTTTGGATATAATTTCTTGGGGTTCCACCTTTAAACCAAGCTGTAATAACTAATGAACTGCATTATAAAAAGGTTCTTGTGTGTGTGTGTGTGTGTGTGTGTGTGTGTGTGTGTGTGTGTGTGTGTGTGTGTGTGTGTGTGTGTGTGTGTGTGTGTGTGTGTGTGTGTGTGTGTGTAATCTATGGGGAAATATAAAGCACTACTAGTCAGACAGTCTCCAACCCATGCCAGCTGCTGCCACACACCTAGCCATTACGGTAACTGTTATAACCACTGAGCCACTACGCTTGCCAAAAAATGAGTGTCATGGAACAGAGTTATACTAGATTTCTCTGAATGACCTGTCAAATAGGGTTCATTTTTTCATTGTACAAGCGCATTCATTATATACAAGTAATTCTCCAGATCTCGAGTATACGGAAATATTTTTACTTTAAGATTTAAACAAATTTCAACGGAGAGGGCTGTAGCCATAAAACAGACTGCATACTTGCACATTGTAATTCATGTCCCCATTGTTATCCCCATGCTTTTTATATGCCCGTTTGAAAAATGGGATGTACATGTATTGTGTTGTGCCCCTCTGCATGTGTCCATCCGTCTGTAAACTTTTTGTTTCCAGATAACTCCTCCTACAGTTTACATTGGATCAAGCTGAAACTTGATATATAGTTAGACCATGATGTGGAGCAGTGCATATTGTTTCGAGGTTACAGTCCACCAAATATTATTAGAGTTATGCCCCTTTGAAAATTTTTATAAACATTTTGTTTTAGGCTAACTCCTCCTACAGTTTACATGCAGTCAAGCTGAAACTTGGTATATTGTTAGATCATGATGTGGAGCAGCACATGTTATCTCGAGGTTACAGTCTACAAAATATTGACAGAGTTATGCCCCTTTGAAAATTTTTGTAAACATTTCATTCCCGGCTAACTCGTCCTACAGTTTACATCCAATCAAGCTGAAACTTGAAATATAGTTAAATCATGATGTGGAGCAGAACATATTGTCTCCAGGTTACAGTCCACAAAATATTAATATGGTAATGCCCCTTTGAAAATTTTTGTAAACATTTCGTTTCTCACTAACTCCTCCTACAGATTACATTCTAATAAGCTGAAACTTGATTTATAGTTAGACCATGATGTGGTATATTGTTTTGAGGTTAAAGTTCATGAAATAGTAGTAGTAATGCCCCTTTGAAAATTTCATAAGCTAACTCCTCCTATAGACTACATTTGATCAAGCAGAAACATTGTAAAAAGTTACACCATGATGTGGAGCAGTGCATAGATGTACCATTTTGAGGTTACAGTCCACAAATATTTCCTCCTACAGTTTACATACCATCAAGCTGTAGGGTGATTTATAGTTAGACCATGATGTGAAGCAGTGCATTTTGTTTTGAGGTTACAGTCCACCAAGTATTAATAGAGTTATGTCTGTCTGTCCATCCATTTGAACTTTTCATTTTGGGCTAACCCCTCCTACTCTATGTCAGTATAGGTGCTACATCAAATTACTTGCCCTATGCGTATGATGCTCCGCTTGCGGAGCTCGTTAAAAAAAGTGATGGGGATATTGTGAATGCCTCCATCGGTCTGTTCATCATTCCATCTTACTAGCTCCTCCTAAACTACTGGGTGGACTTTAACCAAACTTGATTCATGACTTTCCCACATGATAAGGGTGTGTGAGAGCAACATTATTTTTCTGTCCATTGGTTAGTCGGTCCACCCATCCATCTCTCCTTCCCACTATCTCTTCCTAAACCACTTAACCAAAATTGCTACATGACTTCCCCTCATGGTAAGGGTGTGTGAGAGCGAGTCCATCTGTCTGTTTATCCATCTGTCACACTATTAGCAACATTGGCACAGAGCATGGGGTTTTGCAATGGCGTGCAATCAACTACGCATTCTAGTTTGCATTTTGTTATATGAGGATTTCACATAGCATTTGACAGAGACAAATTTTATTTAAAGTCAGAGAAGTAAACATTAGTTATGTACAGCCATTTACCTACTTTACAGCCCTAGCCAGCTGTGAATAGATTCTCTTTATGAGTATGTGCCCCATCTTACTCAGTTATTTTTAGCTCGCCTGTACAAAAATACAGGTAGAAGTATAGCAATCACCACAGTGTCAGTGCTGGTGTCAGCATTGGTTAAAGGTTTTAAAAGACTGTATTTCCTGAACCTCCAGATGAAAGTAGTTCATTCTTGCACTAATGTTAGATACTGGTCTGAAGTTTTGCGCTGTACCATCCAGACACATATAAATTACCTTGAGGTCAAGGTCAGGGACTTAGAAAAAAATAATAATAATAATAAGTTTTAGAGGGGCAATTCAGGTGAGCTACGCTGTCCTGCAACAGCTCTTATTATAATTGTTACACTATAACTGGATCATAATATACCATGCCGTTCAGCTGGCAAATTAAGAACTATAATAAGGAAGTAAGATTTGTTAGGATAAGTATGGCAAGGAGTTAATACATTTAGAGTAAATATGGTTTTTGATCTTAGTTTTCCTACAGTTTGTCTCACATGTCTGTCTCTGTTCCCACAGGAAGTATCAGAGTCTGTGACTACTGTTCCAAGGTGGTACAAAGGTATGCCCAGAAAGCTGACCCTTCAAGTGACCCCAAGGTCACCAGAGAGGTGCTACGTAAAGCGTATATGGAGACTGATGCAGAAGTTGGAAGCAAAGGTCAGAGGAGGTCAAATTCAGAACTGCTAGGTCAACTTAGGTTAAGGTAATAATCTATTTGTACTATGTTGCTTGTCATAATGCATATTCTAAAACCCAAGCAGTCTGATCAGAGAACTGTCAGAGAGGAAATTCCTTAGAATGGTCAAGAAAAAACTAGTATCAGGGTGTTGTTGGGAGTGGTGGGATGGAGGAGGTGGATGTGTGTTCGTGGGGTGAAGGGGTGCCCAGATTAGTCTGCTGATCAATGGTTGCATGGATGTAGGTCGGGCCTCAGGCTGGATTGCTGCTGCTTACTAGGTCTGTTTCGGAGGATTGGTGCTTTGCTATCAGTGTCTTTAGTCAGGCTCATTGAGGTCCAACTGGAACCCCACTCCCACCATTCCCAACCCCATTCGTGGTATTAATTCATAGAGCCTGTTTAGTATGACACAACCTGTATTTGTGTGCTTAATGAGGGTTCTGTAATGAAGTTGTCTTGGTCTATTCAAAATTTGTTTTTATTTGACAGAATAGGTGATTTTATTTTTGATGTATTTAAGTTTCGCTTGTTCAAGGAAAAAAGAAAAAGTAAAATATTGAAATCAGTTAAAATTGACGAGATGTAAAGTCATAAATTTTCATAAACTGTGGTATTCATGATAGAAACGCCATCATCTTTGTGGTCTAACATAATCTTGAAAAAAAAAAAAAAAAAAAAAAAGAAGCAACAACACTATGGAGGTAGCCAAGAAAAGCCACAATCATTGAACGCAGCCATATAATATTGTGTATTTGTGTGCTAGGTGGTAGGGGGAAGGGGGAAAGGTTTAAACTTGGTTTCAAAAGCACCTAATCCTGAGCATGAATTGTTCCAGCTACACATTATTGGAGCCTGCACATGACAAAACCAGCAAAATGGCATTGATAGCTAAGGACCCAAGCTTTCTGCAGACAGCAAAAACTCTGATCAGACTGGGCAGATGCACAGCCTGATCTGAGTCTTTGCTGGGCAAACATGCCATTAGGTTTTGTCCTGCGGTGGCTCATTGTTCAGCGTGCACAAGGGTTTCCTAACACATTTACCCATTTATGCCTAAAGTCCAGTAAAAGGGACATTGGCAAACAGTGTAAACCCAGATCAGATGCCACACATTAAATTCAGAAATTCCTACAAAATATGGTAATATTAAAAACTAACTAGATGCCCCTTATATGGGAAATAGACCTGCCCAAAGAGTTTAGGTAGAAGAGTCCACGCGGCATAAATAAGATAATTAATTGATCAGTACAGAAAAACATACATGTTAATTTCTTGTCACAGTAGGGAAACTGACTATTAACCCTTGTCCTGCTGAACCCAGATATACCCTGCCTTTGCAAACAGTGTAGATCTGAAGAAGCCAACTGATCTGGATCTGCACTGTTTGCCATTAAGTATGTGAATTTATATCAATAATCTGGAGCAAGTAATCTGATTGGCTGAAAATTAGAAATGGGCATGGCATCTTAATTTATTCAGCAGGACAAGGGTTAACCGAAAATGAAAAAAAAAGAAAAACATAATGAGTCTGAACACAGAAGAGTTAGGTCGGGTATTGGGCATCTAGAAGTCTTAAGAACTCTGGGTATATACAGTTCTATCTTTATAAACTTAATCTGTGTATAAAGTGGCATTTTCTTGCATCACTGTTGATTAATGCTGTAGAAATTATTTTTTGATTAGTCCCTTTGACTGTTGGTTGAGGCAGGTTTTATAACACATTATTTTGTGGATCCTGATTTTCCTGATTAGATTGTAAAAGTGTTTTCAATGGGTACAGTCAATACCCTAATGGTAAATATTCCAGATACAGGTGTGCTATGATCCCTCAATTATTCTAACCCTAACTATCACTGACTAAGCTCCAAGTTAGCCCTAATGTGTAGTGTTGCTAATAGGTATGCATGCTACCATGCTGAAATCAGTAAATGATGTCAGACAGATTCTAAAGTCTAGCCCTATGGCAGTTTCCGTCCATCCTTTATGTTATTGATTTCTGAGCGGGGTTATTGACACTTCTTGTTTTGCTTGCTTCATTTTAGGTCCCCAGGTGACCTTGACCGCAGCAGCTCTGTGGAAGGTATAGCCCCCTTTGATCTCACCCCACAGGCAGAATTTGTCAGTATGGATATGACAGAGAGAAAAATGCTTACACAGGTAATATAGACCAAACAAATAATTGTTTTACTACAATGAGGGTCAGGGTTATGAAGTCCACTTAAGCCCCCAAGAAATTTGTTACTGAGCATCGCAAGGCGGTACTTCCATTGAGGCTCTTTTTGTTATATGTTCTGTCCTGTATCATTTATAAACTTTTTTCTTTTAACCATTATGTACATTTAAATAATTCTTTTGTTAACCCTTGTCCTGCTGAACCCGGATATACCCTGACTTTGCAAACAGTATAGATCCAGATCAGTTGGCTTCTTCAATCTGCACTGTTTGCCATTAAGTATGTGAATTTGTAGCAACAATCCAGATTAAGTAATCTGATTGGCTGAAAATTAGAAGTGGGTGTGGCATCTTAATTTATTCAGTTTGCTGCTGACTCTGCTCACCATCTGTGCTTTTCTGACTTTAAAATTGTAACAGTGGTAAGTGTCTATCTTTCCCTTTGATGTTGAGGATGGTGTAATTCTGATTTCATCGGTTTCTGTTCACCTGGTTGCATTTCAAATGCATCTATTATTATTTGGTTGGATAGTGAAGATGTAATATATTTTTTTCTTATTATGAACTTCTTTTGATTATACCATAATAACCTAAATATTGGGACAGACAGGCCTGAGTAAACAGTGGAGATCCAGATCAGATACTGCAGAATGTGGCATCTGATCAGGGTCTACACTGTTTGCAAATCATCCAGCACTACTTTAGACAACCAGCAGGTAATAAAATAGACATTTCAAATCTTAGGACAAGTATGGTAAGGAGTTATGGTGCCCCAATACACTTAGGGTAAATATGATATTCTTCACCATCATGGCATTACAGGTTTTTCAGAATTCTTGTTTGATTGAGAACCATAATAACCCTATGTATTGGGACAGATAGGCCTTTACAAACAGTGTTGACCAGATCAGATGCTGCAGAATGCAGCATCTGATCAGGGTCTACACTGTTTGCCATACATACAGCAATAGTTTAGACACATCAAGAGGCGGCCTCGGTGGCTCAGTTGGATGCGCCGTTCGACTGGAGACCAGGAGGTTGCGGGTTCAACCCCCGCCGAAGTCGGCAACATTCTTTGATCATGAAATATTTTCTACGGTCATTCTCTCCCTTGCGCTGATTCAAGAAGGGCAGTTGTCAGTTTCTGGCGAAAGAATGTTCACAATACTGGTTAACCGCTTAGAGGACTAAGCCTGCCCAGTAAATGTGTGGTTAGGTAAACTGTCCGCGCTCGACATGACCCCATTGGGTTGACAGGGCCGTAAAACCTCAACACAAACAAACAAAAACATCAAGAGGAAGTAGAATGGACTATTTCAAATTTTAGGACATGTATGGTAAGTAGATAAGGTGTCCCAATACTTAGGGTTATAATGGTACTCATGAAAAACTGCTGAAGTGTCTGAGTGGCTTTGGATCATGAAGTTCCAGGTTGGACCCCCTCTAAAGGCAGGGTTCACCTCATGACTATATGCCACTTCATTGCACAGAGCCTTTAATCATGCTAAATCATAGATCAAGATAAGAGTGGGTATCAGTAAAATAGTTTTCTTATTTCTCGACAAAAACATACGTTGTGGGTACTCATTAGAAGCGCCTCAGCGAGGCGCTTCTAATGAGTACCCACAACATATGATTTCGTCGAGAAATAAGAAAAATATAGATACTTTTTGGGTGAAAAAAGCGCCTTATCAAGATCTGTGTAAATGTCCTAAAATTTCGTACACCAAAGTTGCTGACAAAATAGCATATGCAAACAGTGCAGACCCAGATCAGTGTCTACACTGTTTGTCATTCCACTAAGTGTTTTAAGAAACAACTGCATCAAAAGCAAAATTTAGGCCAAAATGGTATGGAATAAAGTGTTTGAAATTTTGGGACATTTACCATATCAATCAGCCAATCATCATCTCAGTATAACATAAATAATGTTGAAAGAGACCAACTCAATAACACACATTAAAAAAGAGAAAACTGCTGGAGTTGAGGAAAGAATAATGTGAGAAAGTCCTGGATTTTTTTCAAATAGATTTGAAGTTCAGCATAAACTTCTGGAAGTTTTTTAAATGAATAAAAGGTAGCATGCATGCCATATCTCACAGAATTTTGCCCATCTGGAAGGCAATTCCCATAAAAATTTCAAATCTCACAGAATTTTCAGACCATTATACAACATATTTAATGAAGAAATAAACATAAATCACACACTGTTGTGGCTTTCACAAACTTGTTACATGAATTAAAAGATTAGACTATATTGGGGGAGCTCCAAAGTGATGTTTAAGAAAATCTCACAGAATTTTGTCAAATCTCCCTTAAAATTTTGCTTTATCTCACAGATTTTAGTCCACAGCTTATGGCATATATGAGGTAGATGGAAGGATAATTAGTTTACCATTTTCCAAAAATGATTTAAAAAAAAAAAAAAAAAAAAAAAGAATATATAAAAATGCTGTCCAGATAACTGAAAATTCTGCATATTCAGATTAATGAGCAATGGGCTGTAGATAAGACAAGTATTTTTTTTTTAATTTATTTTTTTTATTTTATATTAAAACCAAATAGTATTGATATTTTTTATTTCTCCATATATCTGGGGTATTCATTGGTATTGCCTTGCCAAGGTGGTCTCATCAAGGACTCACAACTTATCTTAGTCGAGAAATAAGAAAATATTGATGTGGAGACCCTTGTTAATGAGAACTGTGGCAGTTGTATAAGTCAAAGCTCATTTGTGAAGACAAAATGTAGATAAGGCTTGTGTGCCTGCAGTAAATCATGTGATGATAGTCCAAATGAAATGTCATGTCCCATTTTCACTGAAAACTTAGAAAACAAAATCAAATATTCTACAAAACCAAATGTTGTTGGCCGAGTATTGTATTTAGCAGGCTAAAGGTCAAACTGACACCCAGACATGTATGATTATCAAAGATGTAGTTCAGCTGTCTGCTTAGTTTGATAGGGGTCTATCATACCTGCATTCACTATGTCTTCAGGTTACACTTATAATTCTGTGCAAATGGCAAGTAGAAACAAAGCATGTTGGAGAAGGTCTTTGTGTTTTCAGAGCTGCATTTTCAGTAAAATCATTTCAACCCTGAGTTTCCAAAGTGGACGCTTTCGTCTACAAAATTGATTGTGTCCATTATCTCAATAAGGGATGTCACACAGACAAAACTTGAACACTGAACGGCTGTCAGAGTAGTGACAAAATAGAAAAAGGCAAACAGGGTAGATTCTGATGAGATGGCTCATATGGATGACCTCTGTTTGCAAAACCTTTTTTTCTGGTCTGTGGAGTTGAAAGGGTTAATCTCTGTTTGCAAAACCTTTTTTCTGGTCTGTGGAGTTGAAAGGGTTAATCTCTGTTTGCAAAACCTTTTTTGTGGTCTGTGGAGTTGAAAGGGTTAATATTACTTGGTTCATATGATCAAGTTATATCTTCCATATCTTAGGATATACTTGTAGTATTTAAATATATTTACAGGATTCTGTGGAGCTTCGTAATTTGTGGAATCTGATGTTGGATCCAGCAAGAGGCGTAGAATTTCAGAATTATCGTATTCGTCTCAGAACTTACCAGAGATGCATAGTGGGAAATAAACTTGTGGACTGGCTTCTTAGGCAGGACAAAGTAAAAAATAGGTAATAAACATAGCTGATTTAAAGATGACTGATAACTGGTTTTAAAACTCTAACACAGAATAAAACAGTAGAAAAAAAATGATGTATAAAATCTGATCTTAATCTATTTGTGCCAAACGTTGCATAAAAAGGATGCTTGCAAACAATGTAGGCCCTGGGCCCGGTTGTTCAAAGCGTCGTTAGCTTAACGAGCTCGTTAAGGGTCATTTGGTTAACTGTTCTAGCAGATTCAATACACAATATTCTGATATTTTTTGCTGAAAAAATGTGAGTAGCTTTTGCACTGCAAAAGCTACTCACATTTTTTCAGCAAAAAATTTCAACATATTTGCGTATCACTTGATGTAAATTTTAATGAATCGTTAACTAACGACATCGTTAGCTTTGAACAACTGGGCCCAGATCTCTAATCTGAGCCTCTAGTGTTTGCATTAAAAAGGGTTATTTCGGTTAATAACTAAAACAAATAGTTAGATCAGACACCCCTTAAATTTGAAATGGACCAAATTGAATTATGAGGCAGAAGAGGCTTCTATGCATTAATGGGTTATTTTTACAACTACAGTGACTTATTCATCAAACCTAAATTGAAGTGTTTTTTCTTTTAGGCAATCAAGTCAGAGTTGCTGTTTGTTCTTTTTTTTTGTTTGTTTGTTTATTTTTTCTCTGTTTTTCCTACATTTTTTCTTTTCACAAATGATAATGACTTGGCATAACCATATGTGGCATGAAAATTACTGGGTATTGATGACTGATTTTAAGAATTTAATCAGACTCTCTCTTCCAAGTGGTAAGATAAAAAAAGTAAAACTTCATATTTTGTCAATCATTGGTTTGTTTGTGTAGGATGTCATGTAACTATTGCTAAGCTGAGTGTTGCATTCAAATTCAATGAAAAAGATCAATGAACACTGAAAATTGAAAGATATGTAAGATAGAAAAATAATCATTCGTAAGTGTTTGGTGCATATAGAAAGATCCATCCCTTTGGATCACTTTCTGGCATCACTCGGCAAAACGTTGTTTTCAGTACCCTGCCACATCTGGTTTGGCATTGCTAACGGGCAAGTATCGTCAATTTTTGACAGAGTTCCTGGGATACATCCATTTTTTTTTTGGATGATAACTTTAGTAAATATCAATGGATTTTCACCAAACTTGGTATGTGCATTGATATTGTGAAGATCTGGTTTGGGATACCTATTGGGCAAATTTTGTCAATTTTGACAGAGTTATCTGCCCACGACAAATTTGTATTTTTGTTTCAGGACAATAACTTGAGTAAATCTTTATGGATTTTCACCAAACTTGATATGTTGCTTTTATATTATGAAGATCTAGTTTGGGATTGCTATTGGGTACATTTTGTCAATTATTAGCTCGCCTGTACGAAAGTACAGGAAGAGCTATTGCACTATCTCTGGCATCGGTGTTGCTGTTGGCATTGGCATCAGCGTTAACACAAATGTCAAAGTTTTACATCAAAGTTTTTAAGACCTTATATTTTCTAAACCTTAGATGGATTGAGTTTATATTTGGTATGATTATAGATGTTTGTTGGTCCAAAATTTTATTGAGCACTATCTACTCCTCTACTTATGACCTATAGGTCAAGGTCACGGACTTCAAAATTTTATGTTACGTTTTTTTGTCAAGTTTTGAAGATCTCATAATTTCTAAATCCTTGCATGGATTTATTTTATATTTGGTATGATTATAGATATTGGTCTAAAATTTTATTTGGCACTATCCCCATCCCTGCTTAAGACCTAGAGGTCAAGGTCACAGACTTAGAAATTTATGTTAAAGTGTTGCGTCAAAGTTTTTAAGATCTCTTAATTTCTAAATCCTTGCATGGATTTACTTTATATTAGGCATGATTATAGATATTGGTCCATAATTTTATTTGGCACTATCCCCACCCCTGTGTATGGCCAAGAGGTCAAGGTCATGGACTTAGAAATTTGTTGAAGTTTTGCGTCAAAATTTTGAAGATCTCTTAATTTCTAAATCCTTGCATGGATTTACTTTATATTTGGCATTATTATAGATATTGGTCCAAAAGTTTATTCAGCACTCTCCCCACCCTTTCTTATGACCTAGAGGTCAAGGTCACAGACTAAGTAATTTATGTTAAAGTTTTGTGTCAAAGTTTTGAAGATCTCTTAATTTCTAAATCTTTGCATTACTTTATATTTGGCATTATTATAGATATTGGTCCCAAAATTTTATTCAGCGCTATCCCCACCCCTGCTTATGACCTAGAGGTCAAGGTCACAGACTTAGAAATTTATGTTAAAGTTTTGTGTCAAAGTTTTTAAGATCTCTTAATTTCTAAATCCTTGCATGGATTTTCTTTATATTTTGCATGATTATTGATATTGGTCCAAAATTTTATTTAGCTCTATCGCCACTATCCCCACCCTTGCTTATGACCTAGAGGTCAAGGTCACAGACTAAGTAATTTATGTTAAAGTTTTGTGTCAAAGTTTCGAAGATCTTTTAATTTCTAAATCTTTGCATTACTTTATATTTGGCATGATTATAGATATTGGTCCAAAATTTTATACAGCACTGTCCCCACCCCTGCTTATGACATAGAGGTCAAGGTCACAGACTTTTTATGTTGAAGTTTACCTCAAAGTTCTTAAGATCTTGTATTTTCTCAGCTAGTTTTCAAATCACACTATTAGTTTAGTTTATATTTAGTATAGAGACAGCTATGTTGTTCAATCAGAATTATATCCATTACCATGTCTCCTCCCCATCCACCACCCCCCCATTCCACTATGATCTGGATTTTAAGGTGATAGCCTTATTTTTTTATTTGATTGACAAGCGTGAGTTCAGGTGAGCTATCCTGTCTGGGGACAGGTCTTGTTGATCTCCCTATGACACAATAATGGCAAGTTATTATTGCTTTACTTTTTTTATTTTTCTATATGCACCAAACACACATGAAAGATTCTTATATTGGCTTGATTATGCATTCATTACATGAGAGCTTTCTGGATGTTTTCGAATATAAAGAAAATTGCTAATTGTGTGTATAAAGTAAAAACAAAACAAAAAAAAAAAAAAAAAAAAAAAAAAAAACGGCGAAAACAAACAACGCAAAAAAGAACAACAAAAACTCAACAGCACAGTTCTAAAAAATTGCTAATTGTGTGTATTAAGTAAAAACAAACAAACAAAAAAAAACAACAAAAAAAAAACAAAAACAATGAAAACAAACAAAGCAAAAAAGAATAACAAAAACTCAACAGCACAGTTTTAAACAAGACAAAGGATCTGGAAGAAATGGGTCCATGAAAGGTGTAGGTCTTACACATGTCAACCAGTACAGATATATAACATACTGGTACTGTCTTGTAGTAGATGGTGGATTTGATAGCAATATGGTAGTGTGTTAGATTGTCACCCACGTGTCATCCAGATGGCCTGGGTTCAGTCCATGACTAGGGAAAAGATTATTAACATTTTTCACCACCTACATTTTGCGTCATCTGCACATAATCCATATGTGGACTTTCAAACTTGTCCCTGAATTTCTAGGGGTCACAGTAGTACTACTGTGACCCCTAGAAATTCAGGGACAAGTTTCAATTCAGAGGAGTATGTCACCAGATATGGGTATTTACCACTTATACTGCCTTACCCTTTACCACTCTCTGGGCTAATTCAGCAGATGACAAGTTGATGCTATTTTTCTTATTTTTCCCAGAAAACAGGTCTTGACATTTCAAACAAATTGTCTCCTGTTTTCTGGGAAAAATATTTTATTAATATTTTAATATTTTATTTTGTCTACTGAATTTTTTACCCAGAGTGCTAAGAGTTACAAGCCATTTTCCACAGGTAGAGTAATGGCCCAGATTCAATCCTGGTGGATGAAATTGTGATGAGCATTTTTCCTGTCCTACACACACTCTGCAGCGCATAGCAGATTTAATTCCTGTCTTGCATTAAATATTTTTCAGGATCCAGGCAATAGCGATTGGACAAGCATTGATAGATGCTGATTTACTTGATCCAATTCTTAATGTCACAACACCTTTCAGGGATGATTTCACACTGTACAGACCAGCTGAGGTTAGTAGCTGTTATAATAAAGGGCATTCAGTACACTTTCAGGGAAGGCAATTCTATTAGAATTGTTTTTCCTACCTTCTGAAAAGGGATCTACTGAAAAAGGAAAGAATTTGCTCCCCTTGGGAACAGTTTCTTTCCTTTTAGAGCAGACCCCTTTCAGAAGGAACTTGGTGTGCAGGAAAGCAAAAATGAAGTCAGAAAGGTTATCTCCCTTGTTAAAATTACAGAAAATCTATCAAATCCATCAGGCCCCCTTAAATATTCAAATGTTGCCTCAGAAACAGTGTAGACCCTAATCAGACTGCATCTTAAAGAAGCGGTCTGGTCAGGGTATATATAGTTTGCCATTCAGTCAGCCTTTTGTTACATATCACATGATAGTCAGGTTCAAATAGTGTGAGAGAACCAGTAATCTAACAAAAATCACAAACATAAGCAATAAATTACTATTCAGAGCATATTAGTGGGAATAAGAAATAGATTTTGTGTTACATAACATCATCAAATGTAAATAGTGACATACATGTATTTACTGATGCCACTTGCTGATGATACGCCATTAAAGTGGTGCATTCACACTATTTTAAATTTGTGAATACACGTAACTATGGTAAGGGTGAAGGTGTCAAATTATTTATGGTAAAGACAGTATTGTATTATTCTAATTCTGATTGGCTTATAGATGTGTTAAACAATGTATTTTGTGTGGCTAAATTGTTTTGGTAGAAATTGACATGTTCATCACAAAACCTGTAATTTTTCATCATACGGGACGCATCCAACAGAATGTACCTTACAGCAGATGGAATTAGTGAGGAACCAGGGCCCAGTTGTTCAAAGCTAACGATGTCGTTAGTTAACGATTGGTTAAAATTTTAATCGAGTGATACACAAATATGGTGAAATTTTTTGCTGAAAAAATGTGAGTAGCTCATTTTTTCAGCAAAAAATATCAGAATATTGTATATTGAATCTGCTAAAACAGTTAATGAAATGACCCTTAACAAGCTCGTTAAGCTAATGACGCTTTGAACAACTGGGCCCAGAGTTTCCTGTGCATCTGTGCAGTCTGATGAGGGCCTTCTTCATCCACTTAAAGGAAATTGATATGCTTCAAGGGGAGGCAACTCATAATTAACATCATTCTGGCCCCCTTTTGGAAGGCAAATCAGCCATTCTTGTAAAATGGCAGAAAATCTGCCCAGTGTATGAAGACCCCTTAAAGAATTGAAGACTATTTGGATAATGTAGGATGTATTTTACTCAAGGTGCAGTAATCTCTATTTATTACAGTGATGAAAATACCTGATCATATATTCTTTGATGTTGTAGCGAAAAAAACAAAAAAAACAAAAAAAAACAACTATTGTCTTTGTTATTATTGGATTTTATTGGATTTTACTTTGTTAAACATTATATGTAATAATAAACATTGTAAGGACAGAACTAGAGACATAAGTGTGCCTCTAAATATGTTGAGTGTAAGATAATTAGAATATTCAACAATTTCTATAATATTACTATATTTAGATTTCTTTAATATTACTATATTTAGATTGCACTGGTTGAACCCATGACCCCTCAACAGGAAGTACAAGAAGATTCTATCCCAGAAGATAGTGCACCACTTTGGTTCCAAGAAATTCAGACTAGTACCGAGGAGCCTGGTGTGTTTTTAACTCTTTCAGCAAGACAGACAATAACCAGTTGAATACCTGTGCAAACAGTGTAGATCTAGATGAGACGGTTTGTAAAGAGCCATGTCATCAGGATCTGCACTGTGATATGTATGTGAGGAAGATGACAATGTTTAAAGAGTGCAGACTCATATCAGCTTTTAGAAAGTTCAAGGTCTACAATATATTTTTAGCAGTTCAAAGCACATACTCTGATATGTCAGTGTGTTGCAGCTGAGACAGCATATGACTGAGAAAGATTCTAACCAGGGCCCAGTTGTTCAAAGTGTCATTAGCTTAACAAACTCGTTAAGGTTCAAAATGTTAACTGTTCTAGTAAGTGCAATATCTAATTCACAGGTATTTTTGCTGAAAAAATGTGAGTAGCTTTTGCAAATGCAAAATCTGCTCACATTTTTTCAGCAAAAATATTAGTGTATATGCCATATTTTATGATCAAAGTTTTAACGATACGTTAACTGATGACATCGCTAGTTTTGAACAACTGGGCCCAGCCTGCTTAGGCATTGAGAATACTAATGAACACTTTCAGCTGTGTTACGATCTTCCACAGTGATCCAAGGCTAAATGGAGAAAGAAAATGTTTCAATAATTTTCTTTTCAAACTGGCAGGATCTGATCTATACTGATTGTTCATGTGAATTTTCACAGTAAAAAAAGTAAACATGCAGTATGCCTGAAATGTGCAGGTTGATCAGCATCTTCAATTTTCTGTAAAAATGCAACAATATTAAACGAAAGTTCTGATAAGACATAAACATTCTGATCTAAGCCCTTGCTGTTTGCATATAAACTAAGGCTTGTTAATGCTTGACACTGATCACATAATGATCATCAAAGAGCTTGGACAGCTTGTAAGCAGTGTGTAGACTAATCAGCATATTTATCTTTTAATAGATTACAATGCTGAACATGTTGGCACACATGGTCATGCACAATTTCGCTTCATTCACTTTCAATTTTTTTTTTTTAGATTGTCTGCTTCCTCTTGTGCAAGCACACCGTATAAAATGTGTCTGCTTCCTCTTGTGCAAGCACACCATGTAAAATGTGGAAACCAGTCAACAATCTATAACTACATGGAAATCCCCTGGAATCTAATGCAGTTTTTGTATGTTTTGAGACAAAAGCACTGCACAAAATGCTTCTTTTTCTTTGTATCTGGTTCACACATGTGAAACCTGTTTTTAATCCATCAACAAACAGACAAGACTCATAATTAACACCAGGTATTTGCATTAAAGTGTAAAAAATGGCATACAAACAAGGAAGCGACCTCATTCAGTCACTAGGAGCTCCAACAGTTAATTTTGGACCATGTCCATTATAACACAGTTTGGTTAACTAACACAGTCTGTAAGTGGACAGCAAAGGCCCCGATCAGACTCCTATCTCCAAATAAGGTGCTTTTTTGAACTGAAACGTACTGGGCCCAGTTGTTCAAAGCATCATTAGCTTAACAAGCTCATTAAGGGTCATTTCGTTAACTGTTTTAGTGGATTCAATCTACAGTATTCTGATATTTTTTGCTGAAAAAATGTGAGTAGCTTTTGCACTTGCACTGCAAAAGCTACTCACATTTTTTCAGCAAAAAATTTCAGCATATTTGCGTATCACTCAATATAAATTTTAACAAGTCGTTAACTAACGACATTGTTAGTTTTGAACAACTGGGCCTTGGTATTTTTTCTTATTTCTTCGTGTAAACATATGAGGTGGGTACTCATTAGAAGCATATTGCTGAGGCAATTGTAATGAGTACCCACAACATATGTTTTCGTGGAGAAATAAGAAAAATATTTGTGGATAACTGACGCTATGGTCTCTGGCTGCAGAGTTATTTTTGTTTTCTTGCCTTGTTCTTGTGTTTGTTCTGTCTTATCTAGCTCTGTGATCACCTCATAATGACATTTAGGGAAGAGAGAGCTAGTCATTTAGTTAACTCTTTCCCAGCTAGTGGTGACTTGTCATCTGCTGATAACCAACAAAATGTCAGTCCTGATGTGGATCCAAACTGTTTGACACACTGATGGTATTCCAGAAATTTATTTTTTGAAAAAGTAGATTTAAAAAAAAAAAAATCCACAGACGACAAAAAAGCATGCAAAATTACCCCTTATGCAAAGTGTTAAATGTTCTGACTCTTATTCTTTCTCTAGGTATCAGAGATAGACTACAGTCTGTGATTGTGGGACTTACTGAACTAGTCATGTTCTAGCAAAAGAATGTGCACAAGTACTGGTTAACCACTCAGAGCTAATCCTGCCCAGGAAAAGTGTGGTTGGGTAAACTGACAGGCTGGCCATGACCTTGATGGTGTTGACTGGGCCATTTATCTCCAAAGCAGCCAAACCAACTAACTTCTTTATTAATGTTTCTAAGTTCATGTATGATTGTTTTCAGTAACTTTGATAGAAGAACATTTCTTGAAGAGTCAGGAGCTAAACAGGGAACCAGAAATGGTAACAGATGATGAACAGAAATCAGAAGACTCGAAACAGCTGCCACCAGGTACATATTTGTTGCTGCCACCAGGTTATTATTTATTGCTGTATCTTATTTCTTCATAAAAACCTATGTTGTGGGTACTCATTAAAAGTGCCTCACTGAGGCACTTGTAAGGAATACCCATAGCATATGTTATTATGGAAAATTGGAGAAATGATCAAAATTCCTTCGCATTAATGATAAAAGTAGATGAATAGATCAATTTTGATGAAATAAAATTAATGTTCACTGTATACAACCATAACTACAGAAATGCAAGCATCTTGTGTGATATGGGAATATCCTCTTGATGTGATAATATGGTATTGTAGTAACAAGCAGGGCCCAGTTGTTCAAAGCATCATTAGCTTAACGAGCTTGTTAGTGGTCAAATTGTTAACTGTTCTAGTAAGTACAATATCTAATTCACAGGTATTTTTGCTGAAAAAGTGAGTAGCTTTTGCATTAGCGAATATGCCATATTTAATGATCAAAGTTTTAACGATACATTAACTAATGACATCGTTAGTTTTGAACAACTGGGCCCTGTATAATTTATGTCTGTATATACTTCCACAAGCTTTAGATAAGATTTATTTCAACAAAATATTGAGGGCTAATTAGTTTCTTCATTTCCTGGACGTGCCAACATTTATCTTTTGAGTACTGTGTCACAAACTTGGTATGTGCATTGATATTGTGGAGATCTGATTTGGGATTGCTTAATTGGCAAATTTCATCAATTTTTGACTGTTTTCTGCCTGCCTTACGCATGTGTTTTTGTTTATAGTTCATAACTTGAGTAAATTTGACAGAATTTCACCAAACTTGTACTGTGCAATGATATTGTAGAGATCTGGGCCCAGTTGTTCAAAGCGTCGTTAGCTTAACGAGCTTGTTAAGGGTCATTTCGTTAACTGTTTTAGCGGATTCAATATACAATATTTTGATATTTTTTGCTGAAAAAATGTGAGTAGCTTTTGCACTGCAAAAGCTACTCACATTTTTTCAGCAAAAAATTGCAGCATATTTGCGTATCACTCGATGTAAATTTTAACGAATCGTTAACTAACGACGTTGTTAGCTTTGAACAACTGGGCCCTGGTTTGGGATTGCTAATCTGCAAATTTCGTCAATTTTGACATAGTTATCTGCCTGTTACACAATACTGACAGAGTATTATCATTTCCAGTGATTTTTTTAGGCATGTGTCCTGCACGCATAATTTTGCCAGAGGACGCAAAAAATTAGCCTTGGTGAGTCCACGGGACTCATAAAAAATCTCGAATGACGGTATGTTTTGCTATTTTGAAGTCTGCTTTCATTTGTGGAAAAAGGGAATGCACAAGCAGTATTTCAGTACAGTACTTGGTAAAACCCAGTACTGAAAGGCGTCGTATCTCTAAGGTACACCAATTTTACCTATACAGTCAATCAAATTCAGGTTGTCCAGTACCGGAGGAAACCTTAGTGGACACTCAAGTATTGGTTTTCAATCTGTTGAGATCTTTTATCATAACACCGTTTGACCTTGCAATTGTCAACAGGCTAAGAGGCCGAGAAAACAGCAAATATTTTATTCAAAAGAAGAAAAAGATGCCCCCTAAAAGATCATTAAACTAGATCCCAAACAGCAAAAGCTGCTTGGTCTGCTAAGTCAGCAAAAGCGACCGACATGGATAGCAAGGTCTGACAGCCTATGATGGCGAGCTTGATAACAAAAACTCCCAATGTCTTTAGCAAGTTCAGGTGATTGACTCTTAGTTCATTGCAAGCAATAGTAATTTGATTTAAAAAAGCAAGGCAATATAAATACACTACAAAATTCAATGCCGAATTTAAGATTATCACAGTCTAGTCAGAGCAACAGACAAAAAGTCCCTGCTTTATATCACAGTCTAGTCAAAAGCAGACAAAATGCCTGTCCTTTAATAATGTTATCACAGGTATTTGATCAATGAATCACTAAAACTGAAGTTTTATGAAAACATTTTCACAACTCTGCGTGTGAAAACATTTTCTTAACTCTTTAATGGACAGTGGCACTATAGTTTCGCATTTTTCAAGAAGTTTTCTGGAAAGAATTAAAGCAACTAAGTCTATTATTTTGCACATCCAATTAAAATATCAAGAAAGTAATTACAAAACACTGTTGCACAAGTTTAAATGAAAAGTCTAGGACGCAACAAAATTTTCCACCATGAGCCCCAGGCTGGATGCATGGTTTGAGTTTGGGATGCATGAATTCTGAACCTAGCGAGTCCCAGGACCCATAAAGGCAAATTTGTAAAAAAAAATCACTGCATTTCACATTTTATTTATCCCCAGGGGCTGTCTGTCTCTGCACCCCAATCCCTTTGGACTAAATAAATGTATAAAATCATAGCTCTAAATTACTTCTTGGTCGTAACCCTTGGATATTAGCCGCAGTGCAAAAAAAAACAGAAAAATGTTGGAGTGATATCTGCAGATATGCAATGGCCGATTCACTCAGGTGATTATGTCATAGCCCGTGGAACTCTTGTTTCTTTTACTGTGATATATGTTCTTGACACTGCTTTATTTATAGGATTAGTGGACCATTTTGATGAGCCATTGCCACAGCAGAATGCTTTAGGGACAGAGGATGCAGCAGGTAATTATGAATTTATTTACTCTAATGAAGACGGTCTTGGTGACTTGTTGGATGCGCATCTGACTGGTGATCTTGTCTCCTTCCTTTGGAGACAATTTGCATGAAGTATCAAATCCTATTTTCTAGGAAAAATAAGAAAAATATTTCAAAATGTCTTCTGCTGAAATATTTACTCAACATTTAAAAAGTTAAGTCCAACTTTAGATCATAATGTTCTAGTAAAGCTCCAGGTAAGGCACCTTTTTTAACCTAAAGTATTTGAACCCTGCCGGGTTGACAACATTATTTCTTGGAGATTGATCATGAAATATTTTCTACGGTCATTCTCTTACTTTTGCTGATTCAAGAAGGGCAGTTGTCAGTTTCTGGCAAAAGAATGTGCACAATACTGGTTAACCACTTAAAGGACTAAGCCTGCATAAAAGTGTGGTTTGCTCAACATGACCCCAGTCATTAGTGAATGGGTCATAAAACCTCAACACAAAACAAACAAAACCAAAAGTATAGGTACTTCTTATTTCTCCATTAAAACCTATATTGTGGGTACTCATTAGAATCGCCTCTAATGAGAGCCCACAAGAGAGGTTTTAATGGAGAAGTAAGAAAAATATTCATCTTATACCCCTCCATGCCTTATCTGAAGCTATTTCATTAGCTTTTTCAACTTTAGCCCCTTATATGGTAGAATTCACTTCTTAGCTGTATAGCTCTTCATTGCTCAGTGCCTTTCATGACACCCCTTCCATCACCTCAGTGTAACTGAAATACTCCAGATAAGAGGGGGTTATGCACAAAATATTTTTCTTTTACTCTGCAACCTCTTTATAACACTATTGTTGGGGTCCATAGCATAAACTGTGTAAGCTAAACAACCGTGTTATATCCAAACAAAAATGTATTGATTATATTGAAAAATGACCATTTATGGTCATTTTTCAATATAATCTATACATTTTTGGGATCCATCTTTGAACCATGTTATATCCAAAATCCTGTTATAACAAACCGTGTTATAAAAGGGTTGTAGTGTACTCCACAAAAACATAATGTTTCAACCATCGCTCTAGATAAGTGGGGTATCGGAAACATATTTTTCTTATTTTTCCATGAAAACATATGTTGTGGTACTCATGTAGAAGTGCCTCACCAAGTTTTCGTTGAGAAATAAGAAAAATATCGGTACTTTTTTGGTTAAGATTAAGATAGCCCCTTATCTTAAGCATTGCTGTTGATGGAGACACAGAACACAAACACATCCCCCTCCAGCTGATTTAAGATGGACAGTTGTCAGTTACTGGCAAAAGAATGTACACAAGTACTGGTTAACCATTTAGAGGACTATACTTGCCCAGTAAAAGTAGGATTAGGTGAATGAACAGCTTGACATTACCGTAATACTGTTACTGGGCCATTAAACTCCAAACCAATCAACCAACCAACACATCAATCCATTGATCCTGCTATATCTGATGTGATGAAATTTTTCAGATCCGTTGTTTACTGAAGGGGTGTCAACAGCTGAGAAGTCGATGGAAGAAAGTACAGGATCAGGGGCCTGGAGAACTCTCAACATATTCTCGGATGACAGTGCTGAAAGAGGTGTCTTTGATACTCTACAGTAAGTACTGAAATTAGAATTTAGAAACACCATGCTACATAGATACCTTAGAATCACCTTATTGTTTATAAAGACATCATTAATGCTTCTCTTGCTAAACACGACATGCCCTGTCTTAGCAAACAGTGTAGATCCAGATCAGTTGGCTTCTGAAGAAAACCTGGATCAAGTAATCTGATTGGCTGGAAATTAGAAATGGGCGTGGCATCTTAATTTATTCAGCATGACAAGGGTTAAATGTAGTTCAAGGCTTAAGGGCATTGTTATACCTGGTAGGTTTTTTGCCATTTTTTTTCACAAGGGAAACAGCTCTTGGTTTAAACAATACTTATTCAGATATTTTTCATACAATATATTTATAGACATTAAACACAAAGTGAAACAACTTTTGTGACTTCCTGTTTGCTTTCCTGCACTCCAAGTCTCTTATGAAAAGGGGTCTATTCCAAAGGAAAGAATTTGCTCCCTCAGGAGCAAATTCTTTCCTTTGGAGTAGATCTCTTTTCAGAAGAGAGGCAAACAATTTTGAAAGAGTTCCCTCCCCTCCCCTGAAAATGTATCTGTTCCATTTATTTTTAGACATGTTGTCCTTTTGGAGTTAACAAAATAGTAAAGAAGATGTCCAGGAAGAGCAAGAATCACAGTACATACAGGCTTTCAAGTGGGCCCTACTTTTCCTACTGTTCCTACTTTTCCCTACTTTTATTTTGTGCTCCTACTTTTCCCTACTTTTTTCTGAAAATGCCCTACTATCCCTACTTTTTAGTCCAAAAATGTTTGAACTGACCAAAAATTGTAATTTTTTTCCTCTCTCACTTGGCTCGCTCATAGTCAGTAAAATTCAGGTCAGCTTAATCTGAGCAGCCATGTTGCAAAAGTTTATAAAATATTTTTACTTCAGTTGTAATTCCTTTTTTGGAACATTTATTTTGGTATTTCCTTTCCATGGTAGTGCAGTGTTATTGTTCAGAGAAAACTTTATTTGCTAATTATATCTTCTTCTAAGTCTGAAAACACTCAGAACATCCCTACTATCCCTACTTTTCATGATAGAAATTCCTACTTTTGCCCTACTTTTCCAAAATTTCGAGCCCTACTTTATCTCTACTTTTTCAGTGGAGGGCACTTGAAAGCCTGTACATAGCCTACCAATGACACAAAGAAGAAGAGAAAACAAATTGTGATAGACAATACACAAGTCACAAACCAATGAAAAGCAGAGCAACCTGATCCCTCTCCCCAACAAGGCTCTGAATATGATGCTTTTCTCGAGATTGAATATAAAGAGCAAATCCTGTGGGAAAGCCAAGTTCTTCTTTCGGATGGCCAGGTGGTTTTTCCATGGGTTCTCCGGTTTTCACCAGCCTTTGATGAATTCGGCTCGATATAAGTGAAATATTCTTGAAAGGGTCATAAAACCCAAATCAAACAAAAAGAAAAAAAAAAAAAAAATAAAGAACAAAAAAAAAAAAAGAAAATTTAGAATTTACTTTTTAACCCTTGTCATGCTGAATACATCAAAATGTCAAGCCCACTTCTAATTGTCAGCCAATCAGATTCCTTGATCCAGATTATTGATATAAATTCACATACTGAATGGCAAACAGTGCAGATCCTGATCAGTTGGCTTCTTCAGAAGCCAACTGATCTGGATCTACACTGTTTACAAAGGCAGGGTATATCCGGGTTCAGCATGACAAGGGTTAAGTCACTACAGTGCTCATATTTGCAGCAGACGCATAGCTTTAGATAAGAAGAGTATCCAGCTGAATATTATTCTCATTTCTTTACTTATGGGAATGGCTTAACTCTTTGCATGCTGGGTAATTTTGCATGCTTTTTTGTCGTCTGTGGATTTTTTTTTTTTAAATTAACGTTTTCAAAAAAATCTTTCAGGAATACCATTAGAGTATCAAATAGTTTGGATCCAGATCAGGCCCGACATTTTGTCAGGCCTGATCTAGGTCCAAACTAAGTGCAAAGGTTATCAGCAGATGACAAAAGCTGCCTTGAGTTGGAAAAGAGTTAACAATCAGAAAAGGAAGGCCCAGATCAGACTTCATCAAAGTCGCAGACGGGCTCCATAGCATAGTAGATAGTGCATTTGACTGTAGATCTAGGGGTCACAAGTTTGAACCTCAACTTGGCCAGATAGAGATTGATTATAAAATAATTTCTATGGTTATTCTCCCCTTTTCTCTGATTCGAGAAGGGCATTTGTCAGTTACTGGAGAAAGTATGTACACAAGCTATGGTTTACCGCTTAGAGGACAGCCTGCCCAGGAACAATGTGAATCATATCATAATCGGATTTTTGATTAATGTGCAGGTATAGGGGTAACATCCATATCAGTGGGCCCCCTTCCAGATAGCTGGCTTGCTGCACGCATGGCAGATCTCACACCAGATCTCCAGGTATGTCTATCATGAGGGTTGATAGCCGAGAGTTTCCACTCTCTGCAGTCCCTCTCTGTCAGCTGCTTCCATGTCATTTTGGGCCTCCCAGGCCCACGCTTTCCATCAACCTGTATGTCAAAGGCTGTCTTGATTAATAGATTAACTAATTGTGCTCAACGTTACCCTAATGGGTTGACTATCTGGTGACATTAAAAGTGTCAATAGCAAACAGTGCAGACCCAGGTCAAACTGCTCCTAAGGAGTTATTTGATCTGGGTCTACACTGTTTGCTGAGGCATATCTGTCCAAATGTTTTGGGTAAAAACAATAGTTTTATCTTCTACAGACACGAGCATCATGATCACCTGACCACCCTGACTAAACAACTATTAGGGGAAGAGAATTTACCCTCTGGCTGGGCAGATATTATCATATCTACGGTAGATAGAGTCAGCCTCTTTGTGAAACCAGATGTCAAGAATAGCTCTGATGACATGGATATCAGGCAGTATGTTCATATAAAAAAGGTAGGCCTCACAGGTTGTTAACATTTGAGGCAGCGCATGACAAAACCTACAAGATAGCATGTGCACCCAGCGAAGACTCAGATCAGCCTGGGCATCTGCCCAGTCTGATCAGAGTCTTTGCTGTGCACTCAGTGGGTAGCTAAGGACCCAAACTATCTTCATGTGGACAGTGAAGACTCTGATTAGACTGGGCAGATGCCAAGGCTGATCTAAGTCTTCGCTGGGGGCACATGCCATTTTTGTAGGTTTTGTCATGTGCTGGTTCATTTATCACTCTCTTGGCAATTCAGCAGACAACAAATTGGTGCATTTAGTTTCCCCAGAAAATAACCTTTGACATTTTATAGGTTTTCTCCTAAGGAGACAGTTTGCATGACGTGTCAAAGCCTGTTTTCTGGGAAAATGTATAAAGAACATTTCAAAATGTCTGCTGAGAATTTTTACTTAGTTTTGCTGAAGATTACTGCCCTACTACGAATATACAACATTTCCAAGTCATAGTGCAAGAAAATCTTCTGGAAAGTGTCCAAGTTATTTTACAAATTGTTTTGCCACAACAAACATTGTAGTGTTAGTGTTAGATATAAAGATAAACCTATTGTGACTCTACTGGATAGACAAGGGAAAAAAAACAAAGGAAATAACTGAACAAGAGAATGGTGTGGTGGCCATTACATTTCCTGCAATTCTTTTTAAAAGTTTCGGTTTTCACTTAAACACAAGAATGTACATGTATAAAATTGGATACATTGTAGAGCATCACGAAAACATGCCTATATAATTTTGACCCCCTTAAACCCCACTTTTATATAGTAAAACTGGGGTTTACAGGGGTATACATTATTTTTATCGCACCTGCTTGTAGCAGGGTGCGATATAGGCGTCCGATTTTCTGTCCGTCCGTCCGTCCGTCTGTCAACATTTATGTCGACGTTCGACATTTATGTTAAAGTTAGTATTCTAATCAACTACAAGACTAAACAACCATCAAACCTTGCATGAAACATCACCCTGACCTCCTGACTTTGCAACATAGGCATCTGCTTTTCCGTATGTCTGTCCATTCGTCCGTCCGTCTGTCAACATTTATGTCGAAGTTCGACATATATGTCAAAGTTAGTATTTTAATCAAGTACAAGACTAAACAACCATCAAACCTTGCATGAAACATCTCCCTGACCTCCCGACTTTGCGACATAGGTGCCCACTTTTCCATTCGACTGTCTGTTCGTCTGTCCGTTTGTCCATCTTTTAACAGTTCTGTTATGTCGAAGTTCGACATTTATGTCAAAGTTAGTATTCTAATCAACTACAAGACTTAACAACCATCAAACCTTGTATGAAATATCTCCCTGACCTCCTGACTTTGCGACATAGGTGCCCGCTTTTCCATTAGTCTGTCCGTTCGTCCGTCCGTCTGTCTCTTAACAGTTCTGTTATGTATAAGTTCGACATTTACGTCAAAGTTAGTATTCTAATCAACTACAATTCTACAACAACCATAATTCCTTGCATGACACATCTCCCTGACCTCCTGACTTGGCAGATATGTTGACCCAGTGACTTTGACCTATATTTTGCGCTCCACTGACTTTGACACAATTTACGTTGACGTTCCAGATTTTCTCAACTATAAGGTACCAAACCTTGCATAGTGCTTCTTCTAGATGTACAGACTTGGCAGGTACCTTGACCCGGTGACCTTGACCTGTATTTTGCGCTCCAGTGACTTTCACATATTTTGTGTCGACGTTCGATATCTCCTCAACTATAAGACCTACAACCATCAAACCTTGCAAAGTGCTTCTCCTCAATGTACTGACTTAGCAGATACCTTGACCTGGTGACCTTGACCTATATTTTGGCTGCAGTGACTTTGACATAATTTACATCAACGTTCCAGATCTCCTCAAGTGTAAGACCTCTAGCCACCAAACCTTGCATAGTGCTTCTCCTATATGTACTGACTTGGCAGGTATCTTGACCCGGTGACCTTGACCTATATTTTACGCTCCAGTGCCTTTTACACATTTTACGTCAACGTTCAATATCTCCTCAACTATAAGGCCTACAACCATCAAACCTTGCATAGTGCTTCTCCTCTCAATGTACGGACTCTGCAGGTACCTTGACTGGGTGACCTTGACCTATATTTCACGCTCCATTGACTTTTACACCTTTTACGTCACCCTTCCATATGTCCTCAATTGTAAGGCCTTCAACCACCAAACCTTATATAGCAATTCTTCTTGTTAATGTACTGACTTGACAGGTACCTTGACCTGGTGACCTTGACCTATATTGTGCACTCCAGTGACTTTGACACATTTTATATTGCTGTTCGGTATCTCCTCAAATATAAGACCTACAACCACTAAACCTTGCATAGTGCTTCACCTCATTGCCCTGGCTTGGCAGGTACCTTGACCCAGTGACCTTGACCTATATTTGACACATTTTACATTGATGTTTGATAACTCCTCAACTATAAGGCCTACAACCACCATACCTTGCATTGTGCTTCTCCTTGATGTACTGAATTAGCAGGTACCTTGACCCGTGACCTTGACCTATATTTCATGCTCCAGTGACTTTTACACATTTTACGTCAACGTTCCATTATCATTGGGCTGTATAATACGAAAAGTCAGTGCTGAAGATATAGCCATTAGAGGGAATGGGACTGGCCTAGAATATATGTGCCCCACTAGGCACTTTGTCTACATTTTTTTCAACCCAGTTTTCCAAGTAAGCACTGCTAAGAATGAAATAAACTTATTTAATAACCACATTCTGATTGTGGCTCCTGTGACTTTTGCGCCAGCAGGTGCGATGACGCCTTTCGCGGAATTCTTGTTCTTATTTCTGCTCAAAAACATATATTGTGTGTACTCATTAGAACCACCCCGCTGAGGCAGTTCTAACGAGTACCCACAATCTATGTTTTGAGCAGAAATATGAAAAATATCAGAGATTTTTATCTGAAAATTTTCAGTTTTTGGAGGTGAAATTTTATATATATTTGAATAGGCGTGTTTTCATAATGTGTATGATTTTTTCATTTTTTGGTGACTTTACATATAGTTCTCCTTTTTTTTTATTTTTTTATTATTTTTTTTTTTTTGCCAAAGAATGTACTGGTTAACCACTTAGAGGATTAAGCCTGCCCAGAAAAAAAGTGTGATTTGGTAAACTGACTGCGCTTGACATGACCCTAATGAGTTGACTGGGCCATAAAACCTCAACACAAACAAGTATAGTTTTCATAGTTCCAGATAAGAGATGTTATCCGCATGATACTTTTCTTAATTTTCCATGAAAATATATGTTAGGGGTACTCATTAGAAGCGCCTCACCGAGGCACTTCTAATGAGTACCCTCAACATACATTTTTGTAGAGGAATAATGAAAATATCAGGGCCCAGTTGTTCAAAGCATCGTTAGCTTAACAAGCTGGTTAAGGGTCATTTTGTTAACTGTTTTAGCGGATTCAATTCACAATATTCTGATATTTTTTGCTAAAAAAATATGGGTAGCTTTTGCACTTTATCAGCTAAAAATTTCAGCATATTTGCGAATCACTCGATGTAAAGTTTAATGAATCCTTAACTAACGATGTCATTAGCTGAATAACTGGGCCCAGTACTTTTCAGATGGAAAAAGCATCATATATGGAGCTATCATTTTGCTCGAATGGTACATATATATTAATGTGTATGTATATACTGAATGTCTGTGTAATTTCTCGCAGATTCCAGGTGGAAAAAGAGAGCAGACAGGATATGTACATGGGGTAATATTCAAAAAGAACATTGCCCACAAGAAAATGTCACACCACCTGAACAATCCGAGAACTTTGTTGATGAATGGCTCCATAGAGTATCAGAGGGTAGAGAACAAGATGTCTTCTCTGCAACCACAGATTTTACAGGTTTGGCTTCTAACATCTGAACCAAGATACATAATCTCATACATATTTGCACAGTGCAGTCTGGTCACAGTCTTGCTTTCTGATTAAAAATGGTATAGAAGATGTCCAGGAAGAGCCACAATCACAGAATATAGCCTACCAATGACACCAAGATAAGGGCAGATAAACCATGATGCCACAGATCAAAAAAAGCAAAAGTATCTCCCCTCTTCTCCAAGGAGGTGATCACAATGGCAAACAAGGTCCATGAAATGCAGCAAACAGTAAGACAACAAACAGAGAGAAAAAAGCAAAAAAAAAAAATATATATATGTATATATATATATATATATATGAAAAATATGAAAAAAGCCCTACAGTGTGCAACCATAATGCCACACAAACAACAAACAATACTAGCCTTTGTCATGCTGAATAAGTTAAGATGCCATGCCCACTTCTAATTTTCTACCAATCAGATTACTTGATCCAGGTTGTTGATACAATTTCGCATACTGAATAACAAACAGTGCAAATTTCAGAAGCCAGCTGATTTGGAGCTACAGTTTGCAAAAGCAGGGTATATCCGGGTTCAGCAGGACAAGGGCTAGAATCACTAAAATTGAAATATAGATAAGCAGAGGCCTTCACTGTTCATATACTTATCATTTTATATACATACATACATACATACATGTATATACATAGGCTTTTTTTAGCCCTGTTTAATCCATGTATGTGTTTAAACCATGAAAAAAAAAAAAAAAAAAAAAATATGGTAGCTTTTGAGAGATGCAAAAAGAAGCATCCCAGGTTAATCAGTCTAGTTCACAGTCCAGTCATGGTGTTCAGGTGTTGGCCTTTAACACTGTAGACATGTATATGTCCAAGGAACCATTTCTTAGACATGAAGTTGGAATATTTTCTGTCCTTGATTTCTAAGGGAAATTGAAACACTTTCAGGGGAGGCAACTCTGTAAGAAATGATTTCACCACCTTTTGAAAAGTGTCTACTTTAAAAAAGGGAGCAAATTCTTTCCTCTTAGAGTAGACCTCTTTTAGAAGGGAATTGGTGTGCCAGAAAGCAAAATAGGAAATCATAAAAGTTGTCTCCCTTATACAACATGGCAGAAAATCTACTAGGAGGACCCAGTTTCCTTAATAGAAGACCAGTTTCACCAGGAAAAGTTTAAGTCCTGAATTTCAAAGGAGAAGGAAATTTCATGTCAGCTAAATGATCTGAAAATGGTGTGCAATTATATACTTCTATAAACAGGTAAAGTTTCTTACCAAAACTTATTTATCTAGAATTATTGGTGTATATTTTAATATCTTCAGGCTGACAAGTTACCGTCATAGCTGTTTCAGCAAAAATCTTTTTGTTCTTCATGAAAAAATGTGGATACTCACTGAGACAATTCCAGAGGATAGCCGCAACATATGTTTTTGGGAAGAATAGAAAAAATATTTATCTTGGCCCAGTTATTCAAAACTAATGATGTCGTTAGTTAATGTGTCGTTAAAACTTTGATCATTAAATATGGCATATAGGCTAATATTTTTGCTGAAAAAAATATGAGTAGCTTTAAGCTAACAATGCTTTGAACAACTTGGCCCTGGATAACTTTCTTACTTTGCATTATGAATTAATTTTATCTGTCTAGTTGTATTATATACATAAATTGTATGGCTGGGACATATGATATTCCAGTCCCAATTTAACTAGATTTAGTTTGACCAGAAAGTATAATAGAGTTTATCACATATATAAATGTGACCTATTGGTTTGTTAATCATCCCCTTTTCAGGAAGAAGAGTTTCTGCGTAAGGGGATCGCAAAAATAGCAGCACTAAAGCCAAAGCCTGATATTTTGATTGTGGAGAAGTCTGTGAGCAGGCTAGCTCAGAACTTTCTACTCAAGAATGGGATCACACTCATCTATAATGTCAAACTGGTAGGTGTGCTAGACTTGAAACTTATAATGTCTAAAATGGCAGTGATATATAGCTTTCATCATTCCATTTGGATGTCTATCAGTCCATATGTTCAAAGTTTGCATTGAAATTTTTGGCTTTCCTTAGATTTCTGAAATAGATTTTAACCCTTAAAGTGACAATCACAACTAAAGCAGACGACAATTTTGATTCTTTATTTTTATTTTTTTTTTATTTTTTATTTTGCTATTGCCAAGCAGATGATTCAGATGAAATATCAAGACTTGTTTTCTCTGAAAAATGAAAAATATAAAATTTTAGAATGTCGTCTGCTACAAATTTTGCTTGGCACTGTAAGGGTTAAAAGAAATGTCCCTTGAAAGCAATGAATAGACTGACAAAGCTGCAAAACAGCTGAAAAACAAGTTTTCTTGACCATATTAGTTAGAAGGCTGCATCAGTGACTCACAAACTTTCTAAAAATCTCAAAACGGGTTCAGTGATCGAAAAAACAGCCAGAAAATATAATCTACTATATAGTACGGGGAGATATTCTATGGCCGCCGCGTGGCATTAAGACCAACTGTAGTAAATAAATTCTGTAAGGAATGACCCTTTAGTCTACACTTGCAGCTATTGATATTTGGTTCGTGTTGTTGCTGGATGGGTTCATATTAGTAGATTCATCTTGCTTGTCAAGGTCACAGACTTATAAATTTTGTTAACATTAGTGTTGAAGTATCATATTAATTGTTTTTCTTTGCTTATACAGTGTAACCTCGATATGTCGAAGTCCAAAGGAATTGAGAAACTTCTTTGAGTTATCCGAAGTTCGAGATAAGCAAATTGTGACGTCACCAATATACATGTACAAACTGAGCACTTTGGTAGAATCAGCATTTCTACAACTTACATGTATGTTTCAGTACGGAAGTACATGTGCATGTAGTCATACTGTTTCCACTGAAAACGGGATTGGAATAAAGACATAAGAAAAATCAGTTGACTTTGTTTTATTTCCATTTTAAAAGTAAAACATTTTAACAAACAACAAAACAAGCTGATACAATCTACATGTATGAAAACATACATTTATAGGGAAGCAACCGCATGCATAAAACACGCAGATCATAACAGCACATTACACTGTAATACTGTTGTGACGGAGCAGGACCACCAAAAATCAAGGTTACCCTACATACTTTTGTTTTTACCCGGGAAAGAATGTATTGGGGTTAATATATGAAACCGGGTACTTCATCAGATTTCTCGGCATTAGACAGCATAGACATTATAATGGTTTAATCATGAATGATATTGAGCAGACGATAAAGGTGCATTTAATATCCTCTGTGTGAGTTACTCATTTATGACACTAATTTTGAGACGGTTGCAACAAATTAAAGAAGGTTTATAATTGCTCTCATCAAAATAAGCTGCTTAACAGTGCTCAGTCAATAAAAATTGAAAGTTGTTGCTAATTGCTTGGAGGTTCTAGTCGAACGCACCTTGCCTGTGACGTATACACATCAAGGTCAATTAGTCTACACAACAGCTGATCAGTAAACAATATGTCGGCATCATTTACACGCTTTAATCAGACATCATTCGCAATAATGGATTAATGTGAACTCAATTAAAGGCTATTATTTGATGATTTAAAGGTAAATTACTTTGGTTGTCAACCAAATGGTTAGACTTTTGTATCGCAGAAGTAAGGAAATTACGTGACCGTAAGTGATTGACAAACAAAGCTTTGGCCAACAAATTTTGACTTCGACACAAGCGGTGGTAAAATAATGTAAAACTGCTTATCGGGAATAGAAAATCACTTCCAAATAGCAGAGTCTTCATGTTAACTGAATTCGACATAAACAGGGTCAAAATACAATAAAATATAGGGAAACTTTTCGGGAATGGAAGATCACTTCAACATAAGTGGTGCTTTCGAGATAAGCAAGTTTGAGATAACGGGATGCACCTGTGTTTGTGAAAGCCTTCCCTTTGAAGTTAGTTACATGTAGTTAATAATATCTCGCCTATGCCTGTTTTTTTTTTTTTTTTTTTTTTTTTTATTTTAGCATGAAAACGTGAGTCTGTTAGGTTTAGCAGTTGCTGTCACCGGGTGAAAATGCTGAAAACGGAAGTGATGTATTTAACGGTTCACATTCACTTCCGGTTGCACAAAAAAATCAGCCTTAGTATAGCAATTTTTGAATAGAACAGAATACTACCATAAAGCAACCAATTCTCGTTGTTGCTGCTTCGCGGCAACAACTCATTGGTTGGTTGCTATTACTACAGGATAGATACAGATCAGTTGATAATGTCTTGCTGCTGTTGCTATAGAAAGGTTCATGTCACGGTTTTAGAAATTTTAACATGTTCATTGAAGTTTTCTGTCAGATTTCTCATCTTTGCTTACATGTATAGTTCTAAAAGCCACACCTTAGTTTACTGCTTTGTAATTAGCATAGCTGTTGGATGAATACAGATCAGTTGAGGTGGTCGGGTGGTGCGAAGGTGCTGTGTATCTTACATCACTGGGGCGTCCAACTGATATTGGCTTACAGTTGGGCAAGGCCTGCTATTCTTGTAGTGGGTAAGGGTAGAGGTGGAATGTTTTTATTTCTTCTGTTTCTTCACTTTCATTCCTGTTCATCTTTCTTCCCTGTCCCTCTCTTTCATCTCCTCTACTCTCTCTTTATCTCTTTTCTCCCTTTCTCTGGGAGACGACACAAAATGACCCGCAAGGGTTGACGTGTCAAACCCCAACACAATCAATCAATCAATACAGATCAGTTATTATCATCCAGCTACTGCTGCTGTACAAAAGTCAAGGTCACAGACTTAGAAAGTTTGGCATTAGGCTTGGGTGTGGCATTGGTCAGGGAAGGCACTGGGTAGGGTATACATGTATGTGAACATCTGCTCACTTGCTCTAGTTAAGTTTTTATGCTATTAAATCCTTATTACTCCTTTAAAAGTATTATGATAATTAAAAAAAACATTGATGTTATCATTGGAAAACTATCCTGCGCAGGGAGGTTACGTTTTCCTAAAAAAGTCCAAAGTAATTATAGTCTAATAAAACACATAAATGTTAAAGCTAATTTGAAATACAGCCCCTTCACAAATATATAGCAGTATGTCTTTTTGATGGAATCATTGTTATTTGACTGTACATTGTCTCTCCTCAGGTCACAGATTACTTGTCTTCTTTATTTTAGCATGTAACTCTAGGTAAACTGCTTTTCAGTCGAAAAACCTTGATAGAGTTCTTATTTCTTGAAAACTTGTCTTATGGGTACTCATTAGAGGCACTTCTAATGAGTACCCACAGACCACAGCATTGGTTTTTGTCAAGAAATAGTATAAATATTTTCCTGATACCTCTCTTATCTTAAGCTAGGTTAGCCATAGCTCTTGATAAGGCACTTTTTTCAACAAAAAAAGTGTCTGTATTTTTCTTATTTCTCGACAAAAACATATGTTGTGGGTACTCATTAGAAGCACCTCAGCGAGTCGCTTCTAATGAGTACCCACAATTTATGTTTTTGTCGAGAAATAAGCAAACTATTTACCTGATACCCACTCTTATCTAGACCTATAGTTAGCAACTATTCAGCACACAAACTTTGTTCTATTTTATATCCAGAGTGTAATGGAAAGGCTGTCGAGATTTCTTCAAGCTGATATTGTGCCATCCATTGACAGTCTAGTGACAATGCCAGCTCTTGGATTTTGCCACTCTTTCTCCGTGGCCAATTATAATTTGCCGTCTGGTGCCACCAAGACCATGTTATGTTTTGATGGCTGTGCTACACACCTGGGATGTTCCATTACTCTGAGAGGTGGCTCCATGGCAGAACTGAAAAAGGTATATTTTAGTCACAGTGTCAGAAAACTTACCTTCAGACGTGTGCTCAGGGAAGATTATTCGGACAGACAGGCCTGAGCAAACAGTATAGACCCAGATGAGACGCCGCAGAATGCGGCGTCTCATCTGGGTCTACACTGTTTGCCACTCATCCAGCAACTTTTAGACACAACATCGGGTAGTGAATTGCACTGGTTCAAATTTTAGAACATATATGGTAAGGAGTTGAGGTGTCCGAATACTTGGGGTAAATACGGTGTGAGCATTTTTGAATTCTGGTCAGACTCTTTGCTGGGCATATTTTCGATAGCCAGGGATGCAAAGTTTCTTCATGCAGACAATGAAGACTGATCAGACTGTGTGGATGCGTAGGCTAATTTGAGTCTTCTTTGTGTGTGTGTGTGTGTTTGGGGGGGGGGGGGGGGGTGCACATTTCAGAAGGTACATTTTCTTACATTGAGGCTCATTTATTTTGTGAGGCACCGATTCAAAACAACACAAAACTGTATAAAATGATTTATCCACTGACTAGAGACACATGTAAAACTATATGCATACATATGCAATAAAATAAAGAGAACAATATATTAATCTCAACATTCTTTTTCTGTAGAAGTGATGTGGCCGCCAGCTGGAGTTCCAGCGGCCAAAAGCCGATGTCCTATGACATTGTAATAACTCAAAAATATCAAATACTTCATGCTTAACTCGGGCTTACTTCTGCCCTATACACTATACTTAATGTGCTGACACCAGCATAGCAGCAAAATCACCTCGGACATTGCCACTTTGCTTAAACAGTTAAAATCAGGCATTGCGTCCTGAATATCACCTTCTGCCAAACCATTTGGCACATACAATTCATTAGACTGAGAGTATACAGGTGATGCTCATTTTCATTATACGGTCGTCACCCCACCCCCATACAATACACACTACAACACTTGTGATTGTTACAATATTTGTATTATTAAAGTATACTTTCAGTTGATTAGATCTTTCGCCATGATAGCAGTAAGCCTGCTCCTGCTCAGAAAAATCCAATCAACAAATGCATTGGTACTGCCATCATCATCAATTTCATTCATGTTTACAACAAACTGCTGTGTCCATGTCAAGAGTTAATGATGAATAGGCTGTCAAAATTTATCAGGTCATCAAGACATCAGCAGTTGACCGCCAGAATTCACGCTACTCCAGCGTACAGTGACTATCCCTTAGACCTCCTTGTATAATGAACTGTCATGTACTAACAACTCTGTCAACTTTTACTATATAACTTGGGTTAACTTTAATGAACACAGTGGTAAAATAATTGTCAATGCTCCTGCTTAGAGAACATTGCTGCTGATCGACCGGTATTGGGAAATTGAACAACTGTCATCACCAGCAGTGGTTAAATGAGCCTGTAATGATAAGAAAACTAAGGCAGTATCATATTCTAAGCAATTTTTGTTTGTTTTTGTTTTCTTTTTTTGCTAAATCAACTAAGTCTGTTCACTGTCAAAAGGTTTCATATGACTTATGGTCATTCAGCAACACTGCTATTTATCTGTTCCAAATATTGGAATAATTCACATAAATCAAATCAAGGGTGTGGTGGGTTGGTATTCAAAATTCTGTTTAAATGTTCACAAATTGATGAAAAGTACATTAACTTCTGCGATTGGATCTGTTTGGTCTTTTTCTATGAAGCGGTTGTGGTTACATTAACCTTTACTCAGCATGAATCGATCTGCAAAAGAATCACAAAAGCGAATCTCAAATAGCCAAAAATTCGGCTTGTACCTACACCAGATAACATTTGCCCGAAACGGGACTCCAGAAGAATCCCTGCATGCGAATCCTTAATGGCCGAACACATCTATTATAACTTCCGCTTCCGGAATAAGCAAACAATCAGCGCCCAAAAATAAATTGGCTTATTGCAATTCTGCAATAATCCAAATTATTTTATGAGGCACCGATTCAAAACAACACATAACTATATAAAATGATTTATCCACTGACTAGAGACACATGTAAAACTATATGCATACATATGCAATAAAATAAAGAGAAAAACATATTAATCTCAACATTCTTTTTCTGTGGAAGTGATGTGGCCACCAGCTGGAGTTCCAGCGGCCAAAAGCCGATGTCCTATGACATTGTAATAACTCAAAAATATCAAATACTTCATGGCTAACTTGGGCTTACTTCTGCCCTATACCATTATGTCCTGAATATCACCTGCCAAACCATTTGGCACATACAATTTATTAGACTGAGAGTGTACAAGTGATGCTCATTTTCATTATACGGTCGTCACCCCACCCCCATACAATAAACGCTACAAAACTTGTGATTATTACAATATTTGTATTACGAGGGATGTTCGAAATGAATTGCTTATTGTCCTCTAGCTAGATATCCACGTGGGGCACGATAAAAACCAATACATACCTGTATAGGGCTATTCAATATCTACACAATGGTGTATAAATGTACATGTTAGACTAAGTATAAGACATAAAATTTGCCATTTGAATACACGCAGTCATTGACCACTGCAGTAAAAATGGTTGGTAGAAGCGTCGACAAAAAAGATGAAATACAGGCTTACATCAAAGCTCGCTCAAAACTTGGTTGTTCTTTGAAGAAGCTGATGATTGAAATTTCTACTGCTTTTGGACCTTCTTGTGTGTCTAATCACACAGTTAGGCGGTGGAAAAAGAAATTTGAGTCTGGTGTAGAGGCCATCAAAAATGCACCGAAATCAGTTAGGCCAAAATCTGCATCTCGTAAAGAAATCGTTTCCAATATAAAGGAAATCATTGAAGGAGATGCCAGATTTACAGTTCGTGATATTGCACGAAAGGTAGGCATATCACTATCAACGGTTCACCTTATTTTGAAGAAGCATTTGAAAGTCAGAAAGATTTCTGCTAGATGGGTGCCACATCTGTTGACTGACGAGCAAAAGAAGCAACAGGTTAAAGTGGCCAAAAAGCCCCTTCAAATGTTTCCAAAATATGACAAAAAGCAGTTTGCCAATGTCGTCACAGGTGATGAAACCTGGGTCCATTATTTTGAGCCCGTCAGAAAGGTTAGCAATAAGATCTGGGCCACTAAACACAGCAAACGCCCAATAATTGCCAAACGTTCTTTGAATACAAAGAAGGTTTTGTATGCAATCTTCTTCTCTGGTGAAGGAGTCGCAATAAAAGTGCCAGTGAAAAAGGGCAAAAGCATCACCGGAAAGTACTACAAAGACGTAGTACTGAAGAAACTGAAAAAGTATTATCAGAAACGACGCTCTGCCACTGGTTTTAAACATGTCCATCTTCTACATGACAATGCCCCAGCTCATACCTCCGCAATAGTTACGGCGTTTTTGAAGAAAGAAAAAGTAACTGTTTTGCCTCACCCCCCGTATTCCCCAGACCTTGCCCCATGTGATTTCTTTTTGTTTCCGAAATTGAAAGCATTCCTTGCTGGGCAGAAATACCAGTCCCGACAGGCACTTGGATCTGCCATTCATCAGTACCTTATTACTGTGCCCAAATCAGCGTACCGTGACGCCTTCAAGAAGTGGATACATCGGCTGAAACTTTGCATTTCTAGCCACGGGGAGTACTTCGAGGACATGAAATGAGTACTTTTGGGCTAACTTGAAATTTGAAGTCTCCAGATAGAAATAAGGAATTCATTTCGAACATCCCTCGTATTAAAGTATACTGTCAGTTGATTAGATCTATCGTCATTATAGCAGTAAGCCTGCTCCTGCTCAGAAAAATCCATTCAACCAATGCATTGATACCGCCATCATCATCAATTTCATTCATGTTTACAACAAACTGCTGTGTTCATGTCAATGATGACTAGGCTGCCAAAATTTATCAGGTCATCAAGACATCAGCAATTGGCCGCCAGAATTCACGCCACAGCAAATTTTTTCCCAAAACCTTTGTCCCCCAATTCACAGAGGTATTGTAGTGCCAAATGATACCTACAGCTTTCTCAGTCATTAATTACACAGATGATTTTCATTATCTCAAAGTCCAAGGGACTCTCTGAAATGCATGCACACACACACACACATTTAAAACAGCAGGTTTTTAATTTCGTTATCGGTCAGTTACACTGTTTCGATAAACACAAACTAGTGTCAGTAATGTTGCATTCCTGCTATTTTTTGTAAAAAAGTACCATTAATACCCGAAATATTTTAGCTCCTTAACATAATTCTCCAAAATAGTAACAAGCGTGTTAATAACTGTTGATGTGTCCAAAGACTGATGGATGGGTGGCACGCAGTGTAGACCCTAATCAGACACTGCATTCTGTGGCATCTGATCTAAGCCTACACTGTTAAGTCAGGTCTTTCTGTCTCTGTACTTTGGGTAAATACTGTGTGGACTTATTCATCTGGGCCCAGTTGTTCAAAGCTAACGACGTCGTTAGTTAACGATTCGTTAAAATTTACATCAAGTGATACGCAAATATGCTGAAATTTTTTGCTGAAAAAATGTGAGTAGCTTTTGCAGTGCAAAAGCTACTCACATTTTTTCAGCAAAAAATATCAGAATAGTGTATATTGAATCCGCTAAAACAGTTAACGAAATGACCTTTAATGAGCTCGTTAAGCTAACAATGCTTCGAACAACTGGGCCCTGTTTAATTGTTAGCAGAGAGTGCCATAGCCAAGTGGTTAGTGCATTTGACTGCGGTGCTGAAGGTTGTGGGTTTGATCCCAGTCAGACCATTGACTAAAAAACTCTGTTTACCCAGCCGTGAATGGGTTGGGGGAAGGTTAAAGGCAGCAGAAGGAGGAGATAGGGCCCCACATGTGCTGTAGCCCAATACACAATGGGCTCTAACTTCAACTGCCCATATGACTACAGGCTGTGGGACACTATCTTGTATCAATTCTGCAGTTGTATTTGTTTCTATTTTTCAGGTGAAGAAGGTGATAAACTTCATGATTTATGCATCCTATCATTCTCGGCTAGAAATTTCTTTCTGCATGGATGAGTACCTAATGCCTCCACCTCGAATAGATGAAATAGATTTTGATCTTGATTCTATCAAATATAACAGAAAAAATGGTGATAATGACAATCAACAAGTTTTACATGTAGGTAACAATTTAAAAAACAAAGGAAATAAAGAGACCTTAAATGGAAAAGAGATTGTTGGAGCCAAAACTGTTGATAGTATTTCAGATGACAGTAATTGTAAAGATTTAGATCTTAGTCAAAAGATAGAGACATCATCTCATGATAAGATAGTAGCTGTCAAAGAAAATAAACTACATAAAGCAGAGAAAATGTGCAATGAAAATGAGAGAGGTGACAGTAGAATGTCTGCAGATTTGGATTTAGTAAAGAATGAGATTCAGTCTGCACAGAAAGCTGTAGATAAAGAGACTTCAAAGGTTATTGGTGATACTATAGATGTAACTGCTGACAGCCATTTGGAGAAAATTGATCAAGTGCATGAGGTGAAGGATTCTCAGGAACAGTTAAAAACTGAAAACAATGCTCAAACAGAACAAAAACTGGTTAATGAAGCCTCTGTGTGTTCAAATGTAGTCAATGGGGAAGTTAAAGATAAACAGTTAGTGCATACAATTGTTGGAGAGGAATGTTCTATAGGTGATGGGATGAAGTTGAAATCTAGTAAATGTGCTGTAGAGGATATTGATCGTTTGGAAGATCAGCATATGATTGCAAGAGCAGTTGACAAGGAAACTGAAGAACTTAAGGCAAAGAATAGTTCTGATATTAAAGAACCTGTTTTGAGTCCAAAGACTCATATAGGTAAACTAGATTTAAAGCAAATCTGTGATAATAGTTCTGAATTAATGAAAAACAAATGTGTTTCCACTCCTGATTTTGAAAGTTCAAGCTCTTCCATAAGTGATCAATCACATAATGGTTCTTCAGGTATCAGCCAATCAGAATCAAGTCTTGGCCATTCACAGCTAGTGAAATTAAAAGATATTCATGAAAGAACAACATTAAAAGGCTGCATGTCTGAAAGTGTTTTAAAATGTGATAAATCTAATGCCAGACCAGAGAAAAGTCCATTTTTAAGAAGAAAAGTTGAAAGTACATATCTAACAGATCAATCAGATCCTCTTCAGAGCTACCAGAAGAGTCAAGATGACTCAATCTTTCAGTCTTCTCTAGAAATGGAAGAACAATTACAGAAGCACAGGTTTAAATTGAAGAAAGCCCTGGAGTATGTGATATTGTCAACATCACCTTATATTCACTATGACTTGCCATATTTGGAGACAGAGCAAGGCTCAAAGTGTGAGCTGAGAAAATATTTTCCAGAGGAAATTTACTGGTCACATCACTTCAGGTACTATTAGGAGGACTGTTTGAGCTGGCACACAAAAAGGGACCTTATGGTTTTCCATTTTTTGTGGTTCTTCATTTGAGCATGTGTAGTCCCCTATTTGGGCTATTGACATGCGGATTTTGACTGAAGCTTCCTCAAGGTATCTACTACATGTCTGCAAACAGCAAAGGCTCTGGCGAGACTGCGCTTATGTGCTGGCTCATTTGTATTATTATATCCCGTCAATGTTTTTTCAGTCAGTTTGAGATGGTCAAAGGTTGAAAATGTGAACACTTGAAGCACATCACATTGCCGTCAATATAAACAATAAAATGCACTTAACCATTATATTGTGGTGTTTAAATCATTTAACAAAATATGAAGGATATTTGTCTTATTTTTCCAAGGAAATATTATATTTGGCTCTTCAAATAATTCAGTTAAAATGCCAAGCCACACTTGGAGACAAGGAGACAGTTTGAATGGTATGCCAAGCCATGTTTTCAGGTGGAAATAAGAAATATATATAAAAATATTGTCTGCTTAGGACCTCTGATGGTATTATAGGCAATCTGCCTATTTTTAGCGGGTTGTCCAAGCTTCCATGATTTCTCGATACCATTGCATTTGGTATTTTAAGCTTACCTTGAGCTTTGCTCCAGGTGATCTTATGCTGTGGTCTGTTGTCTGTCGTCTGTTGTTCGTCGTTATCTTTTCACATTTTCAACATCACCTCCAGACTCGTAAGTCGGATTGAGCCAAAACGTGTTGGGAGGCATTGTGGCTACGTGGAAATTCAGAATTGTTAAAATAGTTCCGTTCCAATATCCAAGATGCATGGCGGCCATCTTGAAATTCTTCAAATGACATCAAACCCTCCCCCCCACCCACACACACACACACATACACGCCCATATCATCTATGAATATATGCTCCGAGCACCCATGATCTAGGGAGCTCCGAGGGTAATTATGAATATATGCTCCGAGCATTAATAGACTGTGGTGCTCCGAGCATAATTGTAAGAATATATATGCTCCGAGCACCAATGATCTATGATGTTCCAAGCGTAAATATGATTGTATGCTCCGTGCATCAATAGGCTGTGGTGCTCCGAGCGTAATTTTGAATGTATGCCCCGAGCATCAATAATCTCTGGTGCTCCGAGCGTAATCATGAATATATATATGCTCCGAGCACCAGTGATCCATGTGCTCCGAGTGAAATTAGGAATGTATGCTCCGAGCATCAATAATTTATGGTGCTCCGAGTGCCGATCGTCTATGTTGCTTCGAGCGAAATTAAAAATGTATGCGCCGAGCATCGATACTCTATGGTGCTCCGAGCATAATTAAGAATATGTGCTCCGAGAACCGATAATCTATGGTGTTCTGAGCGTAATTATACAGATGTGCAGAGCTGTGACTTGGACAACTGCTGTTGCTCTGAGCGTAATTATGAATGTATGCTCTGAGCATCAATCGACAATTTATGCTTTCCGAAGCATGCTGCGAGCATCAGGAGCATTTAAGGAAATGCTCTTAACATATACATTTTTGTAGCTGCGAGCATGCACACAATCGCCAATTTATGCTTTCCCGAGCACGCTCTGAACCATGTTTTACCGATAGGGAGCATGCGCGGGAATACCAATTCTGGATGGTTAACGCCTGCATTTACGGAAATGCTCTTAACATGTACATTTTTGCAGCTCGAGCATGCTCTGAACTGCATGTTTTATTGATAGGAAGCATGCGCGGAAAAAACAATATTGGACGGTTAATGCATGCTCTGAGCAGCCAAATGCAGTAAAAGAACATACCTGCTCTTTTCTCCTTTTCTCTGGGGGACAACACAAAATGACTCACAAGAGTTGATGTGTCATTAAACCCCAACACAATCAAATTTCACCATTACTGACTGGCCTCAAATTTGACCAGTATGATACTGGTTGGAAAAATAATTATCTGGAGCACTGCAGAATCCTCGGATTATCATTCTGATGTTCTACAAACTGAGCTATCCGGCCACTACTATCATAGTTGAGAAATAAGTTACAAATATCTCTATAAGACTCTCCCCAACACTTATGGTGCCCATTATAGAATTTTAACCCTAAAATGCCAAGCAGAATTGTAGCAGAAAGCAGTCTAATTTCTTATTAATGTTGAAACGAAAAATAATAAGTCGAACCTGTGTTAGTGGTCACCTCTATTAAGCAGCCAACCTGTATTAAGCAGCCAGAGGAAAGTTGCCCCAAAATCCATAAACTTGTATATTTGAACTGTATTAAGCAGCCACCTGCCTTCAGCAGCCACATTTTAAGCTTCCCATGGGTGGCTGCTTAAGACAGGTTTGACTGTAATAATAAAAGAAAAAAAAAGATTGATATTTCATTTGAATTGCAATTTACATGTAATGTCAAGCCTTATTTCCTCAGAAAAATAATAGTAAAAAAAATAGACTGCCATCTGCTACAATTTTACTTGGCACATGAAGAGATGAAAATGTATTTTGTTTCGCCTTTTCACCGATGTCTTGCGAACGTAATTTCCACGGACTATGCTCATTCTAGGGCCGGGCAGTACAAATCTCGTAACGGCAACAAATCTGTGGCCCCGGTACGATCATATTGAAAGTTGCGTAGCTGTGCATTAACAGCGCGTGAAATGCTTTGTTAATACACGACTTTTTGCCAGTTAATGCACGGCTGTTAATAACGTGCGGCACTGCTTTTTATGCAATAAGGAAAGATAATTGACTCTCATGTGCTGATGTCAGTGTCTTAAGTCATTTTCTTTTCATTTTACAGCAGCCCGAAGGCAACAGTTAGCAGAAATAAAAATAAGTATGTGGAATCCGAACCTATGAGGAAGATAGAACCACCAGCTAATATAAGGATATCAGAAGCTCATGAGTTGATAAGATGTAACCTCAACCTCCCACTCACTGATTCTTCCATTCAGGTAGGTTTGTAATATGCCACTCAACAATTCTTCCATTGAAATGTACCAAATTTTGCTGTGTATTATTCGCACTCTCATGTTACTCGCACCCAGTTTATGCACAAGACTGTGAAAAAAATATGTTCCTATGTAGAACACACAGTACATATCTGTGAATTATTGACTAAGTGCCCAGGTGCAAGAGCGTGTCATATTTCACAAGATTTGAGTTGAAAATAGCCAAACTCGAAAGGTTACAAGTCAATATGGGCTGAATTTAATTACGATAGTAATAACTGAATTCTTATTGTACAGCTCTGTTACTACGGGCCTTGACAAACTTGGTGGCGGTGAGCGTATCTTTTGTAGTGTAGGCAGTTCTTTGCTTCCCCATTGCAGACCTGATGATAATAAAAATGTACAGTATAACCTCAATGGCTCGAACATGGATGGTTCATTTACCGTGGATGATTCGAGCTCTTTTTTCAGTCCCTAAAAAATTCTTCCAGTAGCTCAAGAAAACAAATATTTAGGGATTTTTTCTTATTTTATCATGTAATTGTATGTTTTGTGTACTCATTAGAATTGCCTTGATGAGGCAATTCTAATGAGTACACACAACATACAATTGTGTGTGTACTCATAAAAAATTCGTCCAATAGCTCAAGAAAACAAATATTTAGGGATTTTTTCTTATTTTATCATGTAATTGTATGTTGTGTGTACTCATTAGAATTACCTTGATGAGGCAATTCTAAAGAGTACACACAACATACAATTGTGTGTAATTAGAATCGCATCATCAAGGCAATTCTAATGAGTACACTCAACATACAATCATTGTGTTGAAAATCTAAAAGATTTCCCTAAATTATCGCTATTTGTTTCCTGAACTGGTGCCATGATTACCCTCAGTGGCTCGAACTACCCATGTCTCGAACGAATTTCCATGGGCCCAAAGATGTTTGAGTCATTGAGGTTCGACTGTTGTTATTTCTTTTGTATGTCTCATATTTAACACCTTCTCAGTGTCACTTTTTTACCTAAGATGTGAAATTATCAACACAATGCAAGCAACAGTTAAAGTCAACTAGTTGTCACCTTGACTGCCAGTTAAGCCATGATTAAGTGCACAGATCTAAGCTGGTGGTTTCTTTTGATCGTGAATATTATTTCAATCAATTTGTTGATTAGTCAAAAAGAAGAAAAAGAAAATACATAAAGATAAACATATGATAAGAAAAAAAATGAAATGATAGAATTACAAATTATCTATCTACATCCTCAAAACCCCAGTTGATTCTTATTATTATTACTTTTTAATAAATGCATCAGCTTCAATACTTTTTTATTTTTTAGCTCCCCTGAGCTGAAGGCTCACAAGGTGACCTTATAGTATACCAATGGTCCATTCTCCATTGTCCGTCGTCCGTCCACTCTTTTTAACATGTTTTTCTCAGAAACACCTGGACAAATTGAAGTCAGATTTTATGTAGAACATCTGTGCCTCGCGGGAACAAAAGTATATATAATTAGACCTGGTCACATGACCAAGATGGCCACTTTGCCCATATATGGTAAAAACCCTTTAAAAATCTTCTTCTCCAGAACCGTGTCAGATGATCTTGAAACTTAGCAGGCAGCAAAAGGGACTGGAGCCCTAGAAAATTTGTATAAATGATGACCCTGGGTTGACCTTGACCTATTTTATGGCTAGGTCAAATTTGGTCCCTAAAGCATTTGAATAAGAAAAAGGTAAAACTGCATTTAGCCCAAACAGTTGTATTTTATGAAATGAAAGTAGGTCTTATTTGAACCCCTATGAATGTCAAAGGTCAACATCATTCAGAGACCTTGGCTCAAGGTCACTAGGATTGAATGTCCATGAAAACTTCAAACATCTTCTCCTCAGAAACCACAGGGCCAATTCGAGTCAGATTTTATATAAAACATTTATGCCTCACGGGAACAAAGTTTATATAATTGGTCCTGATCACATGACCAAGATGGCCTCCATACTCATATATAGTAAAAACCCTTTAAAAATCTTCATCTTCAGAACCGTAAGTCAGATGACCTTGGAAGGAAGCAAAAGGGACTTGAGTCCTACAAAAGTTATATAAATTATGACTCTGTGTTGACCTGGACTTATTTTATGACAAAGTAAAATTTGGTCCCTAAGGCGTTTGAATGGGAAAAATATAAAACAGTGCATTTATCTAAAACAGTTGTAGTTTATAAAATGAGAATAGGTCTTATAGGAACCCCTATGAATGTCATTGTCTGAAGGTCACTAGGATTGAATGTCCATCAAAATTTCAAATATCTTCTCCTCAGAAACCCTAGGGCCAGTTCAAGTCCAATTTTATATAGAATAGTTATGCCTCATGGGAACAAAACTTTATATAATTGGTCCTGATCACATGACAAAGCTAGCAGCCATGCCCATATATAGCAAAATTCATTAAAAATCTTCTTCTCTAGATCATGTCCGATGACCTTGAAACTTAATAGACAGTAAAAGGGACTTGAGCCCTAGAAAAGTTATATAAATGATGATCCTGGGTTGACCTTGACCTATTTTATGGCAAGGTCAGATTTTTTCCCTAAGGCTTTTGAATGGGAAAAATGTAAAACAGTGCATTCATCAAAAACAATTGAGGTTTATTAAATGAAATAGGTCTTATATAAACCTCACTCAGTGTCAAAGGTCAAATCAAAGTTAATGAAGAGTATTCTACTCTTCATTAACTTTGATTTGATATGCAACATGCCTGTGTTTGTGCAAAATGGATTTTGGACCCTTTGGGGCCAATCCTCCCTGGCCCTGCCTCCAGGGGTAACATCAAAATTCTGAATGTGATCCTCCAGTCTTCATCCATAGGGCTATCGCCTGTGAAAGTTTCGAGATTCTAGCTTAAATGGTCCAGGAGCAATAGTGTGACATTACAGACGGACGTATGGATGGATGGACGGACGGACAGATGGATGAGGCTATCACAATATCCCCACTTTTTCTTCAAAAAGTGTGGGGATAAAAATGGACTTGTTCAAATGTAAGGACAAGTATGGTTAGGAGTTAAAGTGTCCCATTATTTAGGATCATTGCAGTAATATCTATGAATTCACATACAAATGTGAGTCATGTTACTTAAATCTACTAGTGACAGGTTTAATACTGAACAGAATTTCATGTGTCTGATGAACTTTGATGGCATATTTTTATAAATCAAAATGTAATGGACAACTTGTATTGCAGTTCAAAACAGCAGCTGATGACATTCTAACATGTTTTTGTTTTTGTTTTTTTTATTCTTATTTCTTTTTCTTTTTTTTCTTTTTTAGAAAAGAAGGCTTATCATTTCATGTGTATAAAAATATGCCTGACAAAAATAAAGTGTGTTTCAGAATGTTTTCAGCTACAGTTTTGAATTGTACATTAAGGGTTAGCCTACTAAACAATAAATGTTAGCAGGCAACAGTTTACATTATTATTTGTCCTAGAAAACAGGGCTTGACATCCAATGCAAATTGTCTCAAAGAGACAGGAACTTTAGGAAGCATGAAGCTCTGGATTCTGGAAAAAAATAAAAAAGATATCTCATGCATTATCCCCTTATTCAGACAACAGCTTACAGAGGACAAATCATTATGGACTATATTGGTATAAAAGTGAAGTGCTAAGAATTTTCTTAATTGAGATACAGTAAATACCCTAAAATATCAAACACTCTATTCCAAACTCTTTTTTACCAAAAGTCGGCCTTGGTGGCTCAGTTGGATGCATGTCCGACTGAAGATCAGGAGGTTGTTGGTTTGACCCCCGCCAGGTCAGCAACATTCTTTCATGGCGATTTATCATGAAACACTTTCTACTGTCATTCTCTCCCTTCGCTGATTCAAGAAAGGCAGTTGTCAGTTTCTGGCGGAAGAATGTGCACAATACTGGTTAACCGCTTAGAGGACTAAGCCTGCCCAGAAAAAGTGTGATTAGGTAAACTGACCACACTCGACATGACCCCATATGATTGACTGGGCCGTAAAACATCAACACAAACAAACCTAAATACTGCTTTTTATTGCAGATGTTTCCTAAAATACTTAGTGGATGACAAACAGTCCTTCAGGAACAGTCTGTTCTGGATCCACACTGTTTGCATATGCCATTTTGTCAGAAACTTTTGTGTACAAAATTTTAGGATATTTACCGTACATGTATACTGCTTCCATTTCATGGGGATTATAAAGTTATGAGGAAACAGACTGAAGAAAATTTATGAAAATGGAATCCTTGTAAAAAAAAAAAAAAAAAAAAAGTTGACAACAAACGTGTCTTCAGGCATATGCAGACAGCAAAGGCTCAGATCAACTTGCACTTCCACTAACAGAATTATTGGGCACTATAAAATGTATGAATGGAGAGCAAAGGCCATGGCCCAGTTGTTCAAAGTGTCGTTAGCTTAACGAGCTCGTTAAGGGTCATTTCGTTAACTGTTTTAGTGGATTCAATATACAATATTCTGATATTTTTTGCTGAAAAAATGTAAGTAGCTTGTGCACTGCAAAAGCTAGTCACATTTTTTCAGCAAAAATTTCAGCATATTTGCCTATCACTCGATGTAAATTTTAATGAATCGTTAACTAACGACATCGTTAGCTTTGAACAACTGGGCCCAGGATGATACTTTGCACATGTGCAGGATGATCTGAATATGCATATTTTGTGCATGTTCAAAGGCACTTTTTTGCTTGATGTGGCCCATACAATAATTTAAAATTCATTTGAATATTTATATTTTCAGACATTGGTTGCAAAGTTCAGAGCGTACGGAGGTCGGATTGACGTTTTACGGCCTAGTAATGGTAACTCTGTGCTGTTTCCACCAGCTGACAGTCAGAAAGGGAACCAGCCAAAAGGAAAGGAAAACCAAATTTCAAGAAATGTGTCTTCTGTTACTCTCACAAAAGATTCCGATATTAAAGATGCTGGGATGCTATGGGAGAGAAAGGTATCTGAAGTACGGTAAATGTCCTAAAATTTCGAACACCAAAATGTCTGACAAAATGACATATGCAAACAGTGCAGACCCAGATCAGACTGCTCCTAGTAGCAGTCTTATCAGGGTCTACACTGTTTCCCAATCTACTAAGTTTTCTAGGAAACTGCTCCATAAAAAGCAAAATTTAGGCCAAAATAGTATGGAATAAAGTGTTTGAAATTTTAGGACATTTACCATAGTACTTTACCCCCCCCCCCCCCCCCCCCCCACACACACACACACACACACACAAAAATTGAGCTACTACCTGAGAAAATGTACTGAATGAAAATGTGTGTCTATTGATAACTCAGATCAGCCTGAGTGTTCTGCACAGTCTGATCAAGGATCAAGGCCTTATCTCTTCATCAGTACTGTTTTCCTTGTCGAGTGATTCTGTTAATGAACAACAGATTTCCTGATCAGATTTCACATATATGTAGGCTGATCGGGGCCTTCGTTTTCACGTGAACTTTTTTTCAAGTAGCACCTTATTTGGACTGTGAGTTAATTCACTAACTTAACCACTGTAGGAAAGGGGCACAATCATGTGTACGGTCTCAGAATGTAAAGTATCAAAACTAGAAAGCCTTTTTTCAGTAGCTGGTTTTAATTATATTTCCTTTTTAAGGAAAGAAAACTTTCAATTTATTCTGTATTATGCCTGTTACATATTACCTCTGGAAACCAGGCATTTCCAAAGGTATTTTCCAGACAACCACTCTGTCTTAACATAATGTCTTAACATAATGAGCACCCTTCAGCAGCATTCTCCCTGACAGTCTGGATCCTGTCGTACATGTTATACATATATAATAAATTTATGTGTAAAATATAAGGGTGCTCCTTTCTCTCACAATTACCTCTCACACAAAAATTAGCTGTGATAGTGGCATATATATACACATTTATCCATAATACTATAGACAAATAGGGAACAAGACTTTTTTGGGTGAATATACTTTACTGTGTTCCAAAGGACTGTCCTGGCATACATTTTACAGAACCAGTAATTAAGTTATCTGTATATTTAACTGTTAAAACACTGGGGTAAAGGGGTTTAGTGTGTAGAGTCCAAGCATTCCTGGTTTTTGAATATGTATGCTATCAGGCTTTTAATTATTGCAAATGATTTCAGTATTCTGAACAACCATCACAGATGGGTCAGGCTTTGACTGTATGGACTGTTGGGTTGGCAAATATTTAAGTTTCTATTTTACCTATATCATTCAGTAGCATTTGATATGGATACCAGTCTTTTTGGAATTCAGTTAACTCATTTTTTGACAGAGAAATTTCCATAAGCGTTTTATACAATAAAAGTAATTTCTTCTTAAATACTTCAAGGAGCAGTTGTCGCTTGTTACAGCGAGTAATGTATATAAAGTATTTGGAATAGAGAAAAATTATATTAAGTGGCTTTGGAATGTGGTTGTTTCTGTCTAGACCAAACATAAACAATTCTTCCTCTATGTTGCATTGTATGCCTTTATTTTTCAGCCACTGTGACAATTTATTAAGAAATAACTGGATCTTTTCACAGGTCCAGAAAAGATGATGTATTGTTTCATCGTGAGAATGGCAGTAATAACATTGTGAATCATTTTTAAGCTTCATTTTAACTAAAAGCATATTTGTCACCAAAATATTATGATTAATGCTTGTCTGAAACCATTGTATAGCAGGATATTTTATTATACTAAATGGGTAATTGTATATTTTCTCCCATTCTTGATCTGTAAACTTATACTTCTCATTCCATGTTTTCTTGCCTGTTGGTTGTTCTGAATTTTTATTCAGCATATTATACATTGCTTGCGCCCCTGATTTTTGCTGGAGGAAGATTTGGATATGACTTGGTATGAATGGGTTTTCTAATTTTCTTGTTATTCTCATATTTAACCTTATTAAATAAGATTTTACTGAATCTATTATTCCTTGATATTCCAAAAAGTTCAAATGACTTCCCGTATGTATCCTGATTTCCTGATAACTGTAGAAATTTTCCATTTTCATTTACTAAGTCATTGACAAATCTGATACCTTTATTGTGTAGAGTTTTATGAAAAACATGCTTTTTGCCTATTGTAATATTTTTATTATAAAATATTGGACTTTTCAAAATGTGTTTTTCATCTTTTTCCATTTTATAGTTTATATCAATAACCGCTTTTAATACATCTTTCCAAAACTGATTTTTAATTGTATTGTAAATATCTGTAATGTATTCTATGTTACATGTTGTCAACTTCTCCAAATTAATATGTAATTTTATTGACTCTTGCCATTTATTTTCGCTTAAAAGAAGTCTTCTTATCCATGTAGATTTTAATGCTTTTACAAAAGCATTAAGATTAGTCATTTTGAGTCCTCCTTCTGCATACTGTTTTACAATAACCGATTCTTTAATTTTTGGATTGTTATTCCATAAGAAGTCATAAAGAGTGTTATTGATTTTTTCACTTGTAATGGCATCTGGATTTGGTAAAGATATAAACAGAAGATTAAATAGCGGTATAATTAGTGTTTTAATAACTGTAATTTTTCCTATAGGCGATAAGCTCCGTCTGTTCCATTGTTTCAGTACTTTTTCCATTTGTGTTATTTTTGGAATATAGTTTTCTTTCATCATTTTTCCTAAATCTGTATTAAAGTGAATTCCTAATAATTTGAATTAATTATTACCCCATAATAGTTTCCATTTTGTTTTTATTGATCATGTACTAAATTTTTCTGAACCAATCCAAACTAACTGTGTCTTATCTAAGTTGATATTTAAACCTGATATTTTTGAAAACTTTAAAAGTTCCTCCAATGTTTGGTTAAGTGATGTTTCTGTACCATCTAAGATAGCTGATGTGTCATCTGCATACTGTGAAATCTTAAGTTCTACATTATTGATATTTATGCCTTTTATGTTTTCATTTTTCCTTATCTTTGTTGCAAGGAACTCTGCACAAATTACAAACAGGTAAGGGGAGAGTGGGTCCCCTTGACGACAGCCACGCTCTATGTTGAAAAAAGAAGATAAATGTCCTGACAGAATTACTGCAGATGTAATATTATTATAAAAAACTTTAACCCATTTCCTGATTGATTCGCCAAAATTTAGATGTTCCAGTGCTTTATATAGGAAATCCCATGATAAAGAGTCAAAAGCCTTTTCAAAATCTATAAGTAATAATAATCCTGGAATATGGTGATCCTCAGTGAATTTCATTGTATCATATATCACTCGTATGTTTTCTACAATAGATCTACCTTTTATAAAGCCAGTTTGATCGTTGTTTATTATTAAGTCTAAAACTGTTTTAATTCGATTGGCAATGGCCCCAGATGCAAGTTTATACACTGTGTCCAAAAGTGTTAATGGTCGCCAGTTTTTCAAAAATATTTTTGGTTTATTGTCTTTTGGAATGCAGGTAATAATGCCTTGCTTTTGTGTTATTGACAATTCCCCTATTTTATAGCCATAGTTTAAAGATCTCAGTATAAATGTCCCTAGCTGTTTCCAAAAAACTTTAAAAAATTCAGCTGAAAATCCACTTAAACCTGCACTTTTACCATTTTTCATGTTTTTCAGTGTATTTGAAATTTCATGTAGTGTTAAAAGACCTTCTAGTTTTTCTGCTTGCTCATCAGTAATTTTTTTCATACTATGCCCTACATATTTGTTTAAGTTTATATTTTCTAACTCTGTCTCCCTGCTGGAGTACAAATTCTTATAAAATAATTCTGTTTCTTTTAAAATGATTTCCTGGTCTATTAAAACTGTTCCGTCATCTTTCTGTAATTGCTGCATTGTTTTTATAACATAATTATGTTTTTCTAGACCACAAAAGTATTTGGTTGGTCTTTCACCTTTGTCTATATATTCAGCCGTGATCTTATCAAATTACCTTTTAATTTTTCTTGTCTTTGCTCGTAGAGATCTGTTTTTAATATATCAAGTTCTAATATCTTATTTTCATTTAAGTTATTTTCTAGTAGTGTGATTTTATTTATAAGTTCCTTTTCTAAGTTATTTTTTTGTTTATTTTTATAACTGGCATAGGAGATTGACTGTCCTCTTAATTCCATCAATAGCACATCTAAAAACAATTGATCATTTATGTTAAACTGTAAATCCATGTCCGGAGTTCTTTCTATTTCATCAATATTGTATACTGGTAAGGCATACTGTTTCTTAACTTCTGTAATTTTTGTGTTCATAGTTTTTAAATATTCGAGATCAGTAAGCAAAGAATTGTTATGCTTCCAGTAGGATTTCCCATGATTTATGTCATTAAAACTTAATTCCAATGTTACCAGTGAATGATCTGATCTATAGCTTGTTCCTACTTTATTATGTTCAACGTACTGATACATACCCTCAGAGGTTAAAAAAAAATCTAATCTTGCCTGTTTTAGTGGACTTCTTTTCCTCCAAGTATAACGTTTAAATTGTGGATGGAGTTCACGAAATGTATCAATAATGTCATTAATTTCCATATATTCTAAAAGGGTGTCTCTGGCTTTAGGATTATATATGTTTTTGTAATTCGAGCAATCCATATATGGGTCAAGTACTAAATTGAAATCACCACATATAATATATTCACTATTATCTATCTCTTCAATATGTTGAAATATTTTCTGGTAAAAGGTAGGACTATCGGTATTTGGGCCATAAATGTTAATTAAAGTGAATCTTTTGCTTTGTGCTGTTATATCTACAACAAGAAAGTTTCCTTCATTATCTGTTATCTTTTTGTGAACTTTATATTCCATATTTTTACCAAACAAAATTACAACTCCCCTAGCATTTGATCTGTAGTTGTTGAAAAGACATTCGCCATTCCATAAATTCAGTATTAATTTTTCCTCTCTATCAGTAAAATGTGTTTCCTGTAGACAGTAAATGTCAAAATTTGTGTTTTTTAAGAAATCAAAAACATCTGTTCTTTTACTGCTATCCCCTAAACCCTGAACATTGTAGGACAATATTTTTAATTCAGCCATGTTTATACACAGAAACACTTAATTCATCATTTTTCCAATAAAATCCCGCCAGGCCAGCACATTGGAACAAAGTAAAATATATATGATCATAATAAGAAAACAAACAAAATACAAACATAAGGAAATAGGGATATTGAATCTCTTGGATTTATACTTAAAAAAAACTTTTCTGATGATTAAACATATTCTTAGATATAACCAATTAAATCTTGGATAAATTTTATACTTATCCGCTTTTATTTGTACATTGCACCCATTTTGCTTTTTCGTTTTGTAAGAATTTTGCCTTTTTCTTTGAGCATGGTGTATTTCATTTCGCACATTTTTATTACAGGCTCACCTTGAACTGTCACATTGACCCTAAAAACTCATGGCTATTCACGCCACTAAACATCTGACCCCATGGCTGTAAAAAATCCTTCTGATCTCAACTAAAATGAGCAAAGAATTTTATCTTTTCATAAATATTAAAAACTGTCAGAATCAATGGAATTTTTTATGCTCAAATCGCCCAAGCCAATCATTTATCCAGCTCACAAATGCCAAAATGCCAACAATAGTTGGCATTCTAACACCAATGCACTGGAGCAGACTTCATGCTCCATCGAGTTAAGCATTAAAAAAAAAAAAAAAAAAAAAAAAAAAAAAAAAAAAAAAGGTGCCACAGCCTCGGGGACCTGGTAAAACAGGAAAATGCTAGCAGCTTAATTTGTAACAGTAATACTTTTCAGTAATATAGTGGTTCAAACTCAAAAAGTGTGCAATGAGCATGTGAAGAAAACTTCATGATTTCTTGTGTGGGACAAAAAAAGTTTCTTTATAGATTTCGCTCAGTCACTATTCTTGCTAACATTTGAAAAATCTAATCAGTTTTTAAAATGAAGTTAGTTCCTGTTTGCTTTTGTTGGTGACAGTGTTTCTTTCTCGCCGACCAACTTCCATCTTAAAAGGAAGTGAAAAAATTTGATTATTCAAAATATTTTCCTGTAAGAACAAAATAGAACAGAATGTGAATTTATTTGACTTAAGCATGAAACAGTTCCAGATGATACCAGTTTGGTTAGTGCTGGAACCAATTACACAGCCTAAACTGAACTACACAAATTGATCCATTTTGTCTTGATCATTTTTGGAAAATACATGTTGACATTACTTTTCATAGTTAATCCTTTCTTTGACACATGTCAGAATTAGTTAAAAAGATATGAAAGGTGAATCCCCATTCATAAATGAAGATTTGTCTGGTCTCATAGTAGGGCTCTGGGAGATGTAACAAAATGGCCCACTTAGGGTGACACGTCATTGAACAAGAACTCAAACCTATTCCAATTTTTCACACACACAAAAAAATACCGCATGACATTTCACATGCATCTCCGTTTAGATGAGAACTTCAACAATAGTCTGCTAGCCAGAGTTTTAGACAAAATTTCTGAGAAAAATATTGAAAACTGTTGTTTGTTTATCATCTTGTATTTTTTAGCTCACCTGAGCCGAAGGCTCAAGGTGAGCTATTGTGATCACTCACCGTCCGTCGTCACCGTCGTTGTCCGTCCGTCCGTCCGTCCGTCTGTCCGTCCACAATCTTTAAACAACATCTCCTCCTACCGGTAAACCACTGGTTGGATTTTGACCAAACTTCACAGGATTGATCCTTGGTTGGTCCTCTTCCAAAGTTGTTCAAATGGTTCCGGTCCATTGCATATCTAGGTCATAGGAGCTAAAAATAGATTTTTTAACAAAAAACTTAAAAAATCTTCTTGTCAGAAACCCCTGGACCGATTTCCATATAATTTTGCAGAAATATTCCTTTGATGACCCTCTACCAAGATTGTTCAAGCCATTTGGATTCATCAAAAAACATGGCCGCCAGGGGTCGGGGCTTATTTTCTCTATATATCTATATAGAAAACTTTAAAAATCTTCTTGTCAGAAACCACTGGACCGATTTCAATATAATTTTGCAGAAATGTTCCTTTGGTGATCCTCTACCAAGATTGTTCAAGCCATTTGAATTCGTCAAAAAACATGGCCGCCAGAGGGCGGGGCTTATTTTCCCTATATATCTATATAGAAAACTTAAAAAATCTTCTTGTCAGAAACCTCTGGACCGATTTCCATATAATTTTGTAGAAATGTTCCTTTGGTGATCCTCTACCAAGATTGTTCAAGCCATTTGGGTTCATCAAAAAACATGGCCGCCAGGGGGCGGGGCTTATTTCCCTATATATCTATATGGAAAACTTAAAAACATCTTTTTGTCAGAAACCACCAGACCGATTTCAATATTATTTTGCAGAAATGTTCCTTTGGTGATCCTCTACCAAGATTGTTCAGGCCATTTGGATTCGTCAAAAAACATGGCCACCAGGGGGCAGGGCTTCTTTTCCCTATATATCTATATAGAAAACATAAAAAATCTTCTTGTCAGAAACCACTGGACCGATTTCCATATAATTTTGCAGAAATGTTCTTTTGGTGATCCTCTACCAAGATTGTTCAAGCCATTTGGATTTGTCAAAAAACATGGCCGCCAGGGGGCGGGGCTTATTTTTTCTCTATATATCTATATAGAAAACTTAAAAAATCTTCTTGTCAGAAACCACTGGACCGATTTCCATATAATTTTGCAGAAATGTTCCTTTGGTGACCCTCTACCAAGATTGTTCAAGCCATTTGGATTTGTCAAAAAACATGGCCGCCAGAGGGCGGGGCTCATTTTCCTATATAGAAAACTTAAAAAATCTTCTTGTCAGAAACCACTGAACCGATTTCCATATAATTTTGCAGAAATGTTCCTTTGGTGATCCTCTTCCAAGATTGCTCAAGCCATTTGGATTTGTCAAAAAACATGGCTGCAGGAGGTGGGGCTTATTTTCCCTATATAATCTATATAGAAAACTTAAAAAATCTTCTTGTCAGAAACCACTGGATCGATTGCTATATAATTTTGCAGAAATGTTCCTTTGGTGATTCTGTACCAAGATTGTTCAAGCCATTTGGATTTGGCAAAAAACATGGCCGCCAGGGGGCGGGGCTTATTTTCCCTATATATCTTTATAGAAAACTTGAAAAATCTTCTTGTCAGAAACCACTGGACCAATTTCATTATAACTTGGCAAAAATGTTTCCATGGTGACCCTCTACCAAGATTGTTCAAGTAATCGTGATTCATTAAAAAACATGGTCGCTAGGGGGTGGAGCTTATTTTCCCTATATAGAAAGCTTGAAAAAAATCTTCTTGTCAGAAACCACTGGACCAATTTCAATATAACTTGGCAGAAATGTTTCCTTGGTGACCCTTTACCAAGAGTGTTCAAGCCGTCATGATTTGTCAAAAACCATGGCTGCTAGGGGGCGGGGCTTATTTTCCCTAAATATCTGTATAGAAAACTATAATGATCTTCTTGTCAGAAACCACTGGACTGATTTTAATATATCATTGCAGAAATGTTTCTTATATAACCCTCTTTCAAGGTTGTTCAAGCCGTCATGATTCGTCAAAAAACATGGCCACCAGGGGTGGGGGGTAGGGGGGGGGGGGGTACTTATTTTCCCTATATATCTATATAGAAAACTTTAAAAATCTTCTTGTCAGAAACCACAGGACCGATTTCATTATAACTTGGCAAAAATGTTTCCTTGGTGACCCTCAACCAAGATTGTTCAAGTAATTGTGATTTGTCAAAAAACATGGCTGCTAGTGGGTAGGGCTTATTTTCGATATATATCTATATAGAAAACTAAAAATTCTTCTTGTCAGAAACCAATGGACCAATTTCAATATAACTTGGCAGGAATGTTTCTTTGGTGACCCTCTACCAAGGTTGTTCAAGCTGTCATGATTCGTCAAAAAACATGGCCACTAGGGGGCGGGGCTTATTTTCCCTATATATCTATATAAAAAAACTTTTAAAAATCTTCTCGTAAGAAACCGTTGGACTGAGTTCAATGTAACCTGGCAGGAATGTTGCTTTGGTGACCCTCTACCAAGATTGTTCAAGCCTTCTTGATATGTCAAGAAACATGGCCCCCAGGGGGTGGGGCTTATTTTCCATATATATCTGTATAGAAAACTTTAAAATTCTTCTTGTCAAATACCTCCTGACTGATTTCAATAATGCTTTGGTGACCCTCTACCAAGAATGTTCAAGCAATCCTGATTTGTCAAAAAAAATGGCTGCTAGGGGGTGGGGCTTATTTTCCCTATAGATCTAAATAGAACACTTTAAAAGTCTTCTTTTCAGAAACTACTGAACCGATTTCAATTTAACTTGGCAGGAATGTTTCTTTAGTTACTCTCTACCAAGTTTGTTCAAGCTGTCATGATTCGTCAAAAAAAAAAAAAATGGCCGTTAGGGGGTAGGGCTTTATAGTGATATAAAACACTTTAAAAATATTTTTGTCAGAAACCACTGGACCAATTTCAAAATAAAGGCAGAAATGTTCCTTTGGTGACCTTCTTTCAAGATTAAGTCAAGTTGACATGATTTGTTAAAAAGAAAAAACATGGCTTGGGTGGGGTGGGGGGTGGAGGCAGGGCTATAAAATTTATACATAGAGCAGTGAACTTGGCTGAATCTTCAACAGTAAGTATGCAAATCTGTTTGCTCAGGTAAGCGATATAGGACCATCATGGTCCTCTTGTTTAAATATCAGTATTGTGCTTTAAAGGAAACTATAATTGTATGAATACCAGTGACCTGTAGCTGTACAAAGAACTATTTATTGTATTGACAGACAGATTGTCTTGACCCAGTGCGACATCAGAGGATAGCCGTGTTGTTCAGCAGCTTCAGCTATGTGTCAGAAAACCATCCCAGTCCTTGTGTATACCCATGGTAAGAATCTTTCAGCTAAGGTCAAGTCATAACTCTAGATAAGACACCTTTCTCAAACTTTTTGTTCCGATTTCTCCATTAAAACATGGGTACTCATTAGAAGTACAGTAAAACATAAATGGCTCGTACATCTTTGGGACCATGGAAATTTATTCAAGACATGGGTAGTTCAAGCCACTGAGGCGAGGCACTTCTAATGAGTACCCACAGCATATGTTTTTGTTGAGAAATAAGAAAAGTGTCAATACTTTTGGATTGAAAATGCATCTTATCAAGAGCTATGTCAAGGTAATGCCAACATTCTCAGATTTTTATTAGACCATGTTTGAATATTAATAGTTTGTGGCTGTAATGTCATCATAACCACTCTCTTCAGATTGTAGATCGAGGGTTGAGCGCAAGACTATAGTAACTCAAACATATTTTTGAAACCCTTGTTTAGGGGCAACTTGGACCCCTTTGTAAGCAATGCAAATTTAGGTGCCATTGCTCATACGAGCAATGGCACCTAAATTTTCATTGTTTACAGAAAGAAATGTTGTAATCTTCATAACGCCTTCATGGTGAGGAGATTAGGTTTGGGGAAAAACAACCATCTGACTTATGCCAGTCTTGCGCTCAACCCTCGAGATATACCTTACTAAAAGTGCATGACTTCACTGGACATCTACTTTAACTTTAATACACTGCAACGCCATTATAACGCAGTCGGTGGGGTCCAAAGCAGCTGACTGCATTATAAGTGAACACGCATTGTAGTGGTCAGACTTAAACTTGGTCCTCACACCCCACCCATTTCTATACTTTCAAGCGGGCCCCCGTAGCCTAGTGGATAAGAGAGTTGACTCTTAATCCATTAGGTTTCTCACCGCTGTGGTTCTAGCCTAGCTCGGGTCATATGTGGGAAAGCCAAGTTCTGCTTACGGATGGTCAGGTGGTTTTTCTCCGGGTACTCCGGTTTTCGCCCACCTTCGATGAACGATCGGCTCGATATAAGTGAAATATTCTTGAAAGGGCCGTAAAACCCAAGTCAAGTCTATACTTTCAAAGTTCTGTGTGCAATCCAATGAAAAAAAAAATGTTACACATGAACTGTTGCGCATAAATAAACTTTATTTAATGGAGAAAGCTAGTCAGTTCTTCTTTTACACCCAAGAAGCCCAATTCTTTTCAGTGTAAATAAATAAATTCCTCCTTTCTGTCTGTTGAAACGGAAAGACCAGCAGAGAAGATTGGGAGACAAGAATGTACTGAAAAGCTGGGAATCAGTGTATTAGCACTTTATAATTATGGTTGACACAATTACCTGTACAGAAGGCACGTGCTGGATTGGATATTAAATGAAGTTATGCTTTACAATCTCTGGCATTTTTTTTTCAATAGACATCAAAATATGGCTCACCTATCAGCCAATCACAACTTCCGCAGACGACAATTTTGACTATTTTTTTAGCTCACCTGAGCTCTGCTCAGGATGAGCTATTGTTATCACTTTTCGTCCGTCGTCCGTCCGTCCATCCGTGCGTGCGTCCGTTAACATTTTCAAACGACTTCTCCTCTGAAGCCGCTGAGCCAATTTTGTTCAAATTTCATATGGAGCCTCCTTAGGGTGGGGGAACGAAAAATTGCTAAAATGGTTACGGTCCATTGACCAAGATGGCCGCCACGCCCATATATGGTAAAAACCTTTAAAAATCTTCTCCTCCAGAACCGAGAATGCCTTGGGGCTGAACCTTTGCAGGAATCATCGGGGACGGGAGGTCTACCAAAATTGCTAAAAGAATTGTCGTACGTTGACGTTTGACCTTTATACGGCAAGGTCAAGTTTGCTTCCCTATGCATTTGTATGGGAAAAACCTTTAAAAATCTTCTCCTCCAAAACCGAGCATGCCTTATGGCTGAATCTTTGCATATATCTTCGGGAACAGGAGGGCTACCAAAATTGCTAAAATAATGGTCGTACATTGACATTTGACCTTTTTAGGGTAAGGTCAATTTTGCTTCCTTATGCATTTGTATGGGAAAAATGTTCAGAATTTCAAACAACTTCTTCTCTGGAGCCTCTGGGCCAATTTTGCTCAAATTTCACATGGAGCCTCCTTAGGTAGGGGGAACAAAAGATTGCTAAAATGGTCACGGTTCGTTGACCAAGATGGCCGCCATGCCCATATATGGTAAAAACCTTTAAAAATCTTCTTCTCTAGAACCGAGGATGCTTTGGGCCTAAATCTTTGCATAAATCATCAGGGACAGGGGGTCTACCAAAGTTGCTAAAATAATGGTCATACATTGACATTTGACCTTTTTACGGCAAGGTCAAGTTTGCTTCCTTGTGCATTTGTATGGGAAAAAACATTTAAAAATCTTATTCTCCAAAACCGAGGATGGCTTGTGGCTGAATCTTTTGCATATATCATTTGGAACGGGCGGTCTACCAAAGATGCTAAAATAATTGTCATACATTGACATTTAACCTTGGTCAAGTTTGATTCTGTATGCATTTGTATGGGCCCCATACATTTGTATGGAAAAAATGTTGATAATTTCAAATGGCTTTTCCTCTGAAGCCTCCGGGCCAGTGTTGCTCAAATTTCATGCGGAGCCTCCGTGGACAGGAGAATGAAAGATTGCTAAAATGGGTATGGTCCATTGATCAAAATGGCTGCCATGCCCATATATGGTAAAAACCTTTAAAAATCTTCTTCTCCATAACCAAATAAGCCCTGGGTCCTAATCTTTGCACAAATTATGGGGGACAGGAGATCTACCAAAATTGCTAAAATGATGGTTCTGTGTTGACATTTGACCTTTTTACCGCCAAGGTCAAATTTGCTTTCCTATTTGTATGGGCCATATACATTTATATTGAAAGTATCGAAGTGACTTGTAGATCAGTAGTAGTTAAAATTGTTCTGATTGGAAATCTAAGATGGCCATCATCTGGTTTATATTTATAATACTTCCCTGCCACTGTGCTGTTTACATGTATAAAATCATGATTCTTCAGAAACCGCTTAGCCAATTTCCACCAAATTTCACATTGATCCTTCTGTTGAAATGTGATTGATAGTTTATTCAAATGATCATGCTCCATTGACTGTCAGGCCCATATATTCTTCTTCAAAACTAAGAACTGCTCAAATGATGATATTTTCATTAGTTGCGATGATAGGATTGGAAAAATGTTGCATAACATCTGCATGTCTGCAGTGGCTATGTCACTCAGGTGAGTGAACCGTGGCCCATGGGCCTCTTGTTTTTATTTGCCAGAGAAAATAAGTCCTGACATTGCAGACGATTCACATGAAATGTCAAGACTTATTTTCTCTGAAAATAGAATTTTCTCTGAGAATAGAAAAAAATAAATTAAGATTGTAGTCTACTACAAATTTTGCTTGGCACTTTATGGGTTAAATGTGTTCACAACCTACGATAACATCAAAGCAGTTTTCGGCATTCCTTGTTTTGCTCATGTTTCACTCATAAATGACATGGGGGCATTTACTGGTATTGCAGCTAGATCAAAGCTGATTGACAGCTACAGTGTAAACTTTAACCCTTAAAGCGCCAAGCAAAAATTTGTAGCAAACAACATTTTGATTTTTTTATTTATTTATTTTTTTTTTTTATTTTTTTTTTTTTTAGAAAAAATTTGTCTTGACATTTCATGTGAATCAGCTGCCATGAAATATCAAGACTTTATTCTCTGAAAAAAATAAAAGTAAAATTGTTTTCTGCTGCAGTTGTGATTTGAGCTTTAAGGGTTAATCCTTTATCGGTCACCAGGTAGATGAATAAAAAAAAAATGACACATGTAAAGTGCTCTGAAATAGCCAAAAGACAAAAAAGTAAAGACAATTTTGGTAAAACAGAATGTGTAAATTGGTGAGTATATGGTCATGGCTAATGATTTTTTAGACTGCTGAGTTCTGCGGAAAAGGGCAAAACTTTCAAAATTTGGAAAAAAACTGCACAAAAAAATGGGAGCCACAGACAAACTGTGTTATAATGGTTTCTGCATTATAAGGGACAGCATTATAACAGTGTTCCAGTGTACTAACATTTATAACCAAATGAATATCATATGAAGTAACTGTGTTTTTTAGATTATCTTTATAGGCTTATATGTATTGTGATCCAATATTTTTACATTAGGTCTTAAATATTTTGTTTGAAGAGACAAGAATTTTATATTGACTGAATTTTTATGTTACCATTTCATGTAAAGACCTTCACCAAACCTGTGACACAGTCGAGTTGTTAAGTGGTCAAGAACTGTGTTTGTGTGAGAACCATTTATTATCAGTTGTTATACCCCGCAAACTGTGTGTATGTGTGTGTGTTTGTGTTTGTGTGTGTGTGTGTGTGTGTGTGTGTGTGTGTGTGTGTGTGTGTGTGTGTGTGTGTGTGTGTGTGTGTACTGTTTTCACATCCCTGTATCTATACATTATGATTTGGGTTTCTGAGTGGGGGTATCTAATAGGCCCTTTCTTGTGTTTACTTGCCTGTATTAGCAGTTGGAATGATTCATGTTAGCAGCATGTCTGAATGCAGAAACTGGTTTAGAAGTTGGAAATATTTCACATGTACAGTGAAATCTCTAGTAATATACTCATCTCGACAACAGCCACCACCTCTCTATAGCAGTCCTTTTCTTAATTTTCCAAAATGCTTTTTACTGTATATTGTGCTATATGCTATATCCACCTCCCTACAATTGCCAGTTTTGTGTAGAGAGGTTACACTTTAACTTGTACATGGTCCACACCAAGCAAAAACATGTCTTCAGGCATATGCTCACAGTGAAGGCCAAGTTCAGCCTGCACATCAGCGCAGTCTGATCAGGGCCTTTGCTCTCCTAATAGAATCATTGGATACTACAGAATGTATTAGTGAAGAGCAAAGGTCTGGGCCCAGTTGTTCAAAATTAACGATGTCGTTAGTTAACGATTCGTTAAAATTTTAATCGAGTGATAAGCAAATATGCTGAAATTTTTTGCTGAAAAAATGTGAGTAGCTTTTGCAGTGCAAAAGCTACTCACATTTTTTCAACAAAACATATCAGAATACTGTGTATTGAATCCGCTAAAACAGTTAATGATATGACCATTAACGAGCTCGTTAAGCTAACAACGCTTTGAACAACTGGGCCCAGGATGATCTGAATCTGCACATTTTGCACATGTTCAAAGGCACTTTTTTGCTTGACATGGCCCAAATAATATTTGGATATTTTAGGGTGGTGACCATGGAGTTCTATGGTAGAAATGACATTACTCTTGGAGGTTTTCTAGAGCGGTTCTGTTTCAGGTGAGGTTATTACCTTCTAATAAATGCCTCAAGCCTTTGTATCTGTCCAGCCATCCCTGCCCCCACCCTCCTCTCAACTCCCTATTTGTTGCAGCATTTTTTTTTCTGCATTGTTCTTCAGTAACTGCAACAGTATCCAAAAATTGTATGCGCAATGAAAGCCATGAGTAAATTCCAGGGCCCAGTTGTTCAAAGCATTGTTAGCTTAACAAGCTCGTTAGTGGTCGAAACGTTAATTGTTCTAGTAAGTTCAATATCTAATTCACAAGTTTTTTTGCTGAAAAAATGTGAGTAGCTTTTGCAAATGCAAAAGCTACTCACTTTTTTTTCAGCAAAAATATTAGTTTGTATGCCATATTTAATGATCAAAATTTTAACGATACGTTAACTAACGACATTGTTAGTTTCGAACAGCTGGGCCCAGGTGTAGAGGCTTATCTCGACCTTCACTGTTTATATAATGTTAAAATTATGTGTATTTTCTATGACTCAAATAAATGTTTATGCTCAGTTTATTAGTAAGCGCTGGTATCCCATGCATTTATGGTGTAATTATGATACAGCAGATAAAAATATCTTGAAGCAGTGTCCCATTTATATTTGCCTACGTCGTAAAGAGCTGTATTTTGGCATGTGCAGGCAGTTGCCGAGGTCCGCCACATCTGTGCAGTCTAATCAATGCCTTCGTGGTCTTGTTATAAAATGATTGGCTATTGTAGAACACATCAGCTGATGTGAGGGAAGACAGTGATTTAGCTTGATATACTATATTTAACCCTGTTCTTGCTGAACCCGCATATGCCCTGCTTTGCAAACAGTGTAGATCCAGATCAGTTGGCTTCTGAAGAAGCCAACTGATCTGGATCCGCACTGTTTGTCATTAAGTATGTTTCTTTGTATCAACAGTCTGGATCATGTAATCTGATCTGAAAATTAGAAGGAGACGTGGCAACTTAATTTAACAGGGTAAGGGTCAATATTGTATGTTGGAGTAATGCCCCAAAGCTTTTGGTAGTACAATGAATGGGATACATTAGTTAACTGATCTCCCAAATGCATTTATCACCCTTTGAACATTTTCTTGCTTCCCTTCCCAATATTGGTAGCAGTTTGGTAATTGATGCTTTCACCCCTGAGTTTCTATAGTGAACTCTTCTGTCATTGAATTTTAGACAAATCCATTGTCAGTTAGAAATCAAAAACAGTGGCAAACAGTGAGCCATCTTATTATCCCCATGCATTGTTTGTGGAGGTATCTGTTTTGGTCTAAAGGTTGAAAAAGTTAGCTCATACTCCTTACTATTGAGCTTTTTAAGGTGCCATATTTTCCCAAAAAGTTTTGGATACCTTAACTTCTTACCATATTTACTCAAGATTTGAATACCTGCAGTCCTTTCAACTACCTGAGGTGCATTCAACAATGCAAGTGCTCTCTGGTTGCTCGCGACACAGGCTGAGAGATGTTTCACATTGGTTTTCCAATAGGGCAAAGTATCTGATCAGCTGGTTACAGGGCATTTTTAATTATCTTTGAAAGGAATTTTGATGGCAGCATTTGACATGATGTATCATACATCAGGAAAGATGTTATCATACATCAGGAAAGATGTATTTTTGTAATATTTAAGCATAGAATAATCAATGGAAATAAAAAAAACAAAAAAAAAAAAACAACTAGATTGCGAAGTTGATGGCTTGCCATCAAAAAAGCCCCATGCTTGGTGCTAATGTTGCGAATACCATGACAGAAAGATGGAAAAACAATGTTGCTCTTGCACACCCTTACCAAGTTGGGTAGCCGGCCTTTGGTGGCTCAGTTGGATGCGCCGTCCGACTGGAGACCAGGAGGTCACAGGTTTAACCCTCACCGAGGTCAGCAATATTCTTTTGTGGAGATTGATCGTGAAATATTTTCTACGGTCATTCTCTCCCTTCTGCTGATTCAAGAAGGGCAGTTGTCAGTTTCTGGTGAAAGAATGTGCACAATACTGGTTAACCGCATAGAGGACTAAGCCTGACAATTAAATGTGTGTGGTTAGGTAAACTGACCGCGCTCGACATGACCCCATTGGGTTGACTGGGCCGTTAAACCACAACACAAATAAACAGGTTGGGTAGTCATGTAGCAAGTTTGGTTAAAATTCACCCAGTGGGTTAGGAGGAGATAGCATAATGGACAGATGGATGGACGGACGGGCCGATGAACAGATGGAAAAATAATATTGCTTTTGCACGCCTTACCATGTGGGGAAGTTATGTAGCAAGTTTGGTTAAATTCCGCCCAGTGGTTTAAGAGGACAGTCAGATGTGCCTGACAGACGGATGTGTTCACAATATCCCCATTGTTAAAGCGTGTGGATAACAAAGCATTGACCGAGCATCCACTGTCATTTAACAATGCAATTTTCAGCCATTTGAGCACTCAAGTGAGTGCTCCCATTGTTGAGCACACCTCTGATGATATTTCTAAAAGATGCTGACTTAATAGGAAACTGTGCAAACTTTAATCAGAGTGTTCCTTTCGGAGCAGTTCGATCTGAGACTGCACTGGTTCCTCAGGCACACTGTCTGAGTAGTTCATGTCAATACGGGACACATCAAACAAAAAAGTGCCTTCAAGCAATCCCAAAATGCACAGATTCAGATCATTCTGTGCAGGCGCAAAGTATCACCTGGGGCTTTGCTCTACATTCACACATTCTGTAGTAGCAAATGATTCTGTTGGCATCTGTGCAGTCTGATCTGGGCCTTCATTGTCTGCACATGACAGAAAGGCACATTTTCACTTGGTGGGGCTCAATATGATATTTATATATGATGGTTGGGAGCATATAGCTTTTAGCTGGTGATGTTACGTCGGTATGTGCATACTTCCACACGTGCGTATGTCAAGTTAGTAACTAGAGTCTAACACATGTTGAAGTTTACATTCAAATTTACATTTACATTTACGTCCGCATTTGCCTTGGAGGTTAAGACTTGGGTACCTTTTATGTTAGGAAGTTGAAATTTGGTATACTAGTTACTCAGACCTAAACCTCCAGTCTTTGCTAGAGTTGCCCCTGGGTCCTGCCCTGGGACGGGACTAAGGGTCAAAATGCATAACAGATCAGACTGAGCATTTGGAAAATAGTTGTTGAAATTTATGCATCTACGAAGATGTTATCATATAGGCAAAAAAACCAAATGGCAGGGGCATTTATGTACTTTGGACATGTCTAGTTACTTCTACTTTCAGACCATCCTATGAATGTCCCTCGGACCAGTGCAGTGCTCCTATGGTGAACCATATACGGAGATTTGTCCATGGAACTGGTAGTATCAGTGTTGTCCTGAAGAAACTCAATCACCAGATACAGAATGGACAGGATAATATATTAATATGGAGCTGGTGTTACAAGTGTAAACAGGTACAGTAAGAATTTCATAAGGGACATAACTCTAGATAAGGCAACTTTTTCATCTAAAAAATACTGGCATGCTTTAATTATTTAAAAAAAAAATGAATATATTTTTTTGTCTTTCTTATATCAGAAAGGTTCCTTCATAGCTCCAGAGAAGAGGGGTATACACATAATTTTTTCTTATTTCTGCATAAAATCATATCGAGGGTTGATCAAAAGACTGTAGCAAGTCAGATGGTTGTTTTTCCCAATACAATGTACTTTATCTCCTTACCATGAAGGTGTTACGAAGATTACAACATTATGAAGATTATAACATTTCTTTCTGTAAACAATGGAAATTTAGGTGCCATTGCTTCTATGAGCAGTGGCACCTAAATTTGCATTGTTTACAAAGGGGTCAAAGTTGCCCCTAAACAAGGGTTTCAAAAATATGTTTGAGTTACTACAGTCTTGTGCTCAACCCTCGATATGTTGTGGTACCCATTTGAATCACCTTATTTTCCATAGGAAAAAAGGCTTGACATTTTGTATGAATTATCTGCCTAGCAGTCAGTTTGTGAGCTTACACTTGCGTCATAGCACATGTGGGTAAACAGGGTTCAGCCTTCAGCACTCCAAGGAAGCATGATATGATGTGTGTAGCAGTGAGCGATGGTATGGGCCAGTGTGTAATATGACATGGTCTGCAGGATAAGGGTAAATCAAGAAAGAAAAAAAAAAAAATGTCTGAATTTGTTGGTATGAAAGTGGTCAGAAAACAGAGTACCAATAGAGCATCCACCTTCAGGTCAGATAGCTTAATGTGCTTGTTAGTTGTCAAGATGTTTTGGGCATTTGACATTTTTGCATATTTCTCATCCAAATGAGCAAATATTTACATTTCAAGTGTCCTGTACAAGGTCTAATTCACCCATATTTTTGCTGACAAAATGTGAGTAGCTTTTGCAAATGCAGAAGCTACTCACATTTTTTCAGCAAAAAAAATTAGCATATATGCCATATTTAATGGTCAAAAGTTTTAACCTAACATTAACAAATGACATTGTTAGTTTCGAACAATTGAGCCCAGCAGGTTGTGGGATCAGTTTAACAGGGGGTCATTTCTGAGATATTAAAATTGGTACTCACTGCACTAACACTTGGCACTCAGCATTAGGAAGGAAAGCTTGAATTGGTGGCGCAGGTGCCTGTATAACTTGACTACGGTGGTATAATGTCTGTGTGTCAGTGGAGGTGTGTGGGTGTGAGGATGTGAGGTGGGGGATAATACTGTAGTAGTAGGGCAGTACTATAAAAGGACCTGAGTACCCACTTTCACATCCATACTCCATCATAACATAAATCAGAGCTGTGGAAATATCATGCTTGACTTTTCTAATTTTTATCCCCTGAGGACAAGTAAGAAATTTCAGTTTACTAGTCCTTGGACAAGAACTTCATAACTCTAGCTAGGAAGAGTATCCAGATTATGAGATATATACTTATTTCTTGAAGAAAACATATGCTTTGGGTACTCATTAGAAGCACTTGGAGAAATAAGAAAACTGTTGTAGGCAAGTAAATATAGGTTGGACAAGAGGCTTTTGACCATTTACTTGTCTGTCGACAAGTATTTAAACTTGATAATTTCACAACCTTGCATCAGTTGATGATTGTTGATAGTGACATTACCTCAACTTGAACAAACAAGAAAGTGGAGTAATCAGATGACTATTTACCTAAATTCATCCAATAAAATGTGGTTGTATTTTACTAAAATCATCTGAAAATAGGGCTTGGTGTCCCTGATTTTAATGAGGCATCAAACTCTATTTTCTGAGTGAAATAAAAATAAATATTTTAATTGCTTTTTACTGATATTTATTAGCTCACCTGAGCTGAAGGCTCAAGGTCAGCTATTGTGATCACCAACCGTCCGTCGTCGTCGTCTGCCTGTCCGTCCGTTCACAAGCTTTAAACAAAATCTCCTCCTAAACCACTGATCGGAATTTGACCAAACTTCACAGGAATGATCCTTGGTTGGTCCTCTTTCAAAGTTGTTCAAATGGTTCCGGTCCATTGCATATCTAGGTCACAAGAGCTAAAAATAGATTTTTTTAACTAAAAACTCCAAAAATCTTCTTTTCAGAAACCACTGGACCGATTTCAATATAGTTTTGCAGAAATGTTCCTTTGGTGATCTTCTACCAAGATTGTTCAAGCCATTTGGAGTTGTCAAAAAACATGACTGCCAGGGGGCGGGGCTTATTTTCCCTATATATCTATGTAGAAAACTTAAAAAATCTTCTTGTCAAAAACCACAGGACTGATTGCAATATAATTTGGCAGAAATGTTCCTTTGGTGATCCTTTATCAAGATTGCTCAAGCCATTTGGATTCGTCAAAAAACATGGCCGCCAGGGGGCAGGGCTTATTTTCCCTATATATCTATATAAAAAACTTTAAAAATCTTCTTGTCAGAAACCACTTGACCGATTTCAATATAATTTTGCAGAAATGTTCCTTTGCTCATCCTCTACCAAGATTGTTCAAGCCATTTGGGTTCGTCAAAAAACATGGCCGCCAGGGGACGGGGCTTATTTTCCCTATATATCTATATAGAAAACTTAAAAAATCTTCTTGTCAGAAACCACTGGACCGATTGCAATATAATTTGGCAGAAATGTTTCTTTGGTGATCCTCTACCCAGATTGTTCAAGCCATTTGGATTTGTCAAAAAACATGGCCACCAGGGGGCGGGGCTTATTTTCCCTATATAATCTATTTAGAAAACTTAAAAAATCTTCTTGTCAGAAACAACTGGACTGATTTCAATATAATTTGGCAGAAATGTTCCTTTAGTGATCCTCTACTAAGGTTGTTCAAGCCATTTGGATTCGTCAAAAAATATGGCCGCCAGGGGACGGGGCTTATTTTCCCTATTTATCTATATAAAAAACCTTAAAAATCTTCTTGTCAGACACCAATGGACTGATTTCAATATAATTTTGCAGAAATGTTCCTTTGGTGATCCTCTACAAAGATTGTTCAAGCCATTTGGATTCCTCAGAAAAATATGGCCGCCAGGGGGCGGGGCTTATTTTTCCTATAGATCTATAAAAAACTTTAAAAATCTTCTTGTCAGAAACCATTGGACTGATTTCAATATAATTTTGCAGAAATGTTCCTTTGGTGATCCTCTACCAAGATTGTTCAAGCCATTTGGATTCTTCCAAAAATATGGCCGCCAGGGGGCGGGGCTTTTTTTCAATATATATCTATATAGAAAACTTAAAAAATCTTCTTGTCAGAAACCACAGGACCGACTGCAACATAATTTGGCAGAAATGTTTCTTTAGTGATCCTCTACCAAGATTGTTCAAGCCATTTGGATTCGTCAAAAAACATGGCCACCAGGGGGCGGGGCTTATTTTCCCTATATATCTTTATAGAAAACTTTAAAAATCTTCTTGTCAAAAACCACAGGACCAATTTCATTATAAAAATGTTTTATTGGTGACCCTCTACCAAGATTGTTCAAGTAATCGTGATTCGTCAAAAAACATGGCCGCTAGGGGAAGGAGCTTATTTTCCCTATATAACTATATAGAAAACTTGAAAAAAATCTTCTTGTCAGAAACCACTGGACCGATTTCAATCTAACTTGGCAGAAATGTTTTCTTGGTGACCCTTTACCAAGATTGTTCAAGCCGTCATGATTTCTCAAAAAACATGGCTGCTAGGGGGCGGGGCTTATTTTCCCTATATATCTATATAGAAAGCTTGAAAACATCTTCTTGTCAGAAACCACTGGACCGATTTTAATATAACTTGGCAGAAATGTTTACCAAGATTGTTCAAGCTGTCATGATTTGTCAAAAAACATGGCTGCTAGGGGGCGGGGCTTATTTTCCCTAAATATCTCTATAGATCACTTTAATGATCTTGTCAGAAACCACTGGATTGATTTCAATATAACATTGCAGAAATGTTTCTTATGTAACCCTTTATCAAGGTTGTTCAAGCCGTCATGATTCATCAAAAAACATGAACGCCAGGGGGCAGGGCTTATTTTCCCTATATATCTATATAGAAAACTTTAAAAATCTTCTTGTCAGAAACCACAGAATCGATTTCATTATAGCTTGGCAAAAATGTTTCCTTGGTGACCCTCTACCAAGATTGTTCAAGTAATTGTGATTTGTCAAAAAACATGGCTGCTAGCGCGTGGGGCATATTTTCCATATATATATCTATATAGATAACTTTAATGATCTTGTCAGAAACCACTGGATTGATTTCAATATAACATTGCAGAAATGTTTCTTATGTAACCCTCTACCAAAGTTGTTTAAGCTGTCATGATTAGTCAAAAGACATGGCCGCTAGGGGGCGGGGCTTATTTTCCATATATATCTGTATAAAAAACTTTAAAAATCTTCTTGTAAGAAACTGTTGGACCGAGTTCAGTGTAACTTGCCAGGAATGTTGCTTTGGTGACCCTCTACCAAGATTGTTCAAGCCATGATACATCAAAAAACATGGCCCCAGGGGGCGGGGCTTATTTTTCCATATATGTCTGTAAAGAAAACTTTAAGATTTTTCTTGTCAAATACCTCCTGACTGATTTCAATAATGCTTTGATGACCCTCTACCAAGAATGTTCAAGCAATCTTGATTTGTCCTTATTTGGCTGCTAGGGAGTGGGGCTTATTTTTCCTATAGATCTAAATAGAAAACTTTAAAAGTCTTCTTGTCAGAATCCACTGAACCGATTTCAATTTAACTTGGCAAGAATGTTCCTTTGGTTACCCTCTAACAAGTTTGTTCAAGCTGTCATGATTTGTCAAAAAAAAAAAAAATGGCAGTTAGGGGGTAGGGCTTTATAGTGATATTAAACATTTTAAAAATCTTTTTGTCAGAAACCACTGGACCAATTTCAGTATGACTTGGCAGAAATGTTCCTTTGGTGACCCTCTTTCAAGATTAAGTCAAGTTGTCAAGATGCATTTAAAAGAAAAAAAAACATGCTTGGGGTGGGGGTGGGTGGGGGGGGGGGGGTGAGGAGGGGGGACAGGGCTATAAAATATGTACATAAATCTTAGAGCACTGAACTTGGCTGAAACTTCAACAGTAAGTATCCAAATCTGTTTGCTCAGGTGAGCGATATAGGACCATCATGGTCCTCTTGTTTATGAAAGTTACTTATGATCTGAAAAATGTCATGTACACATATATTACTGTTAAACAGGTAACCCCAGTGACCCCTATGAGCACTGATACTTGGAACATATCATTTGCCAAGTACCTGGAGATTCGTTTCCATGGGAGTATTTTCCAGCGCCGTGCCAGTGCAGAACCCTGTGGCCACTCCCTTCATCATGATCATTTTCAGTACTTTGGATTCAAAGATACAGTTGCATCATTCAAGTAAGCTGCATCCTGGGCCCAGTTGTTCAAAACTAACGATGTCGTTAGTTAACATATCGTTAAAACTTTGATCAGTAAATTTAGCATATACGCTAATATTTTTGCTAAAAAAAAGGTGAGTAGCTTTTGCATTTGCAAAAGCTACTCACATTTTTTCAGCAAAAATACTTGTGAATTAAATATTGTACTTGCTAGAACAGTTAACATTTTGACCACTAATGAGCTCGTTCAGCTAATGATGCTTTGAACAACTGGGCCCTAATTTGCAAGAACTGCTGTATTTATCCTACCATATTTACCCTAAGTATTCTATCTAAAGTATTGGGACACCTTTCCTTACCATACTTGTCCTAAAATTTGAAAAAAAAAAAAAAATCTATCCTACTACCTGTTGATGTGTCTAAAATAGTGTAGGATTAGTAGCAAACAGTGTAGACCTAGATCAGACACCACATTCTACTGCATCTGATCTATCTGGGTCTACACTGTTTGCAAAGGCCAGTTTATCTCAATACGTAGGGTTAATGTTGTACCTTGCTTTCAACATCTTTCAGAAAGTTGGCGGGGGGTGGGGGGGGGGGGTGGGGTGTGTGTGTGGGGGGGGGGGGGTGGGGGGGGCGGCGGGTGGGGCTTGTTTTTTTTTTTTTTGCATGGCACTTTACTTACAAGATGTAAATTTGCAGAATTTTGCATGATTCGATGCAGAACTATTTGCATTTGCACCAAAAGTTTTATTCTAATCAGTGGTTTTCTATTCAAATCTTTTTTTACTTTAGTTTTTTGATGAACTTAGCAAAAATCCACAGAGTACATAGTTTTGATACAGTTTTCTGCAAGTTACACTTGTTCAAAATTTCTGAAATTTTCACAGTATTGTTAGGGAACATTAATACATGTAATTTAAAATCAATGAAGAAAAGCAAAAACTGTTTACTAATAAAATATTTCTAAAAATCAAAGTTACTATAGCTGTTGTATAGGTCAAACCCATTTTTGGCCATATAATTAATTTTATGATAAATATTTGAAAACAAAGCAAAGGAGCGGAAACAATAAATAGTTTCTGAAAAGATATTGTGAATTACAAATCTACTTTTCCCTTTAGAATAAAATGCAGACAGAAACATGGCTTTCCAAAGGATGTCAAAAGAAGTATAATTATTGGGACAGCTGGATTTAAGCAAACAGTTTAGACCCAGATCAAACCGCTTCTTTCAGTCAGCAGTTTAGACACATCACTAGGGAGCCAAATAGGCATGTTCAAATGTTAGATTAAGCTTGATAAGTAGTTCAGGGCCCAGTTGTTCAAAGCATTGTTAGCATTGTTAGCTTAATGAGCATGTTAGTGGTCAAAATATTAACTGTTCTGCTAAGTACAATAACTAATTCACAGGTATTTTTGCTGAAAAAAATGGGAGTAGCTTTTGCAAATGCAAAAGCTACTCACATTTTTTCAGCAAAAAATATTAGCATATATGCCATGTTTAATGATCAAAGTTTTAACGATACATTAACTAACGATGTCGTTAGTTTTGAACAACTGGCCCAAGATGTTTGAATATTTAGGCGAAATAATGTAATAGAGATCAGCTCTGAGAAAAATTAATGTATTACTATTTGAAAAATAGAAGCAGTCCAGGGCTGCATTCAGGAGTGTTTTGCCCTGGATCCCTGCTTCAGTTGGCACTCATCATTAGGTACAGGAATCCAGGGCAAAACATTCACCATCACTTTGTACATTTGAAATTAGCCCTGATGAAAGTGTGTAGATGAACAGGTTGGACTTTCTTGTGAATATAAGTCTGAAAATTGGGTCTTCTTGTATATTGTATCACCCCTGGAATGATAAATCAGTAGGCAATGAATGTAAGTTTTACAGTTCGTGCTTTGAAAAGTTGCAGTGAAATGTGCATGCTTTTGCTTGAATGTTTTAGATATCACTGTGGTATATCTACACCGGCACTTTTAGGTTTTGGGTCCTGCTGGTGTCACCATAAACAAAACAAATTTTAGAAGTTTGTGAAAATATGAACTGTTCTGTGATTTTAGTTTCCTGTGAATGAGAAATATTACCTATTTGTCTAGAAAACAAGCTGTTTGAATATATTAATGCTCTTACATATTTTAAAATTAAAAGCATTAATTATACGGTTTCGTGAAAGATGGCATGTTTTGCCATAAAATAAAGTCTGTCATTGACGAAACTGGACATTTTTGACAAAACCATACAAGTAAAGTTTTCATTTTTATAAGACTCTAAGGCTTAGAACTATCAAAGTTTCATGGTTTCTACAAATAACAATGAGTTTTTGTTCTCAACTTTTAAGAAAGTACAAAAGAAATCACAACAGTAACCATATTCCCCAGAAACAAATGTTCGAAGATAACATTTATACATCGGTGGAAGGACGAAACAAAAATTGCCTACGTAGGTAGACCACAGTGGATATTGCATTTTGTTAAAACAAGCTTTTAAAAGAAATTTTGCAGTTAATCGCTAATTTTTTTCTCTTGGTAATCTGTACTTAATAATGTTGGATACTTAATGTAAAATTTCAAATCTAGGAGATGAAGATTGATATGTATGATACTATTTTAAAAGTGTTTGACAGTATGTAATATACAGGTGATGATAATAGTAGTTTTGGATTACTTTTCTTTAAATGAGCCAGTCATGCAATAAAAGAAGGGTGGGTGTTGGGGGTGAAGGCTCATGAGAAGAATGGCATAGCTCTAGATAAGAGTGTATCAGGTAAATATTGTTTCTTATTTCTCCATGAAAACATGTTGTGGGTACTCATAAGAAGTTCATCTGCGAGGCACTTCTAATGAGTACCAACAACATACGTTTTCATGGAGAAACAATAAAAATATCAATGCTTCTTGGTTCAAAAATGTGCCTTATCTAAAGCTATGAGGTAGTGGATAAGGGTACTTAACCCTTGCCATGTTGAAAAAAATTAAGATGCTATGCCCACTTCTAATGTTCAGCCAATCAGATTACTTGATCCACGTTCTTGATACAAGTTCACATAATGACAAACTGTGCAGGTCAAGACCAGTTGGCTTCTTCAGAAGCCAATTGATCTGGATCTACACTGTTTGCAAAAGCAGGGCGTATTCGGGTTCAGCTGGACAAAGTTTAATACATGCTCAAACCAAAGGTCATGGTCATTTGTTTTCACACATACTTGGTCTGGTAAGAACCCCTATGGAATATTTCAATACTGTAGAGTCTGTTTGCAAGAAGTGCATGCCCAGTTCACACTGCTTGGGTGTACAGGCTGACCTGGGACTTCAATTTCCTCAGTGAAATCTTGTAGTGTTTTACATGTCTTTTGAAATTGTTTCAGGTATTCCCCTATCAAGTTGAAAGAGATAAAGTTACCTCCCTTTGTGATATCCTGTATTCCACTGGTGGAGGTAATTCATCTGTTCAGGTTAAAGGACATGAACAAGCAACTCATAAACAAGTGAGTTTATCATTCTTTTCTTTTCCTTATCTTAATTCTGTACATTATGATACCTTATTAAATTGTTATCCATGTTATTTATATTTTATTGACCACTCGCACTGGTCTCTTAATATAGCTTTGGATTTTTATATGCGGTAGAGTATTCGATCAGCTCACAAAGGATTTTTATATTTGCCGGGATCGTCGATGTGTGACGATCCCAGCAAATATAAAAATCTTATAACAAACTGTTTTATAAACAGATTAATGTCTATTTTATTTTCATTTCAATCAAGAAATTTTATAAAGCTTAATAAAAGCATACATTAAAGAATCACATTGTTGTTCTTTTTTACCTATTACACTGAAAATTTATTAAACTTTAGTATACCCTTATCCCGTATCTCTAAGTAAATATGAACAAAATTTGCGTCGGTACTTAGACAATTATGTCTAAACATTTTGTCTTGTACAGATTTAATACAGTTTGATCTTTTCCAGGCTCTGGGCTAATTCAGCAGATGCTATTTTTCTTATTTTTCCCAGAAAACAGGATTTGACATTGCATGCAGATTGTCTCTGCATGCAATATCAAAACCAGTTTTCTGGGAAAAATAAGAAATATATTTCAGTATGTTGTCTGCTGAAAATTTAGGTATAAAGCTAGGAATTTGTCAGTTCAGATTTATTTCTATATATATTTGTGTGTTCTTATTTTAAATGGTTGAGTAACTGCAACAGTGAAAAAATGCTTATTTATTGCAGAATGGAGGTAAATCTGGCTGGTTTATAAAATGTTTGATTGGATTTGAACATTTCTCAGTGAGAGTAGGAGTTTACAGGATCCCTTCATTAGTGATGTTACATATAGATTACCTACATCATAGAGATGTTTTAAGCATTTTTTTTCGTACCTTATGGCTTATATGCAGTAGAAAAGAGTACATGTGGTATTTTGTTTAGCATACAAAGAAACATTCCTGGTAATTGAAGATCACATCAAACAGTACAGATGGGCAGACCAGATTAATGTGCTATCTACAATCAATCAAAGTCTGTGGAGAATTTCCTTATCAGCTCTTCTTTTTTGATCATTTCATTTGCCGACATGTGTCATGCTTGTTTCTATTTGTACCTGGAGTTATCAGTCTATCTGTATAATCGTTGTTTTCTAAATTACACCTGCAGTGACTCTGTTGAATCTTTGATATCTTGAAAGAAATAGTTAATCACACATTGATTTAGTTTGCACATGCGAGCTGTCACTTTAATAGTTTTTGACCTAATGTAGAATAATGATATTGTAGCATTTTGCAAATAGCCCTTTTCTATTTTAAGAATAGACCAAATTTCTTCCAGTAAAAAATCATTATGTCCCCCCACCCAAAGGGAGGAGGACCCCCCACCCAAGGGGAGGAGGACATAGATTTTGTTGTGGATCCTGTTGGCTTTGGCGTCAACGTCAGCAATACACTTTCTTCTCTGCACAATATCTTGAGAACCAGTGGTTGGATTCTTACCAAATTTTCATGGATACAAAATTGGGATAACAAAGAAGTGATTAGATTTGGTGACCTTGAGCTAGTTTTCAAGGTCACAGGTGTAGAAAAACTGAAAATTCTTGTATGGGTTACTCTGTTTTCTCTGAAAACACTGTTACTGCATGTTGTACTTTCTAGCATGGACTACATGTGTGATAAATGTATGCAGTATCATAGTTTCCCTAATCATTCAGACACCTTAACCCCTTAACTAGTTTTGAAATTTGGTAGATTCACTAGCAGTGCAGACCCTGATCAAAGTATCTTCAGGAATGATAAATACTCTTTGCAGTTTTTCATAGTTCATTGCTATGTATGAAGAGACTTAACCCTTGTCCTGCTGAACCCGAATTTACCCTGCCTTTGGAAACAGTGTAGATCCTGATCAGTTGGCTTCTCCAGAAGCCAACTGATCTGGATCTGCACTGTTTGCCATTAAGTATGTGAATTTGTATCAACAACCAGGATCAAGTAATCTGATTGGCTGACAATTAGAAGTGACTGTGACATTTTAAATTATTCAGCATGACAAGGGTTAGTAAAACCGAGTCTCTGATTTTCATGCCTTGTTTACAAAGGCAACATTTTAGATTTTTATTGACATGTTTCAAATATTGTTTTGTTTTCATTGTTAACAGAGCAATAGAGATGTATAGTACGATGTTAGACTGGATGACAAAACTGAAGGCAGAATCTTCCTGTGAGAATTTTGCAAAGACCATTTCTACTTATATTGCACAACAGCAGGTAAATTATGAGGAATATCTTGGAGTTTTGAAAAAGGCTTTATTATGTACAAAAAAGTGAAGTATAAAGCTTTCTTGATTAATTATTTTTTTTTATATTACTATTACATACCTAACCTTATTTTATTATTATTTGTCAGTGGGATTGTATCATAAACAGTGAAATATTTCACTAGTAATGATATAACTTTTTTTATATTTCAGTAGTGATGATATAACTTTTTTTTATGTTTCATTGGTGATGATGTAACTTGTTATATTTCACATGTGATGACATAGGTTTTGCCAGAATTACTTTTTCCATATATAGAGACTACTGGACTGTTGCACTGATACTAGAGACAGGGCTTAAATTCTTGTGTGACATTTAGTGTATTAATGCACCTGTTGAAAATGTTAGCAAATAATTATTGTTTATTTAAAAAGAAACAAAAACATGGAAGAAGGTATATAATATAAAGAATAATAAATCATTTTTCTTGGATATGAAAAATATGTCACAAAACAACTCGTTCTGAAAAATTAAAAAAAAAAGATATTGATAATTTTCTTTTTTTTTCAAACATTAGTAGTGGGTACTTGTTAGAAATGCCTCAGTGCCACAACATATGTTTTTGTGGAGAAATAAAAAAATATATGTCTGGATGTCATGCTCATCTGGAGCTATGTGTCACTTAAACTTTTTGAAAACAACTGTATTCTTGAATTGATAGGAAGAAAATGGTTTAAAACAGGCCTTCTTTGCCTCCCACCTATTCAAAAATGCAAGTGCCCTTAAGTTAAGCATATAATTTTTTAATTGTCAGTAGTTTTGATACAGCAAACATTTCTATTTTCAGAATGAGAAGACTAGTATGAAAGATTTGGCTCATGGAATCAGAGAAAAACTACACATTCTACTGAAGCATGATGAGAAAAAGATACTCATATTGACCAAAGGTATTTAGTGGAACCACATATAATGGAGAAGAGATCTAGTAAATCATAAAATTTAGCTGTATATATGTAGAGCGTGGATAGTTACACTTTGTCCAGGGTTCGATTCCTGGTTCTGGCATGTAATAGGATAGTGGTTGTCCATCCATGGTCAGTGATTTTAGCTGGGTACTCTGGTTTCCTCCACCACACATGACCACAAAACTCAACATCTGTGCCTTCAAGAAGGTGTCTTTAAGTTCACTGGGATTTCTGTATAATTGAAGTAAAATAAATAAAGTTTATACATAAATACTGCCCATATGCAGTATTTATGTGGTACATGATCCTTGTCTAGAAAGCATTTCTGCTGCAAGTTTTAAAAAATGCACCTATAAAAACTTTTACTCTATAAATTTTGATATACGTAAGTGAGGAATTATTTGTTGTTTGTTTTTTTTCTCCAGTATTTTTTTTTTTTTTTTAGTTGGCCAGGTTAGCAGGGCATATACACTCAACAAAAATCTGAGCATGTGTTATTCTTCAGTATCCATTGACCCTGTATGTGGCCTCCAAAGGCTGGTGTACTGGCAGATCTGGGCCTTCACATTGTGCATTTGCCCACCCCACCTCACCCCAAAACAAAACAGAGTCATGGTCAGTTATGATGAATATTTCCTGGTTAATTAGAGGCATCAAGGTGGCTGAGTGGTTAGCACTCCCATCTTCAGATCACAAATTTCTTGCTTCTAAACCCTTCTGGAGGTAGAATTCAGCATATGACTGTATGGTGCTTCATCGCACAGAGTCTTTCATTATCATCCTTACATTGCATTAATATGACTTTGATAATGGTGAAAGGGACATAAACAACAAATGATGAGGATGATGATATTGATGATGATGATGATGATTATGATGATGATGATATTGATGATGATGATGATGATGATGATGATGATGGTATTGATGATGATGATGATGGTGATGATGATATTTGATGATGATGATGATGATGATGATATTGATGATGATAATGATGAAGATGATGATGATGATATGTGGTGATGATGATGATGATATGTGATGACGATGATGATGATGATGATCATCATCATCATGATATTGATGATGATAATGATGATATGTGATGATGATGATGATGATGATGATCATCATCATCATCATCATTCCGCTTGATTACAGAGCAATACAAGATGTATACAGAAGCTGAGGATGGGATGGTTGTATTGAAAAGATTGATGGCCGAGTCGGTGATTAACTGGAATAACAAGTAAGAGCAGTTATTGTAAATCTGTACCATATGAACCCTAAATATTGGGACACCCCAACTCCTTACCATACGTGCCTTAAAATTCTAAACACCATTGCACTACCTATTTGTGTGTATACAAACTGCTGGATGAGTGGCAAACAGTGTAGACCCTGATCAGACTCCACATTCTGAGGCATTTGATCTGGGGCTACACTGTTTGCTCAGGCCTGTCTGTCCCAATACTTGGGATTATTACGGTAGGTTTTATTTTAATTATAGTTTGCAGCATTTGTAGGCTGACTTACATGTTGCAAATAAGGTTCCAATATGTATTCCAGTTTGTATTAATGAACAAGACAATTCATATCTTCAGAACAGAGGAGAGGTAAATATTTTTCTTGTTTCTCCACAAAAAAACATATGTTGTGGGCACTCATTAGAAGTGCCTTGCTGAGGCACTTCTAATTAGTACCTACAACATAAGTTTTTTGTGGAGAAATAAGAAAAACACCCCTACTTTTTTGGTTGAAAAAAAGTGCCTTATTTGGGGAAAATCTACCATATTTATCTTTAGTATTGGGACACTTTCTCTTCTTACCATACTTGTCCTAAAATTTGAAATAGTCCATTCTTCTACCTGTTGATTTGTCCTAAATATTCCTGTATGTATAGCAAACAGAGTAGACCCTGATCAGATGCCGCATTCTGAGGCATCTGATCTGGGTCTACATTGTTTGCAAAAGCCTATCTGTCCCAATTCTTAGGGTTATTATGGTAGTATACGAACAACAAAAGCCCTTACTGGCCTGAACATATGCACACATAGCTCTAGATGTTTTTTGTGTTTTTTTTTTTGTTTTTTTTTTTTCAGCTGAGACATTGATAGTTTTCCTATTTCTCCTAAAAAGCAATATTGTGATACTCATTGGAATTGGCTTATTGAGGGAATTCTTTTGAGTGTCCACAACATAGGTTTTCATGTAGAAATAAGAAAAATAGTGTTTGTTTTTGTTTTTGTTTTTTATATCTCTTCTATCTAGAGATTATATATTCTTGTTCTGTATAGTTATGCACCATTAATATCCCCAGCAAACTATGTTTGTGGGGGTACATTGTTTTCACATTGTCCGTCTGTCTGTCCATAACACTTTGCTTTATGTGTGGAGTATCTAATAAGCCATGCTTATTGACACTGTTTCTTATTATTGTTGGAGGAGAAAGTATGGGCTGCATCAAGCAGGAAAATGCCTTCGGAGCATGTGCGGACATCGAAGGCCCAGATCAGAGTGTGCAGATGTGCAATCTGATGAGGGCGTTTGTTGTCCGCTAACAGAATCATTTGATACTATAGAATGTATCAATGGAGAGCAAATGCCTTGATGAAACTTTGTGCATGCACAGAATTAATCCTTGTCATGCTGAATAAATTAAGATGCCATGCCAACTTCTAATTTTCAGCCAATCAGATTACACGATCCAGGTTTTTGATACAAGTTCATGTATTAAATGACAAATAGTGCAGATCCAGATCAGTTGGCTTCTTCATCTGAGAATTGAGATATGAGACTGGCCTGAAAATCTACACTTTCTGGTCTGGAACTTCTTTGTCAATAATATCTTGTATCTTTTTCCTCTACAGAATACAGGATCTATATGTACAGCTGAAGAAAATCAAACAAGGGAATCAGAAGAAGGATAAAGACAGAGACACACCAAATAGTTTGACCCAAGGAGAGGAAGATAATAAAGTGGGTGTTCATAGCTCCAGATAAGGCGTTTTTTTTTTTTCAAATGAAAAGTATTAATATTTTCTTTATTTCCCTATGAAAACATAGGTTGTGGTATTCATTAGAAGTGCCTGAGTGAGGTATGCCAACACAATCTTATATCTTCATCAAACAGTCATAAATAAATTGATGGTGTTTAAAACCCTTCACTCCAACTTTCTCTAACATACATTCAGTTGTACTTTTGCAATGTTGCCATTTTGTAAACCAAACTGAAAGCTGTATGTAAAACATGATCTGATTGGCTGTCTTAATATAGTCTTAAAATGGACATTTAGAATTTCATAAGGTTATTTGATGGTTACCTTTAATTGGTCTTCCCTAGTTCTTGTTGATAAGATCTTGTTTTACTCAGATTGCCTGTAGCTTCAGAATCCTAGTGAAATTCTTGTACAATGAAATATTCAGCTCTGGGCCCAGTTGTTCAAAGCTAACGACGTCGTTAGTTAACGATTCGTTAAAATTTCCATCAAGCAATATGCAAATATGCTGAAATTTTTTGCTGAAAAAACGTGAGTAGCTTTTGCAGTGCAAAAGCTACTCACATTTTTTCAGCAAAAAATATCAGAATATTGTGTATTGAATTCGCTAAAACTGTTAGCGAAATGACCCTTAATGAGCTCGTTAAGCTAACGACACTTTGAACAACTGGGCCCAGATAGTTACTTACTTTCTATCGGTGGTCATTTTCTGTGTGTCCCACCCTCTGCCTTATGTGTTTTACTATATAGTGAAGACCATAGCTCCAGGTAAAGTACTTTTTTTGACTGAAAAATACTGGTATTTTCCTTATTTCTCCATGAGAACATATGTTGTGGTACTCATTGGTGTCCATATGTTACAGGTCAAAAGTTTTATACTATGTGGTGTAAGCCCCACTCCCATCAGTGGTCTTAAGGTCAAGGTCATATACTTAGAAATTTTATTTTAAACATTTTCATTAAAATTTAGTGAAGAACTATATCTACTGAATGCCTGGACATTGTTCGACCTTTTATCTGTAAAAGCCCCGCCTTCCCTCAACAACCACGGGGTCACTGTCAGACAGAAATTTTATTTGAAAAATTCTGGTTAATGATGATTATACAATTGAAAAAACAGACTGCTAATCAGGTGAGCTTTGGTGTCATGTGACAACTCTTATTCAGAAGAGAAACTCTAAACATCACAAAGATATTCACCCTTTTTAACCCTTGCCATGCTGAATAAATTAAGATGCCACACCCACTTCCAGTTTTCAGCCAATCAGATTACTTCATCCAGGTTGTTGATAAAAATTCACATACTTAGTGACAAACAGTGCAGATCCAGATCAGTTGGCTTCTGAAGAAGCCAACTGATCTGGATCTACACTGTTTGGAAGGGCATATCTGGGTTTTCACAGGACCAGGGTAAATATTTACTCAGTTTTTATCACAATGATGCTTTGCTTTCTCACCACAAAGATCATCTTTTTCCTTTCAATTCTCAAAGATTTAATTGCAGTCAGGCTTGAAGATTTTCTCCATTTTCATTTTAAAGAATGTTAAATTCTTTTACAGAATCTGAAAACATTGGAAGCTGATTTGAGTCCAACAGGCTTATCTGATAAAGCATTATTGGAACAGGGTTAGTAATAAAGCTAATTTATCATATCACTGTTGTAAATTTTCTATAATATAAGTAGGTTATCCATTTTTTTCCTTTACAGGCACAGTGGCTCAATTGATAGAGTGTCAGCATTGTGACCTGGAGGTTGTGGGTTCAATTCCCAACTGCCTCATACTAAAGAATTTTCAGAAAATGGCATTAGTTGCTCTTTCACTTGGCTCAGCATTAAAAAATAGAGCAAAGAATCATAACTGGTCAGCCCAGTGTCAGTATAATATGATAGTGGAATATCATGTCTTGTTTCTGGGGTGTGATACTACAGTGAGAGAGCATTATAAAAGACAGCATTGAAATCCCTGCCACATCTAGACACTGTCGTAATGATGTGACTTAAAGATTGTTGAAAGTGACATAAAACCAGTATAAAGTGAAAATTTTCCATACTTTCTTGCCTGGTGGCCGAAGTAATACATGTAAGTTGTTCTGTGGGCATTTTCAAGTGAGAAAAAATGCTCCAAGCATATGTAAACATGTACAGATTGTTACGAGCCAGGCGTAACGAGAAAGAAATGAAAGTGAAACCAGCAACAAGCTTTAAATTATCAACAATATTTATTCACAAAAAAATGAGACAAGATTCAAAACAAAATAATGTAAGTAAACAGTACCTTTTAAGTTTATGTCACAAAGTCCCTCAGAAATAATCCGCAAGAATTTATAAAACAAATCCTTTGAATAACAGTTTCTGATCCCACAATTTAAAGTTCCTGAATTCAGAATTTAAGTCCAAAATGAATAAAATATTAAAGTATTCCAGTATAGAATAATTTCCTGTGAAAGGATACAAAGATGCCCAGGTGAAAATCTTCTCTCCTTATATAATATCAAAGAACGTTCTAGAAAAAGAATTTACTACAAGGATCTTTTATTTTCTAGGTTCAGTCAAGAAAGTTCTAAATATTCTATGACATGCCAAAAATAACTCAGTCCAGAATCAAGAACATAAACAACATGTTATTGTAATGTTGTTCCAGAAAGTTATTTTTGGAAACATAGTAAATAAAGCTATTTATGGAAACATAATAAACATGATGTTTAAAATAATTGAACACCCTGTTATATAACAAGATTCAGATCTCATGAGAACCATTGTTGTCTGAGTATTTTGCGAGAATACTGTTTTCTTTGTTTATGTATCAGAATACATTAACATGATTTTAGTCAAAAAATATATGAACAGGGGCATGACACTTTCTACAAGAATACGTGTGCTCAGGAAAAAATCTGGGCCCAGTTGTTCGAAACTTACGATGTTGGTAGTTAACGTATCGTTAAAACTTTGATCATTAAATATGGCATATACACTAATATTTTTGCTGAAAAAAATGAATACATGTATGCTCAGGGAAAAATTTGGGCCCAGTTGTTCGAAACTAACAATGTTGTTAGTTAATGTATCGTTAAAACTTTGATCATTAAATATGGCATATACACTAATATTTTTTGCTGAAAAAAAGTGAGTAGCTTTTGCATTTGCAAAAGCTACTCACATTTTTTCAGCAAAAATACCTATGAATTAGATATTGTATTTACTAGAACAGTTAACATTTTGACTACTAATGGGCTCGTTAAGCAAACGATGCTTTGAACAACTGAGCCCAGATCAGCATCTGTGCAGTCCGATCAGAGTCTTTGAAGGGCACTCGGGTAGCCAAGGATACAAAGCATCTGTATGTGGATAGAGATGATTTTGATTAGTCAGTGTGGATGTGCAGGCTGATCTGAGTTTGTTGAGTGTACATGCAGTCTTGCATTAAATGCTGTGCCTTGGCTCATGTTCAAATGAGACTCTTTAAAAATTTTCTTTGATCTACATGTACACTGTAACTTCTTTATAAGACTGTTCATTATAAGAGGGTTCGGATATAAGATGCCGGCCTCATTGGCACAGTCGGTTGTTGAGGGTGCGGGTTTGATCCCCGCCAGATCCAGCAGCATTCTTCCATGGAGATTGATTTCCAAATATTTTCTATGGTCATTCTCTCCATTCCGCTGATTCAAGAAGGGCAGTTGTCAGTTTCTGGTGAAAGAATTTGCACAAGGATTTGTTAACCACTTAACGGACTAAGCCTGTCCAGGAAAAGTGAGGTTAGATAAACTGTCTGCACTCGACATGACCTTTATGGGTTGACTGGGCTGTAAAATCTCAACTCAGCCAATCAATCAGATAAAGATGGTACAAAGGTGGACCCCAAAAGTATTGTATCTAAAAAAAACATGTATAGATTATATAGGAAAATGATCTTTTATGATCATTTTTCTATATAATCTAGACATTTTTGTTTGGATACAACACAGTTGTTTAGCTAACATGGTTTTCACTTTGGATGTGAGCAATTGTGTTTTAAAGAGGTTGTAATATAGATGTATATTGTAAATGAGTCTGTCTTTTGTAGATGATGTGGTGTCAACTGTTGGGTCAGACATTAGCAGCAGACGAACTTCAGAAACATACGCCAACATTCAGAATTATATTAGTGAGTATTTAAATTGGCTTGCTTTTAGAAACTTACCATGCTATAGGCAGATTCAGCAGATGACAATCTGATGATATTTTTCTTATTCTTCCCTGAAAATAGGATTTGACATTTCATGCAAATTGTCTCATTAAGAGACAATTTGCAAGAAATGTCTAATCAGTTTTACTTTAATGTCTAATTCCTTTAAAATGTCATCTGCTGAATTTTTTAGCCAGCATGCTTCCTCTTAGAACCTTTTCTGGGAAACACATATTTTAAAATGTCATCTGCTGATTTTTCCAGCATTTGCTTTCTCTTAGAACCTTTGAAATCAGGAACTTATGTCTTTGAGTTTAGAAGCTTTTAAGTCTTGGTTTGCTTATTAGAATGCATTCCTTGGTTTTGTATAGTACATTTAGTTCATGTTTTACCCATAGTTACAAAAAATAGACAAATAAAAAAACATTTATCTTATCAGTTAAGGTCTTAAAAAAGTGTGTGTTTATGGTTACCAGATTGTACCTAATTTTTCACCTCTGACTCCTAACATTTTTAGGGGTTTTGGGAGGAATTTCTCAGTTCAGCCATATAGGTATTTTCCTGTTAATCCCATACAAAAAAAAAAAAAAAAAAAAAATGAAAGTATTTTCCAACCTATCATTCCTGTTATAAAGTTCCCTGTAACCTGAAACATACATATAGCCTATAAAATTTGGCTCATTGTATTTTTATACCCCCAGCTGGCGGAGCTCTAATAAGCACAGCTGATTGACATTCCTTGTCTTAAATTTGATATCCCAGTGCCACAGCACTCATTACTACAACCACATAAATCTGTGAACTTAAAATTCTGTTATACTATGTCATTGGTTAACCACTCACTAAGGTGATTACCCAATATTGTAATAAATGTTTATGGCAGCTACCATTGGAATATTACCTACCATGTTATACTGAGTAAAGGTAGCTTAACCCATTTATGCCTAGCATCCCCTAAAAGGGACATTGGCAAACAGGTAGACCCAGATCAGATGCTGCAGAATGCATTGTCTGATCAGGGTCTACACTGTTTGATTTAAGTTCAGGAATTTCTATAAAACAGTCATAATAAGAACTAACCAGACACTCTACTTTTAGAAATAGACTGGTCCAAAGAGTTATACATTGAACCCTCGTTACAATGACAGCATTTGTTCCCTAAGATGTTGCCATTGAAATGAATTTGCTATTGTAGACTCCTTAATGGAGAGAACGGTATGTAAGAAAGGCCTTGTTTTATTCTTGTCTCCTCACAGAACATATGTTTTGGATATTTGTTAGAATTGCCTCAGTGAGGCAATTCTAACAAATATCCAAAATATATGTTGCTTGAAGTTTTAATGCAAAATTCTTGCCTAATTTCTCATTATCTGTTACCTCTTAAGCGAAGATTTCGTGACATTCAAATTGTCATTATAATGAATTTTGTCATTCTAACAAGTGTCGGTGTATCTAGGGTTGACAGTAGTAGAAGAGCATTATGCATAAATGTGTTACAATGGTTGTCTCACTCCAGAGGGGTATCAGGGAAAATAGTTTTTCTTATTTCTTTGAAAAACATTGTGGATACTTCTAATGAGTACCTGCAATATATGTTTTTGTGGAGAAATGAGAAAAATATTGACAATTTTTGGTTGAAAAAAGAGTGCTTTATATTGAGTTATGATATTGTTCAGATTATAGGAGAGGTTTTTGAACTGGATAAAATGTCCAAATATTTGATGTAATCATGGCATACACTTTTGTATAGGTACAAAATATCAACAGTTTTCCATTTTGTTATAGCTTAATGCTTACCGCTCTCTGGACAGATTCAGCAGACGACAAATTGATATTTTTCATATTTTTCCCAGAAAATAGACTTTGACATTTCATGCAAATTGTCTCCTTAGGAGACAATTTGCATGTAATGCCAAAGTCTAAATTTGCATGAAATGTCAAAGTCTATTTTCTGTCAGAGAAAAATATAAAAAAAAAATATTATAAAATGTTGTCTGCTGAAATTTTTACCCAGCATGCTAAGCATTAACCCTTAAAATGCCAAATCACCCTGCATCTGAAAATGTCGTCTGTTTATGTCATCTGCTGAATACTCTTGCAAACTGTTCAAACCTATTTTAGCATACAGGCAAACAGTGTGGATCCTGATCAGACTGCTCCTAGATGAGCAGTCTGATCTGGGTCCATACTGTTTGCAAAAATGACTTTTAAAATCACAAGCAGATGACAAAGCAAAAGACAGTTGTTGTGATTGGCAGATTAAGGGTTAATGACTCACTGCATGAAAACTAATTGTATTCCAGGAAAAGTTCAGTCAACAACATCCCTAGATAGTTACACATACGGTGTAACACCTGGGATCTCAGCCGCAGGGGTCTGGCCTAGCAGTCCTAAATCTCCATCCACAGAAAGTTACGTGGTTTGCCACAGAGACCAAGGTGAAGCCTTGCACGAGTTCACCTTGTACTTCCAAATATACATATATAATGGAGGGGTAAAATGTCTGTCCCTAAAACCATGCAATAGATTTTTGGGTCAAGCAAGCGGAATACAACAGTAGTCCCATAACTCAAGATAAGGTGCTTTATTTTTTCAACCAAAAATTGTTGATATCTCTTTTACTACTCCACGAAAACATACGTTGTTGATACTCATTAGAAGTGCCTTGCTGAGGCATTTTTAATGAGTATCCACAACATATATTTTTGTGAAGAAATAAAAAAAAGCATCACCCTGATACCCACTCTTATCTTGATCTATGTTCGATACAGTATTTACTGGAAATATTTCGGCAGACAAACCTGAAAAATAACAGTCTTGTTTTGGATCAAACTGCTCATATTCAGGATAATTACCTGAGTGTGTGCATAGACCTAGGTCAATTGCCTATTGCCACTGCATACCAGGGCTTTTGTTGGTCAGATAAGACCCTCAAGGTCTAGATAAGAGTGGGTATCAGTAAATCAGCTCGATATAAGTGAAATAACATGTATTCTTGAAAGGGCCATAAAACCCAAATAAAAAAAAAAACAAACTTATTTCTCCACGAAAACATAAGAAGTGCCTCAAGGAGGCACTACTAATGAGTACCCACAACATATGAGTACTCACAACATATGTTTTCAGGGAGAAATAAGAAAAATATCAATATTTTTGGATTGAAAAAAAAAAGCATCATCAAGAGCTATGGTATATAGTGTATACCCTAAATATTTGTACACAGGATTTTCTTACTATGTTTACCTCAAAATTTGAACAAGCTCTTTTCCCTATCTGGTTACATCTGTATATCTGAAGAAGAAAAGCTGGCAGAATGGCAAACAGTATGAAATGCAATTACCATAATAAACCTAAGTATTGAGACAGCTTATCTACTTACCATATATGTCCTAAAATTTGAAATAGTCCTTTCTACTAGCTCTTAATATGTCTAAAATATTGCTGTATGTACGGCAAACAGTGAAAACCCTGATCAGACATTGCATTCTGCTGCATCTAATCTGGGTCTACACTGTTTGCAAAGGCCTATCTGTCCCAATACTTAGGATTATTATCGTGGAATCCAGGTCTTCACTGATGGTTCAGATATATCTGAGTATTTAGGGTAAATATAATAAGAGCACAAAGGTCCATATGAGCCTCATCATGAGAAAAGGCTCTTTGTACTTTGAGTCAAATAAACTTTCAGTGCACTTACCTTGCCCATTAGCAAGGCCACAAATCATCCTTTGGCTTAACCCTTCTCTTGCTGAGCACGACATGCCCTGTTTTAGCAAACAGTGAAGATCCAGATCAGTTGGCTTCTAAAGAAGCCAACTGATCTGGATCTGCACTGTTTGTCAATTAATATGTGAATTTCTATCAAAAACGCGGATCAAGTAATCTGATTGGCTGGAAATTAGAAGTGGGCGTGGCATCTTAATTTATTCAGCATGACAAGGGTTAAGTTTCCCCTTGCCCTACTGCTTTCATGAGCAAACAGCTTTGGTTATTGGCTATGCTTATGTGAGCAAACTGCTTAGGAGACAATTTGCATGAAATTCAAAACCTTTTTTCTGTACAAATAAGAAAAAAAAATGAAAAATTATTTAAACATGTTGTCATTATTACCAAGCAAGCTAAGCATTAAAATCTGATCAATTTACCTTAATACTGGTTTCAGTTCAATGCTTTCCTAATGTAGGGAAAAAAAATCATTGATGGTGCTTGAGGGACAGACATTGAACCCTTGTTTTACCAGCACTGGCATCTCTGTATATATAGCCACACAGTCAGGCTTGGCACTTCTTTTTTGGATAAGAAAGTTTTATATTTACCACCATTATATATAGGTACAACATTCATATCAGTATTTTTCTCATTTTTGTACACAGCTACACAATAGTGGCATGTTATTATGGTTCCATGTTGGACATCAATGTGTCCGTCCAAGTGTCTGTCTGTCTGTTCGTCCATCCGTATTTCATTTCCGGATGATAACTTGATATCAATGAATTTTCTCTAAACTTGGTATCTGCATTTATATTGTGGAGATCTGGTTTGGGATTGCTAATGGGCAAATTTCGTCAGTTTTTGACAGAGTTATCTGCCCACTTCACATCCATATTTTTGTTTCTGTATGATAACCAGTAAATATCAATGGATTTTTACCAAGCTTGGTATTGCATTTGGTTTGGGATTGCTAATGGGCAAATTTTGTCAAATTTTCAATTAGTTATCTGCTTGCTATATGATTATGGCCAGGTATTATCGTTTCATGTTTCTATTTCCTCAGAAACATATATTGTGACATCTCCTTTGAATCATCTCAGCAAGATATTGCTAGTAAGATGCCTCAGCATATGTTTTCATGTAAAAATAAGAAAACCAATTTTTTTTGGTAGAAAAAGGTTTTCTTGATGCTTATGGTGATTAGGTTTGGATAAAGTAGAAATGCTTTTATAGATTCATTATACCACATTTGCTTTTAATATTTGGACAGACATGCCTAAGCAGATAGTGTAGAATTGTCAGAGGACTTGTTAACCCTTGTCCTGCTGAACCCGGATATACCCTTCCTTTGTAAACAGTGTAGATCCAGATCAGTTGGCTTCTTCAGAAGCCAACTGATCTGAATCTACACTGTTTGCAATTTAGTATGTGAATTTATATTAACAAACTGGATGAAGCAATCTGATTGGCTGAAATTTAGAAGTGGGTGTCGCATCTTAATTTATTCAGCATGACCAGGGTTAAGGAGGAGTATTTAGCTGAATTACAATAAATGAGACATGCTGTTAGAAAATTCTGATATAGAGTTTATTTAGTTGCTCTGATCAATTACAGAGAAATATTCACCAGTGTTTAAAAGAGTGAGCAATATTGCAAGTGTTTGCACATGAAAACCTTTCAAACTTTGTACATGAAAACCTTTCAATCAAAGCAACCAGATGAACTGTTTATTACATTTAGATCAGTGTTTTACCTTTGAAATATTAAAAATGTTATAACAAGCACATGAATTTCTGAGGGTATGATTTTGTTTTGAAAATCAGGCATGGTTTTGTTTTGAAAGTCAAGTGTGGTTTTTGTTTGAAAATCAGTCACCCTTTTAATTTTGCTTCTAAAAGAAAACAAGCATGTACTTGAATTAGTCATGCTAAATTGCTCCGAAACTGAAACAAAATTCTTTGCCAAATTGACTTTCATCATAGCATCAAAGGTTTTTCCTCAAAAACTTTGAACTTAATGTTATAACTGAAGATAATTGTTTTTAGAATGTTTAATGGCCAGACATCATTAATAGTTATTGTCACTGAGGTCAGCAACATTGCATACTAAAAAATGAAGTTGACAACATTCATTCTGAAGAAGTGAAATAATTCACTGATAAGTGAATATCAGATTTTCTTTCACCGAGAAGAATAGGCAATTCATCATTAGAAATTTAATAGAAAGCTGAATTATCTACTAAATGTTTCTTGTGATGAATATTTTATTGGTAAGGTGTATTATGAATAATCTTATGGCTTTATTCCTTTGTTATTTTTTTTTTTTATTTAAAGTACGCCATATCTGTATGTTTACTTTTATTTCACCTAAACAGCTTTATTGTGGTAGATTTCAGATTGTAATATGTTGTTATCACATAGTCTGTTTAGATATAGTCAGTTCTAAAACAGTTCTGAGAAATAGATTCTCACCATCTCTGCTTTTGACATCTTTTGGAAGGCTGTTTTTTTTTTTGCTCTTTTTTTTTCTAGGTAGATTGGAGGCAGGTTTTGAACCAGTTCCTCTTGTTAAAATTTTCTGAAATTTTCACAGAATCGTTGGCAAACATCAATAATTAAACAACAGTAGAGAAAAGTAAAAAAAAAAAATGTTTATATATAAAAAAAAAAAAAAAAAAAAAATCACTTCACTGTACAAAGTGCATAGGTCAAACTAATTTTTGTCCATAAATTTAATTTCATGGTAAATATTTGAGAATAAAGCATAGAGGCAGAAAAGACAAATGGTTTCTAATAAGATGTGACCAGTCAGAATAAATCATTTTCATTTAGAATAAAATGCAAAATGAAAAACATCTTTCTAAAAAAGGTTGAGAGCACAGTTACTAAAGGCTTCTTGGACCTTCTTTTTATGTGTTTATGCTTACATCCTCCATGTATTCATATTATCTTAGAAATCAGCACTGTACCCTTATTCTAATATAGAGATCAAACATGGTTTTTCATGCATTAACATTTGCAAGGTCCCGTGGGAAGTGTTGAAAACCGAGGCCGAAGGCCGTCATTTTCAACACCTCCCAAGGGACCTGGCGAATGTTAATGCATTAAAAAGCCATATTCAATCGCTATTATTGCATAAAAACTGAAAACATTTGCTACATTTCACGTTATTTCTTGCACTATTTTGTTTTTGCCTTTTCCCCGATGTCGCGCGAACCATATTTTCACCCACTATGCTCGTTCTAGGGCACGGCAGTACGCATCTCCTGATGGCAGCAATTCTGTGGCCCCGGTATGAGCATATTGAAAGTTGCGTAGCCGTGCATAAACAGCGTGTGAATTGCCTTGTTAATACACGGCTTTTTGCCAGTTAATGCACGATTGTTAATAATGTGCGACACTGCTTTTTATACAATAAGAATGAATAATGTGAAGATCATAGATCATCATTATTTCTTTAGTGTTGAAAAAGTGTGAAATGAATCCACATTATAGGGTTATTGCACTGATTATGGTGAATATTGTCTCTAGTTTGGAGTATCAAAGGACACAACCAAGCTCCCTTCCTTTGATATCCCAGCAAAGGGCAGTAGTCACCAATATCAGTGCAATAAGCGTTTTATTATAAAGCTACATTGTATAATATTTTGAGTCATTATCAGTTGTTTTTAGACTCGGAATAGGCATTTTTATTTTCTAAAATCATGAGATGGTAACATTCAAAGGCATTGAGTAAGTATGCAATATCAAGCTAGCATGCCGATGTCAAGCTTCCTCCTCAGATTTTATTGCACATTTTTAAACATTCAATATTTATAGCTATATAATAATAAACTTTACCGCTTTCTGGGCAAATGCAACAGACAACAAATTGATACTTTTTGCAAATAGTCTCCTAAGATGACAGTTTGCATGAAATTTCAAAGACCATTTTCTGGAAAAAAAAAATAGGAAAAATATTTAAAAATGTTGTCTGCTGAAATTTTACCCAGCACACTTAGCATTAAGAAACATGTACATAGTGCAAAGGCACAAACTAACAAGGCATAGTTGAATATTATTCTTACACAGGTTCTGACAGCCATCACTCTAAATGGATTTATTTTTTTCAAAATTTTACATTTTTTTAATTTTTGCCATCTCTGCACAATAAGATCACCTTGTATACATGTAGGTAAATTGGACAGTCATGTGTTACATTTTAATGTTAATTTGCTCACATACAACTTGACTGCTTGTAGGGTTGCCATAACTTACACTGTTGTGCTTGAATTTCATGGTTAGTGTTTTGTATGCTGGTTAAGAATTTCAGCAAATGGCATTTTGATATATTTTCCTCAGAATACAGACTGATATTTCATGCAATTTGCATGAAATTTCAAAGCCCATTTTCTGGGAAAAACAAGAAAAATATTATCAGTTTTTTCAGCTATTGAATTTGCCCAGAGTGTGGTAAACATTAAAATCACACAGGCAGGCAAGTAATGAACTTTCTTGCACAAGACTCATATCTGTGTTATCACAATTGCCATTCAACATACTGATTTTCTAATCAGTTTTTGTGATTGTATAGTGTGTTTGTAGGTTTTAGAAAATAGATAGGGGTATTTTGTAAATTGATAGACATTAAATATACATAGATATGTAGTACCGTACATATACAATGGGGTCATGTCGAGCGTGGTCAGTTTACCTAACCACATGTTTACTGGGCAGGCTTAGTCCTCTAAGCGGTTTACCAGTATTGTGCACATTCTTCTGCCAGAAACTGACAACTGCCCATCTTTAATCAGCAGAAGGGAGAGAATGACCGTAGAAAATATTTCATGATCAATCTCCACGAAAGAATGTTGCCGACCTCGTCGGGGGTTGAACCCGCGGCCTCCTGGTCTCCAGTCGGACGGCGCATCCAACTTAGCCACTGAGGCAGGCTACATATACATGTAGTATTGAAATGCATGAGCAGGTCATTTTAGAAGATACATAAAAAGAGATCATAGCATTTGAAATGGTTACATAAGAAGATTCCTATAGTCAGAGCTAAAGAAATAATTTAACATAATTGACCTAATTTTCACACACATCCCAGTAAGTACTCAGTCGAGTATAATTTCATAGCCTTCAGATAACAGTCAGTGTATTTTTATCTACTGTATAAATACATATGCTGTGGGAAGTCATTTGAATTGTCTCAACAAGAAAAGATGTCACATCATCAACATATAATACACCCCTCATGAAATCCTCTGCTGGTCTTTCTTTAAAATGTGGCCTTGTAAGGTGGATATTTTGCAAGTTTTTTCTGTGTTTTTGAAAAGCCTATGCACACTGTGCAGTAATAAGGTTTAATATGGTATGCATAAATTGTGTGGACTTGGTTTAACCCTTACCATGCTGAATAAATTAAGATAACACACCCGCTTCTAATTTTCAGCCAGTAAGATTACTTGATTCAGGTGGTTGATACAAATTCACAAACTTTATGACAAGTAGTGTAAATCCAGATCAGTTGGCTTCTTCAGAAGCCAGATGATCTGGATCTACACTGCTTGCCAAGGCAGTGCATATCTGGATTCAGCAGAACCAGGGTTAAAGTAGAAATCATATCCTTTTTTTAATGACAGTGCCTGGCATAGATTTTGAGGGATCAGCTGAGGACATATCAAAGGTAGATATCTCACTCTCACCACCGAAAGATACTCCTATAGCAACGACAGAGCCAGTAGAGATACCTCATGTAGCAGATGTCAAGGAAAAAACGGAGGCACCACAAGGGGAGGAGAAATTAATTGTCCAAGAAACAGCTCCAGTGAGAAGAAGTAGGTCATTGTAGCCTTTTCCATACTGACTTTAAATGGGCCGCTTGAAGCACAAAAAGTGCCTTCAAGAATGCACAAAATGTGCAGATTTAGATCATTCTGCACATACGCAAAGTATCATCTGGGCATTTGCTCTCCATTATACATTCTGTAGTATTCAAAGATTCTGTTACCGGACAGTGAAGGCCCTGATCAGACTGCACGGATGTGCAGTCTGATCTGGGCCTCCGGTGTCCGCATATGCCAAAGAAAAGATTTCACGTGACCCGGTCAAAATATTAACATGCAGTGTGATTTTCTTTTTTTAGTGATGAGGGGTTTAATCTGAAAGGGAAGAATTTGCTCCCTATGAACTTCCTGTTCTTTGTTCTTGTGTCGGTGGTTTCATTTGTGGCATTTGTTTTGTCATTGTTCATTCTTTATCTCCCTTTGTTTTAGTGCCTCAGGAGGGCTGTGTTTTGTGCTTGTGGTTTTTCCTAGGTGTCTGCACTGATCGTTTACAGTGCAGGAAACCAAACAGGAAGCCATAAATACTGTATTTACCAAAAAATATTTGGACAGGCATGCTGGAAAAAAAAAAAGTAAACCCAGATGAGATGCCACAGAATATGGTGTCTAATTAGGGTCTACACTGTTTACCAGTCATCCAGCAATTTATAGACATAACAACAGGTTGTGTATTGTACTTGTTCAATTTTTAGAACTAGTATGATAAGGTGTCTGAATACTTAGGGTAAATACAGTGTTACACACTTTTCAGAATTGGCTGAAAATCTACCAAGCAGTCCCTTAATCGCTGGGTGATTAATAACGAGCTTAAGTGACCTGCGAAGCAGGTGGCGAAGCTTAAGCTCGTACTATAGTTATCGTGAGTCTCTCACATACTATGCAGAAGAGTTCTCATCTGGCGGTTGACTGGTTTCCCATATCTACAGCGGAGTGTATAAGCTTAATGTTGAACCCGAAAACCAACGCTAATAAGGCCGGAGCTATTGGCCTGATTTCCGAAAAATATAATGATCAGATATGCTACACTGCAAACATGGAAAGCCAGTCAGCTGCTGCAAGTGATCTCATTGGCTGTAAAGAATTGTATAGCCAATGAAATAGAAGGATACATTTTTACGTCATTGACATGGATAACTGTAAGACTGATCTATGTTTTAGCCTCCATTTTTAATCTGAGATTTTTCTTGCATTAAACAACATTTTCGTGTATTTAAGTGTAAATACTGAAGTATTGCTGTAAAAAATGGATTACATTCCTACAGCACATAACAGGAATTATGCATAGGGAATAAATTTATCGCTGACAACATGATAAAGGTAGGATATACGGTAATTTCAGCTGACTGGCGATCAGCTGATCGTTTGTACTTTAGCAACTTTCGTCTGTACACACATGCTGCACAATGATTTGCTTGTCAAATTGTGTCGTAGCTCATGTTATTGATAAACATCATGAGCATCCATAAAGATAATACCTAGTCTGTACACACATGCTGCACAATGATTTGCTTGTCAAATAGTGTCGTAGCTCATGTTATTGATAAACATCATGAGCATCCATAAAGATAATACCTAGAAACCGTGATACATTGTATGGCATAATTGATAGCAGTAATGACGCCATGGAGAGTACTACACCCCACCCCCAAGCCCAAAAGCCAAGGCAGACCGATCAACACGGATGCACCGGTTCCAAGCCATTTTGTAAACGCCTGTCAAATTAGTGTTTTTAGGACATGCTTCCATTGTATCCTGAAGGCATCAAATTTGGATATCAGGGAGGACAGATTTGTTGATTCAGACTGGGTAATATAGTATATTTAGTATCAAATCAACCTCTTTTCACTTGCCTCACTTTTTAAATGTGTAAAAAAAAACATACAGTAGAGCAACGTCTCCTAGGAAACTCTGGTTAAATTGATGTAAGCATAATATTCGATGTTGTGCACTTTGTCTAGGACCTATTTAAACAGGTTTTGTCTGGTCCGTGACTTTGCATACCTGGTGAAAAAAAGACAAAGAAAAAAAAAATGCACAAAATTCTTAAGCTTGTTTCATAGGTAACACCTATTTATTTCATATTACATTAGGATTTATGATTAATAGGAAAACAAGTCAAATCAGTTGAAAAATTGTTTTGAGATGGATTGTGGGAAAACAAACATTTACTGAAGACCCAGACCGACCAGCACCTGTGTACATTTGGTCAGGAACTCAGCTGTTTTTTGTCAGTACCTGTGTGCAGGCTGGGATGGGTCAACATGCATCACATGTTGTATTCTTGACATTTTTATGTCCTCCAACCTGCGGGGAGGGGGCATACTGATTTTTGTTGGTTTTGGCATGGACGTCGGGATGACACTTTCTTGTCTGCACAATATCTTGTGAACTAGTGATCGGATTCTTACCAAATTTTCATTTATATATTTAATGGATACATAACAAAGAACTGAATAGAGTTTGGTGACCTTGAGCTAAGTTTCAAGGTCACAGCAGTAGAAAAATGGAAAATTCATGGTTGGGGGATGTCTGTTTTCTCTGAAAACACTGTTACTTGTTTTACATTTAGGTCCACAAGAGGATTCGACAGAAGGACAGACCACAGATAAACTCTCATCTATCAAGAAGACTCTGATCAGCACGATATGGCAGGGAACAGCTGCATTTCAACAACAGATGCCCTTGTAAGATATCTATGACTTCAGTACTCATAACTACCACATGGGCTGTGTCAAGCAAGAAAGTGCCTTCGAGCGGCCCACTCATAAATACCTCTTACCCTGTTTACCCTAAATAGTGGGACACCATAACTCCTTGCCATATTTGTCCTAAAATTTAAAAAAAAGTCCATTTTATAACTGTGTCTTAAAATAGTGCTGGAGGAGTTGCAAACAGTGTAGACCCTGATCAGATGCCGCATTCTGCGGCATCTGATCTGGGTCTACACTGTTTGCCCAGGCTTGTCTGTCCCAATATTTAGGGTTATTACAGTATATGGTGTTCATGTGATCGGAGCTCTAGATATGAGGAGTATCCAGAAAGTATTCTTCCAATTTCTCAAGATTAAATGTTTTGCTATTAGTACTTATTGTAATCCCTCACTGAGGTATTTCTAGATAGTACCCACAGCATGTGTATTTGTGGGGAAGGATAGGAGAGTTGACTCTTAATTGATTAGGTTTCTCACTGCTGTGGTTTGAGCCTCACTCAGGTCACATGTGAGAAATCCAAGTTCTGCTTACATATGGTCAGGTGTTTTTTCTCCAGGTTCTCCGGTTTTCGCCCACCTTTGATAAATGATTGGCCGTAAAACCCAAATCAAAAAAAGAAAAAAAAAATTGTGGGGAAAGTAAGAACATTTTCAATTTTTCTGTTTGAAAAGAAAAACACAAAAAAAACAACACACAGATACACACAAAAGCATACAATTTGGAGCTATGATAAGACAAAAACTATTTTATACAGTCAACCCTCTTTATACTGACACTCGATACAATGACAAAATTTGTTATAATGACAATTCGAATGTCACAAAACCTTTGCTCAAGAGATGACAGTTAATGAGAAGTTATGCAACAATGTTGCATTGAAACTTCAAGCAACACTTGTTTTGGATATTTGTTAGAATTGCTTCACTGAGGCAATTCTAACAAATATCAAAAACATACTATTCTATGAGCAAATGAGAATAAAACAAGGCCTACATTACATATCATTCTATCCATTAAGGATTTTTTACAACAGCTAACTCATTTTAATGGTAATATCTTTGGGAACAAATGCTGTGATTGTAATGAGGTTTCACTGTATTTTTCAGATAGACCTGGATTTGAGCTGAGGCACAGCATTTCCTATAAGATTGCGTGTGTACCATTGAAGACTCAGATTAGCCTGCATATCTGTACAGGCTGATCAGAGTCTTTGCTGTCTGCATGAAGATGCTTTGAATCCTTTGCAACCTGCAGAGTGCACTGTAAATACTGATCAAATGCACATATACGCAGACTGATCTGAGTTGTCACTGGATACACATACAATCTTGTAGGAAATGCTGGGCCCAGCTCATTTCGTTTTATTTTATGAAATTACCATAATAACTCTAAATATTGGACAGACAGACCTGAACAAACAGTGTAGACCCAGATCAGATGCCGCAGAATGCAGCATCTGATCAGGGTCTACACTGTTTGCCCCTCATCCAGCACTATTTTAGATCCATCAACAGGTAGTAAAATAGACTTTTTTCAAATTTTAGGACAAGTATGGTAAGGTGTCCCAATACTGAGAGTAAATATGGTACAATGGACTGGAAGGCCCAATAGATGAAAATAGGTATTGACCATAAATGGGTCAGATTCTCTGGCATCACACTTAATATACCCTTGGTTGAATATGAACCGGATCATAATGATGGCATGTTGTATCTGATGTTACACATTTCCTGCAACTACCAGTTTTGTATTGCTAGGGTGTCACTTCACATACCTTAATTGCAAACTCAAGAGAATGGTATTTGTCAATACTGTAAAATATTTAATATCTGCAGCTTCATAATTTGGGCCATGCCATGTGAAAAGGTGCCTTTTAGCATATGTGGACAGCTAAGGCCCAGATCAGCCTGCACATCTGTGCAGCCGGATCAAGACCTGCACTGTCCCCAAACAGACTAGTGTAACAGGTTGTGTAACAGATTTTTACAAATTTTATGACAAGTATAGTAAGGTATCCCAATATTTAGAGTAAATCGAGGGTTGAGCACAAGACTTTAGTAACTCAAACATATTTTTGAAACCCTTGTTTAGGGGCAACTTCACCCCTTTGTAAACAATGCAAATTTAGGTGCCATTGCTCATACAAGCAATGGCACCTAAATTTCCATTGTTTACAGAAAGAAATGTTGTAATCTTCATAACGCCTTCTTGGTGAGGAGATTAAGTATTGGGAAAAACAACCATCTGACTTGCTACAGTCTTGCGATCAACCCTCGAAATAAGGTATCCAAAGATTCAAGTTTTCTTCAGGTTGCTAGCAAAGACTGATCAGTGTGCTTATATATGCAAGCTGATCTGAGTCTTTGCCACACATATCTGAAGACATTTCTTTTCATGCTGTGGCTCATTGATTTATTACAGTGATCCTTTTGAGCATCATTTATTGCCCCCTTGTGATGGTGTCCCTGTTGTTGTGTATGACCATGAACCCAGTTCTATCATAGCTTATTCACTGAGGTAAGATTGACACTTCAGATAAAATACTTTCTGATTAACCCATTTTAGACTGAATAGATTCTCCCACACTATATACTGGAAGAGTCCAATTCTAATTTTAGGTATGTCTGGCTATGAGATTTAGATATTCCTAGAGAGAAATGGCTAAACTATTTGCAAACAGTGGAGACCCTGATCTGATCTGGGTCTGCACTGTTTGCTAATTACCCTTTTAGGGGTCTCCAGACTACAATGGGTTAATATTTTCTCATAAGATCCAGATATCTAAATATATTGTTGGTACGGGCCCCTGTAGCCTAGTGGATAAGAGAGTTGACTCTTAATCCATTAGGTTTCTCACCGCTGTGGTTCGAGCCTCGCTCAGGTCATATGTGGGAAAGCCAAGTTCTGCTTACGGATGGTCAGGTGGTTTTTCTCCGGGTTCTCCGGTTTTCGCCCACCTTCGATGAACGATCGGCTCGATATAAGTGAAATATTCTTGAAAGGGCCGTAAAACCCAAATAAAAAAAAAAAAAAAAAAAAAAAAAAAAAAAATATATTGTTGGTCAAAGAATGTAGTTATTTTTCTTTTTTTTTCTCCACGAAAAGACATATATGAATTTCAGTGGATGCCACAGCACTCATTTTTGTGGAGAAACCAGAAAACATTTATGGATAATATCCTTTTGTCTAGAGTGCTGTAAGATTCTCATATTAGATCCATTGTGCAAAGAAAAAACAACACCCACAGATAGGGTGCCTCAAGCAATATTGTCTTTAACTCATACAGAGACAGTGAAGGTGTAGATCAGCCTGCTGATTCACAGTGTGATAAGGGTCTGTATTCCCTGCCCACAGAATTATTTGCTACTGTAGAATGTATCAACATAAAGCAAAGGCCTTTATCTGGGCCCATTTGTTAAAAGCATTGTTAGTTTAATGAGCTTGTTAGTGGTCAAAATGTTAAGTGTTCTAGTACAATATCTAATTCACAGGTATTTTTACTAAAAAATGTGAGTAGGTAGCTTTTGCAAATGCAAAAGCTACTCACATTTTTTTCAGCAAAAATATTAGTATATATGCCGTATTTAATGATCAAAGTTTTAACAGGTATATATCTAATTCACAGGTATTTTTACTAAAAAATGTGAGTAGGTAGCTTTTGCAAATGCAAAAGCTACTCACATGTTTTTTTCAGCAAAAATATTAGTATATATGCCATATTTAATGATCAAAGTTTTAACGATACATTAACTAACCTCATGATTAGTTTTGAACAACTGGGCCCAGATTGCACAGATCTGCAGGATGATCTGGGCCATCACTGTGCACATATCAGAGAGTCTGAAGGGCCTGGCTCCTGTTGTACAGATTAATACCTAGATTCTGGCCAGAGGCTTTCTTATACACCCCTTAAAACTGTGTTCGTTGAGGGGAGGGGGGGGGGAGGGGGCAGAGCGGGAGTATATATTGTTGAAGGGGGGGGGGGTGGAGTATATATTGTTTTCGTTTTGTCTGTTTGCCTGTCTATTACATTTTTGGTTCTTTTGGGGAAGGGGGAGGGAGGGGGGATATATTTCCTGCATTTTAAACTCAATGCCGGCCTCGGTGGCTCAGTTGGATGCGCCGTCCAACTGGAGACCAGGAGGTCGCGGGTTCAACCCCCGCTGAGGTCAACAACATTCTTTCATGGAGATTGATCATGAAATACTTCTTACGGTCATTCACTCCTTTCTGCTGATTCAAGGAGGGCAGTTGTCAGTTTCTGGCGAAAGAATGCACAATACTGGTAAACCGCTTAGAGGACTAAGCCTGCCCAGTAAAAGTGTGGTTAGGTAAACTGACCTCGCTAGACATGACCCCATTGGGTTGACTGGGACAAAAAAGCTCAACACAAACAAACAAACATATATGTTTTGTACAGATGAACTATGCTAATAAATAACAGGGCCCAGTTGTTCAAAGCATGGTTAGCTTAACGAGCTTGTTAAGGGTCATTTCGTTAACTGTTTGCACGGATTTAATATACAATATTCTGATATTTTTTGCTGAAAAAATGTGAGTAGCTTTTGCACTTGCACTGCAAAAGCTACTCACATTTTTATCAGCAAAAAATTTCAGCATATTTGCGTATCACTCGATGTAAATTTTAACAAATTGTTAACTAATGATGTTGTTAGCTTTGAACAATTGGGCCCTGATCTTTTTGTGAATGCTCTCTGTAGAATTCATAGCTACAGATAAGAGGAATACTCAGAAAATCAGTTTCCTTATGTCTCCAAGAAACATATTTTGTGGTACTTATTAGAAGTGTCTCACTGAGGCACTTCTAGTGAGTACCCATAACAAATGTTTTCACAGAGATTGAAAAATGTCTAGTATTTTTAGTTTACAAAACATCTTTATCTGGACCTAGGCTGTAGATACTTTAGTTCATGAATGAGAGACTGTGGAAGATAAAAAAAATGACAAATTTAAACAATCCTTGTTTATATTTGATAACCAAAAACCCATCTATATTTGTTTCAGTTGCCATGACTACCATTGTAAACTACAGGAAATCCAAGCAACATATTCCTCACAGAGAGATTCTCAGGGATCAAAGTAAGGACTGTTTGTATGTGACACATACCATAAAACCATCTTTTTAGACATATCACACCACAATTTCTTTCTAACCTCTTTCAGTTCAGGAGAAGACGTGCCAAAAGATTTTCAAGATTGCAGCCATGGTGGCGATCTTGGATAATCAGTCGGAACAATTTTAGCTATTTTTGATCTACAAGTTGCCTTGATACTTACTACCAAGTTTCCAGTCAATTGGATTTTTGATTCAGAAGAAGAAGGGCATAATCAGAATATCTATTTTGAGCCTCTTATAGATCAAAAAGAGCTAAAATCATTTCTAGCAGAAATCAAATATGGCTGCCATCTTGCAAATCTGTTTTAAACTTCTTCTCTTGAACCAAAAGGCCAGTTGACTGGAAACTTGGTAGGAAGTATCGATGTGATTTGTAAAGCGAAAATAGCTAAAATTGTTCAGTCAGAAATCCAAGATAGCTGCCACAGCTGCCATAATAAAAATCTACTTTGACCTTCTCCTGAACCGAAAGGCAAATTAACTTGATGGGCAGATGCGTGTAATTGTCCTCGACATACTCTTCAAGCAGTCACTATGACTAGGGCTGGGACGATTCATTAGTACATCGATAAAAGTTGATACGGGACCCCATGATACCCTGTCAATACAGACCTCTCATATGTATCGATATTTCAAAGCAAAAGTAGTTTGTTAGACCAGTCCTGTAAATTAGTTTGTGTCCCTTATAATCCAGTCCCGGAAAGTGCTATAATACAAAACACTATTTTATTGGATTAGCCAACTAAAACTCAGCGATCATAGAAGTTGCGAGACTCCTACCACTTAGTCATATGAGCAAAATCAGGGAGGTCACCGTATGACACAAAATGGAATTCCCAATCTGACACAGTGTCAAATAAGCCGATTTCGAAGCCAGTTTTGTCATAAAAAAAGCATTTCAAAATCACATGTTCCCAATGAAAATTCAGAATAAGCTCTATGGCTATCCAAATACCCTGCAAAGATACTGATCAATTTCTGCTGATGAACAGGCTGATCTGAGTCTAACTGCACATGTAATTTTGTAGGAATGATACTATATGCATTTGTTCTGTTTACATTTTTCAGCGGAGGTATATAATTTAACATAACACCATTCAGATATATATAATCTGCAGAAATGATAGACCCTGAAAGAATCGAGATATTTATCGTATCGTTATACCTGTATTGTGATATGTATCGTATCATGACATGAGCGTATCATCCCAGCCCTAACTATGACCTAGTGCCCTTGACCTAGATTTTGCACTAGATTGTCTGTTTTGATTTTACGTCAAGTTTAGCATTATTTACGTTGATTCTAGCATAAATGTGCATTTCTCTGAAGCGGTGATAGCTGCGAGTGTCAAACCTTGCATAGTAATTGTCCTCGACATACTCTTCAAGCACACACTATGACCTGGTGCCCTTGACCTAGATATCATGCTTAAGTGACTTTGTCATGATTTTACATAGAGTCTAGCATTAAAGTGTGTTTCTGTGAAGCAGTGATATCTGCAAGTGTCAAGCCTTGCATAGTAATTATCCTCGACATACTCTTCAGGCACACACTATGACCTGGTGCCCTTGACCTAGATATCACACTTAAGTGAGTTTGCCATGATTTTACATAGAGTCTAGCATTAAAGTGTGTTTCTGTGAAGCAGTGATATCTGCAAGTGTCAAGCCTGCATAGTAATTGTCCTCGGCATATTCTTGATGCAAACACTATGACCCGGTGCCCTTGACCTAGACTAGATATCGCGCTCGAGTGACTTTGTCATGATTTTACGTCAAGTCTAGCATTAAAGTGCATTTCTCTGTAGCAGTGATAGCTGTGAGTGTTTAAACCTCCCATAGTCCAAGCACCCACATGAACCTGTGCCACTGACCTAGATTTCGTGCTCCAGTGACATTGCCCATTGCAGGTGCAACGTCGACTTCTGCGGATCACTCGATGTAAATTTTAACGAATCGTTAACTAACGATGTCGTTAGCTTTGAACAACTGGGACCAGGTGTGACATAAACTTCAACAAAGCTCTTTATATTTTTATTTTGACATTCATATTTCTAGGTCCACTGTATAGATAGTATTTTTATACGCCACCAAATGATAGTGACAGGGTATTATGGTTTCACGTAGGTCGTCTGTGTGTCCGTCCATCTGTCGTACTTCCATCTGTATTTTCATTTCTGGACAATAACTAGAGTAAATGTCAATGGATTTTCACCAAACTTGGTGTGTGCATAGATATTGTAATTGTGGAGATCTGGTTTTGGATTGCTAATGGGCTAATTTTGTCAATTTATGACAGTTATCTGATCGTGACACGTTTGATTTTTTGTTTCAGGATGATAACTTGAGTAAATATTAATGGATTTTCACCAGTATTTTGTCAGTGTTTGACAGTTATCTCCCCATGACATGATAAAATAGCGATTATTTTTGTTTCATGTTTTTATTTTGTTGTGGTGATCAAAGAAAGGAATGTGCTCAGTTAACAAATACTATACTTAACCGAAATTTGCAGACACCTTACCCCATTTTAGACTGAATAGACTCTTCCCACACTATATATTGGAAGAGTCCAATTTCAGTTTTAGGTATGTCAGGCTATGTGATTTAGATATTCCTAGAGAAAAATGGCTAACCTATTTGCAAACAGTGAAGACCCTGATCAGATGCTGCATTCTGCGGCATCAGATCTGTGTCTGCACTGTTTGCCAGTTACCCTATTAGGGATCTTCAGATGGGTTAACTCTTTACTATATTTGTTCTGATCATGGTCGGCCTCGGTGGCTCAGTTGGATGCGCGTCCAACTGAAGACCAGGAGGTCGAGGGTTCGACCCCCACTGAGGTCGGCAACATTCTTTCATGGAGATTGATCATGAAATATTTTCTACGGTCATTCTTTCCCTTCCGCTGATTCAAAAAGGCAGTTGTCAATTTCTAGCGAAAGAATGTGCACAATACTGGTTAACTGCTTAGAGGACTAAGCCTGCCCAGTAAAAGTGTGCTTAGGTGAACTGACCACGCTCGACATGACCCATTGGGTTGACTGGGCCGTAAAACCTCAACACAAACTGAATACTGAATACTGGCTCTTGATGTTTCTAATATTAGCTACTGGATGAGTGGCAAACAGTGTAGACCCAGATCGGACTTCAGGAGCAGTCTGATCTAGTTCTGCACTGTATGCAATCTTGTCAGAGGCTTTGGTGTATAATATAACATTTACCATAACAAAATCTTTTTCTGCAGTTCTATAGCCAGGAGTATAAGAATGGACCAAGAATCAAGTGTTGAAAGGTCATTGAGACATGAAGAGGAAGCTACTTTAGGTAAGATCCAAATACATTATAAAGATAGAAGTTTTTGTGGCCAGAAATTGTCATAATTGTATAATATCAAGCGTGTTCAAAACTATATTTATGAAATCCTGTAGGATGGCTTCATTTTGTGCACTGCAAGAGGAGAAAAGGGCCCTTAAAGCATATTGAGACAACCATCACACAGATCAGCCTGTGCTGTTGCACATTTATGTAGTCTCATTAGGGCCTTTGCCTGCTTGTCAATGAGTACTGAAAAATATATTGCTGAATAGATAAGGCTCTGATCGGACTGTACTGACTGATCTGTATAATTTCTCAATTTGCAGTTCGTCTGCTGTAATTGTTTACACCATTTATCATAGCTCCAGACAAGAGGGATATTCAGATAGATTTCTTCCTATTTCTCCAGGGCTCAGTTGTTCAAAACTAATGATGTCGTTAGTTAATGTATCATTAAAACTTTGATCATTAATTATGGCATATATGCTAATATTTTTGCTGAAAAAAATGTGAGTAGCTTTTGCATTTGCAAAAGCTACTCACATTTTTTTCAGCAAAAAATACCTGTGAATTAGATATTGTGCTTCTTAGAACAGTTATTCTTTTGACCACTAATGAGCTTGTAAAGCTAATTATGTTTTGAACAACTGGGCCAAGAAAAGCATACTCATTAGAAGTGCCTTGGCCAGGTGCTTCTAAAGCCTACCCACAATAAATGATTTTGTGCAGAAATAAAATGTCAACATGTTTTGGTTGGAAAAAAAAATTGCTTTATCTGGACCTATGATTTCTGTCTCTGCAATCGTTACAGTATTTGTTAGCTGAGTTAAAGTTTTCCCATTTGTGAAAATTGGAAGGAGAAGAATACTGGACTACCACCCATGGCCTGTCCTTAAGACAAAAATTGAAGAGGAAAATAATGTGATATATAGTCTGTAGGAAATACATCTGTACCTGCTAAATTATGCATTGGCTTTGCTTGCTAGTTATTTATGCACATACCTTTTTATGTCTCTGCTTGCAAGGTTGTTGAGAGGGTTGAGTTTGTAGGTGGGGTGGTTGCCCATGGATGTTGGATAAGATCTGATTACTTTTAAGATACCAAGACATTACATTTTTACCTTAGATATTGGCCTCCTTAAGTACTTGTAACTACCATTCTTATTGTAAAATTTAAACAAGTCCATTTTTTCTACCTGTCTATATGTCTAGAAATTGCTGGATGTGTTGCAAAGAGTGTAAGCCCAGTTCAGATGCTGCATATTGCAGCATCTGAACTGGGCTTACTCTCTTTGCTGAGGCTTCTTTGTCCAAAACTTCGGGGAATGCGTGCAGGTGGCTGAGTGGTTAGCACTTCAGACTTTGGATCTCGAGTTCTTGGGTTCATATCCTACTGAAGGTGAAATTCAGCTCATTAATCTATGGCACTTCAGTGCACAGTGCTTTTCATTATCACCTGTCCATCATTTGGATATTACTTAGATAATGTTGAAAGGGATGTAAAACACCTAATTATCATCATCATCGTCACCAATACTTACGGCAAATATGATATAGTAAGGCAGCATAACCTCTCTTGAGTTTTTGAATCAACTATAAAATAATAGGTATAGAAATTTATTGGGTATCTCGAACCTACTATAAAATAATAGGTAAAGACATTTAATAGGTATCTTGATTCAACTATAAAGTAATAGGTATAGAGATTTAATGGGTATCTTGAACCAACTATGAAATAATAAGTATAGAGATTTAATGGGTATCTTGAACCAACTATAAAGTAATAGGTATAGAAATTTAATGGGTACTTTGAACCAACTATAAAGTAATTGGTATAGAGATTTAATGGGTATCTTGAACAAACTATAAAGTAATAGGTATATATTTAATGGGTGTCTTGAACCAACTATAAAGTAATAGGTATAGAGATTTAATGGGTGTCTGAAAGTATTACTTTTTCCATAAGATAATCTTGCTCAGGATTGTATCCTTTATTTTTTACTCCAGCAAGGCGCTCATCCTCTGGCAAACTGTCATTCTTCCGAGGGAGTAGCCGGGATTCTGTCACCGCTCCTAGGCCTGATCTCCTCGACTCTGTCCGATACATTCCAAAAGTTGATGGTCAGCCTGTAGAGAGTCCAATTGGTAAAAAGTAGTTTGACAGCATTCATGTGTTCATTTCTTTTCTTTTTTCATGGATATGTGGTTATTTTGTCCTGTGAACAAAACACACAGGAACCTCTTTATAACTCATTACAGCACAATTTCAGATATAATATGGTTTGAAGATGGACCCCCAAAAGGTATAGGTTATCCAAACAGAAATACACATTAACCTCTTTATAACACGGTTTGTTATTACACGGTTTTGGATACAACACGGTTCAGAGATGGATCCCAAAAATATATAGATTACAGTTGACTCTCGTTATCTCGACCCCTCTTATCTCGATCCTATCACTTATGTCGAACTGATTTCTAAGTCCCGATTATTTTCCTTATATATTTATTGTATTTCAGCTTCGCGTATGTCGAACTACTTTTATGTCGACACTTCGGCTATCTCGTCCATCATTTTCAGTCTCTGAATATATTTTTCACAGTTTTTACTACCGCGGATCTCGAACTCGGACCATGACGAAGGAAAACAAAATGTAAGATGCGGCGCAGCCCATCTCTCAGTTAATGAAAGTCATAATAGGCCATTGATAAATAAATCAATATTTTAATTTTCCCCTTTGTCCAGATAATTATAAACAACACAAACAATGTCTAAAATCCGTAATTATGAAATCACATGCGTGTCGAGTCGGGTTTGACACGCGGCGCTCAAAACCGTCTCGTGTCATTGATTTGTAAGATAAAAAGCAGCTCAGAATAGTGTTATGGAAGATTAATCAACGAAGTTTCTTTAATTTATTGTTTAGATATGCTCTTCACTATTGAGTACTTTCCGTCTGAATGATATAGCGTCTTCAAGAAAAGTCAGTGCGCGACAGGTTCCGACTCAGATCAGCCTGTATTGTCTAAGTCTGAATCTTCGCTTGTTACTCTTTGGTCAGGCGGTGCTCTTTGGTAAGCCCAGATAAGGCTCATGCGTATAATGGAAAATTTGTGGGCGTGCAGGCTGATCTGAGTCTTTGACAGTCGCACAGTCTTCTAATAGGAGTTGTCATGCACAGCCTCAAATAGACGAATCACACATGGGTACCGATGTTAACCCTTCCCACCCTGTAGACTGATACCCGCACAAATAGTGTAGGTCCAGATGAGACGGCTCATAACGAGCTTTCTCTGCAGGATCTACAGTTTGCCGTGCTGAAAGGGTTCGTTTATGCCAGGGGAGATAATCCAAACTAGCTTACAGCTGCCGCTTAACATTGTAAGCGTTTTATGCAAAAGTGGAAACCAGTGAACTCTTTATCGAGTCGTCTATGCGAAGGGAGCTAATCCAAACCAGTTCATAACGTATAGCTAACATAACCCGGAAACCAGTAATTTATTTATAGCTCACATGGAAATCCAAATTTGCAGGAGTATTAAAAGACAACAAGAGACGTTTGAAATTTATTATTATTAACATTTATTGATGATATTATTCCAAGAGAACCATTGCATCTCCTAAAACAAACAGTAACAATGCAAACTGAAGTACACGTAAATTATTTAAATTGCCATATACATGTACATGTGCCTTCCGTTTTGGCGAACAGAGGCGAACAGTCGTCATACCTATGACGTCACAATTTGGTTGTCTCGAACTACTGATAACTCGAACATTTTTATCAGGTCCCGTGAAGTTCGAGATAACGAGAGTCGACTGTATATAGAAAAATGACCATAAATGGTCATTTTTCTATATAATCTATACATTTTTGTTTGGATATAACACGGTTATATAACTAACACGGTTTATGCTTTGGACCCCAACAATAGTGTTATAAAGAGGTTGTGGTGTATTTAGAGTATATAGGAAAATGAGAACAGCCCGTGTAGCAGAGTGGTTAGTCTCCCTGACTTCAGATCACAAGGTCTCGTTCGAATTCCACTTGAGGCGGAATTCAGCTCATAACTGTATGGTGCTTCATTGTGCAGAAAATTTCATTATCACCCTCCCATTGTCTCAGTATGATTTAAATAATTTTGACAGTGATATAAAATACTAAATCGTCATTATATAGGAGAATGACCATTTACTGTTGTTTAGTTTACACAGTTTTTGCTTTGGGTCCCAGTAATAGTGTTATAAAGAGCCTTTGGTGAAATTCTGTTTAATTTGTTGGCCCTTTAGGATTTTTATCCAGTTTTGGAGCTGAGTCAAGGAAAAACATGCCTTAGACACATATACAGAGTCAAAGCTGAGACCAGCTGTGTGTTTGTATTGTTTGATCAGGGCTTTGCTCTCTGTTTAGAGAATCTTTGCATATTATAGAATTTATGAATGGAGAACAAAGACCCTAATTAGATGAAACATTGCAGTATGCAAATATTTGAAGGCACTTTATTGTTTGATAAGGCCCATCCTGCATTGAGTGAAAACGGGTTTGAAGCATGTACATGCAAGGTCCCAACTTTGCTCTATATACATACCGGCTACATTGTCATTGCCCACTGATTATATATAGTACCATATTTACCCAAAGTATTATGGCTATGCACCATATGCACCATATTTATCCTGAGTATTGGGATTCGTTATCTACTTATCATACTGGGCCCAGTTGTTAAAAGCGTCGTTAGCTTAACAAGCTCGTTAAGGGTCATTTCGTTAACTGTTTTAGCGGATTCAATATACAATATTCTGATATTTTTTGCTGAAAAAATGTGAGTAGCTACTCACATTTTTTCAGCAAAAATTTTCAGCATATTTGTATATCACTCGATGTAAATTTTAACAATTCTTTAACTAACAACATCGTTAGCTATGAAAAACTGGGCCGTGGTCCTAAAATTTGAAATAGTCCGTTCCACTACCTGTTGAGGTGTCCAAAATATTGCTGTGTGTATGGCAAATAGTGTAGACCCTGATCAGATGTTACATTCTGCAGTGTCTGATTTAGGTCTGCACTGTTTGCAAAGGCCTGTCTGTCCCAATGCTTTGGGGTATTACTGTAGATTCGTAATTTTGTATAGAAGAACCACATTCCTTAACTGAGTGAAGAGGGTTTTTTTTTCTAAAACAAAACTATTTTTTAAGTGAAAAATTGTGAAGACATACACAAAATGGGGGCTGACAAAACAGATATGTTGATGTAACATATTTACCCTAAGTTTTCAGACAGACATACCTGGGCAAACAATGTAGCTGCAGATCAGAAGCCACAAAATTCAGGGCCCAGTTGTTCAAAGCTAACGACGTCGTTAATTAATGATTCGTTAAAATTTACATCAAGTGATACGTAAATATTCTGAAATTTTTTGCTGAAAAAATGTGAGTAGCTTTTGCAGTGCAAAAGCTACTCATATGTTTTCAGCAAAAAATATCAGAATATTGTATATTGAATCCGCTAAAACAATTAACGAAATGACCCTTAACGAGCTCGTTAAGCTAATGACGCTTTGAACAACTGGACCCAGATGTTTGCCACTCATCAAGCAGTCTTTAGATGCATCTCTAGGTACAGTCAAACTTCAATGGCTCGAACATCTTTGGGACCATAGAAAATTTTTCGAGACATGGGTAGTTCGAGCCACTGAGTGTTAATCATGGCACCAGTTCAGGAAGCAAATAATGATAATTTAGGGAAATCTTTTCAATTTTCTACACAATGATTGTATGTTGAGTGTACTCATTAGGATTGCCTTGATGAGGCGAGTCTAATGAGTACACACAACATACAATTTCATGATAAAATCCCTAAATATTTGTTTTCTTGAGCTATTGGAAGGATTTTGTAGAGAGTGAAAAAAGAGTTCGAATCATCCAGCCATTGAGGTTATACTGTAGTAATACAGTTTTCAAATTTCAGGACAAGTATGGTATATTAGGGTTAATGTGTGTTTTAAACAATAAATGCCTACCCCACACCTCCCCTCCCCCCACACACTTTACCATACTCATCCTAAAATTTGAACAAATCCATGTGACTGCTTGGTGATTTGTCCAAAAAATTCTAGAATGCATAGCAAAGAGTGTTGAATCTGATCAGCACATTCTGCAGTGGTAGGTCGGGGTCTATACTGTTTACTCAGACTTGTCTGTCTGAATAATCAACATAAAGGTGGTACAATGAAAGATGCACTTGAGAGGTTTTCTATTTAACACTCTTTATGTAGATAATGGACCATTCTGATTTGCCTAACGGAAGTTTCTTGGTGAAATAGAATGTTGCCATGCTTTTGGATTTAACCTTTAGCACTCTCAGGACAGATTCAGCAGATGACAAAGTGGTGATATTTTTCTTATTTTTCCCATAAACAGGAGTTGACATTTCATGCAAATTGTCTCCAATGGAGACAATTTGCATGCAATGTCAAATCCTGTTTATGGGAAAAATAAGGAAAAAATATTCCAAAATTTCATCTGCTGAAAATTTTACCGAGAGTGCCAAGTGTTAATTATCCTAGGTTTATAGTATTTCACTCTTCTTGGCTAGCATTTGGTGGCAGGCTTAAATGTAGTTTTTTCTTTTCACAGTTCTGTTCCAATCTCAGCACTATAGTTTTAAGTGTGCAGGAAGAGCTATAGTATGGGCTTTGGCATTAGCACTAACACTTGGCCCTCATCAAGCAAAATAATGCTTTCAGACTGTTAAGGCCTAGCACTCCTACCTTCGATTATCTGCCTTAGCAGATTATGCATTGCTTGTAGGTATATATTAAATCTCTGAAGCTGCATCAGTGAGTCGACTTTGGCTCAGTGGTTAGAGCAATGGATTTTTATCTGGACAGACTGGGTTCGATTCCCATGACAGGCAGGAAATTTTTTCAGCTATGCTTTATTCCTTTGTTACAACTTCCATGTCATAAGAAAACATACACAAAAAGTGCCAGTTGAAATCATCCTATGCATACTCAAAGTCTCATACGGACCTTTGCTCTCCATTCATACTTTCTGTAGTATCCAATGATTCTGTTAGCAGCCAGCAAAGGCCCTGATCAGACTGCGCATCTGCAGAGTCTGATCTGGGCCTCCACTGTCTGCATATGACCCATAGGCAGGTTTTCTCCAGGTGGGGCTCATTAGTGTCCCCACTGTTCAGTTTATGTTAAATCGTTTGCCAGCCGCAGATGCACCGTCCGACTGGAGACCAGGAGGTTGCGGGTTCAACCCCCGCCGAGTTCGGCAACATTCTTTCCTGGAGATTGATCATGAAATATTTTCTACGGTCATTCTCTCCCTTCCGCTGATTCAAGAAGGGCAGTTGTCAGATTCTGGCGAAAGAATGTGCACAATACTGGTTAACCGCTTAGAGGACTAAGCCTTGCCAGTAAACGTGTGGTTAGGTAAACTGACCGCGCTCGACATGACCCCATTGGATTGACTGGGCCGTAAAACCTCAACACAAACAAATGTTAAATCGTTTAAGTGAACATACGTAATCTTTTACTTGACATGATGCTAGATATTTGTCCAAAGCCTATATAGTAGCCTGTAATTTAGACCTTAAGGTCAGAAGCTTAGAATTTTCATATTGCTATTATATGGTAAGAATTCTGCAAGTATGTGTACAAATCTTATGTGAATAACCTACTTTATTGCCCTAAATGGCTTAACCCTGGTCCTTAAACCTGCTGAACCCTGATATGCCTTGCCTTTGCAGATCCAGATCAGTAAACTTCTTCACAAGCCAACTAATCTGGATCTACACTGTTTGACATTATAATGTGAATTTGTATCAACATCCTGGATCAAGTAATCTAATTGGCTGAAAATTAGAAGTGGGCAAGGCATCTTAATTTATTCAGCATGGCAAGGGGTAAATATTAATTTTCCTAACAATTTGCTGGATTTAGTTGGTATTTAATGTGATGGTAAATAGTGTAGAAACATTATATTGAGTATCAGCCTACCATGATCTAAGGGTCAAGTTCTCGGACTTAGTAGTTTATCAACCTCTGGACCTTCCTGTCGTCATTTCTTCGATATGGACTGTGCCAGCAAAAACATCTTTGGGGATATGCAGACCCCAAAGGCCCATCATCAAAGGCCTGCACATCTGCACAGTCTAATCAGTGTTTTCACTATCTGCGAACAGTTATTGGATACTGCAGAATGTATGAATGGAGAGCGAAGGCAGAGATGATATTTTGGGCATGCAAGGATGATGTGGATCTGCGCATTTTGCGCATGTTTGAAGGCACTTTTTCACTTGACAAGGCCCATATGATAAGCTTTATTTAACCCAAGCTGTGCTATCTGGCTAAAGATATTGTTGTTTTTCTTATTATACTATATTTGCCCTAAATATTCAGACATCTGAACCCCATACCTTGATTGTTCTAGAATTTGAACAAGTCAGTTTGACACTCTGATAAATTGTGAAGGATACGTAGCAAACAGTGCACCGAATTTACTCTGAGTATTGGACCTTATCTACTAACCATACTTGCCCTAAAATTTGAAATAGCCCATCCTGCTACCTGTTGATGTATATGAAATATTGCTGTATGTATGGCAAATGGTGTAGACCCTGATCAGATGCCACATTCTGTGGCATCTGATCTGGGTCTACACTGTTTGCAAAGGCTTGTTTGTTTAGGGTTATTATGGTAGACCCTGATCAGACGCCATATTCAGCAGCATCTAATCCAGAAAAAAAAAAAAAAAAAAAATCATGCTGCTTTTATCTTGTACTGACCATATTTAGGCCACATCAAGCGTAAAAGTGCTTTTGAGCATACGCCAAATGTATGGATTCACATTATCCTGCACATGCGCAAAGTGTCATTGGGGCATTTGCTGTCCATTGAAACATTCTATAGAATCCATTGATTCTCTTTGTGGACAGCCAAGGCCCTGATCAGACTGCGTGAATGCTTAGGCTGATCTGGGCCTTCGCTGCCCGCATATGCCCGAAGACACGTTTTCGCATGGCAGGGACCATTTGGTGTATCAGTGTATTTCTCCTGTATATCCTAGGGTGAGCAAATTTGGTGAATGAGTACATCTAGTGAAGATGGTATGACTCATCCCATAAGTAGGTCACTTCTATGACCTTGAACCTTGACCTCTGACCAAGGTTACACACAAGAAAAATGTCCTGTGCATATGTCTTGTCCTTTATCGCCAAGGCTTACTAAATTTTCTGTATTGGTATATCTAGTGAAATGTATTCCTTGTCAGAAGTAGGTCTGCAACTTACATGTTTACCTCTGATATTCAGAAAACTGCTTGTCCAGGACATATCTTCTCCGCACAGTGGTCTAGGCTGACTAAATTTTGTGCTAAGGTATACCTCATGTAGATTGTATATCACATAAGAACTTCACTGCAACCTATACTGACATAAAGTTATTGTCACACCTGCGTTAGCATGGGCGATGCAGACCTGCATGTTTCCATTCATCTGTCCATCTATGGTTGGCTTGTTCATCCATGTACTTATACCTACCCTAGCATTTACCCTACATGTAGTTTCCACCCTGGCTACCACCCTCCATGAAGTCTACAAACTGTAATTTTTACAGTTTGTTTCACTTCACTGATTGGCTAAAGACAAATGACTACACTCACTCTCCTCATGCTTGTTTTCACATTTTAGTATGCAGGTGTGACATAACATTCAACAAAGTGCTTTCTATTTTATTATATGGGTTGCACCATGTGAAAATGTGTTTTTGGGCATATGCAGACAATGAAGGTCCAGATCAGCCTGTGCATCTGTGCAGTCTGATCAAATCAGCCTGTGCATCCACACAGTCTGATCAGAGCCCTCACTGTCTGCTGCCAGAATTATTGGACACTATAAATTGTATCAATTCAAAGCAAAGGCCTAGATGAGACCTTGCACATGTGCAGGATGATGTGAATCCACACATTTTGCGCATGCCCGAAGGCACTTTTTCTCTTCGCTGCCCATATTTATTTTTTTTCGTTTTCAGATGAGGCTGATTATGCATTTTATTCCACAAATAGCTCAGAGTCTGGGGACAAAACCAAAGCAGGGAAAGAGTCTTCAAACTCTCATATTGAAATCCGTAAGTGTTGAAAGTTTTAAAATTATCAGGGTTCAATACTTCCTGGGACATATCTTGATAATCACACTACAGTTACCATATTTACCTGAAGTATTTGGACATCTAATGCCTTTATTTCACCTAAAATTTGAACAATTATTTAAAAGTCTGTCAGTGTGTCTAAAATAGCTTGATGAGTGACAAACAGTGTAGACCCAGATCAGCCGTCGCATAATACGGCATCTGATCTGGGTCTACACTGTTTGCTCAGGCCCATCTGTCCCAATACTTAGGGTTATTAGGGTAGTATCTTTTTGGAAAGAGTGCTACTGTAAAAATAACTATTTAAAATTTAGCATACCAACATTTTAGTATCTTGATTTTAGAATTAGAAGAGGTCATATTACATAGCGTCTGATAAGGTACTTTTTTTAACCAAATAGTATTGATATTGTTCTTGTTTCTTCACAAAAACATACGTTGTAGGTACTCATTAGAAGTGCCTCTGTGAGGCACTTCTAATGAGTACCCACAACCTATATTTTGTGGTGAAATAAAAAAAATGTTCACTTGATACCCCACTTATCTAGAGCTATTATACTAAAGTATACCTGGTCTTTGTCAGAAAATATTGCATGCATTAATGTTACTGCCTGTATTCTAGAAATACAGGAAATATATTACTTATATGCAGTATTATGTATAAAATCATTTGTTAATTTCTCAGAACAGGTCTTTTTTGAGAAGCAGAAGTAGTGAGACAAATTTTAAATCATAAAATTTATGTAATTTCAAATATTTATGGAAATTTTAAAATATTTTTTAATGGCCTTGTTTCTGATATTCATTTTATTGGTTCCATTTTCTGTATCTGAGATTGTCTCCATCTGCTAGTGGAGCAGGGAGCAGCATCGTGGGGAGGGCATTTGTGACAGATGGTGTCATTCTGTCCTTGATCAGTAATTGACACAAAAATCTGGAACAGTTTTGTAGTGAGTTTTTTCGACCTCAGAGTTGCCCTCATGGTTGAGAAAAAAACAGCTAATAGTTTCTTGTCCCTACAAAAAACATGCAGGGAAATTTCAGACAAGTTAAAGTGCCAGTGATAGAGCTAAAAAAAACTGTGCAATTTATTCATGGAATGTTACTTTTTCATATTGTTCAGTATTGTTATCAGTGAAGCCATTGTATAGTTATTTAGGAATTCATTAACCCTTGCCATGCTGAATGAATAAGGATGCCATGCCCACTTCCAATTGTCAACCAATCGGATTACTTGATCCAAGTTGTTGATACTAATTCACATACTAAATGACAAACAGTGCAGATCCAGATCAGTTGGCTTCATTAGAAGCCAACTGATCTGGATCTACACTGTTTGCAAAGGCAGGACATATCCAGGTTCAGCACCAGGGTTAAGCCATTTAGGCAATTAAGTAGGTTATTTACACAATATTTGTACATATATTCACAGAATTCTCAGACAGCATTGCAAGATTTTACTGCAAGGTATATTTTGCTGAACAGTTCCGACTTCTACGAAAACAAGTATTGCCTGATGGAGAGGATGTGTAAGTTATATTAGAGCCATGTTATGTGTAATATTTTTTTTATTTTTTTTTGAGTATATGAGGACAGGTGAGGTGCAGTTTACCCTGTGCTTTGTTACAGTCTGTTACATAACTGCAGATAAGAAGTGGTATCCTATAAATATTTTTTTTTATTTCTCATCAGTGAGGTGCTTCTACTGAGTACCCCCAACATATGTTTTCATGAAAAAAAATATCTACTTTTCTGTATACCAAGGCACTTCTATTGAGTAACCACAGCATATGTTTTTATGGAGAAATAAAAAAAATATTAACCCTTCTCTTGCTGAGCAAGACATGCCCTGTCTTAGCAAACAGTGTAGATCCAGATCAGTTGGCTTCTTCAGAAGCCAACTGATCTGGATCTGCCCTGTTTGTCATTCAGTATGTGAATTTATATCAACAACCTGGATCAAGTAATCTGATTGGCTGAAAATTAGAAGTGGGCGTGGCATCTTAATTTATTAAGCATGACAAGGGTTAACACTTTTTGTTGACTGAGGCACTTCTACTGAGTTCCCACAGCATATGTTTTTATGGAAGAAAAAGAAAAGTATTGATACGTTTTGATGGACTGAGGCACTTCTAATGAGTTCCCACAGCATGTGTTTTTATGGAGAAATAAGTAAAAGAATACTTTTCAGTTGACTGAAGCTCTTCTACTGAGTACCCACAGCATTATGTTTTTATGGAAGAAAAAGAAATATATTGATACGTTTTGATGGACTGAGGCACTTCTAATGAGTTCCCACAGCATATGTTGTTATGGAGAAATACGTAAAACAATACTTTTCAGTTGACCGAAGCACTTCCGAGGCAGTTCTGCTGTGTACCCTTATTATATGTTTCCATGGAGAAATAAGAAAAATATCAGTACTTTTCTGTTGAAAAAAAAGTGCCATCTGGAGCTATGGCCTAATCAGGGCCCAGTTGTGCAAAGCATTGTTAGCTTAACAAGCTCTTTAGTGGTCAAAATGGTAACTGTTCTAGGAAGTACAATATCTAATTCACAGGCATTTTTGCTAAAAAAAATGTGAGTAGCTTTTGCAAATGCATAAGCTACTCACATTTTCCAGCCAAAATATTAGCATATATGCCATATTTAATGATCAAAGTTTTAACGATACATTGACAAACAAATCATTAGTTTTGAACAACTGGACCCTGTAACTTAACATTCTGTTATTTTGGCTTATAGGTTCATAAGGTCACTGAGTCGCTGCAGAACATGGGAGGCAAAGGGAGGTAAATCAGGATCATCTTTCCGAAAAACCATTGGTAAGCTTTACAGCTTTTGTGTAGAGTTTAACTTTTCATCCCTGAGTTTCTGAAATGGACTCTTCCATTCTTGAGCTCAGTGGAACATGAAAGTGGTTAATGTGTTAGTTCAGAGAACCCCTGAATACACTTGAGCCTATGCCTGCAGGCAGAGGCTTTAGCACTTGGCTCAAAGAAATAGTGATTCTAGAACAATATCCAATAAAAGTATTTTTAACACTTAGCATGCTGGGTAAGATTTTCAAAAGACAACATTTTGGGTTTTTTTTTTTTTATTTTTACCAGAAAAAAATGGTTGACATATCATGCAATTGTCTCAGACAATTTGCTTGAAATGTCAAATTCTGTTTTCAGGGAAATAGAAAAATAGCATCGTCATCTGCTGAATTTGCACAGAGAGTGGTAAAGAATAAACTGAGGTCAGAAGCACCTACCTAGGGTATTGCATATACATTATACAGTCGAACTTCGATGGCTCGAACCCCTTTGGGACCATGAAAATTTGTTCGAGACAGCGGTAGTTCGAGCCACGGAGGGTTACTATTAGTGCCATACCAGGAGGCATAATGGAGATAATTGTGGGATATCTTTTCAATGTTCTATATTATAAACATATATTGTGTGTACTCATTAGAATCCCCTCATCAAGGCAATTCTAATGAGTGCACACAGCATACATTTGCAACATTAAAGAAGAAAATCTCTCTAAATTATCCGTATATCGTATTTGGAGGAAATCCCTGTGGACTTGTATGTTGTGTGTACTCATTAGAATTGCCTCATTGAGGCAATTCTAATGAGTGCACACAGCATACATTTGCAACATTAAAGAAGAAAATCTCTCTAAATTATCCGAATATCGTATTTGGAGGAAATCCCTGTGGACTCAAGAACGTTGACTCATCCATGGTAAACGAGCCATCGGAGTTCGAGCCATTGAATTTCTACTGTATGTAGTAGTATTATCAGTGCTATTTGATACAGTAGTCTAAGCATAATAAATACAAGAATATGTAACATCATCCAAAAGAACAAGGAAATAATTAGGGGATAACTGTATTCAAATTTGTCATTTGGGGAGGTAAATCGGCGGTTTTACGGTCGGAAATTTTGTTTTACGGCGACGCGTCAGCGGAGCCGTAAAACAAAATTTGCGACCGTAAAACCGCCGATTTACCTCCCCAAATGACAAATTTGAATGCAGTTATCCCCATTCTAATGCATTTATTCATTTTTCTGTTAAAAAATTGTACTATTTGCACGAAACGACAAGTGCTGTGAGCTGCAGTATAACCAAGTGCCAGCCAATGAGAAGCGACGTTACGTGATGACGTCGGATTTCCGACAGTATATCGCAGAATATACCGTCGCAAATTTTTGACGTTACCCAATCAGACGTCGCGTTACATGCGCAAGTGCATTAGAATACAGAGTTGATCCTACAAAGATTGACACTCTACAGATGGTTACCTGTGGTTGGGGATGGGGTTTGAAGTGTAGGGGTCTGATCCTTTATAAAATTTATACCTGTCTCAAAATATATCAGGGTGTAAAATGATAAAGCTCTAGATCTTTACACTTTCATAAAATACCTGTGGCAGACAGATCCAAGGAACAATGTGTATCAGGGGGGTAGAGGTTTGAAGCCATTGTTTTAAAGAGCTATTTTCATAATGACCATTTACAACAAATCCATTCAAATTTGGAACAAGTTAAACTTTTCAGCACAGCAGACCAAACTGGTCAATACCTGTGCAAAAAGTGTAGATCCAGATGATACTGCTCATAAGGATCTACACTGTTTGCCATATTGTGTTTGATTTTAGAGTTCAACCTGTATTTGCATCAGTGGACAAATCCAAATTCAAGACTGGATGTTGTTAAAGAATTATGAGTCTCTGGCTGCAGCAAGCTGCAATTGAAATTTTCACATAGCATCCTAAGTTGACAAGTTGCAAGAGATTTCCAATCCTATGTTCTGAGAAAAAAACAAACCAAAAAAAATATATTCAATTTGTCATCTACTGTATTTGCCCATTGGTTCCAAATGTGTTAGTTCAGAGAACCCCTGAATACATTGAGCCTATGCTGAACTAGCACCTAATATTGTTCTAGAGTTTTCACTGAAGTTATGAAGTATGGACCTGTTTGGAAATTCTCTGAACTAACATTTACGCTTACACTGGTAGCTGGGCTGCAGGACAGGGCTACAGGCTTGCGTTCTAGAAACTCCACAGAGTTTCTCTGAACAATCACAGGTCCCAAAATTCATATTTTCAGATAAGCTACCTGGGTAATAACATAGATGCCAACCATTATGATTTTTACGGAATTTTCCTGATTTTTAGGTCCAGTTTCCACATTTAAAATTGTCAAAATTACAGCAAAATAGTAATAAATAAAAAAATGTGGATGAGTTTTATGGTGGAATATTTGCCCTAGTACCATTTTGTTGGATGGAGACATTTTACTAATGCACCGCCATATGTAGACTGGTTTTCTGATCCAAATTATTTAACATCTGTATGCAACTTTGTTATGTGCAGATGAAGACCAGTCTAAAATCTTGACTGGTATTAAAATAGTCACTGATATATTTGCAATATTTTGATATATTTGACAGTAATGTGAAACCTGAACACAAACAACAAATATAACTTTTTGTTCATTTTTTTCAGATGACAGGTTTATTCTGAAACAGATGTCCAGTATGGAGGTGGAATCCTTTGAGAAGTTTGGCCCTCAGTACTTTCAGTACATCTATAAATCAGAGAAACAACAGGTTAGCCCTCGGTATTTTCAGTATTTCTATAAATCAGAGAAACAACAGGTATGATATTGAGAAAGATGGCACTCAGCATGTTAGTAAATTTATAAATCAGAGAAATAACAGGTACAGTGTTTTGAGGATTGTCCCTCAGTACTTTCATTTCATCTATAAATCAGACAAACAACAGACACAATGTTAAAAGGGTGGCCCTCATTACCTTCAGTACATCTATAAATTAGATAACAGGTACAATGTTGATAGGGGGACCCAAGTACCTTCAGTACATCTTTAAATCAGAGAAACAACAAATATGATGTTAAGAGGATTGGCCCTCAGTACTTTCAGTACATTTACAAATCAGAAAAACAACATGTACAATGTTGAGAGGGTTGGCCCTCGGTGCCTTTAGTACATCTATAAATCAGAGGAACAACAGATATAATGTTGAGAGGGTAAGTCCTTAGTACTTTCAGTCTATCTATAAATCAGAGAAACAACAGGTATGATGTTGAGATGGTTGGACCTCAGTAATTTCAGTACATCTCTAGCTCAGAGAAACAACAGATACAATGTTGTGTGGGTTTTCCCTCAGTACTTTCATTACATCTATAAATCAGAGAAACTACAGGTACAATGTTATGAGGGTTGTCCCTCAGTACTTGTATTAAATCTGTCTGTAATTCAGAGAAACAACAGGTATAATGTTGTGAGGATTGGACCATATTTTCAGTACATTTATAACTCAAAGAAAATAAAAGTATGATGTTGAGAGGTTTAGCCCTTAGTACTTTCAGTACATCTATAAATCGAGAAACAATAGGAACAGTGTTGAGAGGGTTGGCCCTCAGTATTTTTAGTATTTCTATAAATCGGAGAACTAAATGAATGTAGCCAGAAATAGGTTTTATGCATGAGTTACTTGTGAATCCTGAGCAAACAGTATAGATGCAGATCAGACACCACGTACATGTAATATAGCACCTGAATAGGGTCTACACTGTTTGCCTCTCTGCCATTGTGTTTATAGACACACCAGCATGTAGTAAAAATGACTTGTTTGAATGTTAGTGTAAGTATAGTATGGAGAAAAGGTGTCCGAATATTAAGGATAAATACACTACCATAATAACCCTAAGTATTGGGACAGATAGGCCTTTGCAAACAGTGTAGACCCAGATCAGATGCCGCAGAATGCGGCATCTGATCAGGGTCAACACTGTTTGTCATACGTACAGCAATATTTCAGACACATCAATGATTGAATGGACTATTTCAAATTTTAGGACAAGTATGGTAAGAAGATGAGATGTCCCAATACTTAGGGTAAATATGGTAAATTTAAAACTGAAATATTACTGTTTGTTATTTTCAGAGACCAAGTGCCTTGGCAAAAATTGTTGGTGTATATAGGATAGGGTTCAGAAATCAACAAACAAATAATGCTATGAAGCAGGATCTTCTTGTGGTGGAAAACCTCTTTTATAACAGGAATATTTCACAGGTTAGTTAACAAACTTGTTAGAAAGAATTCTTAGTTCCACTGACACTCATCTTTAACTTGCTGAAAGTAAAATCAATCAGCAGATGGCATATGATATCGATTTTTCCAACAAATTAAGATGATGTTCATTTGAATTAGTTCCTTAATCTTCATATACAGTACTGTAGTTTGCAAAGTTGCATATTCCCCCTAGCACCAGCTAAAATCATTTCGAAAACATGCCTATTCAAATATACTGAAAATTTTACCACCAAAAAATGAAAATTTTCAGATAAAAAAACTGATATTTTTCAAATTTCTGCTCAAAATATAGATTGTGGGTACCCACTATCTGTGTTTTGAGCAGAAATAAGAAAAATAATGTATACCCATGTAAACTCCAGTTTTCCTATATAAAAGTGGGGTATAAGGGGGTCAAAATTATATAGGCATGTTTTCGTGATGGGTATTGAATTTTCAAGTAATCAGAATGGGCTCAATAATTCCAAAGGAAATAAAAGTATAATTTGCACTATGATGAAGTACAGGGAGACATTTTATGGCTGCCACATAGCACTTAACACCAGCTGCAGTGAAGTAAAAGGTTGCCTTTGGAAATTAAGAGCACACAAAAGAATGAAAATCAAAGACTCAGGTTTTACAAGTCTCTTCATTTACAGCACTGTACTTTGTGAAGCTGTATACACCTCCTAGCACTAGCTTAAGCAGTATTCAATTTTCAAAAGTTATCAGGAAGGGTTCAGTGATCCCAAAGGAAATAAAAAAATAATCTGCACTATGATGAAGTACGGGGAGACATTTTATGGCTGCCACATGGCACCTAACACCAGCTGCAGTGAAGTAAAATAAAAACCAAAAAGGTTGCCTTTTGAAACAAAGAACACACAAAAGAACGAAATATTGGAGAAGTCTATTTTCTGGGAACAATAAGAAAACCATTTCAAACTGTCATAGGCTGAAATTTTCACCCAGCACGCTAAGCATTAAGAAATTATCTAAAAGGATATATCTCAATGAATTCAAAATAAGGCCTGTGATCAGCATTGTGAGAACTTGTGGCTCAACCCTTTGCTTTATCTAATATAACAATATTTGTTTGCTTAACCTTTACCACTCTCTTGGGTAATTCAGCAGACTACAAATTGATTTTTTTTTTTTTATTTCCAGAAAACAGGATTCAACAATTCATGCAAATTGTCTCCAATGGAGACAGTTTGCATGATATGTCAAATCCTGTTTTCTGGGAAAAAGTATAAGAAAAAAATATTTCAATAATACAGCTGTTTTAAATTGTTGTTTGCAAAATATTTTGAGCAGCAGGAATAAATGATTATTTTTAAGTATATTTGTTATTTGTTCCCCAGAAATTAAATTATATCTCTTGAAATAGGAAGCCCTACTTTTAGTGAGAAATATAAATACACTTCCTGTCATAATTATCTGGGCCCAGTTGTTCAAAGCATCGTTAGCTTAATGAGCTTGTTAAGGGTCATTTCGTTAACTGTTTTAGCGGATTCAATACACAATATTCTGATATTTTTTGCTGAAAAAATGTGAGTAGCTTTTGCACTGCAAAAGCTACTCACATTTTTTCAGCAAAATATTTCAGCATATTTGCGTATCACTCGATGTAAATTTTAACGAATCGTTAACTAACGACATCGTTAGCTTTGAACAACTGGGCCCTGGTGTAAAATGTTCAAACAGCCTAACTCATCATACAGAGCCCATTTGTTCAAAGCATTGTTAGCTTCATGAGCTCATTAGTGGTCAAAATGTTAGATGTTCTAGTAAGTACAATATCTAATTCACACAAATTTTTGCTGAAAAAATGTTAGTAGCTTTTACAAATGTAAAAGCTACTCACATTTTTTCAGCAAAAATATTAGCATATTTGCCATATTTAATGATCAAAGTTTTAATGATATGTTAGCTAATGACATTATTAGTTTCAAACAACTGGGCCCTGATCCTAAAATTTTAACATGTCCACTTAACTGTCTGTAGTTATTTGCTTAAAAAATATTGGCTGAATGCAAACAATCTAGAACATGATGAAGCAGCTATACACAGTTTGTCCAATCATGTATATATGAAGAGTTGAATGTGCAATAACTCATTTTGACTGGTGAAGAGGGATTGAAGCTTGTTTCATTACTGTAAAATGTTCATTTATTGATTAAAAAAAGAGAAAAAAGAAAAAAAATCTCTTGGGTTCTTACTTATATCAGAATTTCATTATATCCCAGCAAACTGTGTTTGTCGGGGTGCATAGTTTTTCATGTTGTTCGTCCATTTCTATGTCTGTTTGTCCATACATTGCATTTTGGTTTCTGTATGTATGTGTGTGTGTGTGTGTGCATGCGTGTTTGTGTGGGTGGGTGTTGTGGGCGTGGGGGGTGGGTACTAATAAGCACTGCTTATTGGCATTTCTTGTTTTATAAATAATACATTACTTTGATTATAAAGGAAGAAAACAAACTCTTATGAAACTATATGTATTAACAGTTACATAAAAAGCATAGGCCTTTGCATTACTTTTATGCTACAGGGTTGTCAGAACCGGTTGTCAGAACCGGAATGCATGGAAAAGCCACCAGGTTTGGAGGAGACACTGTTGCTTGCTCCTGGCAATTGAAATCTAGGTGGCAGCACTTAGAACGTGGTTAGCTTGTGTGTTTTCTAAACTGCCAAGTGAAGTATGATTGTTTGTGTATTCTGCATGTAGTGTGGCTTGGTTTGTTTTCAGACATATGATTTAAAAGGCTCAGAAAGAAACCGACTGGTGAAGACTAAGAGCAAGAGAGGTGAAGAAGAAGTGGTTCTGCTTGATGAAAACTTTCTCAGAGGTTAGTTTTGAATTTTACTCCACACATATGCTGATACAAATACTGTATTTGATCTAATTACCGCACATATCCCTATAAGTGCACAGTCAAGCAATTCCATTGTCTTCGGATTACAGCCAGTGTACTTTCTGTCTATTTCTTTATAAAGGCATATGTTTGGGTACCCATTTGAATTTCATCTACTTGTCGATGCAATTCAAATGAGTACCCACAAACATATGCTTTTATGAAGAAAATCAGAAGAAAAAACATTAAACATTAAAAAAACATCGCATAAGCATCATTTGATAATTCTTTTGCTGATAAGAGATAGGTACATATTTTACCACAAGTTTTCGAAGAATTTTTTAAAAATTTAAGTGCACAGTGTGGTAATTAGGGCAAATACAGTAACCTTACTTATAGCCATGCTTTGAAAAAGGGGGGTGGGGCTACTGGATTATCCCTGTTCTTCTGTGATTCTGTACTTCAGTGATTCTGTCTTCTGTCCTTCATAACCACTTCAGATGAAAATATCTGAAAATTTTCATCATGATTTTCTACGGTCCCTATGAAGACTACAGAGTTGAAACTTAATACATACTTGGTCGGTAGATGGATGTATTGTGTATACCAAAATCATGACGCCACTGCTTATTTGTTCCTTTACTTATACATTTATCTCGCTATGATAAGGCATTACTATTGCTTACTTTTCCTTAGCTAGTGCTGAAGAGGGGCTACAGTCCGATTCTCTGACAGCTCTAGCTCTAAATATGCAGACACCTTAACTCCTTACCATTTGTGTCCTAAATTCAAACAACTCATTTACTACCTGTTGATGTGGTTCTTTGAGCAGACAGTAAAGAGTCTGATCAGACTAATGGTGTGCAAGCTAATACAGGGTTTCTCTGTTTCAATCTGTATTATGGTGAATAGACACACCTGAAAGCTTTTGCTGCCAATTTTCAATGGAAGAAAATTTTTGCAGACAGGAAGTTGCCTATCTAGTATTTTGAAACCTTCCAAAAATGGGGGCTGCTCTTTAAGGAAAGAATTTGCTCCCAATGGGAGCAGATTCTTTCCTAAAAGAATAGCCCCAAATGAGAAAGTAGGCAAATGGCAATATGCCAGAATTATTTCCAGTATAGGTTTATACATTCCAGTTCTGTTTTGAGTTTGCATGGCTCAGTTCACATTGGAATGCCACTGGAATAATGGCTGTAATGATGATTAAGTTACATTGTCTGATATTGAGAATAAATGCAATAACATTTTCATTACTTCTTGATGTATTCAGAATACTAAACAAGTTTTAATTTTAATTTTAACTTGAATAGCATTCCAATTTATTTTCTAGATTTTTGTCCCTAATTTTGGCTACAGTCTCTTTTAGAACTTTAAAGGGCTAGATTCACGAATTCTTGTATACTGCCCTGTTAATTCTCATTTTAGCAAACTGTAAAATATGCTTCAGTTTGTAAGTTTTTATATTATATAATATTTCGTCTTTACAACTATGTATGAAATATTTGGCAAAATCGCTATGAATCTTTAAGAGCACTACCAAATCGGACCCCCCAAAGCACCAAACGCGACATTTTTTCACATTTTTTGTGTAAAAGGCAGCTGAAAAAATATGAAGCCCCGTATTCGACACCATGATTTTTCGTGCAACGTTTCATAAACGAATGAAGAATATTTGCTAAAAAAATCAAGGTGTCGAAATTGTGGCTTCATGTTCAAATAAAATAAAATATAATTGAAGAGATCTCGATAAGACTCTTCATTGTATTCTGTTTGCGCCACTAAGTTTTTCTGCTTTTTGAAAGAAAGATAATCAAATAAAATGAATTTCGTCCAGAAAAAAGAAGAAATAATCATAGGTAAGCAATAAGTACGACATTTCATCCAGAAAGCCAATGAAACCATTGTTTTTCGACAGCAAGAGACCCGGCTTCCGAATTTACGTTACATGCGAAATTTGCGTTTTTACAAGGGACGCCACTCCAATAACCGCTGAGGGATGACAGTTCTGCGTTGTTGACAACGGTGGTTTTACAATTAAAAATCGGTGTTTTGCGTTCGTTTGTTCTACATTGACGTTTTCTATATTTTTTCTCTCGAATGATAATTCCAATGTCCAAAATTCGAGGTTTCAATCATCAATGGAATAAAAACGACTTCATTCATGCGTTGCGGGCGTTTTTTTTTTTTTTTTTTTTTTTTTTTTTTTGTGTGTTTTTTTTTTCTAATGCTGTCTGTAAACGATAAAACCGAGCATTTGAAAGGAAATGTGATGTACATATAACAAAATGGTACACAAAAATAAGAATATTTTTTACGGGAAAATTATTATAATCGGCTTGTGCATTGAAAAATCCAACCTATTACTATTGTAATTTTGACCATTTTCCTTACGTCATCTGTGGTGTAGTGGGTAAAACGCTCGTTTAGTATCCGGTGGGTCCCGAGTTCAAAACCTGGAAATGGCATTTTTTTTTTTTTTTTGTACTTTTTCATTTATTTTTCAGATAAAATGTCTTGACATTTCATGCAATTTGCAGACAATTCACATGAAACGTCAAGACATTTTTATAAAAATTAAAAGAAACATGAAATTGTTATCTTTCTTTTATTTTGAAGAGAAAATAAGTTGACATTTCCTATGAACTGTCCCAAGCAGACAGTTCACATGAAATGTCAAGACTATCCCCCTCCCCCACCAAAAAAAAAAAAATCAAATTGTCGTGTGCTTCAATTTTTCATGGCGCTTAAAGAGTTGATATTACAACAGGAGAGAGATTACTGAGCTTGTACACAAGTTTGGATTTTAATTTTCTTTTCTTTGCAAGACAGTTCCATGCATGTATATGGTAATCACAAACATTAGAATTTGCGAAGCGGCCGTGTGGCGGAGTGGTTAGTGCTCCCGACTTTAGAACACAATGTCTCGGTTTCGAATCGATTGGAGGCGGAATTCATCGAGCTTATACTCAGGCCAGTTTGCAAATACTGTGGCGTCTGATCACAATTTTCGCATTGCAGTCTATGCTGAAGTAAAGACCCAAAGTTTCTTCCTGCAGACAACGAAGACTGAATATGCTGTGCAGATGCATAAGCTGATCTGAGTCCTTGCTACGTACATGTGTCAGTTTTCAGGAATACCTGTGCTAAGGTTCCTAGCGGGCACATGACGAATGACATTGCATCACCTTTACTGCGATATTGTAGTCATGTCCTGCTGGACTTATATTTGTTCACAATAGGGTGTACCAGCTGGCCTTGGTTTCGTAAGGACAGATAGTTAAACACTACTAAATGGCTGCTATCAGTGTTGAACCTAATATTTAAGATGTTTCTATTTGCATACATATTTGCACTTGTATGTACAAAGATGACGTTTGTTATATTATGTCCAGCAGGTTTATAGTGCTCTACTAAACTGTATCTTTAGAATGAATCCGGAGCTTTTTTCCCAGTCTGTTCAGTGTCTAGATATGTTCGATGTTTATTTTTGCATACTTGCACTACACATAGCAATATATTTTGCATGTCAGCTATGGAAACCAGAGGACCAACAGTCCTGTAGCTCAACTGAGACCTCCGGTCCTGGGCGGGGACAGACAATCTATGGGTGACAGATCTTTGTGTTGATAGAAACCTTTTGCCATTACGACCACTTGATATAAGTTTCAAATAAATCCTTTGAACTGAGATTTTATACATTTTTTTTTTCAGAATTTTATACATGTACATAGCCCCAAAGCAGCGGCAGATAACCCCTAGGGAACATAATTTTTATGTCAAATGAATTCTTTTGTCACTATGGCCAACTGATGCAAGTTTGAAAGAAATCTCTTTGAAATGTGATTTTATACATATTTTTTTATACATGTTGGTAGCCTTAGGACAGGGGCAGATCACCTCTTTGGGACAGAGTTTTGATGTCGGATGAAACCTGTTGTCACTGTGGCCAACTGGTGCAAGTTTCGAAAACAAATCTGATTGAACTGTGATTTTTTACATGTACATAACCCTGGAGCACGGGCAGATAAGCCCTTGGGGACAGAGTTTTGATGTCGAATGAAAGCTTTTGCCATGATGGCCAACTGGTGGAAGTTTATAAACAAAATCTCAGTGAACTGTGATCTTGTACATTTTTTTTCATGATTACATACCTGTACATAGCACAGGGGCATATCAACCCTGGGGATTGAATTTTTATGTCAAATTAAATTTTTTCTCACTATGGCCAGCTGGTGCAAGTTTCATAAAAATAATTTTGAACTGTGATTTGTGATTTTATATACAATTTTTCCATGATTTGATACATGTACATAGACAAGGAGCAGGAGCAGATCACCACCGGGGGCAGAGTTTTAATGTCAAATGAAACATTTTGTAACTATGACCAAATAGTGCAAATTTAAAAGTCTCTTTGACCTGTGATTTTATACATTTCTTCCAATGGGATCAAATATGGCATTGCCATAAAATAGATCAATGATGAGCTGGCTGATCTGCGTCTTCACTGGCTCACATGTAATTTTGTAGCAGTCGGTATGCCGCGGCTGTTATCAGTACTAGCATGCCAATTAATGACATTCATGCCAAATGTTATGTGATAAATTTGTTGTTGGGGATCCGATACATAACTTTTGGTGACATGATACTTAACATTTTAACTGTATGCTGCAAACTGTGACAAACAAAAATATGCAGTAATGATACCAATACAGCAAAAAAAAAACAAACAAAAAAACATCAACCACTGAATATGGTCAAGCAAAAACAACATATTCTTATAAGATAAATGTATCCTTTGTTTCCATGGCAACAGAAAGTTAAGTGATGCGAATGCCACTTTTTACGCACAGTCAAATACTTTAGAACACATTTAAATCAATGAAATAAAACACACTTTACATTTCATGATTCAAATCAGTCAAAACCACATATTGTTTGGCTGAGGTAAATGGTTTTACAGTTTTGTTTCCATGGCAACAGAAACTTTAGTCTAGTGTTTTTCTTTTCTTTTTAATGTGTCTCCCATTACTGATAATCAAAGGTTTATACTGTATGTAGTGATAAAGATAGAATCGCATAGTAAACAGAATAAATTAAGTAAAACTGCGTGCTTTTTTTGTAATAAATTTGACATATTTGTTGTCATGGTAACAGAAATTTCTGTGTTATGGTGATTTTTATTCATAACTTTGTGCTACAGTATTTGACAAATATGAAACTAACAAATGGGAATGCTTTTAGTGGCATTGCTCCTAAATTTCAGCTATGAAATTGATTAAAACAAACAGTTTTACAGTACACCATGTAGTGTGTTGTTGTTACCATAGCAACCATAATGATTGGTTTTCAAACTTGTTGTTGTTGTTTTTGAAGATGTCCAATGCTGACTTATATTTACAAGCGTTTTGATCAATATATTGAATAGGGCAGATTTTGGTCAAGCCCTTTAAGCAGAGTTACTTCTAGTATTGAATTTTGTTTTAATGAGCCAGTGCATGAGAAATGAGCACTTAACCACATAGGCAACCAGCAAAAGCTCAGATGAGCCTGTGCATGAGTGCGGTCTTGCCAGAGCCTTTGCTGTTTGCAGACATAGTAGAGACATTGAGGAAGCTCAGGCAAAAAACGCATGTCTGTAGCCCAAATCGAGGACTGCTCATGCGCATTTGAAGACCCACAAACCAGAAAACCATAAGGTCCCTTTGTTCATGTGCCGGCTCTAATGTATTCTGTCCTGCATGTTTTCAGCAAGTGTTGATAGTCCCCTGTATATTCTACCTCACTCCAAGACAATGTTGACACTAGCCATCAGTCATGACTCACAGTTTCTCTCCAGTAATCTTGTCATGGACTACTCGCTGCTGGTTGGTGTGGACGAGGAAAAGAAGGAGCTTGTTGTGGGAATAATAGGTAAGTTTAGTTTTGTCCTGATGGTCAATTATAATTGATCATCATTCACTTTTGTCACTTTTGACTGATGATTGAAAAGAATTTTCATAGTCAACTTATCAAATAGGTCTGTTTTAGGAAAATATATTTTCTTTTTATTTTAATTGACAAATTGTAAAAAATGAATTGCTGAGCTTTCAGTTTGTGCTGTTTAAATTTGTGGTCAGTAAAGATGAAGAAATATGATAAAAATAGTCTCAAGCATAGCTCCAGAAAAGACACTTTTTCAACCAAAAAGTAGTAATACTTTTTCTATTTCTCCATGGACATCTGTGGGTTATCGTTAGAAGCACCTCAGAGGGTTGCTTCTAATGAGTACCCACAACATATGTTTTTATGGCAAAATAAATGTAACTTCTAGATATCCCTCATCTAGAACCATGTTTCTGGCTTAACACTTAACATGCTATGGGCAGATTCAGCAGACGACATTTGAAAATATTTTTCTTATTTTTCCTAAAAATAGGATCTGACACTTTATGCAAATTGTCTCCTTAGGAGACAGTTTGCATTAAGTGTCAGACTTATTTTCTTGGAAAAATAACAAAAATATTTCAAAATGTCATCTGCTGAAATTTTTACCCAGCATGCAGTGTCAATTGAATACACTGGAAAGGGAAGTAGTTAAGAGGACTGGATACACTTACTAGATTTTCTACAAGGGAGACAACTTTTATGACTTCCTGTTTGCTTTCCCAGACGCCAATCCCCTTATGAAAAGGGTTCTACTCTTTGACAGTGTTACCTCCCTTGAAAGATCCATTACGCATAACCCATTGTAGACCGAATGAAGTCCCCCACACTTTACATTGGAAGAGTTCAATTTCAATTTTAGGTATGTCGGGCTCTGTGATATTAGATAATTATATAGATTATATATTGGATATTCCTGGAGAAAAATGGCCAAACTATTTGCAGACAGTGGAAACCCTGATCAGATGCCACATTCTGTGGCATCTGATCTGGGTCTGCACTGTTTGCCAGTTGCCTTTTTGAGGGTCTCCAGACTTCAGTGGGTTAATGTTGGAGATAGAAGAAACAGCTTTCCAATTTGGATTGAATCATGTAGTTTCAGCTTAAGTGTACAAAGAAAACTCCAGTATTCAATCTATTTACAGGGAGACTTAATCTACTATGAAGTGTGATAATAAAATGCTCTGGGCCATGCAGTGAGGAGCTCAGTTTCATCTTTAGTGGGATTTGAACCAGGATCATTGTGATCCCAAGTTAGCAGCTCTTTGCCACTTGAGCCCATTGGTACTTTAGAGTGCTTTAAGTGTGTCATTTAAATGTTTCAGAAGTAGTAGATAGAAGGTAATCAGGGTAAAATGAAAATAACTGGATTATTTTAAAAAAGTACAGATGTTGTGTGTTGAACATGCACAGTTTGCATAAAAGAGAGAGAGAGAGAGAGAGAAAGAGAGAGAAAGAGAGAGAAAAAAGGGATGGCATTGTTGTAATTGTATAAATAATAAGCAACATAAGTTCAGATGAAGAAAACTGAAAACTTTTGGTTCAGAAAGCATCTAATCTGTAATTTTTCTGTTTTTCAGATTACATCAGGACATTCACCTGGGACAAGAAACTGGAAACAATACTAAAATCCCAGTTTGGAGGGCAAGGTACTGTTTATTCACTGAATGTTTCATTTAGGTATTAGACTATACTTTTCAAGTGTCCAGCTGTGAATCTATCCACATGTCAGCACTTCGTTTCCACTCTCTAACTTGAGAAACATTTTTGTGGTGACTTAGGCATGCAAGTTTCCATCAGTTTGTCGGTTTGTTCATTCTTACATGTCCTAGCATCAAGCCTAGAGTCCACCCTAGGGACCACCCTAAATGAAATCCAAACCATTAGAATATTTTATGCAGGTGTGACATAAACTTCAGTCAAGTTCTCTTTATGAATTTTCTTGAAATTTTGCATAGGTATTGATGCTGAGGAGGTATTGTAAATGGGAAAATTAACTCAACAGTTATGGCCCTTGATTGAGTTTCAGAAATCTTCTACAGAATATATGGAAGTGAATGCAGCTATCAAAGCTGGTTTTGAGGGGCTGGACAGATGGTTTATTTGAATATATACGGTCTGATTCAATACTGTTTTGGCATCACTGGATTCATACACACAGAACCCACTTCACAGGTATCCCCTAAAGAGTTTGCTTATTAGACTAAATCTAGGTTGGGTACTTGCTTTTTCCAGGATTGCAGCCTGATGGTGGACTGTGGTGGCTCTGGTCCTAAAGTAGTTTGTTGTCTGGGCTGGACTAACTGGTTTCAGCCAGTTAGGCCTGATATCTTGAGGCTGGCAGTCAGACCCCTATCCACTGAGTCAACTGTTGTGCAGGAAAGCAGACACAAAGTTACAAAAGTTGTCTGCCATGTAAAAACTAATTGTAGAAAATCATCCAAGTGTATCAGTTCCCTTCAGTGAGTGGATACTGATGTATGAAATTAGAATAAGAAAGATGCCCTTCTACATACATTTGACTCTCAACTTTGCTTATCTTGAATAACTGCTTATCTCAAAGTGAAAATCTGGTCCCTATTTAAGCATGCTGTGAGAGAAAAATAATATCCTAGGTGTTAATTCCTTTAGAGTTTTCTCTTTGTTATCCTCCCATCCCCACAAAGGTGAATGGGGTTATGGTAATGGTCTTTGTCTGCAGTGTGACTGTCCATCAATGTGTAAGTCTTTGTGATTGTCAGTCTGTCATACTTTTGTCAAGAGAAGGGATTTTGTTGAAACTTCATATAATGATAAAAGACATTGAGAGGATGTGCAGGGTACAAGAACCTTAACTCACCTTGCTTATGACTTAAAATTATTTCCCTTTATCAAATTAAGTTAGAGAAAATTCAGTAGAAGTGCACTGTTTAAGAACCATAAATCTGTCATGCCTCATTTTGCTATTATCTCTCTTTTACAAATTTAGTATATTTGTCATATATATAAATCAAGAACTGTTCAACGTATTTAGTTCAAATTATACACTTATAGAGGGCATTAATAGGAGTCAGTCCTTCTTAAAGGGGCCTAATGGAAATGGTCTCCATCCATGCCGGTTTCCATTGTGCGTCCATCCTTCTGCTACACTTTTGTCTGGAGCATAACTCCAAGACTATCCAAGGGATTCTGTTGAAACTTCATGAAATGATAAAGGATCTTGAGAGGAAGTGCAGTATTCAAGAACCATAACTTTACCTTGCTTTTTTAAAGTATTTCCTTTATTTAATTTTCTTGGTTGGGCCATAACTCCAGAAATGCTGAAGGGAATTTATTCAAATTGCATATAAAGATAGAGGACATTTAGTGGCAGTGCACTAAGAACTATAAATCTGTCTTGCCCGATTTTGCTATTATCTCTCTTTTACGCTTTCAGTATATTTGTTATATATATGAATCAAGATTTATTCAAGGTATTTAGTTCAAATATTACACAGTGATAGAGACCATTGAAAGGAAATACAGCATAGAGTTATTTCCCTTTGTTTTTCTTAAGTTGCTTTGCCATGACTATATAGTGCATGCGCTGTGAAATCAAGTCATTTTAACCCTTGTCCTACTGAACCCGGATATATCCTGCATTTGCAAACAGTGTAGATCCGATCAGTTGGCTTCCAACTGATCTGGATCTGCACTGTTTGCCATTCAGTATTTGAATTTGTATCAACAATCTGGATTAAGTCATCCGACTGGCTGAAAATTAGAAGTGGTCATGGCATCTTAATTTATTTAGCAGGACAAGGGTTAATGTATTTGATGAAGCAGTTTGATACTTTGCAGACTAATTACAGACATATTGAACATGTGCATGAAGAATGATGATGCTGAAAAAAAAAATCATTTTTGTCAAAACAACAGCTTTTATAATTCAGCTAATTTTTGGTAATTCTTGGCAGCTGGGTTTTATATGGTTTGAAATAGTGCATCTGATATAGTTCATGAATGGTGAAATCAACTTGTCTCGAAGTATCTGTTGACACATTCTGATACTTTGCAGTTCATTGAAGACTTGTGCATGAAGAAATTTGTTTCTGCAAAAAATCATTTTTGATGAAATGACAGCCATTTTAACTTAGCCATTTTTGTCCATCCATCTGTATTGGCTTCCCCCAATCACATACAACCTGAAGCAAATATGCATTTTAATACATTACTTTTCAGTACCCAGAAGGCAGTCATTACCTTTAAGAAGGGAATTAGGGGATGGGAAGGGAGGGAGGGGGTGGTATATTATAAACACTGCTAATTAACACTTCTTGTTTAGGATAATTTTTGCACAAAACTTTTGTTGTTGATATTGTCTAGAATTACGACAGTGAGGTAACTTATATTTTTTGTTACAAACAGAGAAAAATGTTTTTTGAATGCCCCCTTTATCTTGAGTGATCTAGACTCTCCTTCAAACTACAGTAGCATTTTTGTCTCTTTTGTTTAGGTAAGATGCCAACAGTGGTCTCCCCTGAAGTTTATCGAAACAGGTTTTCAGACATGATGGGGAAATATTTTCTCCCAGTGCCAGACCAGTGGAGTGGCCTCGGAAGGGACATAGACAATTAAAATAGAGTTAAAAAAGGAAGTGATAAGATGTATTAGTTCTGCATTCCTGAACTGCTGCATGAATTTATAAGATGCTTAAAGGGAAAAAGCAAATTTGGTGAAGAATGTATCTGAAATTACAAATCTTGACAAAGCATGCATTTTGATGCAAATGTGATGATAATGGATTTTTTTTTTTTTTTTTTTTTTTTTTTGCTGTGATGGGCATCACCATTCGAAAATGTTCTTAAGACTTTATGACATCATAAAGTCTGATCCTTTACATCTGTCTGGGCTAATTCAGCAGATGGCAGGTTCATGACATTTTTCTATTTTCCCTGAACACAGGATTTGACATGAAAAGTCCAACCCTGTTTTCTAGGAAAAAAAATTTCAAAATGTCATCTGCTGAAAATTTGACCCAGAGTGCTAAACATTAATTAAATATGTAGAACATAAATAAATATTATTTGTAACAATGTATATAACTGTGTATATAGCTGCTTGTCTGAAAATTCATGGGTTTTGTTTTTTTGTCATACAGATATTTCATAACTTGCAATGTTTATAACTTTTAAAAATACGAAAAGGTTGAGCCCTTGAGAAAAAGTTTAGAAATCTTTGAAAACCATCAACTTTCTTATTTTTTTATCCATTTTTGATGAAATTTTTACCACAGTGCATAGATTGTCAAGCCATTCCGTTTTAGATATATCTTTACCAGCCTTGCTTTTCCCTTTAAAGTATTGTTATTTTCATCACAAAAACATACCTACGGTATATAATTTAACCCCATTCAACCCCCTTTTTATGTAGTAAATCTGGAGTTTAAGGGGTATACATTAATTTTCTTATTTCTGCTCAAAAACGTAGATTGTGGGTACTTGCTAGAGCTTCCTCGACAAGGCGGTTCTAACAAGTACCCACAGTCTATGTTTTGTGCAGAAATATGAAAATATCAGAATTTTTATCTGAAAACTTCCAGTTTTGGGTGGTGAAATTTTCAGTATATTTGAATAGGCATGTTTTGGTAATGTCTTAATTCTGTATGAAAACATATGCTCTCTTACTGTATGAAAACATATGCTGTCTAAGACAGCATATGTTTTCATACAGAAATAAGAAAAATCATTTTACTGAGGCAATCCTAATGAGTAGAGACGGCCAGTTAGGATTGCCTTTGTAAAATGATTTGACTGATCAGTCACAATATTTTTTATTTGTGGAGATTGTTTTACTATCATAATCTTGATTTCTAGCTTTCCTGGACCATTGCAATACTGGGTCCTTCTGTTTAACCCTTGGCCTGTGGAATAAATTAAGATGCCACACCCACTTCTAGTTTTTAGCCAGTCAGATTGCTTGGTTTTGATTGTTGCTGTAAATTCAAATACTTAATGGCAAACAATGCAGATCCAGGTCAGTTGGCTTCTTCTGATCTGGATCTACAATGCTTGCAAAGGCAGGATATATCCAGGTTCAGCATGACAAGGGTTAACACCTGGCACTGCCAGGGTAAGATAAAAATAGAAAATTCTCACATGTTGATATGTACTGGTTGTAATGGACTTCACATACACCATTGTTAAGGTTTGTCGCTGAGCGTAATGATGTCATTAAACGTCTCTGTAATGTCATCACAATATGGTGGACTGTCAGCAATTGAAGTGACTGCATTAGTAAAAAATCTACTTTCAGAAATGAAAGATGTACAAGAAAAAGAATCTGTCATGGGTGTGAGGGGTAGATAGAAAAATCTGTCCCTCGCGATCACAGTCTGGCATTACTCAGCAAGCCTCGTGATGCCAGACAGTGATCCTTGGGACAGATTTTTCTATCTACCCCTCACACCAATAACAGATCCTTTTAAGTAGCAGTATTGTGAGCTTATCAAAGTTACCATATTTACCTTAATACTGAGACACCATAACTCCTTACCATACTGGGCCCAGTTGTTCAAAGCATTGTTAGCTTAACGAGCTAGTAAGTACAATATCAAATTCAAAAGCCACTCACATTTTTTCAGCAAAAATATTAGTGTATATGCTATATTTAATGATCAAAGTTTTAACGATACATTAACTAACGACAACATTAGTTTTGAACAATTCGGCCCTGGTGCTAAAATTCAAATAAGCCCGTATTGTTACCTGTAAATGTTTCTAAAATTTGTTGGATGAGATGCAAACTGTGTGGACCCTGTTGGTGACTAAAAATACTGATCATAAATACAGCAGATAACAGTTAGAAATATCTTCTTTTTTTCAGCGAAAATAAGGCTTGGCATTTCTTGTGAATCATCTGACTAGTACATGATTCACATAAATGTCGTCTTTGTTATTGCACATGCTTTAGTTTGTGCATGTATATAGCAGTCACCCTAAATGAAGTCTACAAACTGTAAAACTTTGCAGTTTGTTTTACTTCACTGATTGTTTTATCTCACTGAGCTAACATTACGAAAACACGCCTGTTCAAATATATTGAAACTTTCACCACCACAAACTGAAAGTTTTCAGATAAAAAATTCTGATATTTTTCATATTTCTGCTCAAAACATAGATTGGGGGTACTTGTTAGAATCTATGTTTTTTTGAGCAGAAATAACTAAACTAATGTATACCCCTGTAAACCCCAGTTTTATTTTATAAAAGTGGGGTTTAAGGGGGTCAAAATTATATAGGTATGTTTTCATGATGACAAGGATAACTCTCACTCTCCAGGTGCTTGTTTTCACAATTAAGTGTGCAGGTGCAACATAAGTTTCATCAAAGTTTTTTTTTTTTTGTTATTTGCTCTGAAACATAACAAAATCTATTTTAGTCATCTGCTACAAATTTCCTTAGCCCTTAAAGCGCCAATCACAACTAAAGCAGACGAAAATTATTATTATTATTATCTTTTTCAGAAGAAAGCAAGTCTTGATGTTTCATGTGAATTGTCTGCCAAGCAGATGATTCACATGAAGTAGCAAGACTTGTTTGCTCTTAAAAATAAAAAAAAAAATAAAAATTTTAGAATGTCGTCTACAAATTTCAGTAAGTGATTTAGAGTAAAATTTCAGCGGCGTTAAGTATTATAACAAGAATTTCAAATGCATTTACACTGCTACAGCTACATTCTCTCCCTTCCACTGATTTAAGAAGGGCACTTGTCAGTTTCTGGCGAAAGAATGTGCACAATACTGGTTAACTGCTTAGAGGACTAAGCCTGCCCAGTAAACGTGTGGTTAGGTAAACTCAACATGACCCCATTGGGTTGACTGGGCCGTAAAACCTCAACACAAACAAACTGTCGTAGTAACGAAGGTTCACTGTATTTTTTAATGAAACAAGTGAGTAGATTTTGCTGTGCATGTGTCCTATCTGGGACTTTCAGAAGTAGTATACTGAATAAAATAGACCCTGCTGAATGAACTAGAAACAAATATGTAACCTGATCTGGGTTTGCATTATGTGAATAGATGACAAAGATTTTATCTGAGCTGTGCAGTGTGAAAAAGGTGATGAGGCATAATGCAAACAGCTAAGTTCAAATCTGGACCTTTGCTATCTGCTAACATGCCTTTAGATAAAACATTTGTGTGGTACTCAGCTAAGCTGCTTGTAGTATCTATTATCAGGTACAGATTTACATACTTTCAGAAGAGGGTCTACTCTAAAAGTATGTAAGTCTGTACCTGATAATAGATAGTCAGAATCAGTTTAGACAGAGTTACTTCTCTTGAAAGTGTATCAGTTCCCTATAAATACACAAAAAAATGACCATAATATGTGGATAATAAAAAGCCTAGATCAGCCTGCATGTTCACACAGTCTAATCAGAGACTTCACTGTTCATTTACAGAATCATTGGAGACAGTAGAATGTACATGCATCTACATTCAGCAGAGGTCTGTATCAGACTGTAGAATGTACACGTATCTACATTCAGCAGAGGTCTGTATCAGACTGTAGAATGTATATGTATCTACAATCAGCAGAGGTCTGTATCAGAGTGTAGAATGTACACGTATCTACAATCAGCAGAGGCCTGTATCAGACTGTAGAATGTACACGTATCTACAATCAGCAGAGGCCTGTATCAGACTGTAGAATGTGCACGTCTCTACAATCAGCAGAGGTCTGTATCAGACTGTAGAATGTACACGTATCTACAATCAGCAGAGGTCTGTATCAGACTGTAGAATGTACACATATCTACATTCAGCAGAGGTCTGTATCAGACTGTAGAATCAGCAGAGGCCTGTATCAGAGTGTAGAATGTACACGTATCTACAATCAGCAGAGGCCTGTATCAGAGTGTAGAATGTACACGTATCTACAATCAGCAGAGGTCTGTATCAGACTGTAGAATGTACAGGTATCAACAATCAGCAGAGGTCTGTATCAGAGTGTAGAATGTACATGTATCTACAATCAGCAGAGGCCTGTATCAGACTGTAGAATGTACACGTATCTACAATCAGCAGAGGTCTGTATCAGACTGTAGAATGTACACGTATCTACAATCAGCAGAGGTCTGTATCAGACTGTAGAATGTACACGTATCTACAATCAGCAGAGGTCTGTATCAGACTGTAGAATGTACACGTATCTACAATCAGCAGAGGCCTGTATCAGAGTGTAGAATGTACACGTATCTACAATCAGCAGAGGCCTGTATCAGACTGTAGGATGTACATGTATCTACAATCAGCAGAGGCCTGTATCAGACTGTAAAATGTACACGTATCTACAATCAGCAGAGGCCTGTATCAGAGTGTAGAATGTACACGTATCTACAATCAGCAGAGATCTGTATCAGACTGTAGAATGTACACGTATCTACAATCAGCAGAGGCCTGTATCAGAGTGTAGAATGTACACGTATCTACAATCAGCAGAGGTCTGTATCAGACTGTAGAATGTACACGTATCTACAATCAGCAGAGGTCTGTATCAGACTGTAGAATGTACACGTATCTACAATCAGCAGAGGCCTGTATCAGAGTGTAGAATGTACACGTATCTACAATCAGCAGAGGTCTGTATCAGACTGTAGAATGTACAGGTATCAACAATCAGCAGAGGCCTGTATCAGACTGTAGAATGTACATGTATCTACAATCAGCAGAGGTCGTAGAATGTACATCTGTCTACATTCAGCAGAGGTCTGTATCAGACTGCAAGGAATTCACAGGCAGATCATTGTTGGGTACACATACCATAAAGTCTATTTTCTTGCAGCTCATGCATGGGCTGCGCCAAGTGAAAATGTGTCTTCGAGCACAGACAGAATGTACAGAATCAGATTCATCCCAGGCATGCACAAACGCTCATCAGGGCATTTGCTCTACATTGATGCATTCTATAGTGTCAAATGATTCTGTTAGCAGACAACAAAGGCCCAGGTCAGACTGCCCGGATGTGCAGGCTGTTCTGGGCCTTGGCTGTCTGTAAATATCCGAAGACACATTTTCGCATGGCGCAGCCCATATATAACATAGCAAAATAATGTATTTTGAGGTAGTATAGTTTGATAGGACCAGTTTATGTTCTAATTTTGATATTTTGTAGTTTTAAGGACATTGCCCCTGTGTGCTATATGTGACTTGATTTTTTATGGTGTCAAAATTTTACATTTGCATCAAAGCAACTGTTTTCTGTGGATTTGCTTTTGCTAGCACTTTTGCTTGCGCAATTAACTTAATTAATGGTTTTAAAAGAAAGTGAAAAATTTTCAGCTGGTTTTGTTTCAGTGCTGGTACTTTAAACTGCTGGAAAATAAAGTGATTTATTAAATTACAGTGTTAAAGTTGTGTAATTGTGTAGCAGACTCCTACCTGCCTTTGAAGATGGTATATATAGCTGTAGACAAAGACAACATCTGCAGATGATGAGAGAGTTATCCCTTGAAATCTGGGTTGCAATTCACTGATTTTTCACATGAAATGCAAGCTATATATGTAGGAAAAAAAAGAGTGATATGTTAATAAATTGTTGTCTGTTAAATGTAATCTGTTGTTGTTTAAAGTTTAAATGATTTTCTTAAATGCTTTGTTCTATGTGCAATATAATTGTTTATAATGTATTTATATTTGCTTGTTATCGGCAAACACCAGATAAATAGAGTATTTTGATTTGTATTTCTCTTACTATGCAAACAGTGTAGATCCAGATCAGTTGGCTTCTGAATGATCTGAATCTGCACTGTTTGCCAATCAGTATGTAAATATTCAGACACCTTAACCGTCGTCTGCCTAGCATATATCAGGATGTATTCCTGGGCCCAGTTGTTCAAAACTAACGACGTAGTTAGTTAACGATTCTTTAAAATTTACATCGAGTGATACGCAAATATGCTGAAATTTTTTGCTGAAAAATGTGAGTAGCTTTTGCAGTGCAAAAGCTACTCACATTTTTTCAGCAAAAAATATCAGAATATTGTATATTGAATCTGCTAAAACAGTTAACGAAATGACCCTTAACGAGCTTGTTAAGCTAACGACGCTTTGAACAACAGGGCCCTGATCTATTTTGGAGAGATTGTTTTGAACATAATTATGGTCAATGTCCTATAATTTCGAAAACCAAAGTGTCTGACAAAATGACATACCCAAACAGTGCAGACCCAGATCAGACTGAAGGAGCAGTCTGATCTGGGTCTACACTGTTTGCCATACCACTAAGTCCTTTCAGAAACTGCTGCATAAAAAGCAAAATTTAGACCAAAATAGTATGGAATAAGGTGTTCAAAATTTTAGGACATTTACCATCCTCTGAATATATCACAAAAACAGGCCTATATAATTTTGACCCTCTTAAACCCCATGTTTATATAGTAAAACTGAGGTTTACAGAAGTATACATTATTTATTCTTATTTTGCTAAAAAACATAGATTGAGGTACTCATTAGGACTGCCTCACTCTAATGAGTACCCACAATCTATGTTTTGAGCAGAAATATGAAAAATATCAGAAGTTTTTATTGGAAAATTTTCCTTTTTTGGTTGTAAAATTTTCAATATATTTGAATAGGCATGTTTTCATAAAGATTTGGGTATCTTTTGAATGGCCATTTGACTACTTGGTGGTACATCTAAAAATCACTGGATGAGTGGCAAACATTGTAGATGGCTTTTGATCAAACTACAGGCTGTGGCAAATGATCTGGATGCATACTGTTTGTTCAGCCTATTTGTCTGAATGCTAACAGTCAATTCTAACACAGCCTGTCTATATAGGCAATGGAGAAAACCAGTGTTTTGTTCTGGAACAAATCACTGGGCCGAAGTATGCAATGCTATCTGGCGTCGTTTCTGATGTCATTTTGACACTTTGCTGACGTCAGTCTTCATTGCCACGACGTTAGATGGTGTAACGTCATTTTTCTCGAGTCAACAACGTAAGAAAAGCATGTAAACATCAGCATAACAGTCAAAACTGTTGGCAGGATTTCTTCTTGCGATGGCGGAAAGTTAGAAGAATCCGAAGGATACAATTACGTACTTTTTCATCATTTTCTATGTGCTAGAATCGAAATTGATCAGCTTTGTGCATGATTTGTTGTGTAATCAATCACAGTTTGTTGGTCAGTTGTAAGTAGATAAATCACTCGTGCTCCGCACTCATGATTTAATCTACTTTGCAACTGACCTCCAATCAGTGATTTCTTACTCAACAAATCACTGCTAGAGCTTATCTATTTCTTAAATAATGTAATTTATTATGACAACATGTGGGGTCTCATGTCAAGTTTTTCTCTTAGAAAAGAAATGGCTAAACAATTTCTGCTCAACTGTATTTAACCAGGGCCCAGTTGTTCAAAACTAACGATATCGTTAGTTAACGTATCGTTACAACTTTGATCGTTAAATATAGCATGTACTCTAATATTTTTGCTGAAAAAATGTGAGTAGCTTTTGCATTTGCTAAAGCTACTCACATTTTTTCAGCAAAAATACCTGTGATATAGATATAAAAAATAGAAGGGAAGGCAATGATCAGGAATCGATACAATTATCCCACACCTCCCATCAGAGACATCAAAGGGAAAGAAACACAAACACAAAATAACTAGACCCTAATGGAAACATCACTAGCAGAAAGCCAAATAGACAGAAATGGCTATCCAAAACAAAAAGATGTAAGCAACACACACATCCAAAGACTTACTATAACAAAAATAAACCATGACAGAAGAAGCGCCTTGGAACAGTCAGTGAAAAGTATTTCACTGGGGGGCTTAAATCGATTTTACATGCCCACAATCCTCGTCCTTACTTCTGCCGTGGTTTAAACACATAATTTGTTCAGTCTGCATGACAGCTTCCTAACTCATCAGTGCTACATCTCCGAGAACACAAAAAATCAACAAATTACAGAGATGAAACAACAATGAGGACTCGACAGCACAAAACAACTGAAATGTTGGGAGCAAAAGAAAACCAACAGTTAAACTCTGGTGGGCCCGACCAAAGATAGAGCATCAAGTACCAACCAACATTACCCAAAATTAAATTTCAAGTAAGCCTTTACGCTGGAATCATCATAGAATCTGAGGCCTAACCCGCCGGCGTGCAATTAAAGAGGGAAGCGAGTCAACTGTGATTGGGGTAACAACCAGGCCTGGGAAAACCGGAAAAATAGCCGGTCTGGACCAAAATTAAGAATTCTGGACCGATTTCAAACATCCCAAAACGCTAATAAATCGGTCCAACAGGTTTGTGCCTTGAACCCCATTTTTCCCCAACCAACCAATTTTCACGAATCAATGATGTCTAAAAAATCACAAACGGTCAAGTCTTCCCAAACTGACAACGTCCGCGCACCTTTTAAATGCGATATTATGGTAGTTAAAAGGCTCTAAATGGTCATTTGACATGTATATTGGAGAGACAGCTGAATAACGGCAACCTACCGCAGCACAAATTAATTACGTCATTATCCAAACATTGTCAAAAAATCAACACTTCACTGACCTTTGTGCGGTAAACAAGCGATTAACACGAATCATCAGTAACGGTAGTCTGATAATTAATCCGTTTGTGTGACACGTGTGAATACACTGAGACTGCAAAACATCCAGCGTGTCCAAAAGATCAAAGGTCGCCTTACTGAGAGTGATAAAAGAATGCACCGCTTGAACGCACCCGTTTTCTTCCTCTTCTTTTTTGTTTTGATCAACACGGTTTGTCTGTCCCAGATTCGATAAATGAATTCCCAAACCGTGTACGTCCTGATCAGATGTCGCATACAACGGCATCTGATCTGGGTATTATTGATTGCTTCTTTTTTTTTTTTTTTTTTGTTGTTGATTGCCATAACACGCGAGTATAATTCAAGGTAGATTTCGCAGTAAAAATAAGTAATGCACCACTTGTGTTAGACAAGATTGGTCAGTGCTTAAAATTTAAGCAGTCTGATCAAATCTTGAAACATTGAAAACTGCAAAACCGCCCGTGACGCAGGCATTTTTTATTAGACCTAATTAGGTCCATGAAAGTCGTTTCATTCCGTCTCTCCTGTTTCCCGCCTTCTTCGCACTTATACAAGACGGGAATCCGTTCTTTATAAATAGTTTAGGAAAACCCTGCGGAGGTGGAAATAACAACAAAACTTTTTTTTTTTTTTTTTTTTCTTTCTTTTTACATACCTGACTGTATTTATTGATGACGCCAGCTTTGATCATGCTCTTTATACCCGGACTTCCATCATATAACGGAGTTGAGGTGTATTATTTAAAAGGAGTTATAGGACTGCCAGTTGTCATTAGTTTTCGTGACAGGTGATATATACTTATTTTTTTTTTTTTGGAAATGGGCTCATTGATGATGTCATCGTCATCGGCTGGACCGATTCAGATTTCAAAATTTCCAGAGCCCTGGTAACAACCATGCATGCAGTCTGCCGTACAACATTTATGTTGTATCCAATCTTTTTATATCGAAGAATGATTTTACGAAATTGGGCAGTGAATTCATTGCAAGCATATATAAGTCTTGATAATTCTTACTAAAATAGTTAACATTTTGAACACTTATGAGCTTATTAAGCTAAAGATGCTTTGAACAACTTGGCCCAGATGTTTTATGGCTTCTGTCTGCACCTCTCTGTACACTAAGGGGTCTTTTCACAACAGGTGGCATTACCAGATTTACCTGGCTGACTACTTTTCTCTGATATCACTGGTTCCCTGCACTGTAATATAAGGAAACCATTTAAAATGTGTAATTTGATTAATTTTTATGCAGATGTAGGTTTTGAGCCACTTCACTGTGTTTTATATTTAAGATTTTTTCGTGTCTTTCTCTAATTAACTGTCTCATAAGTATTACTTAACTAATTACATAACACAGCATCATTCAGTTGGCTTCTTCGCAGAGTTTTATGGTCTAAGTCATAAGAAACATATGGAAATATGATACCACACTAACCTGACTTTGATATAGAATTAAGCGGGAATGTGGGGGTCAAATTCTGTAAGAGAAAAACATGGCATATCATTACAGTAATCTCACTGAGCTGATTATGATGAGATCTCACTATGAAAACTCATAGAGAAATACAGGGCCCGGTTGTTCAAAGCGTCGTTAGCTTAACGAGCTCGTTAAGGGTCATTTCGTTAACTGTTTTAGCGGATTCAAAACACAATATTCTGATATTTTTTGCTGAAAAAATGTGAGTAGCTTTTGCATTGCAAAAGCTACTCACATTTTTTCAGCAAAAAATTTCAGAATATTTGCGTATCACTTGAAGTAAATTTTAACGAATCGTTAACTAACGACATCGTTAGCTTCCAACAACTGGGCCCAGAAAAACTATTTGTTTGAATACTTTATTTACCTGGAGCCTTGATTAGACCTGTCTTTCATAAGTTGAACTTATGTTGGTCATTATTGTGATAACTCAACTTGAAGGCCAAGTGAGATGGCATGAGTGAGATTTTCATGCCCCCCGAAGGCAGCAATGGGGCATATAGCGTTTCTCTGTGGTGTTACATCTGTATATGTGTATGTCGCGTTCATAACCAGTCTGACAAATATTTAACCCTTGTCCTGCTGAATAAATTAAGATGCCATGCCCATTTCTAATTTTCAGCCAATCAAATTACATGTACTTGATCCAGATTGTTGATAAATATTCATATACTTGTACTTGATGGCAAACAGTGCAGATCCAGATCAGTTGGCTTCTGAAGAAGCCAACTGATCTGGATCTACACTGTTTGCAAAGGCAGGGTATATGCAGGTTCAGCAGGACAAGGGTTAAGTTTATATTCAAATTTACATTGACATTAATGTCTGCATTTCTCTTGGAGGTCATAACTTGGGTACCTTTTATGCTAGGAAATTTAAATTTAGTATGCTACTTACCTAGATCTAAACATTCAACTCTGTCAAGATTTGCTCCTGTGTCATGCCCTGGGGTGGGGTATGGGTCAAAATGTATACAAGATCAGCTTGTGAAATTGGAAAATAGTTATAAAAATTGATGCATCCAGTTGTCATTGCCATATGGGCTAAGAGCAAAGGGCAGGGCATTTGTGTAATTGGGACATATGTCTAGGTCTGATTGTTTTCTTTACATGAAATAAAACTTGGTTTACTAAAATGACTTCTCAAGGACATAGTTCAATGAAATACCAAGCCCTGTTATAGGACAAACAATAAGTAGTTAGCATTTAGCATGCTGGGTTAAAAATTTAGCAGATGGCATTTAGAAATATTTGTTTTTCCCACAAAAAACTGTGCACAAGTACTGGTTAGAGGACTAAGCCTGACCAGGAATAGTGTGGTCAGGCAAAATGACTGGCTTGACATGACATTAATAATGTTGACTGGACCATTAAACTCCAAACCAACTAATTTTCCCAGAAAATGTGCTTTGACATTTCATGAAAATTGTCTCCTTAGGAGACAAAATTTGCTTGAAATATCAAAGCATATTTTCTGGGAAAAATAAGAAAAAATATTCCAAAATATCATCTGCTTAATTTACCCAGAGATTGGTAAAAATTAAACAAATATTTAAGCATTGCTGGTTTATGATTAACCCTTGTCCTGCTGAACCCTGATACACCCTGCCATTGCAAACAGTGTAGATCCAGATCAGTTGGCTTCTGAAGAAGCCAACTGATCTGAATCTGCACTGTTTGCCACTCAGTATGTAAATTTATATCAACAATATTGATCGCAATATCTGATCGACTGGCAGTTAGAAGTGGGTTTGGCATCTGAATTTATTCAGCATGACAAGGGTTAACCCTTTTACTCCCAAGTTTATAAGGTTGGCTCTTCCATCTTTGAATATGGACAAGCCATTGTTGAAAATAGGGGTGTCAGTCAAAATCTCTAGAACAGAATGGCAAATAGTGTAGCTCCAGATTATGAGCAGTCTCATCTTGATCTACACTGTTTACATAGGCATCTGTGTTGATCAGCTGGGCTGAAAGGGTTTAGAGGTGTAGCATTATTTGATAGGAAAAATTTCAAATGATGTCATTAAATGAAATAATGAAATTAACAGGTTTTGTCTTTATTAAAACATTCCTTTGTTTTCATAAAACAGGGACAGAGAAGAAACATAAACATATTGACAGGGAAAAAAAAAGGGACAACACAAAATAAAACCAAAAGAAACAAACTATCAACCCATTTTAGTCGGGAAACCCCCAAAAGGGTAACTGGCAAATAGTGTAGACACAGATCAGATGCCACATAATGTGGTGTCTTTTTGGGTCTACATAGTTTGCATTAATTACAGGAATTTCCATAAAACACAGTAATAATAAGAGCACCCTGCTGTTTGAAATAGACTGGTTCAAAGAGTTGTGACAGAAGAGTCCACTCGTCATAATTGGGTTAAAACTGGGTATAAAGTAATTATCATTTATCATGACCGCACAGCTCCCATAGCATGACTGCACAGCTCCCATAGCTTTCTGGAATATAACAATCTTAGAATCAAACAAGCATTTTCCTCTGAAACCAATGTTTGACGTGTGTGTGTGGGTGTGTGTGTGTGTCCACATGATCAGGGGAATTAATACTGAGATACAACATGTATACACACCTCTCTTGATATATTCAATGCTCCAGATAAAGTTTTGGTACAATGATTAGTTAAGCCTCTGTGGCTTAATCGGATGTGCATCCCACTTGTGATCAGGAGATAGCAAGTTTGATCCCTGCTGGTTCCAGCAACATTCTTCCCTGGAGACTGATCATGAAATATTTTCTATGGTCATTCTCTCCCCTGATTCAAGAAGGACAGTTGTCAGTTTCTGGAATGGGCACAATTACTGGTTAAGTGCTTAGAGGACTAAGCCTGCCAAGGAAAAAGTGTGGCTAACTGACCACGCTCAACATGACCCAAAAGCCATAAAACCTCAGCACAAACAAACAATGAGTATTTTACCCCTTGCTTTAAAGCTTATTGCTGAAATGTCCATTTGCAATGCTAAACTCTTAAAGCACCAAAGTTGTAGCATAAAAAATACTATTCTATTTTTTTTTTTTTTTTTTTTAAGCTCACCTGTCACATAGTAACAAGGTGAGCTTTTGTGATGACATTTTGTCTGTCATCTGTCATGCGTCCATGCATGCATCCGTCCATACATCTGTAGACAATTTCTTCAAACGACATCTCCTAAACCACTAACTGGATTTTGACCAAACTTCACAGGAATGATCCTTGGCTGGTCCTCTTTTTTTTTTTTTTTTTTTTTTGTATGTTAAATTTTATTAATAATATTTTGTTCGTTAAAAATTACTTCCACAGAATCTGAGCTCTCCTTGGAGTAAACAATTTATTTTTACAAAAAAAAAAAAAAAAAAAAAAATCAATTTTAGTTCCATTCATCCATGTGCACTGCCATCAATCTCACTGTATTTCTTTCTTTTTCTGCTGACAGTACACCTATTAACCTGTAACTCATTCATTTTCATCTATACATTTATTTTTATAGTAAAGGTAGTTATTGAGGAAGAGAATGTTTTAATACGTATTATGTCCTGTATTCTTTTTTTATATTGGTCAAATTTATAGTCCTCTATCCAATTTTATGCATTGTTTCAGGTCATTACATGTATTACATACATTAGCAAAATCTAACCATTAGTACAACTAAGATACATACTCATTTTTTTTTTTTTTTTTTGGCCTGGTTGATCCTCTTTCAAAGTTGTTCAAATGGTTCTGGTCCATTGCACATCTAGGTCACAGGAGCTAAAATTAGATTTTTTAACTGAAAACTAAAAATTAGGGAGGCCCAGGTCTTTGATATTTGATACATAGTTTCACCTAGTGGACCTCTACCACGATTGTTCAAGTTATTGACTTTGGGCCAAAAATGGACCTGCCCCGGGGACAACATGTTTTACAGACTTATATGTGGAGAAAACCTTCAAAAATCTTCTTATCTGATACAACCAGAAGGCCCGGGCCTTTGATATTTGGTACATAGCTTCACCTAGTGGACCTGCCAAAACTGTTCAAATTATAGCCCTGGGGCCAAAAATGGCCCCACCGCTGCGCCGACATGTTTTACATAGACTTAAATAGGAAAAAGCTTGAAAAATCTTCTTGCCTGAAAGCGCAAGGCCTAGGCCTTTGATATTTGGTATGTAGCATTGCCTAGAAGTCCTCTGACAAGAGTGTTCAAATAATGCCCCTTGGGTTAAAAGGGGCCCTGCCCAGAGGGGGATGGGGTGGAGTCACTTGTTTTAGAGCAAATAGCGATTGGCAATGATTAGGCTTAGGACTATCAAACTAATTGGGAGGATGAAACTAAAGAGTAGATGACCTTTAAGTCAAAGGTCAAGGTCACTGACCTTTAGTACCAAAAAAGTTTACACTTTTGCAATGCTTATGGTTAGGACCCTCAAACTTAGCAGTTGGTCCTCACCAGTAGATGATCCTGAGGGCAAAGGTCAAGGTCACCAGGACCTTTGTACTAAAACCCTTGATAACTTAGCAATGATTGGGGTCTAGGACCCTCAAACTTAGAAGGGGTGGTCCTCACCAGTAGATTACACTGAGGGCAAAGGTCAAGGTCACCATGACCTTTAGTACTAAAAAGCTAATAATTAGGCAGTGTTTGAGGCCTAGAACCTTTTTGAACTTAGATGGGATGTTGGTCTTGATCAGTAGATGACCCAAATGGCAAAGTATATATATATAGCCTTGATGATATGCTATGATATATTACATTCACTTACAAATAATCCAAGGGATTTCAAAATAGTATCGTCTGTAGATGCCATTAGTTTGATGAACTGCTCTGTTTTTAGACTCAGATGACTGGTTATTTAGGACAGCCCGTTTTGAAACATTTTATTGATCTTTCTAATGCTAAATGCTAGGGCCCAGTCTATGTAGCAGTCAAAATTAGAGTATTGCCCCACCCCCTTCCCCCCTTATAGATGATTTCGGATATAGTATGTTCGGCCTGGGCTATGGATGGCGACATGTAATTATGTATGCGGGCTAGAAAACAGACGACCATAGTTGATTTTTTACATAGCTCTGATAACGTCTATAATGTTTTTATCGTTGAGTATTGCGATAATTTATATAATTATAACCTTTCATAAATTATAACATTTTTTTACTATACTACGATCTGTAGGGAGCTAAGTAATGCATGATAGATTAGTTTCCCGGCGTATTGATGCTTTGCATCAATGTTTTCTTGTATAGTATTGATTTAGAAATAAAAGTTTACCTGTGATGTGGTATATGGAAGGCGGAAACCGTCAATAGGCCTATTTGCGAACACAACAAGTGAATTTGAAATGAACTGAAGCCGTTTCACATAAAACAACTCATCAAATCAAATAGAACAACACTTCGTCAAATGAAACAAAAAACCCGGCAACATACATGGTGTAAATTCAAAACTCAGGTCTAACGAAATACTAAAACAAGCTACCAATCATCTAAAGTCAGCAGGTTCGTAGGATAGTTTAAGTTAGGAAGGATTTGGCTGGCCGTGTGCATGTGAATAGGCCGGGTAAGGATGTGATACTAAAAACGCTGATTGTGGCTAGGTGGCTTTGGGAAGAGAGAGCTAGCCTTTGTGCTTTTCATGCGTTGTTAGATTTGCGCTTGTTTGGTTTTGTCTATTTCCTCTTCCTCTTGGTGTCTGGGATAGGCTGCGGTTTGTGATTGTGGCACTCCCTGGACTTTTCTCTTACCCACTTTTTTAGTATGGTTGTTTGAATGTTAGAAAATTTAAAGAGTTGTTGCATTTAAAACTGCTCTATATCATTTCAAATTCGCTTGTTGTGTTCGCAAATAGAACTTTTGACGGTTTCTGCCCACCAAAAAGGTAAAGTAAATTTTAAAAGCCGTGAGAATAATTTTCGTTGTTGCTAGCACAAATCTTTGCACCATAAAGTCTGAGTAGCTGACACGCGATCACTTCAAAATGTTCTCTGCATGAAATGCCATGTACACAAGTCAAGTAATTTTAAAAAGGCACTATATAGTGACAAGTTTGCAAGTTTGGTATATTCAGTTTTCCCATTACGAGAACAAGCCTATTCATATATACTGAAAAATTTTACCACCAAAAAAAATAAAAGTTTTCAGATGAAAAATTCTAAAATTTTTCATATTTCTGCTCAAAACATAGATTGTGGGTACTCGTTAGAACGCGGTTCTAACGAGTACCCACGATCTATGTTTTGAGCAAAAATAAGAAAAATAATGTATACCCCTGTAAACCCCAGTTTTACTATATAAAAGTGGGGTTTAAGGGGGTCAAAATTATATAGGCATGCTTTCGTGATACACAGGGCTGCCAGTTACAATGTACCCTGTCACACTGTCGCTAATGGTATATGGAACTCTGTGACGTGTTTTTGTTACCTCTAAGTTTCGTCTAGCAATATCATGGGCCGGAATTCTTTGTTGAAGTTTGTTTAAATCTTAAATTGTAATAATATTTCTAAGCTTCAGTTTCCTTTGGATCCAGAGAGTTCCTTGTATATAATGAGTGCGCTAGCGCAGCAAAAAATATACCCTATCCGAAGGGTCATTCAGAGAAATCAAGCATAATACTGTTCCATGAAATTTGTTTTTAACAAGCGTAGTGGTGCAGTGGTTATGTCTCCTGACTCTGAACGACTAGGCGCTGCCGTCGAAGCCGGCGTGAGTTCGAACCTCACTGAGCACAGTGGTATTTCATATTTCTCCCTAACCATTTGTCTGAAGTACTTGCATCAGTAATGATCCTGGGCCGGAATTATTTGTTGAAGTTTGTTTAAATCTTAAATTACACACACACACACACACACACACACACACACACACACACACACACACACACACACTTGTTTTCACCACATACAAAGGGGCAACATATTTTCAGCATTATGCAGTATTTAAACCAGTTTTTCATTTTTTTTCATTACTTTTTCCAGCCTATTTACAACATAAAAATCAGTCATTATGTGCTCGAAAACCGAAATTTGAATCGGCTTTTCCACAGTTGTGGCTAAGAAATATACCCCTGTAAGCATTCTACAAAAATCTATAGCGGGCTGTTATCGGTCTGTCAGGGTAGCTGTCTGGCCGATAACGGCCCACTGTAGATTTATGAAGAATGCTAGCTGGGACATTTCACACCGGCGTATTAGCGTAATGTCAGTTATAGCCAGAAAGTCTTATCACTGATCTGGTTTTAGGAAATACGGATGCCAATAAGAAACAGCGAACCATTTTTTTTATATACAAGTTTCCTACGTTATATTGGTTACCTAAACTTCACAAAAGACCTTACAAAGCACGGTTTATTGCAAATTCAAGCTCTTGTACCACCACTGAACTTTCTAAATTATTAACTTCATGTATTACTGCCATCAAAAAACGTGTAATTGAATATTGTGACAAAGTTTTCGAAAGATCAGGGAGAAATCTGTTTCGGTCTATAAAAATTTTGAATGAGGTTTTAAATAAATTGAAATCCAGATAATTTCGCGCTTTTAGTCTGTCTACTTATGATTTCTCCACGCTTTACACTATACTCCCTCATAATCTTATAAAAGAAAAACTAAATGATTTAATTGAATGGACATTTCATAGAGAAGATTTCCTCTACATTTATAAAAGAATTGGCTATAGCCTGGATATTATGCGACAGACTGCATGCCTAGTTATCAACACAATCATTGTTGATGGCTATGCTTCACTCTTTAAATGCACGACGGCGGTTCGGGCCTCAGACTCAATGACGGCCTCTTCGTAAAACTTTAACCAGTGGGTTGGGGCTTGACGATATGTCTTTGGCTTGGCCCGCCGTGGTTCAACTATTGGTTTTCATTTACTCTGGCATACAGTAGAATTAGCCATGAGTACTCGTCTTTGTTTATTATAGTGATTAATTTAATTTTTATGTTTTCGCTTTGATGCATTGACTGAGTTGGGAGCCTTTATGCGAACCGAATTTTTATGTATTCCTGTATTAAGAGTAGCATCGGGACCCAGGGTGAAGTTAGCTAGCTGTAAAAGTGCTTTAAACCCCCCGGTGTTTTGCTCTACCGACCGTTCTAAGGCGGTGGTCCCGGTGTTAGTCTTACTCTTTGTTGCTTTGTGGTTTATTCTACAAGGCGATTTGTTGTTTGTCTTTCCGTGTGTCATTTTGTTCTTGTGTTTTTCAGTCCTTTTAGTATTGCGATTACCTCGCTTGGGGAAGAGAGAGCTAATCTTAGTGCTTTTCGTATGTTTGTTCGGTTTGTGCTTGTTTAGATTTGTCGGTTTCCTCTTCCTCTTGGGTTCTGGGAAGGGTTGCGGTTTGTGATTGTGGCACTCCCTGGACTTTTCTCTTACCTTTTTTTCATGATGTCCCTTTCCGATGAAACCCAATCTGAAATCATTGAAGCTTTTAGCTCGATTTCAAGATATTTGGATGATTTATTTAATATTGACTTTACCTACTTCGATGGTTTAATCAGTCAAATTTACCCCCCCCCACCCCCCACCCCCCCCACCCCCCCCCCCCCCCCACACACACACACCCAGAACTTCAGTTAAATAAAGCTAATTCTTCTGATACCGAAGCCGCGTTTTTGGATTTACATTTATCTGTTGTAGATGGGTTTGTTTCCTGCAAAATTTATGCTAAACGCGATTTTTGATTTTGAGATTGTAAATTTTCCTTTCTTGGATGGTGATGTTCCTCGTGCGGCATCCTACGGTGTTTATATATCACAATTAATTCGATTTGCCAGAGTGTCTAGTCATGTAACTGACTTCAACACTCGCAATAAATTGCTAACTGCTAAACTTCTTAATCAGGGTTATCGGTATCATAAACTACGTAAAGCCTTTTCTAAGTTTTATAGACGTCATTCCGATTTAATTTCAAAATTTAATGTTGGGCTAAAATCTCTTCTGAAACAAGGCCTATCGGAACACTAATTTTATGGTGACTTAGTGTATAAATTCAGAAAAATATATGCTTGCAATGACTTCAGTACCCAATTTCGTAAAATCATTCTTCGATATAAAAAGATTGGTACAACATAAATGTTATACGACAGACTGCATGCACGGTTAATAACTTTGCTTCCCTCTTTAATTGCACGCCGGCGGGTTAGGCCTCAGATTCTATGATGATTCCAGCGTAAAGGCTTACTTGAAATTTAATTTTGGGTAATGTTGATTGGTACTTGATGCTCTATCTTTGATCGAGCCCACCTGAGTCTAACTGATGTTTTTTCTTTTGCTCCAGCATTTCAGTTGTTTCGTGCTGTCGAGTCCTCATCGTTGTTTCATCTCTGTAATTAGTCGATTTTTTGTGTTCTCGGAGACGTTGCACTGATGAGTTAGAAAGCCTTCATGCGGACTGAACAAATTATGTGTCTAAACCGCGGCAGAAGTAAGGGCGAGGATTGTGGCCACGTAAAATCGATTTAAGCCCCCCCCCCACCCCCCCCCCCCCAGCCCCCAGCCCAGTGAAATACTTTTCACTGACCGTTCCAAGGCGGTTCTTCTGTCATGGTTTATTTTTGTTATAGTTCGTCTTTGAATATGTGTGTCGCTTACATCTTTTTGTTTTGGATAGCCATTTGGCCACTTTGTGGGAAAGTAACATTCCGTTTGGCTTTCTGCTAGTTATGTTTCCATTAGGGTCTAATTATTTCGTGTTTGTGTTTCTTTCCTTTTGATGTCTCTGATGGGAGGTGTGGAAAATTGTATAGATTCCTGATCATTGACTTCCCTTCTATTTTACCTATTTCCGCACTGCTTGAGATATGTCCAGTAGCAAATAATATGCATTAATTTTGAGAAACAGAACATCATTAGCGTCTTTCGCTCACAAAGGGCGGCTATTGTTGGTGGGATTGCATTATATTAGTAGGGACTCTGGTACTAAATTTTTGCTAACCCTAGCATCGGAAAGATATATGATTTATTTCGATATAGGAAGAAATCATGAACATTCATTGCATTTTTTTGCGAAAACTTGCACGTTTCTATGGAAGACCAGTTGCTACTTAACAAATTCTAAGTATACAAAAACTCGTGTATTCAGAATAAAATAATAAAAAAAGAAAGAAGAAAATGCTCAAAACAGAAAGTAGAATGTTTATTTTCGTATGCACATATGCAGACATGACGTCATAAGTGACACCCCGGTTGTTTTCCGCATTTAAGTGAGAGTACCCTGTTCTCCTGTCTGACATCAATTTTTAAATTTCGCATGCAAACTGAGTTTCAAATAAACCGTATACCGTTTTCTATAGCCTTTATTAGAAGGTATACAGAAATGGATTCGTCCACTATGGCCGCTACGATAAACCTGAGAGAAAACGTTTGATTGCAAGTTTTATGATACCATTTTAAATGTTACATTTTAGATTTAACTTTCGGGCGTTCGTGCTTATGCTTTTTTTTTTTTTTTTGTTTAACAAAAATTATTCGTGCATAACACTGTATTGTTCTCACGGAAGTCTTAAGCATGTATGTTGAGGGGAATCGCCGCGCATTTCTTCATGTCCATAATTTCAGAACCTTTGAGGACGAATTATACTGGACAAGAATGTATGAAGACCAAACATAATAAATGACGTAATTTCAGCAAACTAAAATGTTCATCAAAATTCCATAAAATACACACCGTTTTACAAAACGCGACAAGAATTTTAAACAGTCAGTGCTGATTTAGACATCAACAGTATAGATCAATTTATCGCGAGCTGGGTGTATATTGGTTGTATTTCAGCTGTTAGTATAAACATGTATACTATACGCTTAAGAGAACTTAAAGTTGCTTGGCAAATCTCTAAACCAGTTTCATGCAAAATGCATGCGTTTCTCCAAAATGCGGTTTTGTATGAACCAATATCCAAGCTTTATATATATATATATATATATATATATATATATATATATATATATATATATATATATATATATATATATATATATATATATATATATATATATATATATTCAGTCGTATATCTTTCCGATGCTAGGGTTACGTTTTTTTGCAAGGTACAGGAATTGAGAAACCCGACTCACGTTATTTAAAATATGTGGTGATGGTTTTGAAATCAACAGCATTAAAAGGGGTGCATTTCAAAAACATGACGGCCGTCGTGAAATGGACAAATTACCGGTTGCCGAATTTCTTATTCAAACCCTCTATACCTAATAGTGATTTGGTAGAAATGTCATGCTTGTATCACAAAGTGAACTATTTTGATGAATTTAACTCTTATCCGTCACTCTACCACGGCATACCAAACCATTGTGATGTTAGCGGTACAAAATGCAAGCCGGTTCCAATACATGGCAGCTAGTATCACATCTTTTGAAGTCTGGCACCCGCTGAAGCACGAGAATAAGGTCAAGTTATATGCGAAGAGACGACCCATACTAGCCAATACGTCGGTATCCAGCTGTTCATTCTGTATACGAAGATCAAAAACGATTGTGTGGACCTCCAGGTTGATCTGGGTCTTAGCCATAGGCATATGACATAATAATCCCGTTTTTACTATCTGCGGCCGTTGTCTTTTGCGGATCATGACAAATGATATGACTTCGGTGGAAAACGTAGGCTCACCAGCATCTGCATTTCAACAGTTTACTTGCAGCTTTTAGTGCCACGTCGAGCATGCGCACCTGGCAAATTAAACGTGGTTTGTTTACATTTATTTTGCCATGTTATTTTTGTACGAACTAGGAGACGCATCGATTCGTTGAAATAAAGACATTATCTATAAATCCTGCCTCAACCCTATGAAGAGGACTGTTGGGCAGGTGCGCAAAAGTGCCACGCCAAAAAAAAAAAAAAAAAAAAAAAAAAAAAAAAAAAAAATGAATTAAAAGCAAGATAGGATCACCACCTTAGGAAGTCAAGAACGCTGCTGACACTAGCAGAAGTTGAAGATAGAAAGACTCTACTTACCCATTAGCTCTTTCAACTACTTCGTCTCGATATGACTTAAATAATCTTGAAATGAACCTTAAACACCAAACCATCATCTCTTAACTAATAAAGCCTGATCTGAATGTCCAGAAAAGTAGAAAATTGTTTTCTCTTCATTAAAATAGTTTCAGCAAGAAAACAGTATATTACTCAATAAATGAAAATACAAAAAGAGCAATAAGCATACGCTGTAAATTGTTATAAAAATATTTATTTTTTTAAACATAGAATATATTACAAATGTTTTTTTTTTTTTTTTCACCGGATAAGTGTAAAACATTAAAAGAATTTAAAGGCTCCATATTCCTCAAAAATAGGCATTTTTGTTATCCAAAAAAGGTTTGATAAATTGATATATGGTATTAATACGATCATAAAATGTGGCACCGGGCAGCCTGTAAAATTTCAGTTAGTCTCTCATTCTTTAACTGAATCTTTAACTGAATCAAAAATGAAATAGTTTTTTATTGTATCTCTGAATTATTGTTGCCAGCATTGATTCAGAGACAAGAAAAAAAAATCATTTCATTTTTGATATAGTTAACAAAATTTGAGACTATCTGAAATTTAACAGACTGTCAGATGCACATTTTATGACCTTTTTTATACCATATATCAATTTACGTATTAAACCCTTCTTGGATAAAAAATGTCTTTTGGAGAAATCTGGAGCCTTTAACTACATCTATGGCGTAGAACATGCGTTTACACAGTTCATTTTAAAAACTGTTCTTCCAATACAATTTGAAATTCTGATGGCATATATTAACTATTCTAATACAGCGCGCGCCTATACAGGCAACAGAGAAAACCAGTGACTTATTCTGCAAAAAATCACTGGGTAAAAGCGCGCGACGCTATCTGGCGCCGTTCTGATGTCATTTTGACACTTTGCTGATGTCAGTCTTCGTTGCCACGACGTTAGACGGTCTAACGTATTTTTTCTCGAGTCAAAACGTACGAAATGCATGTAAGCATCAAAGTTGGAAGAATCTGAAGGAGACTTTTTCGTCGTTTTCTATGTGTTAGAATTGAAAAAGATTAGCTCTTGTGCGTGATTTATTGAGTAATAAAGCACACGTTTCGGCCAGTTTCAAGTAGATAAATCACTCGCATTCCGCGCTCGTAATTGGATATACTTTACAACTGACTTCCAAACAGTGATTTATTACTCAACAAATCACTGCTAGAGCTGATCTATTTCTTTAATAGACTGATATTTTTTAAACAAAAGTTGTTACACACGTCCCTTGGATTATATGATCCCGTAAGGACGACCCTTTCGAGGCTTTATTTTCGACGAATCTATCCTCTAATGCCATGCGAAGCAGAGTCATATCTGATGCTACTCAAACTGTTCGTATACTGTTGATTTATAAGTAAACTTCTATCCTGTGAGGAGGTGCAGACACATATCAAAAGGCCAAGTGAATAAATTGCTTTGTTGCTAACACAAATCACGCTTAAACTGGGTGCAGTAACATCTGTTGTACTACTCTCTGAATTTGTAGTTGTGGTTAATTTAAGAGTTTTAGTGGTAAATGAACCGGAAGTAGAACTTTATTTCAACCCGGTGATGCTAGATGTAGTGTTAATGGCTGAAGTAGTTATTGTAGTAGAAGTAGAAGGGGAGGTAATATTTGACCCCGCTGTCGCGCTGATAATGGCTGCCGTAACCCCGGTTGTACTTGTTGTAATTGTTGAAATAGGACTTGCGGTAGTAAATCATCCAGAAGACAAACTTTTATTGAACCCAGTAGTGCTAGTAGTAGTGTTAATGGCTGAACTCGTTAGTGTGGTAGAAGTAAAAGAGGAGCTAATATTTGAATCCGATGTCACGCTTATATTGGCTGCAGTAAATCTTGCTGTAGTAGCCTTCGAACTCGTAGCTGTGGTGAAAATAGAAGTTAAAGTAGTAAATGATCCAAAAGAAGAACTTTTATTGGACTCAGTAGTGTAAGCTGAAGAGTTAATGGCTGAAGGCATTGTTGTGTTAGAAGCAGAAGAGGAGGTTATATTCGAACCCGACGTCACGCTTATATTGGCTGTAGTAGCCCCTGTTGTACTAATCTCTGAACTCGTGGCTGTCGTTGATATAGGCGTTGTGGTGGTAAATGAACTAGACGTAGACATTTTATTGAACCCAGTAGTGCTAGCTGTAGAGTTAATGGCTGAAAGCGATGTTGTGAAAGAAGGATGGGAGGTGATATCTGAGCCCGATGTCGCGCTTGTATTAGATGCAGTAGCCCAAGTTGTGCTTTTGTCCAAACTGCTTGCTACGGTTGTAATAGGAGTTGTAACAGATAATGTACTAGAAGTAGAACTTTTATTGGACACAGTAGTGGTAGCAGTAGTGTTAAAGACTAAAGTTGTTGCTATGACAGAAGTAGAAGGGGCGGTGACATTTGAACCCGATGTCGCGCTTACACTGGGTATAGTAACCATTGTTGTACTACTCTCTGAACTGCTTGTTGTGGTTGAAATAGGAGTTGTCGTGGTAAATGTGCCAGAAGTGGAACTTTTATTAGACGCAGTAGTGCTAGCTGTAGTGTTAATGTCTGAAGCCGTTATTGTGGTAGAAGTAGAAGGAGAGGCAGTATATGAACCTGATGTCGTTCTTATACTTGGTTCAGAAACCCCTGTTGTACCAATCTCTGAATTCATGGTTTTTGTTAATATAGGTGTTGTAGTAGTAAATGAAGTTTTATTGGACCCAGAAGTGCTAACTGTAGTGTTAAATACAGAATTCATTGTTGTGATAGAAGAGGAAAGAGAGGTGATATGTGAACTTGATGTAGCACTTATAATGGCTGCAGTAACCCTTGTTGTACTAATTTCCGAATTTGTGGTTGTAGTAAATATAGATGTTGTAGTGGTAAATGATCGAGAAGAAGAACTTTTACTAGATGCAGTAGTGCCAGCTGAAGTGTTAATGGCTGAATTCGTTATTGTGAAAGAAGCAGAAGAAGAGGTGATATTTGAACCCGACGTCGCGCTTATATTGTCTGCAGTAATCCCTGTTGTACTAATCTCTGAACTCGTGGTTGTGGTTGAAATAGGAGTTGTGATGGTAAATGAACTAGACGCAGAACGTTTATTGGAGCCAGTATTGCTAGTTGTCGTGTTAATGGCTGAAGGTATTGTTGTTGTCCCGCTTGTATCAGCTACAGTAGCTCCCGATGCACTACTCTCTGATCTGCTTTCTGTGGTTGAAATATGAGTTAAAGTGGTAAATGAACCAGAAGCAGAACTTTTATTGGACCCAGTTGTAGTAGCGGTAGTGTTAAAGACTAGAGTCGTTGCTGTGGTAGTAGTAGAAGGGGAGGTGACATTTGAACTCGATGTCGCGCTCATATAAGGTGCAGTAACCCCTGTTGTGGTTGAAATAGGAGTAGTGGTGGTAAATGATCCAGAATTAAGACTTTTATTGGACTCAGGAGTGCTCTCTGTCATGTTAATTGCTGAAGTCGTTATTGTGGTAGAAGTAGAAGGAACGGTATTATTTGAACCTGTTTTCGCACTTATACTGGGTGCAGTAACTCCTGTTGTACTAATCTCTGAATTCGTGCTGGTAGTTAATATAGGAGTTGTAGTGGTAAATGAACTAGATGTAGACCTTTTATTGTACCAAGTAGTGCCAGCTGTAGTGTTAATGGATGAATTCGTTACTGTTGTAGAAGTAGAAGGAGAGGTAATATGTGAACTAAATATAGCGCTAATATTGGCTGCAGTAACCCCTGTTGTACTAATTTCTAAATTCCCGGTTGTAGTTAATATAGGTGTTGCAGTAGTAAACGCTCCAGACGTAGAACTTTTATTGATTCCTGAAGTGCTAGCTGTAGAGCTAATTGCTGAATTCGTTATTGTGGTAGAAGTAGGAGAGGAAGTAATATTTGAACCCGATGTCGTGCTTACATTGGTTGCAGTAATTCCTGTTGTACTAAGCTTTGACCTCGTGATCGTGTTTGAAAGAGGAGTTGAAGTAATAAATGACCAAGGGGTATAATTTTTGTTGGACTCAGAAGTGCTAGCTGTAGGGTTAATTACTGAAGGCATTGTTGTGGTAGAAGTAGTAGAAGAGGTGAGATTTGAACCCGACGTCGCGCTTATATTTACTGAAGTAGCCCCTGTTGTACTAATCTCTGAATTTGTGGTTATGGTTGATATAGTTGTAGTGGTAAACCAACTAAACGTTGAACTTTTATTCGACCCACTAGTGCTATCTGTAGTGATATTATCTGAATACGTTGTTGTGGAAGAATATGAAGGGAAAGTGGTATTTGAACCCGATGTCGCGCTTGTATAAGTTGCATTAGTTTCTGTTGTACTACTCTTAGAACTACTTGCTATGGCTGAAACAGGAGCTGTAGTGGTAAATGAATCAGAAGTAGAACTTTTATTTGACCCAACAGTGCTAGCTGTTGTGTTAAAGACTAACGTCATTGCTGTGGTAGAAGTAGAAGTTGGAGTGACTTTTGAACTCGATGCCTCGCTTATATTGGGTGCAGTAACCTCTATTGTACTGCGTTCTGAACTGCTTACTGTGGTTGAAATAGGAGTTTTCGTTGTAAATGATACAGCTGTAGAACTTTTATTAGACCCAGGAGTACTAGCTGTAGTGTTCAAGACAGAATTCGTTGATATGGTAGAAGTAGAAAGAGATGTGTGATTTGAAACCGATAAGGTGCTTATTTTGGGTGCAGTTACCCCTGTTGTACTAAGCTCTGAATTTGTTGCTGTAGTAAATATAGATTTTGTAGTGGTAACTGAACTAGACATAAAATTTTGACTGGATCCATCAGTGCCAGCTGTAGCATTAATGGCTGAATTCGTTGTTGTGGTAAAAGTAGAAGAGGAGGTGATAACTGAACCCGACATCGCGCTTATTTTGGCTGTAGTAGTCCCTGTTGTACTTATCTTCGAACTCGTGATTGCAGAATATATACGAGATGAAGTAGTAAATGATCCAGTAGTAGAACTTTTATTGGACTCAGTAGTGCTAGTTGTAGCGTTAATGGCTGAGGGCGTAGTTATGGTAGAACTAGAAAAGGATATGAGCTTTGAACCCGGCGTCGCGTTTATATTTGCTATAGCAGAACCTGTTGTACTAATCTCTGAACTCGTGGTTGTGGTTGATATAGGAGTTGTGGTGATAAATGAACTAGACGTAGTCATTTTAGTGGACTCAGGTGTGTTAGCTGTAGTGTTAAAGACTAAAGTCGTTGCTATAGTAGAAGAAGGGGCGGTGATATTTGAACCCGATGTCACGCTAATATTTGATAGAGTAACCCCTGTTGTTATTCGTTCTGAACTGCTTTTTGCGGTTGAAATAGGAGTTGTGGTGGTAAATGATCCAGATATAGAACGTTTATCGGACAAAGTAGAGCTAGTTGTAGTGTTAAAGACTGAAGTCGTTATTGTGGTAGCAGTAGAAGGAGAGGTTATATTGGAGTCCGATAACGTGCTTATATTGGGTGCAGCAACCCCTGTTGTACTAATCTCTGAACTCGTGGTTGTATCTGATATAGGTGTTGTAGTGGTAATTAATCCAGATGTAGGACTTTTGTTGGATTCAGTGGAGCCAGCTGTAGTGTTAATGGCTGAATTTGTTATTGTGGTAGAAGAAGAGAAGGTGATATTTGAACCTGTTGATGCGCTTATATTAGCTGTAGTAATCCCTGTTGTACTAATATCTGAACTTATGATTGTGGTTGAAATAGGAGTTGAAGTAATAAATGACCCAGTAGTAGAAATTTTATTGGATGCAGATGTGTCAGCTGTAGTGTTAATGGCTGAAGGTGTTGTGGTATAAGAAGAAGAGGAGATGATATTTGAACCCGATGTTGTGCTTATAATGTCACTAGAAACCCCTGTTGTGCAAATCTTTGAATTCGTAGTTGCTGTAAATGATCCAGTATTAGGACCTTCAACGGACTCAGTAGTGCTAGCTTCAGAGTTAATGGCTGAAGTCATTGTTGTTGTAGGAGAAGAAGGGGAGGTGATATTTGAACGCGATGTTACGCTTTTATTAGCTGAAGTAACCCCAGTTGTACTTCTCTCTGAGCTGCTTCCTGTGGTTGAAACAAGAGTTGTAATGATAAATGATCGAGAAGTAGGATTCGTTTTGAACCCAGTAGTGCTAGCTGTAGTGTTATGGACTAAAGCAGTTGCTATGGTAGAAGTAGAAGAAAAGGTGACATTTGATGCCGATGAAGCGGTGATATTGGGTGCAGTAACCCTTTTTGTACTACTCTCTAAACTGTTTGTGTTTGAAATGGGTATTGTGGTGGTATATGATCCAGAAGTAGAGCTTCTAATGGGCCTAGTAGTGCTAGCTGTAGTCGTTGCTAGGGTAGAAGTAGAAGTGGAGGTGACTTTTGAACCCGATGTCGCGCTCATATTTTGTGCAGTAACCCCTGTTGTAATAATCTCTAAACTGCTTCCTGTGGTTGAAATAGGAGTTGTGGTAGTAAATGAGCCAGAAGTAGAACTTTTACTGGATCCAGTAGTGTTAGTTGTAGTGTTAATGACTGACAGCGTTGTTATGGTAGAAGTAGAAGGAAATGTGACATCTGAACCCGATGGCGCGGTGGTATTGGTTGCAGTAGCCCCTGTTGTGCTACTCTCTAAACTGCTTGCTGTGTTTGAAATGGGTATTGTGGTGGTAAATGAGCCAGAATTAGAAATTTTATTGGACCTAGTAGTGCTAGCTGTAGTGTTAATGGCTGAATGCTTTGTTGTGGTAGAAGTAGAAGAGGAAGTAACATTTAAACCTGATGTTGCAGAAACCCCAGTTGTACTACTCTCTAAACTGATTGCTGTGTTTGAAATAGGAGTTGTTGTGGTAAATGAGTCAGAAGTAGAACTTTTATTGGACCTAGTAATGCTAGCTGTAGTGTTAATGGCCGAATGCTTTATTGTGGTAGAAGTAGAAGAGGAAGTGACATTTGAACCTGATGTTGCAGAAACCCCTGTTGTACTACTCTCTAAACTGCTTGCTGTGGTTGAAATAGGAGTTATGGTAAATGAAGCAGAAGTAGAACTTTTATTGGCCCAAGTAGTGCTATCTGTAGTGTTAATGGCTGAAGGCATTTTGGTGGTAGAAGTTGAAGAAGAGGTGATATTTGACACCGATGTCGTGCTTATATTGGCTGCAGTAACCCCTGTTGTAGTAATTTCTAAACCTTTTGCTGTGGTTGAAATAGGAGTTGTTGTGGTAAATGAGCCAGAAGCAGAACTTTTATTGGACCTTGTAGTGCTAGCTGTAGTGTTAATGGCTGAATGCGTTGTTGTGGTAGAAGAGGAAGTGACATTTGAACCTGATATTACATAAACCCCTGTTGTACTAATCTCTAAACTGCTTGCTGTGATTGAAATAGGAGTTGTTGTGGTAAATGAGCCAGAAGTAGAACTTTTATTGGACCTAGTAGTGCTAGCTGTAGTGTTAATGGCTGAATGCTTTGTTGTGGTAGAAGAGGAAGTGACATTTGAACCTGATATTACAGAAACCCCTGTTGTACTACTCTCTAAACTGCTTGCTGTGATTGAAATAGGAGTTGTTGTGGTAAATGAGCCAGAAGTAGAACTTTTATTGGACCTAGTAGTGTTAGCTGTAGTGTTAATGGCTGAATGCTTTGTTGTGGTAGAAGTAGAAGAGGAAGTGACATTTGAATCTGATGTTGCAGAAACCCCTGTTGTACTACTCTTTAAACTGCTTGCTGTGGTTGAAATAGGAGTTATGGTAAATGAGGCAGAAGTAGAACTTTTATTGGCCCAAGTAGTGCTATCTGTAGCGTTAATGGCTGAAGGCATTATTGTGGTAGAAGTTGAAAAAGAGGTGATATTTGAAACCGATGTCGTGCTTATATTGGCTGCTGTAACCCCTGTTGTAGTAATCTCTAAACCGTTTGCTGTGGTTGAAGAAAGAGTTGTAGAGGAAAATGATCCTGAAGTAGAACTTTTATTGGACCTTGTAGTGCTAGCTGTAGTGTTAATGGCTAAAGGCGTTGTTCTGATAGAAGAAGAAGAGGAGGTGTGATTTGAACCCGGTGTCGCGCTTATATTGGCTGTAGTAACCAGTGATGTACTAGTCTCTGAATTCATGGCTGTGGTTGATATAGGAATTGTGGTAAATGAACCAGAAGTAGAGCTTATATTGAAATCCGTAGTGCTGGTTGTTGATTTAAATTCTGAAGTCACCATTGCGGTGGTATTTGAACCTATTGTCGAGCTTACAACAGATGCAATGGCGCCGGTTGTTGTGTTAAAACCCGAAGTTGTAATTATAATAGAAGTAGATGGGATGGTGACATTTGAACCCGATGTCGAGATATTATTAGATGTAGTTGTTTCTGTTGTGTTAAACTCTGAAATCGGTAATGTGGTTGAAGTAGAAGCTGTGGCTGTATTTGTATCCGATGTCAAATTTATAGTTGACATAGTAGTGCTGGTTGTTGTATTGAACACGGAGTTCGTTATATTAGAGATGACAATTCCTGTTGTTGTATTCAAAATAGATGTTGTACTGCTATCTGGCCCAGAAAACGAGCTTTGTGTGAACTCAGCTGCTCCTGTTGTTGTAGAAGAACTTAGTCTTCTGCTTGTAGAATCCTCACTTGTATTGAGTTCTGTTGTAATTGTTACTGATGGAAATTCATTTGTCGGAGTTGTTTCCGCCACAGTTCCCGTACTATTATTGTTGACAGCTGTAGGATAAAATATCATAACTACAAGTAAACTATCATTACTGGTCAATATACATTAACTAATAAGTCTAAATTGAGATCAACTTGAAATCATTTACTCAATCACCTTAACTCAGTTTCGTCCTTGGTTCTAGGCCGTTCCAGTCTCTTACTGAGTTAAGGTGGCTGAATTTTAGGAAGTCATATTTCGGACAAAAGATGATGCTGAGTTACGGTGCCTGAATATTTTGGACGTTTTTTTAGGAAAGTACGATATTGAGAAACAGTGCCTGAGTTTCAGGCTGTCTTATTTAGGAAAAGTACGATACTGGGACGATACTGACAGAAATCTGTTGAAAATTGGTCAAGCTATTTTAGAGAGGAAGACGTTTAAACACTACGAGATTTTATGCATGTGTATAGCCCAGGGGCAAGGGCAGATAACCTCGGGGACAAAAATGACTGTAAGTAAAAGGGTTTGCTACTTTGATCATACATTGTCATTACGCAATTAGTCTTTAAAACATCTTTCGAAACTGGCTTTTCAATATTTCCCTCACACAAAGGCATAGGGACGCAAAATTGAATTTGCCGTAAAAAGGTCAAAGGTCAACCTACGGTCAACATTTGAACAAACATCGTAGACCTTGAGTCAATAATGCGATATAATAAGTTTCAGCCTCAAAGCTTTCTTGGTACTGGAGAAGAAGATTTTAAGTGTTTTTAACATACCATATATGGGCATGGCGGGCACCTTACTATACGAGCGGTGACCATTTGTACAAATTTTCAATCCCCCTTCAACAGAATGTTCCACATGAAGTATGAAGAAAATTGGTCCAGAGGTTTTAGAGGAGAAGTCGTTCAAAGGTGTGAACGGACGGACAGACGACGGACGGTGAGTGATCATAATAGCTCATCCTGAGCCTTCGGTTAAGGTGAGATAAGAAACGGTGAAAAGAAAGGTCCAGGGAGTGCCAAAATCACAAATCGCAGCCAATCCCTGACACCAAGAGGAAGAGAAAAGAGACACAAACCAACACGCGCAAAAGAAACAAACGCACGAAGAGGACACAGACCAGATCGAGGTGATCGCAATGCTACAAGGACTTTTTACACAGGGACAAAATGAAAGGCAAGATGTAATATAAATCGCTCTTAGAATTAGTCACAAAGGGGAGAAACTGGTAGTGTGTGTGTGTGGAGGTGAGTGTGGTGTGTGTGTGTGTGTGTGGGGGGGGGGGGGGGGGGGTGCGGGTACAGCACTTCTACAGTCGACTAACTTCTCCCTGGGTCCCGATGATACTCTTGATTCAGAAATACGTAAATATTCGGGTCGAATAATGGCCCCCAACTAAGTCGATGCATCATAGCGGAAACATAAAAATCAAATACATGTAGATCACTATGATAAACAAAGACGCTTCACGGAGAGGCTGTCATCAACAGTGATTAGGTTGATAACTGGGCAATCTGCCACATAATATCTAGGTTATATCTTTTTCTTTTATAACCTTTAATAAAAAGTTAGATTTACCCGCAATTTTTATGCTCCGCCTTTCGAAGAATGATGGAAAGGGCATATAGTGTTACGGTGCAGTCCGGTAACATTGCGCACATTAAACTTTGGTGGTCGTTCGTTACTTTGTCCATGACATCACACAAAAAACACAATCAAACATGCTCCAACACTTCTTTGAAAATTAATTCTGATGATAAAATGCCATTGAGAATGATCTTATTCACGACAATATTAATTTGAATACAGATACCCCCTTGGAACTGGACTTTTATTTTGGTCACGATAAAGGTTTTCATATAATAAAGCACGAGATTAGATACTAAAAGCTGTTGAGTTTGGCCCTCTGCAATCACTGTTTGACGCAGTAAGTTTTGGTCAAAAGAGTTTACACCATAGGCTGGGGTAAACTCACTATTGAACTCGGAAATCTTCGGGTTTTTCTATATTGCGTTAAACGGGAAAATTCCGCGAAACTAACACATCTGCACGTGCATGGTTATTTCCTTTAAGGCAAATAAAACGTTATGCCCATGTGTTGAGAACAATGAAACTGATTTTAGTGATGCTGTTGGAGAGGCTGTGGATGCCGGGTGCGCATTGTTAGCGGCGCGCAATGTTACCGGACCCGACTGTACCCTTGTCCGTCCGTCTCCGTCCGCGTCCAAGATGGCGTTAGCAATTTGCGTTAAGTTTTTCAGGTGTTAGCAATTTGCATTTAAATTTTTTAGTCGGGGCATCCGTATCCTATGGACACATTTCTAGTAAATTCTGTAAAGTAAGTCTGGTTCCGATATACATTGTTGCATAAGTTTCTTCAGGATGACACTATATTTTTCTACCGACGCACTTTGTCTGCGATAAAATTTTGAAAACGCTTTAAAATACAGTCGACTCTCGTTATCTCGAACTCCAAGGACTCTATGAAACACTTCGAGATATCCGTACTTCGACATATCAGATTTGCAGAACTGAGGAAAACAATTAATCGAACAACCACCTTCAGTAGAATGAATATGTAATTTGACTCGTAAGTTAGAGATATATTGAAAATATTGTGGAAAAGAGGAGAAATTGCTCCTAAGGAGCAATTTCTCCTCTTTTCCACAATATTTTGTTGCCTGTTGGTAGACCTCTGTGTTATAACAGGGACCAGAATTTCACTTCGAGATAAGCGGTTATTCGAGATAAGCGAGTTCGAGATAACGAGAGTCGACTGTATCATGATAACAATAGCCCTGCCTAAGAAGTTTGACAGTAAGGGCTTTTGTTACGACAGTTGAAGTCACTAAGGTTTGAACAAGCTCTGACCATACGAGGTACGCCTGGGGAAATCGCCATCCAGATAAGGGAAAATGTATACAGTTGACTCTCGTTATCTCGACCTCGCTTATCTCGAATAACCGCTTATCTCGAGGTGAAAATCTGGTCCCTGCCTATACATGAAAACCTAACAACAGATGGAAAATATTGTAGAAAAGAGGAGAAATTGCTCCTAAGGAGCAATTTCTCCTCTTTTCCACAATATTTTCAATATATCTCTAACTTCAAAAGTCCAATTACCTATCAGTTTGTTAAATGTGGTTAATCAAATTATTTTTTCCACAATTCTGCAAACCTGATATGCCGAACTACGGATATCTCGAAGTATTTCAGAGAGTCCCTTGGAATTCGAGATAACGAGAGTCGACTGTATATCAAAATCAAAATCGTCCCGTTTATCATAAATTTTAGTGGAAATTGTACCATTAGATATAGATAGTTTCAAATCCAAAAAAAAAAAAAAGGTGCGTAAGTATCAGAAGAATTGACTTTGTTTGATTGAAGCTCAGTAGGGTTATGCGGTCCATCATTTCGTCAAAGTAAATATTACCTCAATTTAATAAATTATCAAGGTATCTTAAAGTGGAATGGAAAGCCTTAATAATGTCAGCCTGATTTTCCCATGAGAGAAACTTCGTGAAATCTCTTTCATAACAAAATCTGCAACGAAGGGAGCACAATTAGTTCCCATCGGAATGTCAACAGTTTGCATATAAAGTATAGTGCCAAAATCTAATAAAACTGTTATTCAAAAGATTAACAAGGGCATCACAGACTTTTTGACAACACCATAAATTTTAATTATTGTATACGTCAGAAGTAAAAAAAAGCATGTTCTTTGTTGCAAGCCAAAATAAAGTGTTACCTCCCGAAAAAACGTTCGGTCAAGTAAGTCAATAAGTTTATCTTTAATTAGATGAATGAGGTAACGATGCAGTATGGAAAAATCATACATAGACAATTAAGAAGCCTTAAAGTCTTTAGATTTAAATCTATTAGGAACTTCTGTGGAATTTTTAATTGACCAAAAAACGATTTATTCCGTCCCTTTTGTAAAGACTTTCAAAGTATCTTGTCCAGTGTTTTTGACAACAGAAAGGCACGAAGTTAACAGTTTGGACAATACAGTAGTCATTATGAAGGTAGGTAACCTATATAACGTAGGAGGTTTTTCTTCGTTTTCTTTTATACCCACTGCAAACTAAGAAGTAATATTTATACAGTGGCTATCAACAACAGACACCTCGTCAGTAGAAACCCGTTCATATGTTTTAGTACTACCAAACTCTTGGTTTGACACGTAAAATCTGAGTTACTATGGTGTCTAAATATTTAGGCCGTCTTATTTAGGATAAGTACGATACTGAGTCACGGTAACTTAATATATTTAGGGTGTTTTATTTCGGACACGTGCGATAGTGCTACGGTGTCTTTGTATTTAGGGTATCTTATTTCGGATAAGTACGATACTACGTTACAGTGTCTGAATATTTTGGGTGCCTTATTTCGGACGAGTACGATACTGAGTCACGATGTCTTATTTAGGATAAGTACGATACTGAGTTACCGGAATATTTAGGGTGTCTTATTTGGGATAATTACGATACCGAGTTATGGTGTCTGACTATTTAGAGTGTTTTCTTTAGGATAAATATGATACTGAGTTACGGTGTCTGAGTATTTACGGCGTCTTATTTAGGATAAGTTCGACACAGTTAAGGTGTCTGAGTATTTAGGGTGTCTTATTTAGGATGCGTACGATACTGAGTCATGGTGTCTGAGTATTTATGGTATCTTATTTAGGATAAGTATGATATTGAGTTACGGTGATCGAGTATTTAGGGTGTCGTATTTAGGATGAGTACGATACTGAGTTATGGTGTCTGAGTATTTATGGTATCTTATTTAGGATAAGTATGACATTGAGCTACGGTGTCCGATTTAGGGCGTCTTATTTAGGATAAGTACGATACTGACTTACAGTTTATAAATATATAGGATATTGTATTTCGGAGCAGAACGATACTGACCTGCACTGTTTGTCATTAAATATGTGAATTTCTATCAAAAACTCGGATCAAGTAATCTGATTGGCTGGAAATTAGAAGTGGGCGTGGTATCTTAATTTATTCAGCATGACAAGGTTTAAGAAGACGATTACACCTGGTAGATTTTCGGCCATTTGTACAATGAATATAACATGTGTGACTTCCAGTTTTCTTCCTTTCTGTAGATCAATCCCCATCTGAAAAGGGATCTACTCTAAAAGAAAGAAGTTGCTCCCACGAGGAGCAAATTCTTTCCTGTCAGAGTTAATCCCTTTTCAGAAGGGAGACAAGCAAATTTGACTGATAGAGCTGCAGCCCCTAAAAGTATATCAATTTCCCCTTAGGTATTCGTATATTTAGATTGTTTTCTATGATTTGTATAATATTACCTGTATAGTAAACGTAACCGGGTGAGATCATAAATTCAGGACCTGGCGCTAGGTGATGGGTTCTCACACCGAGGCAGATTTGTGCACTACTGCTATGGAAATACGAGACACAGCCTGCATCTAGTGAACATCTCCTCGCACATTTCATTGGATTTATGTTCACGTGTACCCATAATTGATCGTCTGTGCTCAGCAGGTCGTCAAACAAAACATCTTGTTTCCATGTGTATAAACTGGGGTATCCTGAAATAAATATGGTATTTTATATATAACAAAGGTCCAACACGAGGAACTGGAGCTTCAGTCCGACCAGTGTTCACTGTCCACCTGAAGAAACCGTGGGCCCTTAAATAACCATAGATTGTCTAGCCTCTTATTATTGGCTATCTGTTGATATAGTTATAGTTGTTGACATAGTTGTTGCCAAATGGGGTAAATGCCCATCCAGGCAATTTTGAACTCATAACAATGACTCAAGAGTAAAAGGTATTTCACCTAAACAAATGAAATGTATCTAATTACCCAGGACTCGCCCGCCACCCCTCTTTGGGGGATAACACTGACAGGTGCATAATGATGGTCAAAACTCACAGCAATGCAACCATGTCAATTTTCAGACATTGGCGAAATGTTTTCAATTTACGATTTAGTTTTTCCCAAATACAGTTAAGTCGTTGCATCTGACTAGTTTTGGTCACTCAATTTAATAATGATATATTTTACACAAGATACCAAGAACAGCAATATTTTAAACCTAGATCCATCCACACAAAATGCAATAATTTCAAAATACATATTGGCCAGCGCACGGCAAAACCTACAAAATGGCATGTGCGCCCAGCGAAGACTCGGATAAGCCTGGGCATCTGCCCAGTCTGACTAGTCTTCGCTGTTTGCATGGAGAAAGCTTGTCCTTAATTTGTTTGCTCAGTGGATTGTCATTACAAGAAACAAAACTCATTACTTTTTTTTTTTTTTTTTTTTTTTTTATAAGTCCAGATTTTAGTAACTGTACAATGGCACAGCCACTTATTAAACAAACTGCTTCAGAAAACCTGTATAAATGCGTTTTCGTAAGAGTTGTAAATAAAATCTGCGTATGACCGATTTCACAATAATCTCATCTGTACTCGATATCAACATGTCGTCAGGTTTCGAATAAAAAAGATCGGTTTAAGATGATCAGATTTAATTTGTATGACACTTTACCAAAAACAATATGAACCGTGTTCGACCTAATTTCTGCACTGTGCGCTTAAGTTTGAATTTTCAAACATACTGGAAAGTACGACTATGCCCTCGGGATTATGCACTTAATTGGAAGATGAAGATGAAGATGAAATTAAGGGTACACGTTAAAATCGAGACAGCAAAAGACTTCTGTGATGATGTTTACGTGATTTTTTTTTCAGATTTTCTTTATAAAAGCATATGTAGAGGATACTCATTTAGATTGCATCTACCAGTAGATGCAATTCAAATGAGTACCCCTAACGTATGCTTTATAAAGAGCATATGTTGTGGATACTCACTTGAATGCAATTCAAATGGATACCCACAAAATATGCCTTTATAAAGAAGGAGATATAAATTATCTGAAGATTTCGGAACTGCTTGTGTACTTATTGGGGTATGTGCGATAATTAGGTAGAATATGTACATGTATGTCTCAATTATTGCCTAGTTAAAGCGCTAGATAAGATGTTTACATGTAACTCTCATTCTGTATACAGTAAAACCTCAATGACTCGAACACAGATGACTCGTTTACCCTGGCTATTTCGAACTCGTTTCTGAGTTCCTAGGAAATTCTTCCGACAGCTCAAAAACAAATATTTAGAGATCTTTTAGGATTTTTTTCCCAAATGTTATCATAAAACATGTATGTTGTGTGTACACACACGATTCTAATGAGTCACATTCTAATTAGTGCACAAGAAAACATTATTTTATAGAAGATCGAAAAAACCTATATATTATTACAATTTGTCTCCTAACCTGACGCTATGATTCCCAGTGGCTCGCGCTACCCATACTTATATATATAGTTCCAAAGTTGTTCGAGACATTCAGGTTCGACAGTACTTTGATACCAGTGATAAATAAAAATCATTCGGATTTGGCTTGAAGTTGGGTGAGGAGTAATATAAGCAAATGATTGAGATGCCATTTTCAACTAATTTATCTGTCACATTTTCTTGACATTCCGTGTGATTGGTTACCAACTAGAACAACTTACCATATTAATAATTATGACAAGTTAAACAAAATATTCACTTCAATCGAGGGCACAATTACTCCCCTGTAGAATCCAGTGCTGTTGAACTTATTTCATTACGCTAGAATAAATATAAGAATAATAGACATCATTAAAATTAAACAGTAACGAATAATTCAGACAATCAAAAATCCATGCGTAAAGATGTCACGAAATATTGATAACGTGACGTCAAACGTTGGACCCCCTTCACACTTCATGTCCTCGTTTTTAAACTGGCAACTGGTCAATCAATAAACGCTAAGGTGTATTCTGTAAAATAATTCTGACGAGTGACTGTTAGATTCCGAGTACTACGAAAATGATATTTAGATCAGTTAACTAGCAGAGTACAGCAGCACCTGGAAATAATCGATAGGAAGGGCATTTCGATCTCTAATGGTTAGAGGAAAGAATGAGCCCTTGTAAATGTCCGTTCTTACCGCGGGAGCCTGAAGTGTCAATGAGTGGTAATTTCTACAGCATTTAATTTGTTGGGTTGGGTTGGGGTGGGGTGGGGAGGGGGGTGGGGGTGGGGGTGGGTGGAAATAAGTTCATATGATGGAATGCTGGCAGCATCCTTTAAGCCTCTATAGAAGAATATGTCTACTCCTCCTTTTCTTGAAAAACTCACGTCTTTATTTTTCTAGTATTCCAGTTCCCGTTTCAAAGCAGAAATTGCCTTTTACAAACTAGCAGCCCTATCCCAAACTTTTTCAATTTCTTCTTAAAGAGCCACGCCCTCCTAGAGATCATAAACACAACTGCCATATTCCAAAACAGGGTGAATAATTCCTTTTTGTATCCTGAGGATGCTTTCACCAAATTTGGTATGTGCATTGATATTTTGCAGATCTGGGCCCGGTTGTTCAAAGCGTCGTTAGCTTAACGAGCTTGTTAAGGGTCATTTCGTTAACTGTTCTAGCGGATTCAATACACAATATTCTGATATTTTTCGCTGAAAAAATGTGCAAAAGCTACTTACATTTTTTCAGCAAAAATTTCAGCATATTTGCGTATCACTCGATTAAAATTTTAACGAATCGTTAACTAACGACATCGTTAGCTTTGAACAACTGGGCCCTGGTTAGGGTTTGCTAAAGCAAATTTCGTCAAATTTTTACACAATTCTCTGCCCGAGACACGCCCATATATTCGTTTCCGGACGATAACTTGAGTAAAATGTCAAAGGATTTTAACCAAACTTGGTACATGAATTTGTATTATAGAGATCTGAGTTGAAATTGCTAATATCACGAAATACTAATAACATGACGTCAAACATTGGACTCGCTTCACAATATATGCCCTCGTTTTTAAACTGGCACGGGTCAATCAATAAACGTTAAAGCGTTATCAATATTTCGTGACATTAGCAATCTCAACTCAGATCTTTATAATACAAATTCATGTACCAAGTTTGGTCAATTTTCAACAGAGTTATCTGCCTGCGACACAATAATATTGACATATTGACACAGTATTTTGTTTTACGTTTTGTTTTTTTTTTTACATCCTGAGGATGCTGATAAAGATTTCGTCCAGGAAACCATATATTCTATTTGCCTAAGTACGCTTGTTGCTAATATTAACGATAGCAAATATAGCCATTTGCAAAAAGTCTTATTTCTGAATCAGTGTCTGTGGAAATATATAATGCACAGAGAGAACAACTAGTGAGCCAACTGTCCTGTAGCTCACCTGAGACATTTGTTCTGAGCAAGCTTACGGTAACATTTTTAAAGAATGAAACATATGGGTATGGTAGCCAGTACAGCTTGAAAATACCTTTAGTCTGTGTATCCTGCAGTAACTTCATATGGAATTTAGTTCTAATCTGGCGAAACTAAATTTCACATAAAACATGGTTTCGATAAAGTGACATACTTAATATCAAAGGCCTGTGTTTTCACACAAGATGATTGTTAAAAAAATTTCCCCATATTGGTCTATGTAAAAGAAGTGAAATGAGGGGCAGGACCATCTTTGACCTCAGGGCTATAGTGTGAACAATCTTGGTAGAAGTCGACTAGATTAAACCAAGGACCAAATGTCAAAAATAAGTTTAAAGTTTTTTTTCCTTAAATGATACTATCTAAAATAAGTGACCCCTAGGGTCCGACCATTTTTGACCCAGGGCTATAATTTGATCAGTCTTAGTAGAGGTCAACTCGCTGAAGCTACATACCAAATAGCAAAGGTCTAGGCTTTCTAGTTTCAGACAAGGATTTTTTTAAAAAAGTTTTCCCTTTATGTGTCTATGCAAAAAATAAGTGACCCCGGGCAGGGTCGTTTTTTTTACCCCAAGGCTATAATTCGAACAATCTCAGTAGAGATAAATTAGATAAAGCTATATACCAAATATCTAAGCCCTGGGCCTTCCGTTTTTTTAGATAAGAAGATCTTTAAAGATTGTTTCTCCTAGATAAAGCTATATACCAAATGTCAAAGGATGGGCCTTCCGGTTTCAGATAAGAAGATCTTTAAAGTTTGTTTCCCCTATGTGACTCTATGTTTATCAAGTGAGCCCCAGAACAGGGCCATTTTTTACTATAATTTGACCAACCTTGGTAGATACCCATTAGATGAAGTTACATACTACATATATAAGGCCTGGGCCTTCTAGTTTCAAAGAAGAAGAATTTTAAAAGTTTCCCCATGGCAATAGGAGTCTATGTAAAACAGCTGATCCCTGGGGCGGGGCCATTTTTGACCCGGGCGAGGCTATAATTTGAACAATCTTGGTAGAGATCTACAAGGTAAAACTACATACCAAATATCAATGGCATCGGCCTTCTAGTTTCAGCTAGATTTTTAAAGCTTTGCCTTTAGGAGTCTATGTATTTGTTTTGACATTTCTGTAAAAAGGATAAAGGTCAACCCAAGGGTAACATTTTTTTTTTCTTCAAATTTTATTGGGCCCATGTCTCCAATGCTGCATACCAAGCCCCAGGACCACTGGCCCTTTGCTTCCGGAGAAAAAAGATTTCAAAGTGTTTTATCATATATGGGCATGGCGGCCATCTTGACCATGTGACCAAGATGTGGGCGAACAAAGTATAGAGGCTCATGGGCTTTAATTGGCCCAGTGGGCCTTTTAGTTTCAGAGAAGAAGAATTTTTAAAGTATTCCCTATGTAAGTCTATGGAAAACAAATTGACATTTCCGTAGCACGGGCAAGGTTCACCCAAGGTTATCTTTTTTTTTTCAAATTTGGGCCTCTGTTCCCAGTGTTGCATACAAAGCCCAAGGACCATTGGCATTTGGTTCCGGGGAACAAGATTTTGAAATGATTTTTATCATATATGGGCATAGGGGCCATCTTGGTCATGTGACGCAGATGCGGCGAAGAAACTTTCGTTCCCCAAACCCACTGAGGTTCCATATAAAATTTGTCTTAATAATAATAATCGACTATATTACATGCATAACCAAGAAATACCATGATTTCTACCAGACATAAAACTTGTATTTTCCTTGTTTTCTAAGAAGAAATATTTCCTCTTAGCCGGGGAAATAAATCTCTTTAACCGGAACTACTTTTTTTTTGTAACATATGAACGGCCTAGATTTTGACCCGTGGGATGATCTCAAATCCTTACTTACCGGCTGAAAATGTTTAAATCAATATGCTTTTTTCGTTGAATCAGGTCACAAGCATAGAAATTAATCCTATCTGAGCACAAAAACACATACGTGAATATCTATTTAAATGGGAATATTTTTTCACTTTTCAATCTCTCGATTCGTTTAGTTTTTTTTTGTTTTTTTTTTTTCTTCAAAATGGCGCCCGAGTGTTAACTGCTTCGAGCTGTCAATGTCAGTGTGTTACTACGCCGACCCAAAATAGAAATGACAGCGTAAACAAACTGGCAGACTAGACTTGCCACAAAAGCCTCTTAAATGGTGTACTCTATTGCGGCGAAATGCATGTAATATACAGTTTATTCGTTTCTCCTATTTTAAATAGGGGATTTATAAACCTCGGGAGGTAAAAAAAAATCCGATGAAGAAACTTCGCAGTCGTTTCTTTATCGGATTTTTTTTACCTCCCGAGGTTTATAAATCCCATATTTAAAATAGGAGAGAGTGCGAAGTTTCTTTATCGGATTTTTTTTTTACCTCCCGAGGTTTATAAATCCCATATTTAAAATAGGAGAATGAATAAACTCTATTTGTTTATAGAGGGTAACACATTTAGTAAGCTAGTACTAATCTTCCATGTGGCCCTCTGTTTTCCTGGGAAGAAACCAGTACTAAGCAATGTAGATAAAGCCTCTTGCTCAACAACACTTGATGTTAATGGGGATCAAACCCGGTACCTCTCGATCTCGAGTCCGATGCTTTACCACTGCACTACAGCGCTCCACATTGATTGGCTCAGCGATTTCTGATGAGAAGATGTTAGAAGAGTGTAAACGACGGACGGCCATGGGACGGACGCACGACGGAGATTGCCTGTACTATCACTTTATGAGCCTAAATGCTCAGATTAGCTAACGTGGGCCAAGAAACTAGAACCCACTCCGAAATTTCATCGCTTACAAGAGCTTGTTGAGTTCTATAATAAAGAAAGGAATGTGGCCACCTAAGTGTCTTTCAACCTATGCCATAGCCAGATAATTTGCTAAACGTTTAAGCAGTTCATGAAGGTGTGTGTCAAAAGCCTTCTCGAACTCCAGAATAAACGTATCCTCCTTTGTTAAACTTTTTTACCCAATCATTTATGAAAGTGGTCAGCTGAGTTTCACGACTGTGCCTTTTCCTAAATGTTGCCTGTCTGAAAAAAGTTGGTATTCATTCAAATGAGCCATAATATTTGAGCTTACTGTATATTTCAGTAAAAGAATGCATGACAGAGATACAGGGAAATAATTACAAGCTAAAACAATATTCCCTGAATGGGGAGTACCAAAAAATCGCTAATCATTCTCGTCGGGGCGGTTCTAATGAGTACATACAACATAATTTTTATGATGAAATACGAAAATTTCTCGAATTACATGGAACTCTCTGAAATACTTCGAAATATCCGTACCTCGACATATCAGATTTGCAGAATTGAGGGAAAAATAATTCGAACAACCACATTTAACAAATATGTAATTGGATTCTTGAAGTTAGAGATATTTTGAAAATATTGTGGAAAAAAGGAGAAATAAGACACAATATTTTTTACCTGTTGTTAGGTTTTCATGTTTAGGCAGGGACCAGATTTTCACTTCGAGATAAGTGGTTATTCGAGATAAGCGAGGTCGATATAACGAGAGTCGACTGTATCGTTCCAAGGCGGTTCCTCTGTTGCAGTTCTTTGTATATTTGTGGTTTCAGATGTGATGATTGTGTTGTCCTTATTTCCCAGTAAGCATTCTACTTAAAACTATAGCGGGCCGTTATCGGGCTGTCAGGGTAGCTGATTCTTCAAATAGCTCCAGAAAACAATTATTTCAGATTATTTCTTATTTATCATGAAATTGTATGTTGTGTGTACTCACTAGAATCGTCTCATCGAGGCGATTCTAATGATTACACTCAACATACCATTATTTTAAAGATGATCAAAAAGACTTCCCCTGATTATCGCCACTTCCTTCCTGACCTGGCACCATGAAAACCCTCAGAAGGCTCGAACTACCCATGATTCGAACAAGTTTCCATTGTCCTAACGATGTTCGAGCCACTGAAATTCGACTATATATTTTCTCTGGGCGCCCATGTCCAAAGGTACGTTTTCTGACGGTGCAGATTATAAAGCATGACCAACATTAATCACGAAAACACGCCTATATAATTTTGACACCATTAAACCCCACTTTTATATAGTAAAACTAGGGTTTACAGGGGTATACATTATTTTTCTTAATTCTAGAAATATGAAAAATATCAGATTTTTTTTTATCTGAAAATTTTCCTTTTTTGGATGTAAAATTTTCAATATATTTGAATAGGCGTGTTTTTGTAATGTACCTGATGAGTTAAACGCATGGTTTTCATTACAACGAAGGCAAAGAAAATGTTTTCCTTGAATTCTCTTCCCCCGCCTCCACCCTCCAACCCACTAATACAAAACTATTTGTATAAATGTTGTGTAAAGTTTAGAGAACTGATATGTAGAACGTTTCAAGGCTTGAAGCCGTCTACATTTTGGGTTTACCCAAAGTTTCACAAGATTTTAACAAGACCAGAAACAATGTTCGTGAGATATTTCGTAGACGTTGTTAAAACACATTTACCGCAGTAACTGACTGCACGGCATTTATTAGCTGTAACTGACAAGAAGTTATTTAATTGAGTTTGTAATAGAGCATAAATCAAAATTTATAATAGATCGAGCTTTGTAGCGTAAAATGTCAGCGAATGATATTTGAAATATTTGTTTTATTGTTCCAGAAAATGAAGTTGACATTTTTTTTACATTTCCTGCAAACTGTCTCCTGAGATCTCTACTTGATTTCGTTAGGATTTCACAGAGAGGGAGAGAGAGAGAAAGAGAGAGGAAGAGAGAGAGAGAGAGAGATTACCTTTAGTATCCGGAAACTGTAAGAAGATTATTAGTAACATACAAATACATATGGCCATTTTCAAGGAAGCAACATTATCTCTTATGAATAATGAAGCTGAAACTGTTCGCCGTTACATTTAAAGGGAGCTTTAGTAGAAAGTTGTATCTTACCAGCATAATACAATCCGTGCCAAGAGAAAATGTGCCTTCGGGGCATTTGCGGACAGCGAAGGCCCAGATTAGACTGCGCGGATGCGCAATGCGCAGTCTGATCAGGGCATTCGCTGTCCGCTGCTAGAATTTTTGAATACTAAAGAATATATCAATGGAGAGTAAAGGCCCGGATGAGACTGCGCATGCGCAGGATGATGTGAATCTACACATTTTGTGCTTGCTTGATGGCACTTTTTCGCTTTTCGCTTGACGTGGTAAATTTTCGTAGAGCATATTTACATTAAATATTGGGACAACTTAACTCGTTACCATACTTATCCAAAACTTTATATTGTCCATTTTATTATCAGTTGATGTGTCTAAATAGTGCTGGGTGAATGGCAAACAGTGTAGACGCTGATCAGACGCCATAGAACGCGGCATCTGATTTGGGTCTACACTATTTGCTCAGGCCAGTCTGTCACAATACTTAGGGTATTTAAAGCCTTACAATAATAAAAACAACAACAACAACAACAAAAACAACAACATTTCATCGATTATAAAGGCCTGAGCAAACAGTATAGAGCCAGATCGGATGCCGCACAACGCGGTCTGATCATGATCTACACTGCTATTCATCTAGTAGCTTTTAAACACATCAGCCGGTAGTGAAATGGACTCGCCAGAATAAGCATGGTAAGGCGTTATGGCGCCAGAATATTTATGGCGCATGTACGGTAATCATAATTATATCTTATCATGATATGTTTAATTGAGCTTGTTATCAGGTAATACAAGGAATGACTGTGTTTGTCCATTAACTCTGTCATGTGCCATCATATTTGTTTGTACTATATCCCCAAGGGCTTTAAAGCCAAATGAAATTTGAAATAAAATATATTCTATTTTATTCTGAAATTTAGTCTTAAAATAGCACTGAATGACGACGCTCATATAAGCTGGGTACCAGGGTAATGATGGTGGTGATGTGTACGTGTCTATCACCTACATATCAGTTAAATTAATTAAATCTTAAAACGCAAAAGAAAACCTGCATCTGAAAATGTCGTCTGTTTATGTCATCTGCTGAATATTCTTGCAAACTTTTCAAACCTATTTTATGCATACAGGGAAACAGTATGGACCAAGATCAGACTGCACCTTTAGGAACAGTCTGATCTGGGTCCAAGCTGTTTGCAGAAATGACTTTTAAATTCACAAGCAGATGACAAAGCAGACGACAATTGTAGTGACTGGCAGTTTAAGGGTTAAATCGAGAAAACAGCAGGCTATTTGCAGTGAAGCGCTGTACAGTCGCCTCCAGTGAAATTCGACTCTGGGATCCTAAGCTACAAAGTCGGGACCACTATCTGCACAGTCATGCAAACGTCTTCAAACCAGAAAAGGTATATAATGTTATATGCGAACCGTGGATACAAAGCCAAACATGCCCAACAGTGTGCATTCCGGTGGGTGTCAGACATTTGCACATGTGTATTCATTCGGTACGCCCAGGACACACAGTATATTTGTCATCACGAAAACATGCCTATAAAATTTTGACCCCCTTAAACCCCACTTTTATATAGCAAAACTGGGATTTACAGGGGTGTACATTATTTTTCTTATTTCTGCTCAAAAACACAGATTGTGGGTACTCGTTGGAACCGCCTCGCCGAGGCGGTTCTAACGAAAACCCACAATCTATGTTTTGAGCAGAAACTTGAAAAAATATCAGAATTTTTTATCTGAAAATTTTCAGTTTTTTGGAGGTGAAATTTTCTATATATTTGAATAGGCGTGTTTTCGTAATGTATAGTCACTTCCATCAAAATTTATGACTGCCTCGATGGCTCAGTTGGATGCGCGTCCAGCTGGTGATCAGATCGCGGGTTCGACCCCCGTCGGGGTTCGGCAACACGCTTTCGTGGAGATTGATCATGAAATATTTTCTTTAGTCATTCTCTCCCTTCGACTGATTTAAGGAGGGTAGTTGCCAGTTTCTGGCGCACAATTTAGCAAGCACACAACGTTGACACAACCATCAAAATTTATGACACAATCCGGCAGGCACACAACGTTGAAACGACGTTGTTGCAAGGTCGTGTGCCCACTGGGAATAATTCTGAAAATAACTCTGAGACATAAACTGCTGACTGAACTGTCACAAAATATCTAGTTTAATAAAATATGGTGGGTCTAAAATATTATCTTCTTGTTTTCTTTTTCTTTATTTCAAGACTTACCCTTTAAGTTTCTAAATTTCTAGATTATTTGTAAAATTTGTTTTTATATGAGAAAAAAAAATACAAGCCAATGTATAAGTTTTCTAAATGACCTTCATTTAATTAATCTTTACCACTCGTTGGGCTAATTCAGCAGACGACAAATTGATTTTTTTTTATATTTTTCTCAGAAAACAGGATTTGACATTTCATGCAGATTTGCATGAAATGTCAAACCTGTTTTATGGGAAAAATAAGAAAAATATTTTAAAATGTCATCTGCTGCAGTTTTACCCAGGGTGCTGAGCGTTAAGCTCCTTGAATTGAGAAAGCAATCCATAAATGGATTTTATATTGTTCTCCGGTGTTTGTCCATTTCATTAACATATTTTCCATTTATTTACCATTAATTAAATAAATGATTAGTATGACCGCTCTCTACATTAAAAAAATCTATAAAGAACCAGAGATTGTCGTATTTACCCTGAGTATTCGAAAACCTGAACAAACCGTGTTGACCCTGTTCGGACGCTACCTGAACTGGCTGCCAGCTATCCAGCAGTTTTAGACACATTAACAGGTAATAAAATTGAATTGTTCACAGTTTAGGTCAAGTATGGTAAGGAGTTAAGGTGTCCTATTTTTTAGGATAAATGCGGTTCAAAAACTATGACACAACAAAACCTGTCTTAAAAAATGTGCCACGACAAAATCATTGAATGCGCATGTCCAAACCAAGATGCAGACACGCGCAGTGTGATATTGCTTTCGCTGTTACGTTTTGTTTAAATAGTATATAATAACAATCTGTTCGAACTGCGCATTCGCACCGAAGACACTTGCCGCTCCTATGTTTAAGACAGGTTTTGTTGTAGCATGTTTTTGTACTTCGTTTACCCTTATACGTGACGGTGTCCCTATGTTTAACCCTTTGCAAATAGTGAAGATGCAGATCAGTTGGCTGAAGAAGCTGGATCTGCACCGTTTGCCACTCAGTACTTGAATTTGTATCAACAATCTGGATCAATTAATCTGATTAGCTAAAAATTAGAAGTGGGTGTGGCATCTTCATTTATTCAACATGACAAGGGTTAACTAACCTGACAAGGACACTTGTACTTGTGTCAGTTGGTCTGGTGGTGGTATGCTGAAAGTTTTAGGACTCTTTCAATGTTATTCGACTAAGACGGTAGAACTCAGTTTAGCCGCTGCGTGAAACACGTACCATCTGACATGTGCGCCCGGCGAAGATTCAAATCAGCCTGCACATTCGAGCAGTCTGATATATAATATACAAAGTTTCTTCATGCGGACAATGAAGACTCTACTGAGACTGCGCGAATAAGCAGCCTGATTTGAGTCTTCATTGAGCGCACATAAGTACGTTTTCTGACGCTGCGGTGATTTTGTCTTACACAATACATGTATGGAAGAAAAAGCGTGTCATGAGCTACAGCTAAATCTGATGAAACTGTTAAATTTGTAAACCTTCATAATGGCAGCTTCGGGACAACAGATTGGACATGTAGCCTCCTTGACACCGTCGATGTTAAACTCCAGCTTGTGAGATGCAGTAGATATGTTCCAGTCAGGATATAACCTTTAACTATAACTCGCATAGCATCCAGCGAGAGCATACATCCTGCCTTGGATTGCCACAAAAGCCGTTTTACGGTGCTTCGATACTGGATAGCCAATCATTGAGCACCGGAAGTACAACTTGGAACCCTGACTGGCTAGCTCCTATACTTTGATGTTATCATCACGAAAACGTACCTATATAATTCTGACCCCCTTAAACCCCACTTTTATATAGTAAAACTGGAGTTTACAGGGGTATACATTTTTTTCTTATTTCTGTTCACAAAAACATAAATTATGGGTACTCGTTAGAACCGCCTCGGCGAGGCGGTTCTAACGAGTACCCACAATCTATGTTTTGAGCAGAAATATGAAAAAAATATCAGCCTTTTTTTCTGAAAATTTTCAGTTTTTGGAAATGAAATTTTCTATATATTTGAATAGGCGTATTTTCGCAATGTGTTCTTATAAATCCAACTCCTCATCTTGCAATAACAGATTTGATGCGATTTGATGGTAGAAGGAACATTTTTACACTTCAATAAAGTCCGGAGCAGGAAAACGTCTGACTTGTTTTCCATCTGCGCCTCACAAAATGACATTTTAGCAGTTTGATGATAAAGTTAGAATTAGAATGAATTATTTTGTGAATTTTATCGATGTGTAAACTCTGGAGAATCACAAATTTTAGCTTGTGAATGATTTGCCGGAGTTTGCATATCGATAAAATCCATAAAAATAAAATCCAATCCAGAACTAAGTGTGTTGGGCTTTAACGACACGTCAACCCTTGTGGGTCATTCGTGTGGTCTCCCAGAGAAAGGGAGAAAGGCGACAGAAGAGATAATAGAGGAGATGAAAGAGAGGAACAGGGAAGAAAAAAAAATGAATGAAAGTGAAGAAACCAAAGAAATAAAAAAAATCCCTACCCCACTCTACCCTTATCTGCTAAAGGATAGCAGGCCTTGCCCAACTGAAAGCCAATATCAGTTGGACGCCCCGGTGACGAACATACATAACATCTTCGCCACACCCGACCACCCCAACCCCCGCACAAAAAAAACAACAAACAAAAAAAAAACAAAAAAAAAAAACAAAAAAAAAAACAAACAAAAAAAAAAAAAAACAAACAAAAAACAAAAACAACAACAACAACAACAACAACCCCCCCAAAACAACAACAACCCCCCCCCCCAAAAAAAAACAAAAAAAACAAAAAAAAACAACAAAAAAACAAAAACAAAAACAAAACAAAAACAACAAAAAAAAACAACAAAAAAAATATAGTGACCATGAAGGGTATAATACAGTTGACTCTCGCTATCTCGAATTCCAAGGGACTCTCTGAAATACTTCAAGATATCCGTACTTCGACATATCAGATTTGCAGAACTGAGGAAAACTAATTCGATTGACCGCATTTAACAAATATATGTGTAATTGGACTATTGAAAGAGATATAGTGAAAATATTGTGGAAAATAGAAGAAATTGCTCCTTAGGAGCAATTTCTTCTCTTTTCCACAATATTTTTTAAATGTTGTTAGATTTTCATATTTAGGCAGGGACCAGATTTTCTCTTCGAGATAAGCGGTTATTCGAGATAAGCAAGGTCGAGATAGCGAGAGTCAGCCGTCTGAGCTGTCAAAAGGTACTTTGCTTTTCTTCGGTTAACCCATGAACATAATTTGAGCTCGCACTTAGATGTTAACATCTAAATAATTTGTCTTCTTTTTATATTATTTCTCCATGAAAACATATGTTGTGAGTACGCATTAGAAGCGCCTCATCGAGGCGCTTCTAAAGAGTATCACAAGATATGTTTTCATGGAGAACTTAGAAAAATTTCAGTATTTTTAAGTAGAAAACATGTCTTGTCTGGAGGTATATGAATAAGGTACATTAACTCCTCTTGGACCATTCATAATCAATAAGAACAGCAACGTGAGAAAGCCTGTCTTCTGACATGAATGTCTAACGGAGACTTAAATCAGTCTGCGCATCCGGTCAGTCTGATCAATCTTCTTTGTCTGCGTGAAGAAATTTTGCATCCTTGGCTATCCAAAACTCGCTGAGTGAAGATTCTGATCAGACTGCGCGGATGCGCAGGCTGATCTCAATCTTTGCTGGGTGTAAATATCTGAAGGTACAATTTCTGACGTTGTAGCGCATCAATCGACCAATTAGTCTTAACATCCATATAGTCAAGGCCACGGTTCTCCAATTGCAATATTTGGACCGTGCAGCCTTAAAAATAGCATACATTTGAACAGATTATATTCACCTGCAAGCCATTCACCCGCGCAGGCATTCTAGACAGGTCTTCCTAAGCAATGCAGGTAAAGTGTCTTGCTGAAGGACACAACTTAGTGCTCGCAGTAATCGAACCCTACCTCTCGATCTCAAGTTCTAGGATTTACCACTGCACCGCAGCCCTCCACAATCTACTCCATGACACAAAATGCAAAGTGGCCCTGTACAGACCTACTGCCCACGTTTCATGATACGAAAACTGTCAACCTCTGACCAGATAATATTCTTACAGTTTGATCCCAGCATTTCATATACAGTACAGCTCAGGTGTTTTTTCAAAATCCCGCCCCCCCCCCCCCCCCACCGAGCCGAGGGGGTAGATTTTTTAGCCCACCGCGGATCATACTGATACCCTACTCATATTCCCTCCGCGACGGATTTTTCGCCCACCGCGTTTCCGCCGGGTTCCCTCCGTAAAACCACCCACTTACCCGTAGAACTCCGCGGTGGGCAAAAGTTTATCCTGGCGAGCTCGCAATGAAAGATTAGTGACGTCAGAATGATTGACAGCTCCGAAATTTTCCGAGTTTGCATGGGGAGGAAATCGGAACCTTTATTTATTCGGCAGATTTTCCGCTGAATAAATACAGAAATACTTCTACCTAGAGATGAAAACAAAAAAAAAAAAAAAAAAAAAAAAAAAAAAAAGAAAAGAAAAGAAAAAAAGAATTAATGAATAAAACCAGAAAGAAAAAAATAACGTATTTCTGTTTATTACTTACCTTGTACCCGGGTACTTAAAGGGGCGCTTCTACTGTCTCAGAAGCCATCACGCAAACATACCTATATAATTTTCACCCCCTTAAACCCCACTTTTATATAGTAAAACTGGGGTTTACAGGGGTACAAATTATTTTTCTTATTTCTGCTCAAAAACATAGATTGTGGGTACCCACAGTCTGTGTTTTGAGCAGAAATGTGGAAAAAATATTAGAATTTTTATCTGAAAACTTTCAGTTTTTAATGGTGAAATTTTCAATGTATTTGAATAGGCGTGTTTTCGTAATGCTTTTACTTGGAGATCAACAAGCATCGTCCCGGAAATAAAAAAAAAAAAAAAAAAAAAAAAAAAAAAAAAAAAACACGAATAATGCCTCGGAGGCGGACACATTAATCTCCGATGGTCCGGGTCTAGTCTTGAAATTTTCATATAATATACCATTTAAACTTCGAATTGAGATCGCCGAACGGTATGATTGGCCAAGCGGTATAAAGCATGCTTTGACAGTCATAATAATACCTGACAATCCTAATCATGTTTAACAGTAATCAGTCTGGTGTTACGTCATGCAATACAGGTAGAATTAGTTGTTTGTCAGTTGACAATTAAAGATGTTTTATAATCCATAATGAGTAAAGGACGTCGTCAATCTTTTATCTGTGTTTGAACTTTGAATCATCAGACATAAAATATCGCAACTTAAAAATATTGAGCAATGAAAATTACACAAACCTCTTCGTGTCATTTTACGAGTTTCTTTTCTAGCATCACGAAAACATGCCTATATAATTTTGACCCCCTTAAACCCCACTTTTATACAGTAAAACTGGGGTATACATCATTTTTCTTATTTCTGCTCAAAACATAGGTTGTGGGTACTCGTTAGAACCGCCTCGGCGAGCTTGCGGTTCTATCGAGTACCCACACTGTATTTTTTTAGCAGAAATCTGAAAAAATATCAGATTTTTTTTTGTCTGAAAATTTTCAGTTTTTGTTAGTGATATGTTCAATATATCTGTAAATTTTCAGTTTTTGGTGGTGAAATGTTCAATATACGCGTGTTTTCGTAATATTTCCCCAAGGCAAGCCAATTCCTGTTTTATCAACCCCAGCCTCACAAGACATGCGTTCAGATATGTGCGACCAGGAAAACTCAGATCAGCCTGTGCAAACCCTTAGACTGATCAGTTTCTTCCCTGTGTGTATGAAGTATCAATCTGGCGAAGATTCGGATCAGCCTCCATGGATGCGCAGGCTTATTAAAATATTCACTGGTCCTTTAATATGCATACATGTATTTTTTCTCCCGATGTGGTCCGATTTTTTTCTTTTTTCGTTGTTTTGTTGTTATCTTTCGGTAAATGGGTTACCAACCATGTTTCGTTGAGTTGGAGATGTCAATAAAAACAGGAAACAGAAAATTGTGCGACCAGGAAAACTCAGATCAGCCTGTGCAAACCCTCAGGCTGATTAGTTTTTTTCCCTGTTTGCATAAAGTATCAATCTGGCGAAGATTCGGATCAGCCTCCATGGATGCGCAGGCTTATTAAAATATTCACTGGTCCTTTAATATGCATACATGTATTTTTCTCCCGACGTGGTCCTTTTTTTTCACTCAACGAAACATGGTTAAATGAAAAATATGGACAACACATTTTACCGAAAGATAATAGCACAATAACGAAAAAAGAACAAAAAATCTTTACTGGTTCTTTAATATGCATGCATGTATGTTTTCTCCCGATGTGGTCCGATTTTTTTCTTTTTTCGTTGTTTTGCTGTTATCTTTCGGTAAAATGTGTTATCAACCATATGTTTCGTTGAGTTGGAGATGTAAATAAAAACAGGAAACAGAAAATTATTGTTTATTTATTATTATTTTAGGTTATCTTCTTGAATTTCTTGAAGTTTAAATGATTTTAGCTACAGTAATTGTTTTGTTTCTCTTTCACGCCTCGTAGAACAACTAAATTCTGAAGTAATTTCACACATTCTCCCTGAACACGCGGTCATTTTGTACGCTCGGATTTTTCCGACAATACGGAAAAAGCCGATTCGATAAGTTCGAAATTCGGATAGTTCGAAAAAAAGTTAAAAGTCTGAGGCATTTCGAACTATCGAAATTCGACTGTATATACATAAGCTCTCTCTCTCTCTCGCTCTCTCCCTCTCTCTCTTCATATATACATCTCTCTCTGAGAGCAAAGTTGCCTGCTCCTGAAGAAGACGTCTGTAGATCTCTTAGTTCCTCGAGACTCAGTCGATAGTAGCTCTGGTTCCTGCATATTATATGATGAAGCGTGATCTCGAGCGGCCCTCACTTCATCAATTCTCTGAGTACTGTATTAAGTGTTATCTCTATACTTGCCAGTCTCTTGTTCGTCGTGTCCAGCTTCCGTGTGAGGGCTTGTTCAATCTCTGTTTGACGTTTTGACAGCTTCTCTATGTTCAAATTGATGGCATTCAAGAGTGTCACCACAGGTTTCTCCAGTGGGTCTAACCTGGCAGGCGAAGCAAACCCTGATCTGGGGGCTGGACAATCTAAAGCTGGTAGTGGTGATGATCTGCACAGGGGACTTAGGTTTACAGCTGTTGGTAGTGGAACATGTAGTGTCTCGTCCAAATCGAGGGGGTTTGGACGTATGCGCTTTGATGATTGATTCTCCTCTTGGTGAGCTGTTGTTGAGATGGGACTTTCTGCTACTTTTGGCAAGCAATCTGGTATCGGCATTGAAACTGGCGGCATTTGTTGACTGGAACAACTGCTAGCATTTGATATGACCTGTGGCACTGTCTCAGAAGCCGTAGTAACGGGAGTGGTTGTCAGATCTGTTGTAGCCACGGTCTTTGAAGAAGAAGAGCGGAACAATACCCTGGCAGCAGGTTTCTCCTGAAATAAGGAAATGCTGACTGAGAATCGGCTTTCAACCTTTATGTTAGCATTATTTTTCACCGCTGGAAAAATGATGTTTTTCAGAAGTTCTATATTCTTTATGAAATATTCGAGACATAGATTGTGTGTATGCGTTAGAATCGCCTCAACGGTTCTAATGACTACACACTATCAAGGTTTCTAGCAAAAAAGTAAAATGATGTTTACCCATGGCGTGCGGTAAAAATGCCATAGGTAAGAATGCCATTAGAAATAATGCCATAGGTAAAAATGCCAGAGATCGAAACATAGCTCTTGATAAGGCTATTATTTCTCAACAAAAACATATGTTGTGGGTACTTATTATAAGTGTTTTGCTGAGGCGCTTTTAATAAAGACCCACAATATATGTTTTCATGGAGAAATAAAGAAAATATTTACCTGATATCAACTCCTAACTAGATCTATCATAGCTACAGATAAGAGGGGTTCCACATAATATCTTTCTTATTTCTCCATGTAAACAAATTTTGTGGTATTCATTAGAAGCACTACTAATGAGTACTCACAACCTACGTTTTCGTGGAGAAATAAAAAAAAATATCAGCATTTTTCGGATGAAAAAAATGCCTTATCTGTTGCTATGTCTATGTAAAAACTATTTATATAAGTTCAGTTCTTTATTTGTCTCGATAAGCAAAATGCCGAAAATTGGACATGAAACGATATTATAGCTTTATTCAAGAAAGGATTATCAATCAAAAAAAATTCAAAAACGGCTTTCTGAACGGAATGTTAACGTTACCTACAATGCTGTAAAATATCATATAGAACAGTGTAAAATTTGCAATTTTGACATAGGAGAACCTGCTGTAAAGAAAAGTCGGAAAGACACTAAAATTTCTGAGAGTGACTTTAGAATAGTAAAGGAAACATTAAAGGGTGATCCTTATTCAACCAGTACCGATGTAAAAAGGGTGCTTTCGAATCACGGTACAAACGTTAGCAGTTCCAGTGTAAAGAGAGCAATTCAGGATGCTGGATTTGTGAATTCTGATCCGAGATACTGTCAGCTCATTCGTAATGCAAATCTGGAGAAACGCGTAGAATTTTGCAAAGCCCTCATTGAAACAAATGATTCCCTGGATAACATATTTTTTACTGATGAGTGTAGTGTGCAACTCCATGACAACAAAACAACTTCATACAGACAAAAAGGAATGTTAACGCCTCATATGGGCAGACCAAAGCATCCCCTAAAAGTTCATGTGTGGGGTGGCATTAGCCGTAAAGGTCGGACAGAGATTGTAGTATTTGATGGAATTATGAAGTCGGACTTTTTTGTTGAAGAAATTTTGAGGGGTACTCTGTTGCCGTTCGTGCGGGAAAACTATAGGGATAACCATCGTTTGCAACAAGACAATGACCCAAAACATAGATCCAAACTGGCTGACGTTTTTACAAGATAACGATATCAACTGGTGGAGAGAGTGGCCCTCAGGTACGGTAAAATTAAAATTCGTTTTGCTACAATCTACTGAAAGAGCAAAATGGCATTTTCACATTACGTTTACACGTCTATGTGATTATATGTGTTTGTTCATGATATGTATTTTCATACGAAAAATGGTGATATTTTGATATTACTGATCCAATCATGGACTTCAATTACTCAGGGCCCAGTTGTTCAAAACTAACGATGCCGTTAGTTAACGATTCGTTAAAATTTACATCAAGTGATACGCAAATACGCTGAAATTTTTTGCTGAAAAAATGTGAGTAGCTTTTGCAGTGCAAAAGCTACTCACATTTTTTCAGCAAAAATTATCAGATAATTTATATTGAATCCGCTAAAACAGTTAACGAAATGACCCTTAACGAACTCGTTAAGCTAACGACGCTTTGAACAACTGGGCCCAGCTAAATAGCGAAAGGGCATTCCGTTCGTGGAAGGAGATTAATTTCGCTAAATGGCTAAAATATAGGCAGTGCTATTGAAAAATATATGTATCATATAGAAAAAAAGGATAACGTTTTGTTTAGTGACTTGGACCTACCAGCTATGTTTTGAGTAATGGGTGTGTTAACGTTAAGGCGGATGACTTCAAATAGACGTCAGAACGCTGTATTGATGTACTATGCACTTCAAAATCATTTGCCCTTCCGGAAATGATCCGCTCAAAACATTGTTATTTCCCAGCAGACACCTAACCTTGATACGTCGAATCCACGTTCAACTTACGTCTTGACGTGATTTCAGCGTTGATCCTATGTAATGACGTCCAAAGACGAGTTTTACACGTTGTTTCGATGTTTTGTATTTCTTTTGTTTTAGAGAGCTGTGATTTGAATCCGATAGAAATGGTATGGAATCAGCTGAAACGATATGTTGTAAAAAGCCAACCTCAAAACAAAGACGAACTGATTAAATGCATTAATGAATTCTGGGTAACTACTCTGACACCTGAGATATGCAATAGGTACATCAATCACGTGTTTAAGGTCGCACCGCTTGTTGTAAGAATGAATGGTAAAGCAACAGGAGATATGCCTAACAGACTTTTTAATGAACGTTCAGATGGCAAAAGCATGCAGCACTTTGTTGAATTATTGGAAATAGAGGACATGAACAGGAAACTACAAAGGCTGCTTGAGGATCAAGAAAATAATCAAGTTCCATTAACATAGGTAGCCCTACACTGTTTCTGTGTAGAATTTTCAGTGGCCTAACAGAGATCTTGAAAACTCATTAGAACCGCCTCATGAGTTTCTAAAGAGAACCGGCAGTGGGGGAGGGGCACTTTACTTCGTTACACTGGCTGGTCGTGTGTTTCTTTTCTTACGGGTATCGAATATTAACATATAACGTTTATACACTACCTTTGGCTGTTGCTGTCTCCTTTTCTTGGACGCAGGAACTGTCTCTTTCGACGGCTGCTGTGTCGACTTAGATGCAGGAACTGTCTGGGTTACTGGCTGTTGTTCTTTCGGCTGCCTTGCCACTGCAGTTTCTGGTTTAGATCGCTGCAAAAGTAGCTCCTTCATTTCTTCTTCTGTCCCAGAAGCAATAACATCTGCACTAGAAACATCTTTCACTCTTCCCCACTGTACATCGTAAGACTGTCCTGTCATGATCTATAAACAAGGAGAAAACTACCAGTTGTACTTTCAGTTTCTGTAAATTTGCTCTGGAGACCCTGATCAGATACCATTAACTGTGGCGTCCGCTCTAGGTCAACATAGTTTGTCTACGTCATAATGGGCTCATATTTATATTGGTAAGATAGCAATTTCTGCAAGTAAACTATGGAAACCCTGATCAGACACCATTAACTGTGGCGTCCGCTCTAGGTCAACATAGTTTGTCTACGTTATAATGGGCTCATACTTATATTGGTGAGATGGAAGTTAGAATTTCTGCAAGTAAACTATGGAGACCCTGATCAGACGCCATCAAGTGCGGCGTCCGCTCTGGCTCAACATAGTTTGTCTACGTTATAATGGGCTCATACTTATATTGGTAAGATAGAAGTTAGAATTTCTGCAAGTAAACTATGGAGACCCTGATCAGACGCCATTAACTGCGGCGTCCGCTCTGGCTCAACATAGTTTGTCTACGTCATAATGGGCTCATACTTATATTGGTAAGATAGAAGTTAGAATTTCTGCAAGTAAACTATGGAGACCCTGATCAGACGTCATTAACTGCGGCGTCCGCTCTTGGTCAACATAGTTGGTCTCATACTTATATTGGTAAGGTACAAGTTAGAATTCCTGCAAGTAAACTATGGAGACCCTGATCAGATGCCTGAACTGCGGCGCCCGCTCTGGTTCAACATAGTTTGTCTACGTCATAATGGGCTCATACTTATATTGGTTAGGTAAAAGTTAGAATTTCTGAGAGTAAACTATGAAGACCCTGATCAGACACCATTAACTGTGGCGTCCGCTCTGGGTCAACATAGTTTGTCTACGTTATAATAGTATCGTACTTATATTGGTAAGGTAAAAGTTAGAATTTCTGCAAGTAAACTATAGAGACCCTGATCAGACACCATTAACTGCGGCGTCCGCTCTGGGTCAACATAGTTTGTCTACGTCATAATGGGCTCATACATATATTGGTAAGGTAAAAGTTAGAATTTCTGAAAGTAAACTATGGAGACCCTGATCGGACACCATTAACTGTGGCGTCCGCTCTGGGTCAACATAGTTTGTCTACGTCATAATGGGCTCATACATATATTGGTAAGGTAAAAGTTAGAATTTCTGCAAGTAAACTATGGCGACCCTGATCGGACACCATTAACTGTGGCGTCCGCTCTGGGTCAACATAGTTTGTCTACGTCATAATGGGCTCATACTTATACTGGTTAGGTAAAAGTTAAAATTTCTGCAAGTAAACTATGGAGACCCTGATCAGACACCATTAACTGTGACGTCTGCTCTGGGTCAACATAGTTTGTCTACGTCATAATGGGCTCATACTTATATTGGTTAGGTAAACGTTAGAATTTCTGCAAGTAAACTATGGAGACCCTGATCAGAAACCATTAACTGTGGCGTCTGCTCTGGGTCAACATAGTTTGTCTACGTCATAATGGGCTCATACTTATATTGGTTAGGTAAACGTTAGAATTTCTGCAAGTAAACTATGGAGACCCTGATCAGACACCATTAACTGTGGCGTCCGCTCTGGGTCAACATAGTTTGTCTACGTTGTAATAGTATCGTACTTATATTGGTTAGGTAAAAGTTAGAATTTCTGCAAGTAAACTATGGAGACCCTGATCAGACGCCATAACTGCGGAGTCCGCTCTGGGTCAACATAGTTTGTCTATGTCATAATGGGCTCATACCATGGTAAGGTAGAATTTCTGCAAGTAAACTATGGAGACCCTGATCAGAAGCCATAACTGCGGCGTCCGCTCTGGGTCATCATAGTTTGTCTACGTCATAATTGGCTCACTTATATTGGTAAGGTAGAATTTAGTATTTCTGAAAGTAAACCAGGGAGACTCTGATCAGACACCATCAACTGTGGCGTCCGCTCTGGGTCAACATAGTTTGTCTACGTTATAATGGGCTCATACTTATATTGGTAAGGCAGAAGTTAGAATTTCTGCAATTAAACCATGGAGACCCTGAAGTCCGCTCTGGGTCATCTTAGTTTGTCTCATGCTTATATTGGTTAGGTACAAGTTGAAATTTCCGCAAACTATAAAGACCCTGATCAGATCAGAAGCCATCAACTGCGGCGTCCGCTCTGGGTCATCATAGTTTGTCTCATATTGATAAGGTACGTTAAAATTTCTGCAAATAAACGGAGGAGACCCTGATCTGAATGCGGCGTCCGAACTGGGTCTACATAGTTGGTCTACGTAAAAATGGGCTCAGGATTACATTGGTTACGCACAAACCAGTCAGCATTCTACGTAAATCTATATCGGGCCGTCATCGGCCCGTCAGGGTAGCTGACGGGCCGATGACGGCCCGATGTAGATTTACGTAGAATGCTAGCTGGGAAGTTGAAACTTTGGAGACCCTGATCAGGCGCCGCTCTCCGACGTCCGATCTGGGTCTACATAGTTTGTCACTGTACATCCAAATATTGGATTCCGGCTTATATTGGATATGTTAAAGTTGAAATTTATGCAAGTAAACGGTGGAGACCCTGATCAGACGCTGCTTCAGATTTTCGAACACCTCTAACGTCTTTGTTTTTGAACTAAACTATCAAGTGTTGGTATGCATTTTCTTTGTTAGAATGTAAAGAACATTTTGTATAAAAATTATTTTGATTGGCCGAAACTTTTTGTTTTTGTCTCTCCAGCGTTTCACATATTAATCAATGAGCGTCGACGCCATGACGTTCATGTTTTGTTTGGTGACGCTGTGTATGACGTCAGATACTGCGCACGCGTGTTAACAGTAAAATAAAAAGAAAATTTACTCTTTTTAAGTGAATATCATCAAAATTGTCATCTCGTGTAATGAAAACATTTAAATTTTCACTCGTGCTTCGCACGAGAGAAAATACTGATGTTTTCATTACCCTCGATGACAATATTTATGGTATTTACAGCAAAAGAGTAAATATCCTCAATATATTGGATTGGTACAAGGTGAAATTTATGCCAGTAAACGGTGGAGACCCTGATCAGACGAGGCGTCTGCTCTAGGTCTACATTGTTTGCCAACGTCCGAAATATGGTCTCAAGGCTTATATTGGTTTGGTATAAATGTCATTTCTGCAAGAAAACGGTGGAGGCCCTGATCCGACTCTGCAACCTGCGAAGTCCGTTCTGGGTCTATATTGTTTGCGTACCTCCAAAATTGGACTCTAAGCCTTTGTGTGTATTCAATGGGGGTATTCATTACTTTCGTTATTTTTGCTCAAATACATAGTGGGTACATGTTACTTAGAACCACCTCACTGAGGCAGGCCTACCGAGTACGCACAATCCATATTGGTTAAATATGAAACATTTCAAAAGTTATATGAATAATGCTTATTCTAAATTCATGGTTGTTGTAGTTGTTGTTTTTGTTGTTGTTGTTGTTGTTGTTGTTGTTGTTGTTGTGTGTGTGTGTGTGTGTGTGTGTGTGTGTGTGTGTGTGTGTGTGTGTGTGTTTATTTGGTTTTCGAGACAGTTCACCGACAATATTGGAGAGAGTACACCGACATATGTGAAGTCAGTTCACCGACAAAATAATATTTGGGAATATCAAAAAGAAAAAGAATGATAGAAATTTATATTGCAAAACAACCATCACTGAGGATTGTGACATGTCCTGACGGACAATGAAGAATTTCTCATGTGGAAATATATATATATATTTACTGTCTACATCAAAACATATGAAATAGTATGTTTGTCGGTGAACTGTTTTCAAATGGGTCTGTGAACTGTCTTCAATTTTGTCGGTGAACTGTCTCCAAAATATGTGTCGGTGAGCTGTCTTGGTCCCTGTGTGTGTGTGTGTGTGTGTGTGTGTGTGTGTGTGTGTGCCGGAAGGTGAAGGAGGGGTGTGATTTAAAGTTTATACAGATTGCTTAGAAGGAAAAAGTTATGGGATTAATAGATTTGGGTCGGAGCACTGCAAAAGTTATATTGTAACCGAGCGATTTTGGTTCTCTGCCAAGTTAAGCAGTGGCCACCCATAAAGAGTCACCCATCCAGGTACTAACCAAGAAATCCGTTGCTTAACTTCGTAGAAAAACCAGACCACTATACCACGTCGCTATAAAAGTTAGCTTATACAGCAAGGCTGTATTAATGATCTATGTACCTTTCTCCCTGTCACAATATTAAGACATGTCCGACCAGCAATGGGGACTCAGATCAGTCTACACATCTACCATTCAGTGAAGACTCCGATTAGACCACGGATGTGCAGACTGGTCACAGTCTTCGCTTGTCGGACTTCTTATTGTAGGCTTTGATGTGCAAAGGCTCATTATACATGTATTTTTGTTTCTTTTTTAAACAGAGTTATTTTGCTAATAAAAGAACATATCAATAAAAGAACATATCAATAATTAAATGTTAATGTATATACAATAAGATTCCGCTGTTAAGACCGGCTATATTTATTCTTAGGAATATTTCAGACATTCTTTCTTTGTGTTTTCTACACCTAGGGTCCTGTAGAAACGGACAACCGGAGAAAAAAAAAAAAGAAATGTTAAGGAACAACTCTAATAAATAATTTTGCAATGAAACTATCATACGTGGCTCTACACAAGAAAGACTCCACGCCTCCGCCCCCGCCTACCCCCCCCCCCCCCTCCCCCATACTGGTAATTTAACATGTTAGCTATTGGAGAATATTAATGGGTGTTAAATATTTTAATATTGTTTAATAAGAGATTGCTTTTCAGATCATAATGTTAACACACCCATGCAAAATATGGCTCGCCTTTATCGTCCTTAGAATGCCATTTTTTTCAGATGAAAAATTGTTACATTTTTCAGTTTTTTTTTTGTTTTTTTTTGTTTAGTCCAAACATAGAACTTTTGGGCTTGTTAGAACCGCCATATTAAGGCGGTTCTAATGAGCAAAAATAATCTGTTTAAATCATGAATAATAACATTAAGGCATACCCCTGTAAACCCCCACTTTTTGTCTATATAAAGTGGGGTTTATAGGGGTCCTTATTGCATGGACATGTTAACGTTACATGCTGCAAGCAAGATCTCGGCTGTTCATTTTAACTACCTCATTAAGGCGGTTCTAACGAGCATCAGTGCTCTGTGCTTTAAGAAGAATTTTAAGAGGATAGAAAAAACAACAAAAAAATCAAGTACATGTAGAAAGCACAAACAAGGCGGTTCTAATGAGCATCAGTGCTCTGTGTTTTAAGAAGAATTTTAAGAGGATAGAACACACACAAAAAAAAAAACAAAACAAAAAAACAAAAAAAAAAACAAAAAACAAAAAAAAAAAACAAAAAAACAAATACATGTAGAAAACACAAACAAACAAAAAAATCTCTCAAGAAAAAGTTGGGTTTAGGGAAGCGGATTCAAACAAAAAATCTCTCAAGAAAATGTTGGATTTAGAGAAGCGGATGCTGGTTACATAGATTTACTGTGATTACTGGCTACTAACAGCTAAACAGACTGATACGAGTCCACAGACACTGGTAGTGATCTACATGTTTACATTAAGTTAACACATTCATACAGTGAGAATCCCTGTAAACCCTACATGGGCACGCCTTTGTTTTCGTATTTATTTTTTAAACACAAACTTTTGAGGCTCATTAGAACAGCCTCAGTGGGTCGGTTCTGATGAGCCATAAAAATCTGTTTGGGCCAGTAACAAGGCAAATGCCACCGCATCACGAAAACACATCTATATAATTTTGACTCCCTTAAACCCCACTTTTATATAGTAAAAGGGGTAAACATTTTTTTCTTATTTCTGCTCATAACATAGATTGTGAGTACTCTTTAAACCGCCTCGGTGAGGCGGTTCTAACGAGTATCCACAATCTATGATTTGAGCAGAAATATAAAAAATATCAGAGTTTTTTATCGGAAAATTTTCACTTTTTTGGAGGTAAAATTTTCTATATATTTGAATGGCCATGTTATCGTAATGGTTTTTCTACTGAAAAGGTCATTTTTACAGCCAAGAAACAACATGTTCTACAGCATAAGCGCGTTAACGAAATGGTATGTGAAACTGACGTTAATGAACGTTAAGTGTAGGATAGAAATATGTATCTTAATTGTCGGATAGGAATTATATATTTAACATTACCTTGCCTTCACTTTGAATCAGCCCGCGTCTTCTTACTTGAAACTTCTGGTCCTCATGGTACTGCACCAGGAAGTAAGTGTCCTGCTTGGTGAGCTGTCTCAGTGACATTATGACATAACACGGAAGTAATACACAACACCAAGTTTTTATGGTTTACTTTATAATTATGGCTGTTTTAAAACACTAACACTCAGATTTAATTCACAATAAGTATTTCACAGCATTTACAGTACACACAATGAATTTCCAAGAAGTACACAGAAATCACATAGAACTATGATATAAATCCAATAAGAAACTATATTTCGAAACTTTGGATGATTAATGCGGGAAGATGAGCCTTTTATACGTCGAAATTTTGTCACCTTCATTTCAGCATTTTAATTGCATTTACTCAGCGGCATATTTAACCTGTGATTTTCTGGCCGTAAAAGATGTTAATTGTTTTGTTTGTGTGCGTGTCAAATTGACCGTTTATGGTCTGTTTTTCTTACAATTTTCTTCTCTTTAAACTAGCTACGCAAGGATGATCTAACAAATTAAAAACAAAGAATCAATATAGGCTGCCAATGGTTAGAAAAAAAATAGACTGAAACAAAGAAAAAAACAACAACAAATAAGTCACAGAAAATATCAAAACAAATGCTTAATTAAACACCCTTAAATGATATAATATACCATTTTACCTTTATCATACGCTTTCATTGGGTTTGGCAGTACTCCTCACGGGATGCAGGAACAATTAGGATTTTAGTAACAATCAAGACAATTCAAACTATTAGAAAATCTAGACTAAATGGCATATACATCAGTATACACATGCAGACCTTTCCAGATTTATAAGTCGACAGGGGCATTTAACTCATTATTCTTGAAAAAAAATCTATATATATTTTTTTTAAGAATAATGAGTTAAAATGAAGATAGTTCAGTTACAGCTACAGTTACAGTTTACAGATTTTTAACGCCGCCAGGCAACTGAGTCACATAGAGACAGCGCCAGATAAATCTGGATTAGTTTTACTGGACTACTGGGTTGGCTTGAAACGGTGCCTAGTTATAATTCATAACTAGATCACCTCGCCCAGACACAGACACCGTGCATACAAATAGTCGTCCAGTCTGTAAGTTACAGAATTTGGAGCGTTGGTCTAAAGTTCATAATTAATGCTGGAATTTATACCCACTATATCCACTAATTACGTTACGCGTCCATACAATGAGGACCCCTGTAAACCCCACTTTATAAAGAAAACCTTAATTTTCTCTTTTATGATTTAAACCTAGGTTTTTGTGGCTCATTAGATCCGTCTCAGAACCGCCTGTCTGAGGCAGTTCTAACGAGCCCCCAAAATCTATGTTTGGAGCATGACTGAGAAAAAATAGCCAATTTTTTTTTATACGAAAAAAAAAAAAAAGGAAAAAATTTTTCAAGCCTTAAAAAGGTGGCCAAATTTTGCATGGGCGTGTAGACATACTGATACAGGGTGAGTCTTGTGGATATACATGGAATATGTTGCCCTTGATAGTATAATAAAAGTTCTAACTATATTTGTGGCTCTTCTAGATTAGCTTTTGAAGTCGCCAATAAAGTACTTCGTGTAACTGGTTTCTTACTTCTACCTCTTTCTTTCTTTTTTTTTTTATTCAGCCTTTCTATAGTTAACATCTCAACAACAAAGATGGCTAAAGTTCTGAACAGATTCATTGGCTTCTGCCCTCTGCAATCTAAATTTGCACAAACTTGGAAATGTACGATTTGCTGAAAAAATAAGCAGACATCACGAAAACATGTCTATATAATGTTGACCCCCTTAAACCCCACCCCACTTTTATATAGTAAAACTGGGGTTAACAGGGGTATACATTATTTTTTTTAGTTTTGCTCGAAAACATAGATTGTGGGTACTAGGCGGTTCTAACGAGTACCCACAATCTATGTTTTGAGCAGAAATATGAAAAATATCGGGGTTTTTATCTGATTTTTTTTTAGTTTTTGGAGGTATTTGATTTAGTATTTGAATAGGCGTGTTTTCGTAATGATCATGCTGAAAAGTAGGAGTCTTTAAAACATAACCGTCTTTCATCTGTTGGTCACCAATTTTCTTTATTTTTGTTTTGTTTTGTTTGGTTTTTGTTTTTCATGACTGAATACACATCTACAGTTGTGGTCTTTAAATATCATCCTCTATGTCATTTATAAATACCATCCTACATAGCATTTTTATGGGAAAATACTGACTTTGGACAGGCAAGTTTTGCTTCTGTGACCCTGATCACCCCTTTCCTTAATACATATGTTGTGCATGTAGGTAAGATGCATGTTCGTAGAAAGGGCATGTTGAATAAACGGGGTGGCAGGGACATAGCTCCGTATTAAGTGAAAGACAGACAAATTAAGTCATTTCGAAGTCTTTACATGTAATATCTTTATGCAAAAAAATATGCGCATGCCCAGAAGTTTCACATTGAAAATCGACCTTCAAAAGGCAATTATGTGTTTTACAATTTGACATTTTTTTTTGCAATAAAAAAAAATAGATAGATAAGCATGGGAAAGGATTGGGCGCGCAAAATGCAGTTCCTGCCAGTTTATGAATTAAATCCTATTGAAATAAAATATGTTTAAACCAATTAAATCCGACTCAAATATTTTTCAATTAAAAGTCGAATCATTCTTTTGACGCAATGAACTTTTTTAAGGAGAATCGGATGAGTTTTAAAAATCGGGTCCTACACACGTAGACTATTAGGGAAACATCACGGCTTATAACAAGAAGTCATTATCACCGGAAGGCTGTATACTGCAAATATAAAGATGTTAATATTATCTGCTGTAGCTTGCAATAAAAACAGTCCATATTGGAGTACATAAAAAAAGACCTGAAACAGATATAGTTTAACAACGAAACAGTAGCTAAATACTGCTTCGCGAGTATAACTGCTGGTCTAGGTTTTTATTTTATTTATTTATTTTTAAATCAATTTAGGGCATTCCCTCAATTCGTTTTTCCGAAAACATTTTCAGGCGAATGCTGGGTAGGGGGCGGGGGAGGGTGCTGTAGGCGGGCGAACAAACTGTAAACAAAGGCATACAAAATATTTTTAAAATGTCTTTAAATTCCCAAAATGAAAAAAAGAAAAAAAGTAAAAGGTAAATAACAGAAAAATCGATGCTTTTGTTCGTGATTTTTATCATTTTCTTCCCCGTTAACCTGCTTGCAAGAAAAATTAAATAAAAAAAAAAAAAAAAGAAAAAAAAAAGAAAGAAAAATGTGTAAACGGTTAACCATTAAGACTCCAAGGATTTTCCCATATAATCTACGAAATATGATCTAAAGCTTTGTGTTTGAAGAAAGTTTTTTTTTTTTTTTTTTGGCTCACATACGTTAACAGAGGATTTCTCTGTTCTTTCCATCTTTCTCTTTTGTCATAAATTATTATCATATTTACGTAATCACCTATTAGCAATTACCCATATTTAAGCACCAATTACAATTATGTTAGCCATTAGACTATTATATACGTTTGTAATGCCGATTCTACAATCAAAATTTGTTAATTGCTGTCACAAATTGAGTTGAAAAGACTGATTTTGATCAGGTCGATTGTTTGGTCCTGTTCAACCGAAATATGCCGAAAAGTACGACTGGCTTTAGCCGCGCCCCTTTGAAAGATAGATAGATACTTTTATTTCAACTTTAAGCAATATATGCTCATGTGTTGTATGCATGATACAGAAAGAAATACAAATGGATTCAATGACATCAAACACATACCACTAAATAACACACTAACAGTTGGGAGAAAACACATATTTTGAGATATCAAAATTCAAATATAATATGAAACTAAAAAATGTGTCCACTGTACACATATGCCCCCCCCGCTGTGGGGTACCTGACTATAAAACTGCAGAATTCTACGTGGTACAAATGCCTTAACCTGAGTCTAACAGAATCACGTACGTACGCACGTACATACGTATGTACGCACATTCGTACAGACAGACATACATTCGTGCGCACGCACCCACGTACGGAAAACCGAAAACTATATGCCCCCGGCATCATCCGTTGCAGGGGCATAAAAATAATATTTAATGATTACTATAATATAATGCTCTAGTTTTAAAGGCCTTTTCTGTGAAAATACATAAATTTAATATCACTTTCTTACTGTTTGATAGTATAAGTTCTTTCAGTTTCATCATATTTGGTCTATTCCAAAAATATCGCTTTATGTACTGTTTTCTAAGGTTCTATATAAAACACATTCTAATAAAAAATGAAATTCATCTTCTAATTTATTACAAATACGACATTTCCTCTGATCTATTGGTATTCTATTTGGTCGAGCCCATCTACCTACTTCAATCTCTAGTCTATGTGAAGATAATCTTAATTTACTAAGTGCTATTCTAAACTTTTTTACTTTAACTGTTTCTAGATATAGCTGAAAATTAAAATTTGAAGACAAAGAATAGAAAGTTGCTCTACTAGACTCTGGGATTCTGCTATTCCAATTCTGTACAAAATTGTCGTTTAACCTTATTTTAAATTCTGCCAAAAAAATTGTTCTTGTTACCAACACCCTGATTTAACCACACTTCATGAAAACCTAATGTTAACTTTTGAAACCCAATTTATAGAGTTTGGTCTATTTTCCAAATCAGTCACTAACATTTTATATGCATACTTGATATACATTCTTTGTTCACTTTCGAGTATTTTAAACCAATAATTAATCACAGAATATAAAATACTAGTTTGTAATGGTACCCTACCCAGCTCACCATATATAAAATCATTTTGTGTAGATTTCTTTACCCCGAGCAATTTCTTGCAAAACTGTAAATGTACCCGCTCGTGTTGCACAGGCTTAGAAAAACCCCACACTTCACTCCCATAACACAGTATAGGCTTAATTAATTTATCAAATAATGCAAGTACATGCTTAGGTGATAGTTCAATAAAATGATATAAATACTGATTTAATTTAAATATTGCCTTTAAAGCTTGGCCAGATAAAGTCTTGTTAGTTTCATTAAAAGAACCGCCAGTTGAGAATGTTATCCCTAAATAAACAAACTTGCTTACAATTTCAACGTTTTTTCCATCATATGTAAAATTCATATTTCTTGGTAAACTGCCCCCCTTTCTAAATACCATAATTTTTGTTTTGTCAATATTAACTGTTAATTTCCATTTACTGCAAACAGCTTTCACACTTCATCCCGGAAATACCGAGTGGCCCCCGCGGCTGTTTCAGTTGCCTGTCATAATCGCTTCGAATTTTACCTGTTCGAGAGCAGTTTTATCAGGCGAGTTTTACCGCGGGAACGCAGCGGATCCACCGGCCCGGGTGAAACCACCGTGGGATACTAAAATTTAATCCTTTCCACTCAAATCCTCCCCCACCGGCTCGGAGGGGTGGGGGGTGGGGGTGGAGAGGGGGGGGATTTTGAAAAACCACCTGAGCTGTACTGTACTATTGAAGGCAGAATTTTATATGGCCAGGCAGATGGAAAAAGGACCTTAGTACATATGCGAACAGCATATGTACAGTCTGGCCAGGATCTCTGCTGTTCTCCTACACAATATTGGGACCCTTGTTGAAGATAAAGGATGAATAGAACAATCTTGACCTGACGCGTGGCTGTGCAAACTGGTCTTGGGCTTCATTATTCCTATATGCCCTAGGGGCCTTTTTTGTCAGCCGGCAGTCCAGGTATTGTTTGTCCTCTTTGCCAGCCCTCCACCTGTTTGTAAAAGTCCACTCAATTTGAGCAGCACAAAGCGAAAAGTTGTGTTCAAATATGCGTAAAAAGCACACTCAAGATTCATTCTGGGCATGTGCTAAGCCTCTTTATTGATACATTCTATCCCAGCCAGCATTCAACATAAATCTTAGGGGCCGTTATCGTCAGCTATCCTGACGGGCCGATAACGGCCCTATAGATTTATGTAGAATGCTTACTGGGTCTGGGTTGTGTCCAACGAGGATAGCAGAGGCCCTGATCAGACTGCCCGGATGCATATGTCCGCAGACGTTTTTGCACGGAATGGTCCAGTTTATAAAGATCTGGGAGGTGCAGAGATGCCGTTATTTAGGTCACTGGTCTAAATATTGGGACTTATCTTATTCCACCTAAATTTTAATGGTATTAACCCTAAATATTGGGACACCATTACTTTTTTTTCCACCTAAAGTTTTAACCGTATTTACCATTAAGATATGTACACCATATCTCCTTACTTTATTCCACCAGAAATTGTAACCGCATTTACCTTAAATACTGGGACACTATAACTCCTTACTTTATGTCACCTAAAATTCGAACAACTCCATTTGACAACCTGTCAATGAGTGTAAAAATAGCTGGATGAGTGACAAACAGTGTAGACCCTGATCAGACACCGCAGCATCTGATCTAGGTCTACACTGTTTGGTCAGGCCTGGCTGTTCAAATACATGTACCTAGGGTTATTACAGCACCATTTTATATTCTTCGGTTCAGTTGGATGTTCAATCACTTGAGTCGGACAACATTCGTTTCGTGGAGATTAATCGTGAAATATTTTCTACAACCATTCTCATCACGAAAACATACCTATATAATTATGACCCCCTTAAATCCCACTTTTATATAGTAAAACTGGGGTTTACAGGGGTATACAATATTTTTCTTATTTCTGCTTATTTCTCAGTGAGGCGGTTCTAACGAATACCCACAATCTATGTTTTGAGCAGAAATATGAAAAATATAAGAATTTTTATCTGAAAACTTCCAGTTTTTGGTGGCGAAATTTTCAATATATTTGAATAGGTGTATTTTCGTAATGCAACTTCCGCTGATTCAAGGGCAGATGTCAGTTTCTGGTGAAAGAATTTGCACATACTGGTTAACCTCTTGGAGGGCAAATCATGCCCACTAAAACTGTGGCTAAGCAAACTGACCAGCTTGACATGACCAGAACAGTATTGACTAGGCCAAAAAACTGCAACTCACATCTGAAGGTCAAACAGTATTCTCAATACTGTAATCCCACATCATCCAATGTATGAAAGCGGCAAGAAGAATATAAACAAATAAAACCACACATTGTTTTTAACTAATTTACTTGGCAATGCGAATATATATTGGTAACGTGAGTATAATATATATATAATGTTAAATGATGGACATAGCCTAAACAACATAAGAATCTAACATCCATCTAATGAATAGGGTCAGTGATGAGGCAACAGATGAAAATAGCATTTGAGTTTGGGCAGAGAATTTCCTTCAAGATTACCTGTGCACCCAGTGAAGACTTAGATCAGCATGTGCATCCACTGCACAGGCTGATCAGAGTTCGCTGTGGGTCCTTGGCTACCCACAGTGCCCTGTCAAGACTGATCAGACTGTGTGGATAAACATGAAAACACGCCTATTCAAATATATTGAAAATTTCACCACCAAAAACTAAAAGCTTTCAGATAAAAATTCTGATATTTTTCACATTTCTGCTCAAAACATAGACTGTGGGTAGTCATTAGAACTGCCTCACTGAGACAGTTCTAAAGAGTACCCACAATCTATGTTTTTGAGCAGAAATAAGACAAATAATATACATGTATATCCCTCTAAACCCCAGTTTTACTATATAAAAGTGGGGTTTACGGGGGGTGGGGGTGGGGGGGGGGTCAAAATTATATAGGTATATTTTCCTGATGAACAGGCTGATCTGATACTTCACTGGGCACACATGCAATGTTATAAGAAATGCTGCAGCTCATTTTCAGAGTGTATGTCCGACTGCTACATTTATTCTAAGTACAGTCGACTCTCGTTATCTCCAATTCCAAGGGACTCTCTGACATACTTCGAGATATCCGTACCTCGACATATCAGACTTGCAGAATTGAGGAAAAAATAATTCGATTAACCACATTTAACAAATATAATTGGACTCTTATAGTTAGAGATTAGAGATATATTGAAAATATTGTGGAAAAGAGGAGAAATTGCTCCTAAGGAGGAGCAATTTCTCCTCTTTTCCACAATATTTTTTACCTGTTGTTAGATTTTCATGTTTAGGCAGGGACCAGATTTTCACTTCGAGATAAGCGGTTATTTGAGAGAAGTGAGGTCGAGATAGCAAGAGTCAACTGTATTCAGACAGACGGGCTAGAGCAAAAAGTGTAGACATTACGAAAACACGCCTATTCAAATATATAGAAAATTTAACCTCCGAAAACTGAAAATTTTCAGATGAAAAAACTCTGATATTTTTCATATTTCTGCTCAAAACATGGATTGTGGGTACTCGTTAGAACCGCCTCAATGAGGCAGTTCTAAAGAGTACCCACAATCTATGTGTTTGAGCAGAGATAAGAAAAATAATGTATACCCCTATAAACCCCAGTATAACTATATAAAAGTGGGGAATTAAGGGGGTCAAAATCATATAGGTATGTTTTCCTGATGACCTGATCAGATGCCAGAGCATGCTGCATCTGATCTGGCACTACACTGTTTGCCACTCATCCAGCAGTTTTTACACATCATTAACCCTTGTCCTGCTGAATAAATTAAGATGCCACGCCAACTTCTAATTTTCAGCCAATCAGGTTACCTGATCCAGATTGTTGTTATAAATTTGCATACTTGATGGCAAACAGTGCAGACCCAGATCAGTTGGCTTCTGAAGAAGCCAACTGATCTGGATCTACACTGTTTGCAAAACAGGATATATCCGGGTTCAGCAGGACAAGAGTTAATGATGGTAAAATGGATATGGTGATAAATATGGAATTCCATTAATAACTGAACACACTGAATATCTAAGTGATAGGGTTGTCTATTTACATATAACACCCTTAACCTCACAGTATACGGTAAATTTCCTAAAATTTCGAACACTTTATTCCATACTCTTTTGGCTTAAATTTTGCTTTTTATGCAGCAGTTTCTTTAAATATTTAGTGGAATGGCAAACAGTGTAGACCCTGATCAGACTGCTCCTTCTGTTTGCATATGTCATTTTGTCAGACGCTTTAGTGTTCGAATTTTTAGGACATTTACCGTATATTACTATATGAGTGTCAACATGAACAAATGGTCCTTAAATCAAATGTGAACCACATGGGTCAGATCAGTTTGTGCATTCGTGCAGTCCAATCAGAGCCTTCTGCCAAAGTTTGCATCAATTTACTCCATAGTATCCAGGCTTCAGGTTATAAAACATTTTTTTCGTGCTCCAACTCAGCTGAGCATGAAATTTTCTCTGCCAATCAACATGAAAATGCCAACAATAGCTGGCATTTTCATATTTATTAGCAAAAAAATTTTCATGCTCAGCTGTGTTTAGCAAGAAAGAATTTCCAGTTTTTAGTAATTTGAGAATTTTAGCCGGACAAATTTCATACTCAACTGAGTCAAACATGAGAAAAAAATTTCTAACCTTAGGGCCAGGGATTCAATGAAGGCCCTAATCAGACTAGAGGTATAATTTTCATGGCACTGTTTATTTGACAATCATGATAATGAAAATAAACAAACATACATTTCTTTGGACTCCACCAACTTTCCTCAGCTAAGATTTTACTCAAAGGGAAACATCCATTAAATAATTAATATGTTATCTATACAGGCCCTGTTACGCTGAGAATTTGGGTAAAAATTTTATGAAATTCGATTGAGAAGTAAGAAAGTTACTGAGCTTTAAAAACTAGGAAATGGTGTCTGGAAGCCGCCATTTTAGTAAGTAAGTGACATCATAACCACCTAATTAAAAATGCAAAAGATAAATTTATCACAACTGAAACACTATTTTATTGCTTTAAACCTGTAAATATGCTCATTTCGAAATATACTTTCAATTAACTTGCAAAACAAGCATATTCATGTTTACAGGCAGCTTTTATTTGAGTCTTACAAAATTTAGATATCTAATTAAATGCTCACAGTTAAAAAACAAAACTTTAACATCATAAATCTCTCTTATTCCTAAACAGAATTTGATCAATTTACGAAAACATACATATATAATTTTGAACCCCTTAAACCCCACTTTTATATAGTAAAACTGGGGTTTACAGGTCAGGGGTATACATTAGTTTTCTTATTTCTGCTCAAAAACATACACTGTGGGTACTCGTTAGAACCGCCTCGGTGAGGCGGTTCTAACGAGTACCCACAATCTATGTTTTTGAGCAGAAATATGAAAATATCAGAATTTTTATCTGAAAACTTTCAGTTTTTTCGTGGTGAAATTTTCAATATATTCGAATGGGCGTGTTTTCGTAATGAATGTGTGCCAAGATTCTTATATTCTAGAGCTGAAAGTTACAAGGCATACCTAACATTTAATGGGCCTTCCCCTTTAACTCTTAGAATGCCATTCAAAATTACTAAATACACAGGTATCAGAGGATCTGAATGAATGCCTGAGTTATCTTGGTCTTTTTCCAAATGATGTAACAAAAATATCCTCAGCTACCTATGTCAATCTCTTACCCAGGTTTCTCTAAAATCTTAGCTATGAAATATTGACTATGCACTGGGGACTGAATACTTTTTACAAGGGATTTAACAATTTTTACTTCCTCTTTGCTTTCCTGCACATCAATCCCCTTCTAAAATGAATCTACTCTAAAAGGAAAGAATTTGCTCCCCTTGGGAGCAAATTCTTTGCTTTTAGTGTAGATCCTTTGCTAGAGGGAAGGCAAAGCATTTTTGACAGAATTATCTCCCATGTAAGTGTATTAGTTCCCCTTAAATAGTTTGATTTCCATGCTTGGACTAGCTTCCACACTAAAAGACTAGCTTTCACACATATGCATACAACAAATCCACATCCACACACATGATCATATTACATAAAAACATTCAGCATACTGAAAAGCAAACATAATTAAATTACTAACAGAAAATAATTCAGCATTTAAATGCAGCTATAGCAAACTATTTAATGTCATGAAGACAAAACTAACAAGCAAATATGCTGAAATCACTTTGTGACAATGTATTAATAAGCAAATATGCTAAAATCACTTTGTAACAATGTATTATAAATATAGCAAAAAGGTTACATTACATCATTATTTAAAAACATTTCATGTTTATTGCATTAAGTAGATCTGCACATGATAAATAAACTACAAGCTAAAAAAACATTTTAATCCTGATCCTACAGAAACCTGATATGCTTTTTGCAAACTGTAGATCCAGACCAGTTGACTTCTCAAGAAGCCAACTGATCTGGATCTGCACTGTTTGTAATTAAGTATGTGAATTTGTATCAGCAACCTGGATCAAGTAATCTGATTGGCTGAAAATTAGACATGGACATGGCATCTTAATTCATCCAGCATGGCAATGGTTAAATCACATTTGACAGTGAAGGTCCCAACCAGCCTGCAAATTCACACTGGCTTCTTCAGGGCCCAGTTGTTCAAAGCGTCGTTAGCTTAATGAGCTTGTTAAGGGTCATTTCGTTAACTGTTTTAGCGGATTCAATACACAATATTCTGATATCTTTTGCTGAAAAAATGTGAGTAGCTTTTGCACTGCAAAAGCTACTCACATTTTTTCAGCAAAAAATTTCAGCATATTTGCATATCACTTGATTAAAATTTTAACGAATCGTTAACTAACGACATCGTTTGCTTTGAACAACTGGGCCCAGACCTTTATTTCTGTTACAGCTCTAGACATTAAGTCACTCCAGATAGGAAGGGGTATCAACAAAATATTGTTCTTATTTCTCTACCAAAAAATAGTGTCGGTACTCAAAAAGTACCTTGGCAAAGTGCTTCAAATGAGTACCACAATGTACATTTTCCTGGAGAAACAAGAAAAATATTTGGGCCCAGTTGTTCAAAGCTTCAACAAGGCTGCTATGGCCACTATCTTGGATTTCCAATCATATAATTTTTGCTATTTTTGATATACAAGTCACTCTGACACTTCCAATCAAGTTTTGAGTCAATTGGCCTTTCTGTTCAGAAGAAGTGAAAAATAGATTTTCAAGATCGCAACTGTGGCAGCCATATTGGATTTCTGATCAGATCAATTTAGCTATTTTTGATCTAAAAGTCACTCTGATACTTCCTACTAGGTTGGCCTTTTGATTCTGGAGAAGAAGCATAAAATAGATTTCCAAGACAGCAGCCCTGGGGGCCATCTTGGATTTCAGCTTATAGCTACTTTTTTATCTGAAAGTCAGCCTGATGCTTCCTACAAAGTTTCAAGTCAATTTGCCTTTTGGTTCAGGAGAAGAAGCGAAAAATAAATTGCCAAGATGGCACCCATGGCAGCCCTCTTTGATTTCTGATCAGAATGATTTCAGCTATTTTTATCTGTAAGTCACCCTGATGCTTCCTACCAAGTTTTGAGTCAACTGGCCTTTCCGTTCAGGAGAAGAAGTGAATAACAAATTTTCAAGATGGAGGCCATCTTAGATTTTCAATCAGAAAAATTTTAGCTACTTTTGATCTGCTAGTCACCCCTAATGCTTCCTACCAAGTTTCAAATGGCCTTTCTATTTAGGAGAAGAAGCAAATAGATTTTCACAATGGCAGCCAACTTCGATTTCTGATTCAAATGATTTTAGCTACATTGTATTTTTAATCTGTAAATTACACTGATGCTTCTTATCGAGTTTCAAGTCAACAGACCTTTAGATTCCTGAGAAGAAACGCAAAATAGATTTCCAAGATAATGATCATGATGGCCATTTTGGATTTCTGATCAGAGCTATTTTTGCTATTTTTTATCTGTAAGTCATCCTGATGCTTCCTATCAAGCTTTGCATCAATTGGCCTTTTGGTTCAGGAGAAGAAGGGAAAAATAGATTTTCAAGATGGAGGCCATCTTGGATTTCCAATCAGAATGATTTTAGCTATTTTTCATCTACAAGTCACCCTGGTGCTTCCTACTAAGTTTCAAGTCATTTGGCCTTTTGGTTCAGGAGGAGAAGCACAAAATAGATTTTTCAAGATTGCCGCCATGGTGACCATCTTGGATTTCCGATTAAAATTAGCTCTTTTTGATCTACAAGTCACCCAGAGGCTTCCTAGCAAGTCTCAAGTTAATTGGACTTTCAATTCAAGAGAAGAGTCAAAAATAGATTTTCAAGATGGTGGCCATCTTGGGTTTCTGATTGGAACAGTTTTAGCTATTTTTGATCTACAAGTCACCTTAATGCTTCCTATCAAGTTTTAAGTCAATTGGCTTTTTAGTTCAAGAGAAGAAGAGCAAGCAGATTTTCACAATGGCAGCTATCTTTAATTTCCGATCAGAATGATATTAGCCATTTTTGATCCACAAGTCGCCACAGTGCTTCCTACCAAGTTTCAAGTCAATTGGCCTAAATTCAGTTCAGGAGAAGAAGTGAAAAATAGACTTTCAAGATGGTGGCCATGGCTACCATCTTTGATTTCCGATCGTAATGATTTTAGCCATGTTTTAATGTACAAGTTACCCCGATGCTTCCTACCTAGTTTCCAGTCAATTAGCTCAGGGACGTAGGAGGAGTAGGCTTTAATCTGTAAAGTAATCTTTGTTTCCAAAGATAATCTTTTGTGTTAATCTGTAATGGGTTCTTTGTTTCCAAAGGTAATCTTTTTGATGTTTATTTAAAAGTAAATTGCTGACGCATGAGAGATGACAGAAGACACATGATGGACGACAGATATTGACAGATCACAATAGCTGACCTTGAGCACTGCATGCTCAGGTGAGCTAACAAAATGAACAAACATTTCCCTACCTGAAGATATGTCTTTTAAAAAGTGCTAAGTGGCAAACAGTGTAACCTTGATCAACTAAGAATGTTTAATCTGGATCAGGCATGTCTGTCCACATTACAAAAACATGCCTATTCGAATATACAGAAAATTTCACCTCAAAAAAACTGAAAATTTTCAGATAAAAAAACTGATATTTTTCATATTTCTGCTCAAAACATTGATTGTGGGTACTCCTTAGAACTGCCTCACTGAATCGGTTTTTATGAGTACCCACAATCCATGTTTTTTGAGCAGAAATTTGAAAAATAATGTATCCCCCTGTAAACCCCAGTTTTACTATATAAAAGTGGGGTTTAGGGGGTCAAAATTATAAGGGTATGCTTTCATGATGTCAACTGAAAAGTGTTGGTATATTTCTTATTTCTCCATGAAAACGTGTTGAGGTACTCATTAAAAGCACCTCAGCATTTTCAGGTGGTCACTTAATGCCAACAAAACAGCAGTGAGGCACTTCCAGAATGTATTACTTCCCCTGTTCTCAAAGTCAATTTATTTGTTCCCTAAAAAAGCTGGAATTGCAGTGTTCCAAATTCTCCTTAAAATTGCTTGTTCCCTTGTTATCTAAAAAAGGTCCTTGTTATATTGTTCCCCTGTAAAACCAGAAAATACCTTTATTCCCTTGTCCCCTAAAACCCCTTGGAGGACCTCAGTACTCTACAATTCAAGACCAACATTCAATTAAAACAAGAAGAAAACTATTTAATACCTAGTATGCTGGGTAAAAAATTCAACCAACAATTATTTTGAAATATCTTCTTATTTTCCCAGAAAATAGGCTTTGGAGACAAGTTGCATGGAGTGTGAAGGCCTATTATCTAGGAAAAAATAAGAAAATACACAATGTATCTTCAATTTGTTGTTTATGTCTCTCACCTACAGAGTGATAAAAAGTTATGGGAGATGGATACCATTTCATGGAGGCAACTCTATCAAAATTAGAAACATTTACACAGCTATTTTTGAAAATTAAAAAAAAAAAATAATGTAAAAAGTCAGCAACTTTTCCTAGTTTTTAAATAAGCTAATATTATTTATGAAATAAGTGTATAGCTTTTCCTAAAACTTTAATTAATGCACTACTTTTTAATGAATAATGTGAGTAGCTCTTCATAAGGGCAACACCCCCATGTGACTCAGTTGCCCAGCTACATTAAAAATCTGACTGACTGATAGCTCTTCAAAAAGTTTAAATAAACTGCTGTTTCTATTTTTATAAAAAAAAAAACAAATGGAAATTCCAGTAGCCTTTCCTTTTCTTTTTGTTTCACTGGACATTTCAAAAATTAACCCTTAAAACGCCAAGAAAACCTGCATCTAAAAATGTCGTCTGTTCATGTCATCTGCTGAATATCTTTGAAAACTTTAAATAAACTGCTGTTTCTATTTTTATAAAAAAAAAAAACAAATGGAAATTCCGGTAGCCTTTCCTTTTCTTTTTGTTTTACTGGACATTTCAAAAATTAACCCTTAAATGCATCTAAAAATGTCGTCTGTTCATGTCATCTGCTGAATATCTTTGAAAACTTTTCAAACCTATTTTTGCATTCAGGCAAACAGTGTGGACCCAGATCAGACTGCTCCAAAAGGAGCAGTCTGATCTGGGTCCACGCTGTTTGCAGAAATGACTTTTAAAATCACAAGCAGATGACAAAGCAGATGACTGACTGGCAGTTTAAGGGTTAAGTAGACAGATAGACTAACAGACTACAATGCAATGATTTGATACACATAAGCATGAATATGATTTTTACATATCAGCAGACGTTCTCTGCAGAATATATAACTCATATTTAGAGGTCTGGATAAATTTGATAACTTTTCTGCCTTTATTTTTTTACAAGACAGACAACTTTTGTAACTTTGTGTTTGCTCTCTTGCATGCAGTGCTACTTCTGAAAAGGGGTCAACTCTATAAGGAAAGAATTCACTCCCCACAGGAGCCAACTGTTTCCCTTTAGACCCTTTTTCAGAGGAGAGGTGTAACAACTTTGCTTGACAGAGCTGCCTCCATGAGAATGTATCCATTTCCATTAAGACAGACTAATGCCCCTTTATTGAGCAATACTATACCAAATTACTTTATATGTTCAGGACAAGTGACAGGTCTGTTTATGAAAATGTGAATAGCATGCAACCACATCAGCTGTGAATCTATGCATTCCAATCATGACCTTTGCTGTCTAATACAAATATGTTCACAAAAATTGTACAGTCAAGAGGCAAAAAAAGCAAAGGCTTGGTTAGATTGCACTGGATGACTGGGACATTGCTGCATACATTTTATTGAAACTCATTTTCTCTGGCCCCCATCCAATTATAAAAATCAATTAGATTAACCACTTACATGTAGAAAACATTAAGCAAAGCAAATATGAAAGCACTTGGCAAACAAAAACACCTGGCTGACAAAAGTACTGGTATCTAAAAACACAGGGATATAAAAACATTTCTAAAAAATGCTCATACAAAGTTATGAGAAAATCCATTCTGGAAATGCAAATATGTACAGACACATGGTCAACAAACACCAAATCATAATAATCATCATGTGGAAGAGTAATTACCACCTTTAACAGAATGAATATGCAATTTGACTCCTAAGTTAGAAATATATTGAAAATATTGTGGAAAAGAGGAGAAATTGCTCCTAAGGAGCAATTTCTTCTCTTTTCCACAATATTTTGTTGCCTGTTGGTAGATCTCTCTGTTAAAATAGGGACCGGATTTTCACTTCGAGATAAGCGGTTACTCGAGATAAGCGAGTTCGAGATAACGAGAGTCGACTGTATTATCCTGTGAAAAAATAGGGCTAAAGTAGGGCTGAAAATTTGAAAAAGTAGGACAACATTAGGAATTCTAGACCAAAGGTCCTGTAGCTCATCTGACTTTTTATTCTGAGGAAGCTTATGGGAGCATTTTAAGCCTTAAAGCGCCAATCACAATTATTGTCGTCTGCTTTGTCATCTGCTTGATATTTTAAAAGTCATTTTTGCAAACAGTGTGGACCCAGATCAGACTGCTCCTTTAGGAGCAGTCTGATCTGGGTCCACACTGTTTGCCTGTATGCAAAAATAGGTTGAAAAGTCTGCAAGAATATTCAGTAGATGACATAAACAGGTGACATTTTCAGATACAGTTTTTCTTGGCGCTTTAAGGGTTAAAAATGAAACATTAGGGTATGGTAGCTGATACAGTTTGGAACCTTTGGTCTCTGTATCCTACAGTAACTTGGTATGGAATTTAGCTTTAAATAATTTGGTGGAACAGAAGCTTCACAAAATATTGCTTTGATAAAGTGACATACTAAATGTCAAAGGTGTTTGAAAGTTTTTCCTTCTATGTAAAACAAGTGACTTTCGGGGTAGGGCCATTTTTGACCCCGGGCTATAATTTCAACAATCTTGGTGAAGCCTACTAGATAAAGCTACATACCAAACATCAAAGGCCTTGGCCTTCTAGTTTCACACAAGAACTTTTTTCAAGTCTTTCCCTATACGAGTTTATGTAAAACAATTGACCCACTGGCGGAGCCACTTTTGATCCTGGGGCTTTAATTTGAACAATCTTTATAAAGGTTCATTAGATAAAGCTATATACCAAATATCAAAGGCCTAGGCCTTCAAGTTTCACAGGAGAGGATTTTTAAAGTTTTTCCCTGTATGAGTCTACGTAAAACAAGTGATCCCTGAGCGGGGCCATTTTTTACCTCAGTGCTATAATTTGAACAAAGGTCAAGGTCAACTCAAGGCTATCATCGTCTTTAAACTTTATTAGGCTCATGTCCCCAATGCAGCATACCAAGCCCCAGGGCCACTGGCCCTTCGGTACCAGAGAAGAAGATTTTTAAAAAGTTTTTACCATATATGGGTGTGGCAACCATCTTGGTCATGAGACTGAGATGCGGAGAAAAAACTTTCATTCCCACTACCCTATGAAGCTCCATATGAAATTTGGCTTTGATTGGCCCAGTGATTTCTGAAGAGAAGACATCTGAAGAATGTGGTTGATGACGGACTGATGACGCAGCCTGCCTATACTATGTTAACCTATAAGCCTAAACGCTCAGGTGAGCTAAAAACTAATAGCTTAAAAAATGAGCTGAGGCAGAGTATATCTAACAAAATATCATTTACAAACATAAAAATCAAAATCAGCATGTACTTCCATGCAGTCTGGTCAGGACCTTGACTGTTCAATATGTGGAAAACAGTGTAGACCCTGATCAGATGCCGAAGAATGAAAGCTGTATCTGATCAGGATCTACACTGTTTGCGTTAAGTTCAGAAATTTCTACAAAACATGATAACAAAAAAACTAACCAAACACCCATTACATAGGAAATGGACCTGTCCAAAGAGTAAAGGTAGAAGAATCCATTCAGCATGAGTGGGTTAAAGGTATGTTTTCTCATGTTGTGACCCATTAGTATGTGAACAGTGATGACCCTTATTATAATGCATGAAAATGCAAGCTAATCTTAGCCTTTGCTATGTTTAAATGACATTAGAGCCACATGTGGGCCCAATAAAGACTTAAAATCATCTTGCATATCTGTGCAGTCTAATCAGAGTTTTTGCTTTTTTTTTTTTTTTTTTTTTTTGATTTGCGTTTTATGGCCCTTTCAAAAATATTTCTTTTATATCCAGTCGATTGTTCATCAAAAGTGGCTGAAAACTGGAGAACCTGGGGCGAAAAAAACACCTGACCATCTGTAAGCAGAACTTGGCTTTTCCACGTAACCTGAGCGAGGCTAGAACCACAGCAGTGAGAAACCTAATGGATTAAGAGTCAACTATCCATTAGGCTACGTAGGTTCGCAGTCTGATCAGTCTTGTCTATATGAAGAAACTTTGCATCCTTGGCTATATAAAGTGTGCTCAGTGAAGATTCTGATCAGACTGCACAAATGTGCAGTCTGATCTAAATCTTCACTGGGCACACATGGCTGAAGGTACATTATCAGATATTGCATCTCATTTTATATTTTCCCAGTCTCTGACTCAACATTAATCTCAAGATCATAAAATTGAATTTAATACATGTATAAAATAAAAATTTACATATAAAAGTTGGAAAGGAAAGATGACAGAATTATTTACAAAAATATAAACTAAATAAATTCACAATAAGCACATGTACTTTATTTATAGACATTTAAGTCACAAGTATTATTGACTCTTACAATACCAATTACAACTGCTGCAGACTAAATTTTGATTTTCTTTTAATTTTCAGAGTAAATAAGACTTGATATTTCATGTGAATAGTCTGCTATGCAGATGATTTACATGAAATGTCATCTGCTGCAAATTTGCTTGGCATTGAAAGAGTTAAGAAAACACAACAAAACAGAATGACAACAACAGAGAATGAACACAACAACAAAAGATTCTGTCCTATGAGTCATGCCATGATCCTTTGGCATTGCGCCAGATAAGAGGGGTATCACCGGAAGTACTTTTCTTATTTCTCCATGTAAACATATGCAGTGGGTACTCATTAGATGTCCCTCACTGAGGCACTTCTAATGAGTACCCATAACATATGCTTTTACAGAGAAATAAGAAAATATCAATACTTTTGGTTGAAAAAAAAGTATCTTACCGAGAGCAATCCTTTGGGGAATGTAAAAAGTAAAGGCCAGATCAGCTTGTGATACTAGTCAGAACAGTGCCCTAGATATAAGTCACTTGTATCTAAAGTTTCCAAAGATTCTGTAAGTAAGGCTCTGATCAGACTGTGCAGCTACTCAGGCTAATCTGGTACACTGATGTCCGCACATGCACTTAAAATACAATGTCACAGGGTGTGTCTCATAGGAGTTACCATAGTTACCCGAAGTATTTGGACACACCCATTCTACTATGCATTGCTGTGTCTAAATATTGCTGAATGAAGGAGAATTCTGTGGAATATGACCTGGATCTACACTTTGCTCAGGCCTGCCTGTCCAAATTCCAAATATTCAACCCCTTAACCTCTACAGCCCAATACATAATACCTTTATAAACAGTGACACCAGTGCTTGCATTAAGGGAAGTCTGGGAGTCAAGAGACTCCCAAAAATTGCCCTGGGACTTCCAAAAATCAACGCCAGGAAGTCTGGGACTCCCAACTTTTAAAAACATTTAGTCATTTATAACAAAAATTTAGAATGAATTTATGTGTTATTTAGCTTAACAATGGCAGTTTTACTCCATAAATGAGAGTTTAAGAATATTGAGGTTGAATTTCTGAAAGTGAGTGAAAAAATTTGATCACCAGGACTTCCAGATATTTGAGCTAGGAAGTCCTGGGACTTCCTGATTTTGACAGTTAGTGCAAGTACTGCAGTGAGGATCCAGATATCTCATCAGGATCTACACTGTTTGCATTCTGTTATGTCTTTTTTCACTGAATGAACGTGTCCAAATTCAGAGATAGAAGATTCCGTTTCATAAATTCAGGGGTGAAAGGGTTACGGTAACTACACATTCCCCCACTGGCATGTACATATAGTACGGTATGCACAATTTGAATTCTGAAGTGTACATGAGACATTCATCACAAGGGTGAACTGCACATGCCCAGATCAGAATATGCACATGCAGTCTTGTCTTGGATTACAGTTTGTATTAGGCTGAAGGCAGATTTTGCTGGCCAATATACAGAAAAAAATCCACTAATACATTACAAAAACATGCTTATTCAAATATACAGAAAATTTCACCTCCAAAAACTGAAAACTTTCAGATAAAAAACTCTGATTTTTTTTATATTTCTCATCAAAACATAGATTGTTGGTACTCATTAGAATCACCTCAACAAGGCAGTTCTAATGAGTACCCACAATATATGTTTTTGAGCAGAAATAAGAAAAATAATGTATACCTCTGTAAACCCCACTTTTACTATATAAAAGTGGGGTTTAAGGGGGTCAATATAATATAGGCATGGTTTCATGATGGACCACCTTTAGGACTTCCAAAATGCAGTGGTCTTAATAGTAAGAAAGGAACCTTTTGGGACTGCCCAAAGCTGCTCATAATAGCCTAGTTATTTTAATTTCAAGTGATCTTGATTTTGAGTGGTCTTAATTTCTAGTTTTCTTCACCCTTTCATCCCTCTGTGCAAACAGTGCAGATCCAGATGAGACAGCTTGAAATAAGCCATCTAATCCATTTCTACACTGTTTGCCATTCTGTTCTTGATTTTAGACTGAAACCCCTATTTGCATCAGTGAACATATCTAAATTCAGAAACTCAGGAATGAAAAGGTTAAAAGAAGCGTAGGGTGCATGACAACTGGATGACACCAATTATAACATACTTTAAATGGCAATGCCATTTTCTTATAAGGGTTCCTTATAAATTCATAGCTCAAGATAAGTGGGGGAATCCATATAAATATTTCTCTTATTTCTCTAAAAAAGCATAATTATGTAGTGGGTACTCTTTAGAAATGCCCTGGGAAGGTACTTCCAGGGGTGAGAGTAGTCTCTAATAATTAATCCAGAAACCTAAACATTCAGCCTAAAAACTACTTATATTTTTCTCATTTCACAATAAAAACCTATGTTGTGGGTACTCATTAGAAGCACCTCCCTGAGGTGCTTCTAATGAGTACCCACAACATATGTTTTTATTAAGAATTAAGAAAATTATTATGTGGATACCCCCTCTTATCAGGAGCTAAAGGACTAATAATTAGTTTAATAATTAGTTTTTAAAGTTATTTCAGGCATATATTAACCCAAATAACTACTTTTGACACAAAAGGATGGTCTTGTAAACAAGTGTAAAACAAAATTTCATGCCTAAAATGAAAGTTTTCTATTCTTAAATCAGGATTAATCCTGGTTTCCCATCCCTGCACTACTAATGAGAACTCATAAGTTTTCATGAAGTTGTAAGAGAAACATCAGTAGTTTTTGTTGACAAAATCGTCTGAACTTGAGCTTTGATAAATTGTTTACCAGAATAAGTGTGACAATCAAAGCTAAATACAATCAAACTTCAATACACTTCAACCTCTTTATAACACAGTTTGTTATAACACGGTTTTGGATATAACACGTTTCAAAGATGGATCCCAAAAATGTATAGATTATATTGAAAAATGACCACAAATGGTCATTTTTTCATATAATCTATACATTTTTGTTTGGATATAACACGGTTTATGCTATGGACCTCAACAACAGTGTTATAAAGAGGTTGTGGTGTAGCTATCTCTGGAAGCACAGAATTTAATCAAGACTTGGGCAGTTTGAGCCACTGAGGGTTATTGTAATGCCAGGTCTGTAGGCAAATAGGGATAATTTAGGTATGTCTTTTTGATCTACAGGCTTTCAAGTATTATCCTGTGAAAAAATAGGGCTAAAGTAGGGCTGAAAATTTGAAAAAGTAGGACAACATTAGGAATTCTAGTCATGAAAAGTAGGGATTGTAGGGATGTATGCATGTCTTCAGTCTCCGATAAAGGCTACAATATGCGAACAGGGTTATCTCTGAACAACAAAACTGCATTGAAATGGAAAGGAAATGTGAAAATAAATGTTCTAAAAAAGGGATAAAGACAAAAGCAAAAATATTTTATAAAGTTTGCAATTCTGTTACTCAGAAAACTTTTCTTATTTTTATTTTATAAAGAATGAGCAAGCAGAGAACTATTGCAGTTTTAATCATTTTAGGCATTTTTTACCAAAAAGTAGGGATAGTAAAGCATTTTTAGGAAAAAGCAGGGTAAAGTAAGGATCCAAAAAGAAGGGAAAAAGTAAGAACAGTAGGAAAAGTGGGGGCAAGCTGAAATAAACGTCAAAAAGATTGCCTTTGGAAACAAAGACCACACTACAGACAAGAAAATGGGAGTCTAGGTTTTATTGAGACTCTTCATAAGCAGTAATGAAGTTTGCAACACTGCTTATGTCCTCTAGCATATACATGAGCAGATCTAGAGCTCTGTTTTAAAATATACCACAATAGGCCCAATGATCCCAATGGAAATGAAATATAATCTGCACTATGGTGATGTATGGGGAGGCGTTCTATCGCCACCACATGGCACTAACACCAGCTGCAGTGTAGTAAAATAAACATCAAAGAGATTGCCTTTGGAAACAAAAAACACACTACAGATTAGAAAATGGGAGTCTCAGTTTTACTGAAAGCCTGGATCTACTATAAAATAATGGTATGTTGAGTGCACTCATAAGAATCACCTCAATGAGGCCATTCTAATGGTACATAAAATATACACTTTCATGAAAAAATATGACAATTTCCCTAAAAATGAATAGATATTTGTTTTCCTGATCTATTTCAAGAATTACCCAGGGACTGAAAAAGGAGTTTGAATCAGCGGTGAAGGAACCACAGGTCATTCGAGTCATTGAAATTTTACTGAATATGCCTCATTTTCAAAATAGTTGATTTTTGATGCAGATACTGTGCATTACAAAAAAATACCTATATAATTTTGACCCCCTTAAACCCCACTTTTATATAGTAAAACCGGGATTTACAGGGGTATACATTATTTTTCTTATTTCTGCTCAAAAACATAGATTGTGGGTACTTGTTAGGACTGCCTCTGCAAGGGGGCTCTAACAAGTACCCACAATCTATGTTTTGAGCAGAAATATGAAAAATATCAGAATTTTTATCTGAAAATTTTCATTTCTTGGTGGTAAAATTTTCAGTATATTTGAACAGGCATGTTTTCGTTATGTAACTGAATATTCTGTATTATAAGTACAAGAGGTTTGCATTGCAGCTGCACATACATGTACAATTAAACCTCAATGGCTTGAACATCTTTAGGACCATGTTCCAGATATGGGTAGTTTGAGCCACTGAGGGTTAAACCATTGTAGACTGAATGAACTCTCCCTCGCTATATATTGGAAGAGTCCATTTTCCATTTTAGGTATGTCAAGCTATGAGATGAGAAGATATTTCTAGAGAAAAATGGATAAACTATTTGCAAACAATGGAGACCCTGATCAGATGCCGCATTCTGCGGCATCTGATCTTGGTCTGCACTGTTTGCCAATTACCCTTTTAGGTGTCTCCCGACTACCATGGGTTAATCATGGTGCCAGGTCAGGAAGCAAATGACTATAATTTGGGGAAGCCATTTCGATCTTCCATACAATAATGGTATGTTGAGTGTACTCATTAGAATCACCTTGATGAGGTGATTCTAATGAGTACACACAACATACAATTTCATGAAAAAATAAGAAAATTTCCTTAAATATTTGTTTTCTGGCACTATCAGAAGAATTTTGTAGGGACTTGAAAACAAGTTGTACCAGCCATGGTAAATGAGCTATTGGTGTACGAGCTATTGAGGTTCCACTCTATACTGAAAGATAATTTGCAAGTAGAGTGAATAAAATGTTTTATACTGATTATCAACTGAGATCATAAGGATGATATAGCTGTTATGGTTGGGCAATACAAAAGATCTGCATTGCAACTACAAGGATTATCCCTTGTCCTGCTGAATAAATTAAGAAGCCACGCCCACTTCTAATTTTCAGCCAATCAGGTTACTTGATCCAGATTGTTGTTATAAATTTGCATACTTGATGGCAAACAGTGCAGATCCAGATCAGTTGGCTTCTTCAGAAGCCAACTGATCTGGATCTACACTGTTTGCAAAAAAGGGTATATCCGGGTTCAGCAGGACAAGGGTTAATATGCACATTAGGTCTATTTAATAATGTGAATTATGTTTAATGTTTATCTTTCTCTGGGCAAATTCAGCAGACAACAAATTGATAAAATTTTTGTTATTTTTCCCAGAAAACAGGCTCTGACAATTGTATTCTAAAAATGTCAATGCCTATCCAACTTAACTCTTTCTCTACTAATGGCGACTTTTGTCATCTGCAGATAAAAAGCAAAACGTTTGGACCCAGATCAGGCCCAAAATATGTTGGGCCTGATCTGGATCTAAACTCTTTGACACTCTGACGGTATTCCTGAAAGATTGTTTTTGACAAAAATAATTTAAAAAAAAATTAACCAATGACAAAAAAAGCATGCAAAATTACCAAGCATGCACAGAATTAAATCAAGCTCAGACAGCACAAACCTGTCCTCGTCTACAGCAGGTGTATGTGAACTACACCAAACTGCACTATGACTGCACTATGAACTGCACCAAGGAAAAAGAAAGCATTATACTGTATAGGTGAACTGACCAGACCTGGCTATGATCCCATTTATGCCAAGTGGACTCTTCTACAATACATCATTAGACTGGTCCATTTCTAATAGAAGGGGTGTTCAGTTAGTGGTTCATTTCTAATAGAAGGGGTGTTCAGTTATTTTTTATTATTACCATATTTAACAGAAAATCCTGAATTTAATGCAAACAGTGTAGACCATGATCAGATGACACATTCTGTGGCATCTGATCTGGGTCTACACTGTTTGCCAATGTCCCATTAACTGGGCACTAGGCATAAATTGGTTAACCTTAAGTACTGTGACACCTTCACTCCTAACCTCACTTCAGTATCAGATGTTGTGTGCAAAACTGCTGGACAGAGTGGTAAACAGTGCACACCTTGAGCAGTGGCTACATTGATAAGGTATCTTTAACCTTTGTCATGCTGAATAAATTGAGATGTAATGCCCACTTCTCATTTTCAGCCAATCAATTTACTTGATCCAGGATGTTAATACAAATTCTAATACTGAATGGAAAACAGTGCAGATCCAATCAGTTGGCTTCTTCAGAAGCCAAGTGATCTGAATCTACACTGTTTGCAAAGGCTGGGTATCTGGGTTCAGCAGGACAAGGGTTAATTTGTTGCAGCTCATACATGCTAAAGGGTTAAAATTAAACAAATATGAATGGCAGGTGTAAAAAAAATATGGCACAAATATCTAACAAAAAATATTAACTCTAATACAACATAGCAGTAGAACTTTCATATTTACCCTAAGTATTTCAGACAGGCAGGCCTGAGAAAAACATAGTAAACCCAAATAAGACATTGCAGAACATACTGTCTGATCTGGGTCTGCACTGTTGGCCATTCAACCCACAATCTTCTAGTAACATCACTTTCAAAGTTTAACCCTTAAACTGCCAATCAGAACAACTGTCGCCTGCTTTGTCATCTGCTTGTGATTTTAAAGTCATTTTTGCAAACAGTGTGGACCTAGCTCAGACTGCTCTAGGTCCACACTGTTTGCCTGTATGCAAAAATAGGTTTGAAAATTTTGCAAGAATATTCAGCAGATGACATAAACAGACGACATTTTCAGAAGCAAGTTTTCTTGGCAATTATTTTTAAGGGTTAAGAGAAGTAAGGTTAGGAGTAAAGGCCAAAGCTTCAGATAAGATTGGTATCCACATAATAATTTCATTTCTCCACAAAAACATATGTTATGGGAACTGATCAGAAGTGCCTCAGTGAGGCACTTCTGATCAGTTCCCATAACATATGTTTTTGTGGAGAAAGAAGAGATATGCTTGCTTTTTGGCTGAAAAGAAAGTGCCTTATCTGGAGCAATGAAAGAAGTCTGCATATTTAGGGTAAATACAGTAAAATAAGTTACACAAGAGACATAATCTGAGAAATTAGGTCTTTTGGACGATTGTATACACTGAAGGCCCAGAATATCCCGCAAAAACAATCACTCCTATTACAGCCTGTACTGTTAGTTGCTATATTCCTCAGTATCTTAAAATTCTGTAAACAGACAACAAAAATCCTGATCATTCTGCAGAGATATGCTGAATGATCCTGAATAGCCCACATTTGTTTCAAAACCACATTTTTCTTGGCCAATGTCCTATGCAAATATTTCCTCAACCATAAGAAAAAAAACTTTGCATAGAGAGAATAACCAGATAGAACAGTACTGTATTACCCCTAAATGCTTAGCATTCTGGGTAAAAGTTACAGCAGATGACATATTGAAATATTTTTTTTTATTTTTCCCAGAAAACAGGATTTGACATTTCATGCAAATTGTCTCCAATGGAGACAATTTGTATGAATGTCAAATCTTGTTTTCTGGGGAAAATAACAAAAATATCATCAATTTGTCGTCTGCTAAATTAGACAAAAGAGTGGAAAAAGTTAAAGCTCTAAGCAAATTTGCAGCAGATAATATTCTAAAATTTTTATTGTTATTTTTTTAGAAAAAAAAAATGACTTAGCAGGCAATTCACATGAAATGTCAAGCCTTATTTTTTACCTGAAAACAACAACAACAAAAAAACTAGTAATAGTGTTTTCAGAGAAAATAGGTGTCCCCCACCCCGCTGTGAATTTTCAGTTTTTCTACTGCTGGGACCTTGAAGATTAGGTCACAGTCACCAAAATCTAATCAGTTCTTGTTATGTCCTAATTATATATCCAAGAAAATTTGGTAAGAATCCAATCACCTGTTCAAAAGATATTGTGCAGTCAAGAATGTGTCATGCCAACACCAATGCCAATGCTGACGCTGATGCCAGCACCAATGAGCTTGGCACCAAAAATAGTATTTCCACTTCCTGCAGGCTGGGGAATATAAAAAATCAAATCTGCCATAGTTGTAATTAGTGCTTAAAGACTAAACTTTAATATTTGGGCCAGGCCATGCAAAAACTTGTCTTCTGGCATATTCTGACAGCGAAGGCCCTGATCAGCCTGGGCATCTGCACAGTCTGATCAGGGCCTTTGCTCTCCACTAACAGAATTATTGGGCACTACAGGATGTATCAATGGAGAGTAAATGCCCAGATGAGACTTCGTGAATGCGCTGGATGAATCTGAATCTTTGCATTTTGTGCATGTTCAAAGACACAATTTTTGCTTGGCACGGCCCAAACATGCCTCAGAACAGAGTGCAAACCAAGATCAAAGTGCTCCTGAGGGCTCAAACTGCTCCTAAGCACTTTGATCAGGTTCTGCACTGTTAAAACATTCTGCATTTCGAGGGTTGAGCTCAAGACTATAGTAACTCAAACATATTTTTGAAACCCTTGTTTAGGGGCAACTTTGACTCCTTTGATAAACAATGCAAATTTAGGTGCCATTGCTCATATGAGCAATGGCACCTAAATTTCCATTGTTTATAGAAAGAAATGTTGTAATCTTCATAATGCCTTCATGGTGAGGAGATTAAGTATTGGGAAAAACAACCATCTGACTTGCAATAGTCTTGCGATCAACCCTCGATTTCTGCAATTCTGCTGGCACAATTAAGATACAGTGTACTCTCATTAACTCAAATACTGATAACATAAACTAATACATGTACTTAAGTCAAGCTAAATCAAAGGCAGTATAACTTTAGTTTGCTATATGTTCCTTATATTTCACTCCTTTTATGTCAAACTACTACAATCTCAAAGCTTCTGGTTCCGTAGAGTTTGAGATAATGAAAGTTGACTGTACATCACAAGTAGGTCAAATGAACTGCTTAATTTTTTTAAAAGATAATTGCTTGTAATTAAGGTATGTAGGCATTCAGGGTCTTTGCACCATGTTTAATAAGCAGGCTGTTCATTGTTTACTCAGAGTAGTGGAAATACCGTGCCCAACTTGTCTCGTTTCCCCAAACACAAGTAAGAAATTTAAATTAACTTGTCCTGGGACATCGACTTCATGGCTCTAGCTAAGAGGAGTATCCCAGAAGAGGTATATATTTTTCTTATTTCTCAAACAAAACAAATGTTGTGGGTACTCATTAGAAGTGCCTCACATTTGTTTTCTTCAGTGGAAATAAGAAAAGTGTCAAATTCAGGCAAGCAAATCTTGGTTGGACAAGTGAATTTTGATCATTTACTTGTCAGCTGAAAAGTAATAAAATTTGATAATTCCAGAACCCTGGTTTACTCATTGGATAAAGGGATACAGTAAAATATTTCAGCAAACAGTGAAGAAAAATAGTGAAAACAATGATCCATGTGCATATTGCAGGATGATCTGGGGTTTACAAATGGTCCCTTTTATTATATTTTAAGTCATTCATAGTACTAAATTGACTAAAACTGTGAAAATGAAACAAAAAGAAAGTGATCCAAAAAAACACTACAGACAAAGATCATATTTTGATACTTAAAGTTCATTTTGATATTAGCTCATTATTTTATTGTTAGCGGTGAAATTAGTGTATATCTGGTGAAAATAAAAGTGGCATCAATCACTAGTGAATTGATATTGTATCATTTCACTACTGACCGATACAATTTATATTTTCATTCCTTGCTTTGGACGACTTCTGTTTTCTTCATTGTTTCAGAAGTGGTTCAGATATTTGAACACCTCTAACTTCTTTGTTTCTGAACTAAACTATCTAGTGTTGGTATGCATTTTCTTAGTTAGAATGTAAGGAATATTTTGGTATCAAGATTATTTTGATTGGCCGGCACTTTTTGTTTTTGTCTCATTTCACATGTTAAGCACCAAACGTCGACGCCATGATGTTCATGTTTTGTTTGGTGATGTTATATATGACATCAAAAACGCACATTGGCGTGTATTCAATAAAATAAAAAGAAAATTTATTCTTTTTCAGTGAAGACAATAAAGATTTTCATCTTGTGTAATAAAAACATTCAATTTTTCACTCGTGCTTCGCACTCATGAAAATAGTATGTTTTTATTACACTTGATTACAATATTTATGGTATTCACAGCAAAACAGTAAATATCCTCTATTTATGATCTTTTGCAGGATGATCTGAATCTGCTCATTTTGCACATGTGCAAAGGCACATTTTTTACATGTGCAAAGGCACTTTTTTTCCAAATATGTTGCCCACATTACAGTCTATTTACTGGCTATAAAAATTTGTACTTTGTCAATTATTTGCTGAAAGTACTTCCAAATTTTGTCTGCACTATTTTGTTCTCTTCATATGACTAGATTCAGAGTATCAGACTTTTATAATGTCTCAAACATGTCTTTGTCTATTAACTCATTGGAGATTCAACAAACTCTCCCACACTATATATTGGAAGAGTCCAATTTCAATTTTGGGTATATCCGGCAATGATATTTACATATTCCTAGAGAAAAATGGCTAAATTATTTGCAAATAGTGGAGACCTTGATCAGATGCCGCATTCTGCGGCATCTGATCTGGGTCTGCACTGTTTGCAAATTACCCTTTTAGGGTTCTCCCAACTACAATGGGTTAATTTAACTCTACTCCTGCTGAACCTGGATATGCCTTGCCTTTGCAAACTGTGTAGATCCAGATCAGCTAGCTTCTTCAGAAGCCAACTGATGTGGACCTGCACTGTTTGTCATTAAGTATATGAATTTGTATCAACAAACTGGATAAAGCAATCCAGCTGGCTGAAAATTAAAAAAAAGGGCATGCACCTTAATTTATTCAGCAAGGCAAAGGTTAAATTCCACATAAAAAATTAAGACCATGATTTGTGAAGTTTTTATATTAAATGTAACACCCAATGTCCTACCTACATTTATATCAATCAGTTGAACAGTTGACTTTTGTTATCTTCATGTAAAGTTACTTATAAACAATAATAAACAAGCATGTGTTTCAGTACAAAATTTTTTTATCAGGGCTCAGTTGTTCAAAGCATCATTGTTGTTCGTGGAGGGGATTTTGTCCACCTTGTAAAAATCACGAGGGGAATTATGTCCATCCTGTAAAAAGTTTCAAAGGGGATTATGTCCACCTTGTAAAAAACACGAAGGGGATTTCATCCACCGATGCAAAAATGAGCAGAGGGATTTTGTCCAGAGGGGATATTGTCCGGATACCGTTTGAAATATTATCTGTTCTAGTAAGTACAATATCTAATTCACAGGTATGTTTGCTGAAAAATGTGTGTAGCCTTTATAAATACAAAATGTACAAAAGCTATTCACATATTTTCAACACAAATATTACCATATATGCCATATTTAATACTCGAACTTTAAACAATGCATTACATTGTTAGTTTTGAACAACCAGGCCCTGGTTGTTATACAAGGTAGTTACAGTAAATGTCTTAAAATTTTGAACACTTTATTCCATACTTTGCTGGCCTATTTTTTTTTTAGTTTTATGAGGCTGTTTCTTGAAGTACTTAGTTGAATGGCAAACAGTGAAGACCCTGATCTTACTGTTCCTTCCTGAGCAGTCTGATCTGGGTTCACAATGTTTGCATGTACCATTTTGTAAGAGAGTTCGATGTATGTAATTTTAAGACATTTACCGTAATCCTAACAAACAGGCTAAATCTTACCTAATCAGTGTTTTCAATTTCTATTTCTGAATGAAATCATTTGAAAAATTGCTTTCAGTTATAAGTTGTTTTACAAAATATCTTTTTTTATAGCGAACAAATGACCTATACTATACTGCTTTAATAAAGATTATCATGTAAAGTAATCACAACTCAGTGTAAACTATTTTGGGACATTAGCCATCATTAAGTATCTAACCATATCTGACATTGTCACTTCTTTCTGGTTTACCTGAGTTATAAAATCTAAGTCTTGCTATCTTCAACTTTTGTCCTGAAAAAAAAGGAAAAGAGAAAAAATAAATAAATTCTGAAGCCCCATATATTACCTGAGTACTGTAATAAACCAAATTATTTGGACAGACAAGCCTAAATAAACAGCATAGACCCAGATCTGACACCACAGAACTTTGCATCTGATCATGGTCTGCCACATAGCTACAGATAAGAGGGGGTATCCACATAATATTATTCTTATTTCTCGACCAAAACGTATGTTGTGGGTACTCATTAGAAGCGCCTCACTGAGGCGCTTCTAATGAGCACCCACAACATATGTTTTCATTGAGAAATAAGAAAGATATTAGCATTTTTCGGATGCAAAAAAAGTGCCTTATCTGTTGCTATGTTGCCACACATTTAACATTTTTTGGACACATTAACACATAGTAAATGAATTTGTTCAAAGTTGAGGATGAGTATGATAAGAAATTTAGGTGTCCCAAGTTTTAGGATAAATAGGGTAATAAAATGCCTGCAACACATTATATCTCACCACTGCAGGCAACAAATATGCAACCATTATTCTGCTATGTATCTATGAATTCTTGTACATATAAATATTTAAATACACTTACTCATTTTTAGGATATTCAGCCTAAAGAAAATTGAGTCCTCCGTGAAATCACCTGACCAGTAAATGACACCAAAATCTGACCAACCAAACTAGCTTACCAGTTAACGGTTAATGTTATTGCTTAGACGAACAATATTACCTATGTACTTTTTCATTGATAAATACAGGTACGAATGCAGATTTCATTGACAAATACAGGTATCACGATATTGTTTGTCTAAAGATTTACGCATGGGCATGGTTATAGCCTTCTGATGGAGGAGTCAATTCTGACATGATTTAAATCAAGTGCCATAACTCTTAAAACAATTATAAAATTAGCCCATTGTTAGTCCCAAACCTAGATCTAATCAATATCAATGATAAAATAAAAAAAAAGACAAAAGCCTGCCACTATTGTGTTGCAGGTAGAAATTTGTCCATTAGCAATCCCAGATCTCCACAATATCCATGCATACAGCAGGTTTAGTGAGAATCAATTTATATTTACTCAAGTTATTATCTGTAAATGAAAATAAAGATGGTTGGCAGGCAGATAACTCTGTCAAAAATTAATTTGCTCATTACCATCACAAACCAGATCTATACACCAAGTATGTAGAGAATCAATTTACATTTACTAAAGTTACATTACGAAAACACGCCTATTCAAATATATAGAAAATTTCACCCCCCAAAACTGAATTTTTTCAGGTAAAAAACTCTGATATTTTTCATATTTCTGCTCAAAACATAGATTGTGGGTACTCGTTAGAACTGCCTTGGCAAGGCGGTTCTAATGAGTACCCACAATCTATATTTTTTAGCAGAAATAAGAAAAATAATGTATACCCCTGTAAACCCTATATTTTTTAGCAGAAATAAGAAAAATAATGTATACCCCTGTAAACCCCAGTTTTACTATATAAAAGTGGGGTTTAAGGGGGTCAAAATTATATAGGCATGTTTTCATGATGTCATCCGGAAAAGAAAATACAGAGTGGCCTGCAGATTACTCTGTCAAAAACTGATGAAATTTGCCCATTAGCAATTCCAAACCAGATCTCCAAAATATCAATGCAGATGCCAGTTTGGTGAGAATCAATTTATATTTAATCAATTTATCATCCAGAAACTTAAATACAGACTTGTGGCAGACAGCCAACTCTGTTAAAAACTGATGAAATTTGCCCATTAGCAATCCCAGACAAGATCTCCACAATATAAATGCACACACCAAGATTGGTGAGAATAGATTTAAACAAAATCTGAATAAAATTCAGCAAAAACTATTCAAATTAGAGAGCTGAAACCAAGTGCTGACAGGCTGACAGAGCATAGATGGATGAACACTGGAAGAGGAAACATAATACCCCACCACAATTGTGTGGCTAGTAAAAAAAAAAATCATCAATTTGTTCTCAAGATATTAAGCATAAACATAAATCTGACGCCAGTCAAGGGCCCATTTTCTATCTCAACAAGTACTGGTCAGTATCAACGTGAAGATATAATTTGATCAAAAATCATAAATTCATTTATGAGCTATTAAGCAAAAAATCAATTTTGACATCCATCAAGAGCCATAACTCTGTTGAAAACTAACAATATTGGCCCATTTTCTATCTCAACCCGGTTCAAGTCACTATCAAAGTGAATAAAATTTGATTAAAATTCATCACTTCGTTCACAAGTTATTAAGCAAAAGCTCAATTCTGACATCAGTCAAGGGCCATAACTCTGTTGAAAAACTAACAATATTTGTCTCAACCTAATTCTGGTCAATATGAATGTGAATAAAATTAGATCAAAATTCATCAATTCATTCACAAGCTATTAAGGAGAAATTCAATTCCCATGTCAATCAAGGGTCATAACTTTGGTGACAACTTAAACAAAACTGGCATATTTTCTATCTCAACCCAATTCTAGTATATATCAATATGAATGATATCTGACCAAAATTCATCAATTCATTTACAAGCCAGTAATATATAAGTAATACAATGTATATATATATATATATATATATATATATATATATATATATATATTTATATATATATATATATATATATATATATATATATATATATATATATATATATATATATGGGAAAAAAACTTTGACAAAGGACCATAACTTTGTTATGAGATGATGACATGTCCCTATTTATAATCCCAAAGCACTCTGGAAAAAAAATAACTAGAATGTGTCCCAAGGGCACAGATGCCACCACCTAAAAAGCTTAAATGCAAATTGCTAATGCCTGAAAAACTAACGCAAATTGCTAACGCCATCTGGGACGCAGACGTAGATGGATGGACAGACAGGGATAACACTATATGTCCTTTCCACCATCCTTCAAATGATGGAGGCATAAAAAATTTAGAATGTTGTCTACCACAAATTTGCTTGGCACTTTAAGGTTGATTCGGTTGAAGTTAAAACATCCCAGTCAAAACTATTAATAAGTCAATACATGTCAAACTGACTACTAACCAAACTTTTCCTGGGCAGGCTTAGTCCTCTGAGTGGTTAACCAGTACTTGTGCATATTCTTTCACCAGAAATTGACAACTGCCTTTCTTTGATCTGGGGAAGGGAGATCATCATCATAGAAAATATATCATTATCAATCTCCCCGAAAGTATGTTGCCAGACCAGTGGGCCTGAACCCACGCCTCCTGATCACCAGTCAGATGCACATTTGACTGAGCTATGGAGGTCTGCAGACACTTTGATGGTTAACACAACTAAACTTTAACACAATTATATACATTATATAATTTATATACATGCAGACAGACAGAACGGAAGCTGGATGAACAGACATGCTACTGACTGAGCTATGGAGCCTGGCTTAACAAATGAATAAATTAAGGCTAGATTTAACATGGAAGAACTCAACAGGACATACGGCAAAGTGGTTTCTGAAGAGAAGTTTAACAAATCAAGACTTTACACGTTTATGCAGCACAAGGGCAGGGGAAGATAACACTCACAGAATAAAATTTTGATTGTAATTTAAAGTGTTTGCTACTTCAATAAGAAGTGGTATTTCAAATGCAATGCTGCCACTCCCACCTAGGCCAGACAAGACAACAGGTCATGAAAGAGAGTCTTCTTTCCCTGCTGGTACTTCACAATGTCTTCTTTCCCTGGTGATGTTTCACAGTGTCTTCTCTTCCTTGTGGTACTTCACAGTGTCTTCTTTTCCTGCTGCAGTGCATGAGTCTTCATTACCTGCTGCTGCTGCTGCTTCATAGGGTCTGCTTTCCCTGCTCAAGCTTCAAAGTGTCCTCTTTACCTCCTGCTTCACAGTTTACTTTCCCTGCTCATGCGTCACTGTGTGTGTTCTTTCCCTGCTGGCACCACACAGGGTCTTCTTTCCCTGCTGATGCTTCATAAAGTTCCTTCTGAAAAATTTGCCATGCCTACCGAACAAAATGGCCACAAAACATATAAACTGGGTAGACAATCATCATTTGATCATAACTGTCAGATATGATTCACAGCACTTCAAGTGTTCATGGAGAAATTGCAATTTAACCATTTTCCCATTATAAGTCTATGGGTCCTTTCAGTTGTAATAGCAACCAAACAACAAGAGGCCCACAGGCCACAAAGCTCACCTGAGTTAACTGCTGTAAGTTAATAAGGTCTTTTACTCATCATTCCCTATCAGCCTGTCAAGTCTCAAGGATATGACCTAAAAAGTTTTCGAGACATCTTGCTTACAAGATTAAAATGCTGAAATTTTCAAAGGGCCATAAGTAAAAAAAAAAAAAATCAGACTTTTTCAAAAGTTAATTGGGTCCTGTACTTAAAGGGGGATAATAGGAACATTCCTGTAAAATCATTTTGAAATCTGGCCACTGGCCAATGAGGAGATGCCGTTTAAAGTTTTTTTTTCTATTTTTAGCTCTGGCAGCCATTTTGTTCAGCCAAGCAGAACAATTTTAACAAATTTGGTAAAGGGCCATAAGAGGAACACTTCTGTGAACTTACTTTGAAATTGGGCCACTGTCGCGGAAGAGATGTATTTTAAAGTTTTTTTTTCTTTCTATTTTTTAGCTCTGGTGGCCATTTTGTTCAGCCAAGCAGAACCATTTTAGCAATTTTGGTAGCGGGCCATTGGAGGAACTCTTCTGTGCAAATATTTTGGAATTGGGCCATTGGCCAAAGATGAGATGTCATTTGAAGATTTTTCTTTTTTCAGCTCTGGCGGCCATCCAGGCCCACGCTTTCCATCAACCTGTATGTCAAAGGCTGTCTTGACTGCAACATTGGAGCGTTCCACATCTCCATACCATCGGAGTCTTCTCTTCTTCAGATTGAAGTCCAGCTCCTCATTGCCAAGCCGCTCATTGGACCTGGTGGTGACAATGTCTTGCAGCCTGACATTGCAGATCTGTCTGATCATTGCCCTGTCATTTCACTGCAGACGCTGGAGGTTTGGCTTTGTCAATGGCCAAGACTCGCTGGTATGGAGCATTGCGCTCCGCACACAAGAGCTGTACACACGGCCATGTGTTTTGAAAGAGAGGTGGCGTGAAGAGAGAACTGGTAGCAGATCCTTGAACTTCTTCCAGGCGGTTTTGACACATGTTGTGGTTGAAAGTTCACAGCCCCCTGCTGCTTGCATGGGGGAGCAAATGTGACCTTTGCATAAAAAAGTCCAACATCAACATAGGACCATCCCGCCTCCAATGATTTGAGCAAAGATTAGGCCCCAGGGCTTATTTGGTTCTGAAAAGAAGATTTTTAAAGGTTTTAACCATATATGGGCATGTCAGCCATCTTGGTCAATGGACCGCGACCATTTTAGCAATTTTTCTTCCTCTGCCCCGAGGAGGCTCCATATGAAATTTGAGCAACATTGGACTGGTGGAAAGTGGTTTGTAATTCTCAACTTTTTTCCAATACAAAGGTATGGGGCCCATACAAATGCAAAGGGAAGCAAACTTGACCTCGCCATAAAAAAGGTCAAATGTCAATGTACCCCCATCATTTAAGCAACTTTGGTAGATCTCCTGTCCCGTCTCCAATGATTTGACGCACAGACGGATGGATGTTGGACGAAAAGTGATCACTAAAGCTCATCCTGAGCTCAGGTGAGCTAAAAAGCAGATCACCATAATTTTAGCTAGTTTTACATCCCACTACCCAAGAAACATTTCTACCAAATTTGGGACAAATTACTTCAGCAGCTTTAGAAGAAGAATTACTGTTTTAAAGTGCTAAGGGACAGAGGGATGGACAGACAGTCACCCAACAGATGAAAAGTGATCATTATAGCTCATTCTGAGCATAGCTCAGGTAAGCTAATAAATGACCATTTATGGTTATATAATACATACATGTTTGTTTAAGTAAAACATGTGTGTAAGTTTGGGGGTGGGGGTGTATAATAATTTATCTGAAACTATATGGTGTTTGAAATCTTAGCCAAAACAGTTTGTGAAAATTGATGTGTACGCAGGTGAGTCAATAAGTAACCAGCCTAATTTATTTCCAGTTGAGATCCATCTCTTCTTTTTCGATGTACCGTTATATACCTAAGTACTGGGACACCTAAAGTATTGGGACACCCTTACAATTCGTAAAAATAATTATTTTTTGTCACCCTAAGAATTGGGACATATCAAAAATCACTAAAATTTTCAGTAATTTTTTGTACCATATGAATTGGGACAGTGCATTTGGGTGAAAAAAAAAATGATCTCGTTAACAGGGTAAAACTGTTTTCTCAGTTTGTGTTTTGTTTTGTTTACAAACGATGTCACGCAATATTTTACGTCTAAGCATACAACAGGAGGTTTCATATGGCAGGCTGGTTAGAAAGTAGAAAATATATAAAACCTTTCTTTGAAAATATTAATATGAAATTTATTCAAGAAATCTGCAAAAACGAAAACGCACATGCGTTTGCATCAGTCTGGATGCGCCACCATTTTGTGGTTGTCACGTGACACGTCATGTTTTAATTTGCAACTCGAGTGCATCAATAAAGTTCTACAAAAAAAAAACAAAGACAACAAAAAAAACAAAACTATGAATAAATAATAATAATAAAAAGAAATTTGACAGAATTGTTTACCGATAACGCTTTAATGCAAAACAGCGTTGGGGGAACCCTAAAACACTGTTGAGATGAACCCCAAAACATCGTTGAGAGAACCCCAATAATAACGTCATCACGCGATGTAATGGGAGTATTTTTAGAACAGGTAGATTGTTCCCCGCATTTGCGGTATCAGTTGTGCGCAATTAAACAATAAAGTGGGGAAGCAGTATATGATTATTTTTTTCACTTGGACGCTTTCAACACATGATAGATAAACGAGGGGATTATAAATCAAACAATAAGTGCAAATCTGTTTATTCAATATTAACAATAGATTAGGTTAACGAGACAGTGGTCCGAAAATACACAAAACAATGAACACAAATATGACACATTTTCATCATTAATCGGTGCCATTTTCAACTACGAGACGTAAGTATTGGGACACCTAATAAAATAATCAATTTTCGTTTTTCTAAGTATTGGGACAGCCAGAAATTTAATTATTTTTTCCCGTCCCAATACTTACGTATATTAGGGGTAATTGCCCTCTAGTGTGATGCACTTAGACCAACGGTGTTCAAGTGCCATTAGCCCAGAACTGAAAAGGTCAGGGTACTTTCCATTGACCCACTCCTCAACTGCCGTCACAACATCCTTTTTCAAATTTGGCAATAGGAAGAAGTCGCTAGGAGCTAGGTCAGACAAATAGGCAGGATGTGGTATTAATTCATACCCTTTTTGCTCTACAGCATCCATTGCAACTTTGCAAGTGTGGACTCTCGCATTGTCCTGTTGCAGCAAGACAGTTTACCTCGGCGTTTTTCACGGATGGCGGTTCTCAGCCGGTTTAACAAGTTTGTGTACTTCTCTTGGGTAAAAAGTCCAACTTAATAATGCCTTTCACGTTCCAAAATACTATGGCCATCACCTTGCCAGCAGATGGTTGCGTCTTGAACTCCTTTGGCCGTGGGGACCCACCCATTGACTGAGCTTTATTCTCTGGCTCATCTACAAGTCTCATCTACAGTCACCAGACGCAAAAGAAAATAATCTTTTGACCTAAAACCCTTCAACAAGGTGCTGCATACTGATGCTTTGGTTGTCATTTGCTCATCGCTAAGGGATTTGGGGACCCAACGGGCTGTTAGCTTGTGCATACCTAAACGATCATGTAAGATTGTTGAAAAGCTACCATGTGAAATACCTAATGCTTGCGCTATTTCTTCCATCTGAATTTGCCTATCAGAGTATACCAGATCCTGAACTTTCTTACACATTTCTTCGTCAGTGGCATCCAGTGGGCGTCCAGACCTGGCTTCATCTTCTAAAGACATTCTACCGTGTTTGATTTGCCCTACCCAGAATTTAACCTGAGCATAAGATGGTGCAGAAGACCCATAAACATTGGCTAACTCGCCGTGTATTTCCTTCCCTGTTTTACCTTTTAAATACAAGTACCGAATTACAGCTAGGTACTCAACTTTAGATGAAAAGCATGCCTTTGCATCACTAACCATGTTTGACATTCAATATCTTATTAAAGAATGACTCGATACATATGCAATTTTGTACCCATGTATAAAACATATATTGAAACAAAGCATGAAAATCGTGACTGTCTCGGTCCTTCAGAAATGAGATAGGCTGGTTATTTATTGACATGCCCTCGTATCAATCACAAAGCTAGATCCACTTAAGATCTAAACATATGCAAAATTTGATCAAATTCCATCAGTTCATTCACAAGATTTTGAGCAGAAAAAAAAATCTCAGAATAACCAAGGGCCATAAGTCTGTTCTAAATTTCCAAAAACTGAATTGTAAAAATTCCAAAATAGATCTAGTCGACATCAATGTACATGCAAAACTTGGTTAAATTCTGTCAATTTGTTCCAAAGATATTGAGCAGATATGAAAGTCTGACAATAACCTAAGGCCAAAACCGTGTTGTAAATTTGCTAAAATTGATGCATAACAATCCCAACTTACATCTGGTTAAGACCAATGCATATGCAAAATATGATCAAATTCCACTGATCTGTTCACAAGATAATAAGGGGAAAAGAAATTTTGACAATAAGGAAGGACCACAATAATGTAAATTTGTGAAAACTGATGTGTAACGATCCCAACCTAGATCTGGTCAACATATATGCATATGCAAAATTTGGTATAATTTCATCAATTAATTCTCAAGATACTGAGTGGAAACAAAATTTGGACAATATTCAAAAGTCATAACTCTGTTGTAAATTTTTAACAATCTCAACCTAGATCTGGTCAACCGCAATGCATAGGCAAAATTTGATTAATTTCATCAATTTGGACATTTTTATTTTTCAGAGAACACAAGACTAGACATTTTATATGGAATCATCTGTCTAGGAATAAGACTTGAAATTTCATGTGAATCATCTGCCTAGCAGACAATTCACATGGAATGTTTCATGTGAATCATCTGACTAGCAGAAAATTCACATGAAATGTCAAGTCTTATTTACTCAGAAAAATAATAATAAAAAATAAACTAGAAATTGTGTTTGTAAAACACTACACCCCTAACCATATGCTTGCCTCAAAAGACAATATAACAAGAAAAACATCTAACTGCATTATGGATGGATTTTTCTAGGCAAAACAGTTTTTTCAAGAAATCTTGCTTACAAGGTTAAAATGAAAAAAAAAAAAAAAAAAAAAAAAAAATCAAAGGGATATAACTAAAGAACAAAATTAAAAGTTTATCAAAATTAATCATGTCATCTACTCATCATCACCTATCAGTGTGTAAAGTTTCAAGGCAATAAGTTAACGAGGAAACTTGCTTACAAGGTTAAAATGACCAAATTTTCAAAGTGCAACAACTCAAGAAAAGAATTCCAGAACCTTTTCAAAAGTTGATCAGGTCATCTGCTCATCATTTCCTACCAGCCTGTAAAGTTTCAAGATAATAGCTCAAACAGCTTTATGAGATATCTTACAAGGTTAAAATGCCAAAATTTTCAAATAGCAAACAACTTAAAAAAAAAAGTTTTTTTTTCAAAAATTGATCAGGTCATCTACTCATCATCCCCTATCAGCCTGTCATGTTTTGAGATAATAACTCAAATAGTTTTCGGAGATATCTTGCTTACAGGTTTGAAGGCAAAAACGTTTTGAAGGGCCATACTCAAGAAAAAAAATTCAGACTTTTTTAAAGCTAATTAGGTCATCTACTCATCATCACTTATCAACGTGTCAAGTTTCAAGGCAATAGCTCAAACAGATTTCAAGAAATCTTGCTACAAGGTTAAAATGCCCAAATTTTCAAAGGCCATAACACAAGAAAAAATTCCAAAAGTTGATCAGGTAATCTTCTCATCATTCCCTACCAGCCAGTCAAGGTTAAGACAATAGCTAAAATAGTTTTTGAGATATCCTACTTACAAGGTTAAGATGACCAAATTTTCAAAGGGCAATAACTGAAGAATGTGTGTTTGGAATTTTTTCAAAAGTTAAACCGGTCATCTACTCGTATTTATCATCCTCTATCAATCTGTCAAGTTTCAAGACAATAGTGCAAATACTTTTTGAGATATCTTGCTTACAAGGTTAAAATGCCCAAATTTTCAAAGGGCCATAACTCAAGAAAAAATTCCAGAATATTTTGGAGGCAACCCTGTAGTAAGTTCGTCTTCTCATCATTACCAATGTTTTCATCAAGTTATGAGGTGTTAGCTCCAACAGTTTACAAGATATTTTGCTGACAAGGTAAGAATGCCCAAATTTACAAATGGCCATTACTCATGAAATATTTTTCAGAATTTATTCAAAAGTTATCAGGTCATCTACTGATCATTACCAATCAATTCACCAAATTTCAAGGCTCTAGTTCCATTAATTTTTTAGATATTTTGCTGACAAGGTAAAAATGTCCTAATTTACCAAGGGCCATAACTGATGAAGCAATTTTTAGAATTGATTCATAAGTCAATCAGATTATCTACTAACCACTAGCAATAAAATCATATACTAGACCATGAAGTGAGCATATGCTCACTAATACCCCCGGCCATGGACATCAGTACATGTATAGCCAGAACAACAAAGGGAAATAACTATATGGGACCTGGCCCCACAGCCCCTATTTTCTTTCCCACAATACAAATAGTCATACTTGTTATGTGTACAAAATTTCAAGATTACAAATTATTTAATTACAAATAACAAATGGCAGGTCTTCATAAAAACATGTAGATATTGAAAAATTAACAAACTGTAACATGATATTTATTGAAAAAACAATTAGGACCTTAAAAAACAAGTTTTGGAAAGATGTTTTGCAATCTCTGATTAATATTAATAAGAAATCAGTGGTGAGTGAGGCAGATATATTGAAAAGTCCAATATTTTATAATGATAACATAAAGATAGGCGGAACATATATCTTCTATAGAATATGGTATAATAAAGGTATAAAATATATTAATGATTTAATAAATGAAAATGGCAAATTTAACACTGAAACTGAGTTCTCAGCAAAAACAGGGATAAAAACAAACTTTTTGCAATACAGTGGTTTGATAAAAGCAATAAAAATATATTTAAAAGACATGAATATAGAAATAACCCATGAGGAACAATTCACTTTTATCCCATTCCACATTTCCACTCTATTACAACATCAGAAGGGAAGTAAAGCTATGAACAATATCCTAAATAAAAATGGTGACACACCTACTGGACAATGTTCTTGGAACAAAAATTTTAATATAACAAAAGAAGAGTGGAAAAGGATATACATGTTTCCATTTCATGTTACTAAATATATGGCACTTCAGTGGTATCAAGTTAGTATTAATCACAACATTTTAGTTACAAATAAATTGTTAAACCAAATGAAAATAAGAAATGATGCCCTCTGCACCCTTTGCCAGACAGGTAATGAAACAATTGTACATTTACTGTGGAATTGTTGTAAAACACAATAGTTCATTAATGATATAACCCTTTGGTTAAATTCATATAACATACATTGCAATCTTACAGAAGAGTACTTCATTTTTGGTTTGCAAAGGGAGCATGGGGTAAATAAAATATTGCATTTTATCTTTTTATATGCAAAATACTATATTTATCTAGCTAGATGTAAAAACCAACAACTGAATATCAGAGTATTTAAAATGAAACTTCAAGTTATGTACAGAGCTCATAGACAGATTGCACTATCAAATCAAGAAGAAGAAACCTTCTTGGCAGATTGGAGCCCATATATAGCATTAATTAATGATATTTTATAAATTTACTGTATTTATAAGTACAAAAAAAAAAGAACTCTGAAAAGGATAACAAAATAGAATATTAAAATGATAAAAGTACAAATCATTGTGCTTATACTAACTCCCTCCTCGAACCGAATACAGAGTAACTTTTTCCTGTGTATATATTACTCAACATGTATAAGGCTGTCGGGTTTTTATAAAATGAAATCTGTAAATTGATACTTTTTATATATAGATTTTAGAAAATAATTTCATAGACCTCAAGTATACCCCAGCCTCTTCGATTCATCATTGTCTACCTATGCTACAATAAAATATTCTTGGATATGCACAAAACAGCATAACTGACCGTACATAGAGTGTCAAGGAATGATGTTGAGAAGAGGTCTAGGTGTAGTGATTAAATACTATGAATACATCATAACATCATATTTTTGATAAGCCATCAAAACCCCAAGCTTTCAATGGATATACATGGGATAATAGTGCAGATCCAGATTAGACTGAAAGACCTGGGTCTGAACTGTTTTCCTCTTCTTCAGGTAACTACAGATAATTTAAACATCCAGAATCTTGGGAGTTTTTACAGTGGTTTGCAGATAGTATGATAGTAGAGAAAAAGGTGTACTTCCACATAATTCATAAACATAAAATACTAATTATACATATTCATGTTTTTGACAGACTCCAGACTGTCAGGGTGAAAGAGAATAAGAGGGTAGTACACATGATGTTTGAAAGATGAAAGAAAGAAAATACTGGAGAACCTCTTTTAGATATGACCCGGGTCTGAAAGAGGAATTGTAACGGGGTTTAAAAAAGGAATAAAATTTACAGATTTAAAAAAAAAAAAAAAAAAAAAAAAAAAAGAGAAATCTTTGACACAAAATAAATTTTAACTCACAGACACACAGAAAAGACAAAAACTATATACCCCCTTAGTGTACTTTGTATGCCTGGGGTAAAAATATCAATCCAACGCTTTTTTTTTTTTTGATTTTTTGCTGACAAGATAAAAATGCCCAAATTTACAAAAGGCCATAACTCATGATGTATTTTCAGAATTTATTCATAAGTTAATCAGGTCATCTTCTAATCACTACTAATCTATTCATCTAATTATGATTAAAATTTATTTAAAAGTTAATCAAGTCATACTCATCACTACCTATATTTTCATCAAGTTTCTAGGCTCTAGCTTTTTTAGATATTTTGCTAATATTCCATCCATATTTTTTCAAAGGGCCATAACTCAGGAAAGAGGCATAATCCTGTTGAGGAAAAAAAATATGTGTCAGCTATTTTTTCTTGAGTAATCCAATTAGAAATTTCAAAACAGTACCACGCATATTTCTAAAATTGTGCTGTGCATAAAAAAGCATGGCGAATGGACGGACAGATGGATGGATGGACGAATGATACAGAAACAATATGCCCCTCCTCTGAAGTTGGGGGGATAAAAAAATGATGCAATCTGCTGCAGTTTTGATGGCACATTTTAAGGATTATAGTTCCAAAAAAAAAACAACAAAAAAAAAAAACAACAGAAAAAAGAAACAAACAAGAGGCCCATGGGCCACGGTTCGCTCACCTGAGTGACATAGCCACTGCAGACATGCAGATGCTATGCAACCTTTTTCCAATCCTATCATCGCAACTAATGAAAATATCATCATTTGAGCAGTTCTTAGTTTTGAAGAAGAATATATGGGCCTGAGAGTCAATGGAGCATGATGATTTGAATTAACTATCAATCACATTTCAACAGAAGGATCAATGTGAAATTTGGTGGAAATTGGCTAAGTGGTTTCTGAAGAATCATGATTTTATACATGTAAACAGCACTGTGGCAGGGAAATATAATAAATATAAACCAGATGATGGCCATCTTAGATTTCCAATCAGAACAATTTTAACTACTGTTGATCTACAAGTCACTTCGATACTTTCAATATAAATGTATATGGCCCATACAAAATTTGGGGAAGCAAATTTGACCTTGGAGGTAAAAAGGTCAAATGTCAACATAGAACCATCATTTTAGTAATTTTGGTAGATCTCCTGTCCCCCATAATTTGTGCAAAGATAAGGGCCCAGGGCTTATTTGGTTATGGAGAAGAAGATTTTTAAAAGTTTTTACAATATATGGGCATGGCAGCCATTTTGAATGGACCATGCCCATTTTAGCAATCTTTCATTCTCCTGCCCAAGGAGGCTCCACATGAAATTTGAGCAACACTGGCCTGGAGGCTTCAGAGGAAAAGTCATTTGAATTATCAATATTTTTTCCATACAAATATATGGGGCCCATACAAATGCTTACAGAAGCAAACTTGACCTCGCTGTAAAAAGGTTAAATGTCAATGTATGACAATTATTTTAGCAACTTTGGTAGACCGCCCATTCCAGATGATACATGCAAAGATTCAGCCACAAGCCATCCTCGGTTTTGGAGAATAAGATTTTTAAATGTTTTTTCACATACAAATGCATAGGGAAGCAAACTTGACCTTGCCGTAAAAAGGTCAAATGTCAATGTACAACCATTATTTTAGCAACTTTGGTAGACCCTCTGTCCCCAATGATTTATGCAAAGATTCAGCCCCAAAGCATCCTCGTTTTTAGAGAAGAAGATTTTTAAAGGTTTTTACCATATATGGGCATGGCGGCCATCTTGGTCAAAGAACTGTGACCATTTTAGCAATCTTTCATCCCCTCTACCTAAGGAGGCTCCACATGAAATTTGAGCAAAATTGGCCCAAAGGCTCCAGAGGAGAAGTTGTTTGAAATTCTGAACATTTTTCCCATACAAATGCATAAGGAAGCAAAATTGACCTTACCATAAAAAGGTCAAATGTCAATGTACGACCATTATTTTAACAATTTTGATAGCCCTCCCATTCGCAATGATATATGCAAAGATTCAGCCATAAGGCACGCTCGGTTTTGGAGAAGAAGATTTTTAAAGGTTTTTCCCATACAAATGCATAGGGAAGCAAACTTGACCTTGCCGTAAAAAGGTCAAACGTCAACGTACGACAATTCTTTTAGCAATTTTGGTAGACCTCCCGTCCCCGATGATTCCAGCAAAGATTCAGCCCCAAGGCATTCTCGGTTCTGGAGAAGAAGATTTTTAAAGGTTTTTACCATATATGGGCATGGCGGCCATCTTGGTGAACCGACCGTGACCATTTTAGCAATTTTTCTTTCCCCCACCTAAGGAGGTTCCATATGAAATTTGAGCAAAATTGGCTCAGCTGCTTCAGAGAAGTCGTTTGAAAATGTTAACGGACGGACGCACGGACGGACGACGGACAAAAAGTGATCACAAAACATTGACTTGAGTGTGTTTAATTTAATAGTGAATAACTTAGTCACTGTTTGGAATTTTGGTATACACAAAGATATTGAAAATGGTCTTGAAATGCACAGAATATTGTGTCAAAATTTTTAAAAAAGCATGTTTAAACAAAGAAACTTCACTCCTTTCAGTTTATACAAGTTATATGTATTGTTAAGAAAGTAAATGCATAGCAGACACTGTAAATACCTCACCACTGTGCAGTAAAAAAGGGATGAATTGGATATGGATGAGGTTATACAGTAGCCCAAACCATAAATACTGTTTGTTGAATAAACCAGAGAAAACCATTTCATCTGGAAAATGAAACACTTCAATATATGAAGTTTCATCCAAATCCATAATTTGTTCTCATAATATTGAACAAAAACTATTTATTGTCACTAAGCTGGGATGGTAACTCTGTTGAAAATTTGCGATAAACTTCAAGGAATAATCTCAAGCAAGAACATTGTGAATATCATTCGATATAAGAAGTGTTGTCTGAATACATTTATTTGTTCTTAAAAAACATTTTTTGTTGCTAAGAAGGGGCAGTAACTCCTTTGAAAATTGTCAAAAAAAAAAAAAAAAAAAAGGCTGCCAGACAACACTGTTAAGGTTATGTCAAACCGGTCAGTTAATCAATTCACACTTCTCCTGAGCAGCCTTAGTCCTCTAAGCTGTTAATCAGTGCATGTGCACATCATTTTTGCTTGTGACTGACACCAGCCCTTCTTAAATTAGTGGAAGGGGGGAGGGCAGCTGTGGGTCGGTGGTGATGGGGAAGGAGATGGGTGATTGACTGTAGAAATGGTTTTATGATCAATCTTCATGACAGTAATGTGGCTTAATTGGGATACAAACTTGTGACCATCAATGCATGTGCAAATCATTTTTGCTTGTAACTGACAACTGCCCTTCTTGAATTAGTTGACAGGGGAAGGGTGGGTGGGTCGGATTGACCGTAGAAATGGTTTTATCATCAATCTCCATGAAAGTAATGTGGCTTCGCTGGGATTCAAACTTGTGACCCCTGGATCTACTGTCACTGTTGTAGCTGCAACCAGGGCCCAGTTATTCAAAGCTAACGACATCGTTAGTTAACGATTCGTTAAAATTTACATCCAGTGATACGCAAATATGCTGAAATTTTTTGCTGAAAAAATGTGAGTAGCTACATTTTTTCAGCAAAAAATATCAGAATATTGTGTTTTAAATCTGCTAAAACAGTTAACGAAATGACCCTTAACGAGCTCGTCAAGCTAACGACGCTTTGAACAACCGGGCCCTGATGCCCAACATAGAGTTAAGGTGTATGAAAATTTGGGGTAAATACAGGAAGCAGTCTGCTGCTTGCTAAGATATACTGACATTCAGAAAGAGCTCTAGTATGATAAAACAGTTGAAAAGTAATGTGTTTCAAAACTCTGTATACAAAAGGTGCTGAGCCACATATAATTTATTTCCATTTCTCCAGCTAAATCTCTATCAAAAGCACAATAAATAAATAAATAAAAAAAACAATACACACACAAAAAAAACAAGCAACTACTGAAATGGGGTTTCAACAATAAATACCTTTGGTTCTTCAGCTTCTGTCTCTCCAGTCTGTAAATATAAAAATGTGTACTTAGATCACTTATTTTAGATTAACAATCACTTATAAATCACTTTAAAGTGCCAGTAACAACTGCAGCAGACCACAAACCATGCTTATTTTTCAAGAATTTTATTAACAGCAGAAGTTTATGTGGCTTCTAAAATTATTAAGCAAGATACACAGGAAAAACAAAAGTGTTACAGACATTAAAGAATTACAAAGGGGAATAACAGTATTGATCCCTTGACCCTTCTTTTTCTGTAGCAGAAACAGCTCTTTAATATCAACATTTATGCAAAATATGTTAAGATTCCTTATAATATTAATCAAGATATGCAGGAAAAAAGATAGAGTGCATGCAAGGCTCACTTTTTGAATATTTATAATGTAGTGACCTTGAAAATAAGGTCAAAGTCACCTAAATCTAATCACTTCTTTCCTCCATCCTGATGATATATCTGTACTAGTTTGGTCAAATTCCAGCCATTGGTTAAAGAGATAGTGTGCACTCAAACCTTTTCTTGCATTAAGAAATTTTACAAAGGGCATTAACTCCAAGAGGATGGGCCCCTAGCCCTTACTTTCTCTTATGTAGGTACACCTAATTGATATCAATGGTTCACATAAGCGTTCTATCAAAATTTGAATTTCAAAGTGTCAGTGTGACCTTGAAAATGAGGTCCAGGTCACCAAAATCTAATCACTTCTTTCCCTCACCCCAATGAAGTCTGTGTTAGCTTGAACAAAGTCTATCTAATGATTCATGAGATAAGGTGCACACAAGGGTCATTTTTACAGTCATTATAATGTAGTGACCTTGAAAATGTGGTCAAGATCACAAAAATCCAATCACTTCTTTCCCATGTCCTAATGATGTATCTGTGCTAGTTTGTTAAAATTCCAGCTATTGGTTCAAGATACAGTGTGCACACAAGCTTTTTTCTAACAAAATTTGAGTTTCAAAATGCTGGTGTGACCTTGAAAATGAGATAAAGGTCACCAAAATCTAATCACTTCTTTCCCCAATCCCAATGATATATCTGTGCTGGTTTGGTCTAATTCCATCTATTGATTCATAAGATAGAGTGCACACAAAACTCACTTATTGAGTATTTATAATGTAGTGACCTTGAAATAAGGTCAAGGTCACCAAAATTCTAATCACTTTTTTCCCCCATCCTGATGATGTATCTGTGCTAGTTTGGTCAAATTCCAGCCATTGGTTAAAGAGATAGTGTGCACTCAAACTTTTTACAAGGTTCATTTTTGGAGTCTTTATAATGTAATGACCTTGAAAATGAGGTCAAGGCCACAAAAATCTAACCACTTCTTTCCCATGTCCTAACAATGTATCTGTGCTAGTTTGTTCAAATTCCAGCCATTGGTTCAAAATAAAGTGTGCACACAAGCTTTTTTCTATCAAAATTTGAGTTTCAAAGTGTCGTTGTGACCTTGAAAATGAGATAAAGGACACTGAAATCTAATCACTTCTTTTCCCAATCCCAGTGATGTATCTGTGCTAATCTGGTCAAATTCCATCTATTGAATCATGAGACAGAGTGCACACAATGCTCACTTTTTGAGTATTTATAATGTAGTGACCTTGAAAATAAGGTCAGCAAAATCTAGTGAAAGCTTTCCCCATCCTTAGGATGTATCTGTGCCAGTTTGGTCAAATTCCAGCCATTGGTTAAAGAGATAGTGTGCACACAAACCTTTTACTGCATACTTTTACAAGGCTCACTTTTTGAATATTTTAAATGTAGTGACCATTAAAATAAGGACAAGATCACCAAAATCTTTTCCCTATTCTTATGATTTATCTGTGCTAGTTTGGTCAAATTCCAGCCATTGGTTAAAGAGATAGTGTGGAAACAAACTTTTTACTACATTAACAAGGCTCATTTTTTGAGTCTTTATAATTTAGTGACCTTGAAAATAAGATCAAGGTCACCAAAATCTAATCACTTCTTTCCCCATCCTAATGATGTATCTGTGCCAGTTTGGTCAAATTCCAGCCATTGGTAAAAGAGATAATGTGCATACGAGCTTTGTACTGCATTAACAAGGCTCACTTTTTGAGTATTTATAATGTAATGACCTTGAAAATACGTTCATGCTCACCAAAATCTAATTACTTCTTTCCCCCGTCCTGATGACGTATCTATGCTAGTTTGGTCAAATTCAAGCCATTGGTTAAAGAGAGTGTGCACAGAAACTTTTTACTGCATTAAGAAAAAAAATTTTACAAAGGGCAATAACTCCAAGAGAACTGGCCCTTAGCCCTTACTTTCTCTTATGTAGGTACATCTTATTGATATCAATGTGTCTACAGAAAATGGTGAATATCCATCACTGCATTTTCAAGATATTAGGAAAAAAACAGCAACGACAACATGAAAACAGTATATCCCACCACAAACAAAGTTTGTGTGGGGTATAATTAAGATGCCATACACATTTCTAGTTTTCAGCCAATCAGATTATTTGATCCAGGTTATTGATACAAACTTACATACTTGATGACAAACTGTATAGATCCAGATCAGTTGGTGAAGAAGCCAACTGAAGCAAACTGATCTGGATCTACACTGTTAGCAAAGGCAGGACATACAAGAATTCAGCAGAACAAGGGTTAAGACAAATGCTCCACCATATATAGTGTTGCTGGTTTTAAATGAAGCTAATAGACAAAAGTATACGTATAACTCTGGATCTAATTCAAGTTTGTATATTTAACATAACAACCGTATTCGACCTAATTACCGCACATACCCCTATAAGCGCACAGTCGAGCAATTCCGTAGTCTTCAAATTACAGCCAGTGTACTTTTTGTCTACCTCTTTAAAAAGGCATATGTTGTGGGTACTCATTTGAATTGCATCGACGTCGATGTAATTCAAATGAGTACCAACAACATATGTTTTAATAAAAAAAAAAATCAGAAAAAAAAAATTGCATATACATCGCCAAATAAGGCCTTTGCTGATATTTGTTTTTAAGGGTATCCTTAGTAGGCAGAGTCATAGTCATATTTTACCACAAGTTTTCCAAGTAATTTTGAAAAACCTAAGCACACTGTGCAGTAACTAGGTCGAATACGGTAGGCACCCAAGGCACATGGAAGATATGCTGGATCTGGGTGTATCAAGGGCTTAAAATGAGCCATGTCATGTAAAAAAGGTAATTTTGACTTTCTGTGGAATCAATCTTTCAGTGTGCATGCCGGCCCCCTTAACAAGGCCACATGTCTAGTTCTTTGACTGAGCTTTCCTACTTGCATAATGCTTATGTAAAAGAATAACATAGGTTCTAGCAAGACTGCAAGAACTGTTGCTGTTCACATTATTATAATGACTCTTTTCCCATGACATGGCTCAAATATTTCAGGCAAAATTTAAAACTTTTACTTCCAGTAATGTAACTTAGCAGATATTTGATAAAATGCCACTTTTTATATATAAGTTTTATACAGTATAATGCACCCTGAGTTTGAAATACAGGAAAACCTGCCAAAGTTTGCAAATCAGATATACTAACGAGTACATTAGCATATGAGTTTGTTTATCAGATATACCAGTCTTGAGGGAAATATTCCTGTATTTTAAACTTAGTATGTATTGACATATATTATATATCATTAAACTGACTGTTTTTTCTTCTTCAGATTCTGTTTTATACTCTTTTGGAATTTTCAAATGATGTCACGTTACATCATCTAAACTTGTTGGGCAGCCTGACAAATGTCCTAAAAGAAATATTTCTTTGCTCTACACAGAAATATTTCCTCCTAGGAATTATAAATTGTATTTCCTGCAGAAATTATTAAAAATAGGTTCAGATATGTAATATATAATGTTATGATACATCAACAAGTCAAGTACAGAGTATTCAAAAAAGGTAAGAGAAAAGTCCAGGGAGTGCCACAATCACAAACCGCAGCCCTTCCCAGACCCCAAGAGGAAGAGGAAACCGACAAATCTAAACAAGCACAAATTCTTGTCATGCTGAATAAATTATGATGCCATGCCCACTTCTAATTTCCAGCCAATCAGATTACTTGATCTCAGGTTTTGATAGAAATTCACATACTTAATGACAAACAGTGCAGATCCAGATCAGTTGGCTTCTTCAGAAGCCAAATGATCTGGATCTACACTGTTTGCTAAGACAGGACATGATGTGATTAGCAAGAGAGGGTTAAATTATATGCCAAATGAATTTTATAAACAGGTACTGCCTTATGTAAAACTGTTTAACCCTTAAAGCAACTACACCAGAGGACACGATGAAATATGTTTTTTTTCTTCAGAGAAAATATAGCTTCATATTTCATGTGAATTGCCTGCCTAGTGAATCCTCTGAAAAACAACAAAATAATCAATTTTAGAATTTCATCTGCTACAGATCTACATAGTACTTTCAGCCTTGCAGATCAAAATAGATACCCATGCAAACAGTGTAGATCCAGATGAGATGGCTTGTAAGAAGCCATATCATCAGGATCTACACTGTTTGCCACTCTGTTTTTGATGTTAAACTGAAACCCTATTTGCAACAATGGATGTGTCAGAGATGTTCAGAGGTGAAAGAGTCTGTTTCAGAAACTCAGGAGTGAAGGGGTTAAGGGATAATAAGGCAACAAACCTAGAGTGGCAAAAATTTACCTTTTTAACACGAGTTTTAAGAGGAAATTTAGCTGGATCTTCATCATTAGAATTCATCTGAGAAACTTTCTTTCGCCAAATGACCACACCAACAATAATTCCAGCAATTAGCACTGCTCCTATTACTACTGGAATGACCACTGCAGTCACCGATACTCCTCTATCAGTTCCTGAATAATTAAAATGACATGGATAACAACTAAACAAACTAACCAATCTGAGCCATGGCAGGGAAAAGCAATCTTGCAGTACACAGTTAAACACTTATACACTACAACCTCATTATAACACGGTTTGTTATAACACCATAGCAACAGATAAGGCACTTTTTTCATCCGAAAAGTGCTGATATCTTACTTCTCAATGAAAATATATGTTGTGGGTACTCATTAAAAGTGCCTCGGAAATATTATGTATCTGTAGCTATGTAACAGGGTTTTTGGATATAACATGGTTCAAAGATGGATCCAAAAAATGTATAGATATTATTGAAAAATGACCATATCTATACATTTTTGTTTGGATATAACATGGTTGTTTAACTAACACAGTTTATGCTATGGACCCCAACAAGAGTGTTATAAAGAGGTTGTGGTGTATTTGGCTTCCATTTTATTTTGTCACTATTAGTGGTCAAGGAAAAGAAAACACCAAAATAAAAAAAAAAAAAAAAAAAACTGCCATAAAGATCAAAAGGGGCAAGAGAAGAACAACAAACTGGCAGAAATATATTCCCAATCTATACATCGCAATTATAATCATGATGAAGTAGGGCAATATACATGTAATGCCAATTTTCATTTAAGTCATAGCTCTAGGAAAGAAAAAAAATGAGATAACTGCTTGTTGATCCCATTAACCATTCTCATTGAAAATAACTTGATAACTGAATAATAAACATGTTTACTTAATGGGTCAGTGGATAACTAAATAACAATAAAACTGATTTATATTCACTCACACATCAAGAACAATGCAATGTGGAAGACAGCTGAAAATCAACTTGTATCACTTGCAAATCACAATGTGGGACCCGCATAAATAAGACACACGGGGCTATGTCAGATATCCCAGTTTTTTTATGTTGGAAATTGGAAATCAGCCAAAATATAAATCCGCCAAAAGGTCCACTCAAGAAAACTGCCAAAATTTGCTGCCACCAAATTTAAGTGTTTTACACTAATTCATAGCTCCAGATAAGATCCTTTTTCAACCAAAAAGTGTTGATATGTTTCTTATTTCTCCACAAAAACATATATTGTGGGTACTCATAAGAAGTGCCTTTGAGAGGCACTTCTAATGAGTACACACAACATATATTTTCATGGAGAAATAAGAAATTTTTTATGAGGATTCCCCTTATCTGGACCTATAAGTACGAGGGAGTGTCAATAAATAACCAGCCTATCCCATTTCCGATGGACTTAGATGGTCATGATTTTCATGCTTTGTTTCAATATATGTTTTATACATGAGTACAAAATTGCACGTGTATCGAGTCATTCTTTAAAAAGATATTGAATGTCAAACATGGCTAGTGATGCAAAGGCATGCTTTTCATCTAAAGTTGAGTACCTAACTGTAATTCGGTACTTGTATTTAAAAGGTAAAACAGGCAAGGAAATACACGGCAAGTTAACCGATGTTTATGGGTCTTCTGCACCATCTTATGCTCAGGTTAAATTCTGGGTAGGGGAATTCAAACGCAGTAGAATGTCTTTAGAAAATGAAGCCAGGTCTGGACGCCCACTGGATGCCACCGACGAAGAAATGTGTAAGAAAGTTCGGGATCTGGTATACTCTGATAGGCAAATTCAGGTGGAAGAAATAGCGCAGGCATTAGGCATTTCACATGGTAGCATTTCAGCACTCTTACATGATCGTTTAGGTATGCGCAAGTTAACAGCCCGTTGGGTCCCCAGATCCCATAGCGATAAGCAAATGGCAACCAGAGCATCAGTATGCAGCACCTTGTTGAAGCGTTTTAGGTTAAAAGATGATTTTCTTTTGCATCTAGTGACTGTAGATGAGACTTGGGTTCATTATGAGCCAGAGAATAAAGCTCAGTGGTTAGGGCCTAGGTCCCCGAGGCCAAAGAAGTTCAAGATGCAACCATCTGCTGGCAAGGTGATGGCCACAGTATTTTGGGACGCAAAAGGCGTTATTATGTTGGACTTTTTACCCAAGAGAAGTACAATAATTGGAGTGTACTATGCAAACTTGTTAGACCAGCTGAGAACCCCCATCCATGAAAACCGCCGAGGTAAACTCTCTAAAGGTGTTTTGCTGCAACAGGACAACGCGAGAGTCCACACTTGCAAAGTTGCAATGAATGCTGTAGAGCGAAACGGGTATGAATTAATACCACATCCTGCCTATTCGCCTGACCTAGCTCCTAGCGAATTCTTCCTATTCCCAAACTTGAAAAAGGATATCCTTGGACTTCATTTTCGGTCTGATGAAGAAGTCGTGATGGCAGTTGAGGAGTGGGTCAATGGAAAAGGACCCTGACTTTTTCAGTTCTGGGCTGATGGCACTTGAACACTATTGGTCTAAGTGCATCACACTAGAGGGCAATTACATCGAAAAAGAAGAGGTGGATCTCAACCGGAAATAAGTTAGGCTGGTTACTTATTAACACACCCTCGCATATTCTGATAAAGACCCATTCAACTTACTAGCCAATTTACATTGAGTGAATTCTTCTACCACAACTCTCTTCATCTGTCTATTTCCTATAGCAGAGTGTCTGGTTTGTTTTTATTATTACTATGTTTTATAGAAATTCCTGTTTTTAATGCAAACAGTGTAGACCCTGATCAGATGATGCATTCTGCTGTATCTCATTTGGGTCCGCTCTGTCGTCCAATTACGCTTTTGTGGATTTCATGACTGAAATGGGCTAATATATGCATTCTGAAATATCCTGTTATTCTAAATAGAGATTGTTTTGATACAGAATCAATTTGACCTTAAATATATGTGCAAGTGGGTGTGGGTATTAACTTTGATGTATCAATATGCCTGGCTTTTAACTGGTTGCAAAAATGTCATTTGGCCAGGTAATAGGTCTAGGGAGACAGCTGATTCACATTGTAAGACAGATTCATTTACATCTTTGAGAATAGAAAGATTATATTAAACATTCTTTACTGGAGATGGGTCATTTTCTCTCTTACACTGAATTAAGTAGGGCAGTTGTAAGTTTCAGGTCAAAGATTGTGCACATGAACTGACTGACTACCTCGAGGAATAAGCCTGTCCAAGACAAATGTAGTAAGGTAAACTGACTAGCTCAACATGACCTTAATAATTTGACTGGGCCATTAAACTGTAACTCAACCAACCAATAAGTAGTAATAACTGAATACACAGGTAATGAACAATGAAAAGTCACGTTGTGCAAACAGGTTGTTTAGAAATAATTTTACCTTCATATGTTTAAAAAAAAACAACAAAAAAAAAAACATTACTGAAGTAGCAAACGCAAGGTTGGCTAATACATTATTCAACCATGACAAATTGTACAAGAGACCCAAAATATAACAAGTTCCTAAGGTTTTTACTTACCCTCTGTATCAAGTGGTAGGGCATCTACACCTGAAGAAAAAGAAAAGACATTACCATCTTTACTCTAATTATTGGGACACCTTATCTACTTACATACTTATCCTAAAATTTAAAATACTCTATTCTCGACCTCTAGATGGGTCTAAAATATTGCTGTATTAATGGCAAACAGTCTAGACCCTGATCAGATGCTGCAGAATGCAGCATCTGATCTGGGTCTACACTATATGCAAAGGCCTATCTGTCCCAATACTTAGGGTTATAATGGTAAGCTTTAGTTTAGATTTGTTGAAATAATCTATTCTACTACCTGTTGATGTGTCTAACATATTACTGTATGTATGGCAAACAGTGTAGACCCTGATCAGACCATGCTTTCTGTGCTTACTGACTTTGGTCTACACTGTTTGAACAGGGCTAACTGATGAAGGCACTGACAAATAATGTTGCTCTTGCACATCATTACCACGAGGGGAAGTTATGTAGCAAGTTTGGTTAAATTCTGCCCAGTGGTTTAGGAGATAGTGTGACCGACAGATGGATGGATGATAGAAGCATGGAAAAATAATGTTGCTCTCACACACCATTACCATGAGGGGAATAAATGTAGCATTTGGTTGAATTCCACCCAGCGGTTTAGGAGAGACAGACCGACAGATGGACCGACTGACGGACAGTCGGATGCGTTAACAAAATCCCCATTGCTTTTTAAAAAAAAGCGTGGGGATAATAAACAAAACCAGATTACCCTTAAACTGAACATGGACTGATCCAAATATTAAAGCAGGAAAGTTCACTTGGCATTAATTGGTTGATGTTAGTGTGACATATCACAACATTATTTGGATGTGACAGAACTTTAAGTGCTTTTGTTGTCTCACTAAAAATTATGAAGAATATGCTCCCTTTTAGCAGTTGACAATAATAGTCATTTGAAGCAGTACCCTACCCATTGGAGATGACAAGTTTATTAACAAGTTTATTAACACTTAACATGCAGATGCCGTTTTGAAATATTTTTTATTTTTTTTTCCAGAAAAACATTTCAGGTAAAATGTCTCCCAGGAAGACAAGTTGCAGGAAGCTATTTTCTGGGAAAAATAAGAACAAGAGGCCCACGGGCCACGGTTTGCTCACCTGAGTGACATAGCCACTGCAGACATGCAGAGGTTCCCAATAATATATGCAAAGATTCAGCCATAAGGCATCCTCGGTTTTGGAGAATAAGATTTTTAAATGTTTTTTCCCCATACAAATGCATAGGGAAGCAAACTTGTACGACCATTATTTTAGCAACTTTGGTAGACCCCCTGTCTCCGATGATTTAAGCAGAGATTCAGCCCCAAGGCGTCCTCGGTTCTGGAGGAGAAGATTTTTAAAGGTTTTTACCATATATGGGCATGGCGGCCATCTTGGTCAATGAACCGCGACCATTTTAGCAATCTTTCATTCCCCCAACCTAAGGAGGCTTCATATGAAATTTGTGCAAAATTGGCCCAGAGGCTCCAGAGGAGAAGTTGTTTGAAATTCTGAATACTTTTTCCCATACAAATGCATAAGGAAGCAAAATTGACCTCATGGTAAAAAGGTCAAATGTCAATGTACGACCATTATTTTAGCAACTTTGGTAGACCTCTAGTTTCCGATGATATATGTAAAGATTAAGCCATAAGGTATCCTCGGTTTTGGAGAATAAGATTTTTAAAGGTTTTTCCCATACAAATGCATAGGGAAGCAAACTTGACCTTGCCGTAAAAAGGTCAAATGTCAATATACAACATTTATTTTAGCAATTTTGGTAGACCTCCCGTCCCCAATGACTTATGCAAAGATTCAGCCCCAAGGCATCCTCGGTTCTGGAGAAGAAGACTTTTAAAGGTTTTTACCATATATGGGCATGGCGGCCATCTTGGTCAACTAACCGCGACCATTTTAGCAATCTTTCATTCCCCCAACCTAAGGAGTGCTCCATATGAAATTTGAGCAAAATTGGCCCTAAGGCTCCAGAGAAGAAGTCGTTTGAAATTCTGAACATTTTTTCCATACAAATGCATAAGGAAGCAAAATTGACCTTACCATAAAAAGGTCAAATGTCAATGTACGACCATTATTTTAGCAACTTTGGTAGACCTCCAGTTTCTGATGATATATGTAAAGGTTCAGCCATAAGGCATCTTCGGTTTTGGAGAACAAGATGTTTAAAGGTTTTTCCCATACAAATGCATAGGGAAGCAAACTTGACCTTGCCGTAAAAAGGTCAAATGTCAATATACAACATTTATTTTAGCAATTTTGGTAGACCTCCCGTCCCTAATGACTTATGCAAAGATTTAGCCCCAAGGCATCCTCGGTTCTGGAGAAGAAGATTTTTAAAGGTTTTTACCATATATGGGCATGGCGGCCATCTTGATCAATGGACCGCGACCATTTTAGCAATTTTTCGTTCCCCCAACCTAAGGAGGCTCCATATGAAATTTGAGCAGAACTGGCTCAGGGGCTTCAGAGGAGAAGTTGTTTGAAAATGTTAACAGACGGACGCAGGGACGGATGAACCCAGGAATAGGTACACATGTGGCTATACACTATGTGGAAAAAAACATTAAGTGGCTCCTGATTTTAAGCGCCTATTCTCTTATGTGGCTAGCCATTTAGCGACATTAAGTGTGGATTAACTATCTGTAACTATGTGGCTAGCCTCATAATGACATTTTTGCCACTTAAGTATCATGGAGGCTAGTAGTGAAAAATTAAACTTAAATTTGAACAATTAAAATAAATTTATAATATACCGGTATATTTTTGTTGTTATGCTTCCTACTTACAAGCAGAAAGGATATAATGGTAGGTTATCATTATATCCTTTCTCCCAATGCCAACCCCTCACCTGCAAATAGGAAGAAGATTTCTACTGAAGATTGATGTATATATATATAGAGATATCTTCACTACTTTAGTCATCTCGGCGTAAGGCCCCTAACCAATAAATGGAAGAAAGACGGTCATTTCGGATTCTTAGATTTATAGATATATACATCAATACAAATCATAGTCGTATTTTTGTGTGTATCTTATGCATATGATAAATTTACATATAGTTAAATTTATACTATGGATATATACAATAGTCATTTGAAAGACTACACTTATACACTTACAATACTGTAAAGTATTACTATGGTTAACAAAGTAGAAATCAAAGTAGAGAAATGAAATTGCACATCGATTTGGGGGCATTCAGCGATGCTTCAGCAGACGCCCACGTAGGGTGGTGTCTGTTGGAGTGTCACTGAATGTCCCGGAGGCTATAGACACCAGTGAAATAGGATTTGAGATTCGTGACATTCTCTTCCAACGCTTTAACCCTATTTTCAATGATTCAAGTTGAGTTTTGAAGTCAGCAGGACGCCCAGGTCGGATGGTGTAGCAGAGGATTTAATATGGCTCTCTAATTGGGATTTGAGATTGGCGATGTTCTCTTCCAATGCTTTAACCCTATTTTCAAGATTGTTGATGCCCTCCAATAATGCGGTAGTGAATGAAAGATCCTTTTCCATTTTCGTCAGGGTTTGCTCATATGCTTCAAGTTGAGTTTTGAAAAAGAGGATGGCCTCATCATTTGTTGAAGACATCGCATTTAAGTTCTGTTGGAACATGTTATTATCGAGTCTGCCTGATATTGCATCGATTGTTTGTTGGAAGCTATCCAATTTAGTACCGAATTGCTTCAGTTTATGCTCGAATGTGTCTCTGAGATCATCTACGTAATTTGTGTCAGGTTTTACTTGGTCTTCAATTGTGCTGTCCAGTTGGTATAAATGTAACATCTCAGTTATGATATGTGTAAATAATCTACGACCGTATTCTGTGCGAACAGCAGCATGCAGACTATCTAGTATGCTGGGCCATTCCATTATCACTCTGCCCTAAGAATGCCTTGTTCTTGTATTTGGTTACCTGCGAATGAAAATGGGGCACTTAGAAGGTCGTCACAGTTAACATCTACGTTGTCAACGAAAATGTTAGGCGTGAAAGGTCTGTAGACAGTCATGTAGTTCTTTCCTTGTGGACTTTGAGCAAGTTTGAATACTTTCTTAGTCGTCCAGTTGGGCGTTGAACCAAGCAGTCATTTCTGGAGGTATGTATTTGTTGAATAAGTACATACCAGAACCACGAATGGTTGGAAGTGTATATCCACAACCCATTATAAGGTCGCTACAATTGACTGTCTCTGTTCCTAGGTATCTGGTGGGAATATTATAATTAGTTGCTGTTTTTTTACCATTTACGTCTCGTTGGAACTGCATACCATGAAATTCGTATTTGTTGTCTTCACTATGCTTGGGATGCAAGCCTCTATAATATGCGCAGTATGTCCATACCCCTAGTTTTGCCAAATGATCTGCCGTGACCGTATTGATATCCCTGCTGACAGTATCATCATTGACTATTATTCCAAGAAGAGAATGATCTTGATAATCTGAGGTTTTTAAATAATTACTGCTGGTCATATTTCTGATGATTTCTGCAGGGTATTCTCTGTGAGGACCGCTTTCTATCATTCCGAAGAGAGTTTGAGGATTGGCATTGGTTTCTAATATGTAAATATGGTCCGAGTTTAAGTGGCCCAAACCATGTTGTTTAGAGATAGACTTATTGAAGACTGCTGCTGCTTTTGGACCTCTGAATATCTCATTAAGTTGTAATAACTGATGACCTTCGGACGTTCTCTCCAGTATATGATGCCACGTAGGAGTTAGTAGATACCACATTTGGTAGTATGTTGTTCTATAGTTTTCAGATGCCTGATCGAATGCAGTTAATGGATATAATTGCCAAAAATTTAGTATTTTATCTTGTCTGGTTTCACTGATAATCATTTTGGTGCATATTGCATTTCTGATGCTTTTGTACCCGTGTGAATCATAATGCGGTTTGTAGCGCTCTTCGTCAACTCCAGATATAGCTCCATACTCACACAGTAATGGGCTGTCATGTAAACTATAGAAAAATAGCATGCCCCACATGAGATTTGCCTCACAAGTGGTCACTGCTTGAACTGCAGGTGATTTTAGAAATTCTTCTACCTTTCCCTGACCACCATGTAGTCCTTGTATGTCACTTGCGTCGTTTTCCATATAGGCCAAAGCTAAAGCAGTCATACAGACCCATGTTAAAAATGCATCATATGCTAGAATTCTCTGTTCGAGTTTTGGATGCAAACCGTAATCGCAAAGGTAGTTCTTAGATATGTATTGACAAGTAGAACGATCTCCTACGCCATTGTACCAGAACGGAAAAGGAGGTTTCCCCTTTGTAAAATGATCGTAAGTTGGGATCATGATATCTGCCTGTGCAAGCTGAAGACTGTAGTATTGTATAAAGTCTGCAAGATCATTTATTATGGTGGTGAATGTGTCGCCATTGTATGTACTACCATACATAAATCTCAGATAGTCGCCTCGATGTTTTAATGTTTTCACAGTTCTGTCACCCAAGACGTAGTCTATTAGGGTATCTTGTTGAAATAAGCCAGATAATAAAGGATCTGAGAACCCTGATTTGGCATACGTGAAAAATTTTCTTGCCTCCCACATTCCCTGATCTACAAACGTTTTGAATCGCTTATTATAGACCAATTGGTATTCTAATCCTATTGCATTTCTGGCATGATCATTTGAGATTTCTATCCTGGCAAACATTTCTTCACTTCTGTCGCGATTTAGTAACGTATACTTGATAGAATCTATCAACATTTGGAAGAGATTTGACAGTGCAGACGATTGCACACCGGACTCAAAGATAGTTCTTCGGAGGCTTCGTTTGTTTCTACTGAGAGAATGTTCTTTGTTTCCTAGGTTTTCTTTGAATGTGTCTGCATTGTTGGGATGCATGAATGCAGGTTCAGACACAGAGGTCGTATCTGTCGATATTGGTGCAGGCTGATATGTAATATTGTCCCGCAATGCATTTTTGTCTAAGAGCGATTGCGCATGATCTTTAACTACAGTATGTGCATGTCTGTTAAAGACTGATTCATGTGATAGGTCCGACGGAATCTCAGCTGGTGTAATTTGCACTGTGTTGATTCTAGGATTGAAGTTAGGCCCTTGGTACATTACACCTGCATAGATTTGATCGCTCATGAGATCATCACAAAGTATTTGTTTCCAAACATCTGGCCACTTTTCATCTGTTTGTTCTTTGATATAAATTCTGTTAAAAATTAACTCAACTTTTCTGATAGAATTCAGTTTCTGATTATCATGGGTGGTACTTTGCAGTTTATGAGCAGATGCAATATTGATTTGATCACAATTACAAGGGATACCATCACCATTAATGTTAGCCGTAGATTTCAAAATTCCCCTGTTGTTTGATTGGAAAAAGACAGCTGCATTCGAGATGTCGTCTTGGCCATATGTTGGTTTATTTTTAGTTGACGTTTCGACATAGACACCTTTCTGAGGTAAATACAGTAAATAACCGTCATCATGTAATGGTGAATACACGATATTTTTATATTTTTTACTCAGAAAAAGTATCTGTTCATTATAATGATCATTACCATGAGCAGTTTTCTGCCATTCGATCTTATTTGCGCTTCTTTGTAATGCCATCTTACCAGAACCTATCATTAGAACCGTTCCTTCAAATTGTTTAATGCAAGGTACATTATCAGGATACTCACGAAAACCTATCAGTTGCCACATAAGCTCATATCCTTGCATTGTTTTTATTTTTTGACCAGTCGGGAGGTTATGTGGATCAGGCAGTTTAACTGTCATTACGTTATACAATCCATCCTGAGAAGTAATTTCAACTGGCATGCACATAATGTCCTTCATATTGATTTTAATGATTTCTCTACTTTGTTTGTATTTATTCTTGTCAATATCGAAATTGTATACATGCCCATGTCAATGTTCATATAGTAAGCTTCTTTATAATTTTTAGCTAAATCTAACTGAGATTTCTTTTTGTATTGTTTCATCTCTATGGCATCTTGTAGTTGTTTTAAGATTGGGTACTGTTGCACATAGTTCTCGTCTGAGAGTAGGTTTTCAATCTTCAATAAGAACTGGTCTAGTTTTTGTCTTGTTTGACTGGGAAGTTCTTTGAGATATTGAGATGTGATATTGTAGAGACTTGGATTAGTTTCATCTAAGTCCACTTTCTTCACATTTCCATCAGCATCCCGTGGAGGTATCCAGTTACCATACGTATTGTAAGACATTGTGTTATGTTGATGCAAATAGTAACTGATTTATGAGTTCTGGAACTTTGAATTGTCTGTAAAGATAGACGAATCTAGAGTTGGTAGTTGACTTATCCATCTTAGCGTATACCAGGTCGCGTTGGATTGTCTTTAAAAACAAAATACAACTTATTGACACAATTGTTTTAACTTCATCAGGGATTGCGATTGCGGTACCTGTGGTTTGGTCTGTGCAAGTAGTTCAAGAATACTCCGATTATGACTTAGTTGCTGAAAAACTTGATCAGATAGACCCCACTGATAGGCATTATTAGTATTATCTATCATCATATCGAATGTGATATTAGAATTTAGTTTCTTTTTAAGCAGATTTTGAAAGGCAATCTTTTCAAGAAAGAAAATTTGTCTAAAAAGATCATCGGATTTGAGTTTATGTTTGTTTAATACTTTCTTCATTTTGGCCTCAAGCATTGGCATAGTGTTTGAAACGACTTTTGAAAAATCTTTAACGCCAGTGAGTACTTGTTGAATAGTGCCTATATCTGGTTTATCCATTTGATCTGCGATAGGAATAATAATATGACGTTTACTTCTGCATGTTAGACTATATGCTAAACTTACTCCTGTAACAGCGGAAAGGAATATCAGGAAGTATTTATGTTTTGTAATAGACAATCCAAATCTGCGTGCATAATTGCAAATCATATTGGATGCTGATCTTCCTAATGTTTTTGGTATACTGGCAATAAAGGAAGGAATGCCTTTCTCTTCAGTAGGTAGGATAACAGTGAATGTGTCATCGATTTCAGGATGTGGTCCTCCTAAGGGTACTTTCAAGGCGGTTTGAGACACATCTGTGTCAATTTCTGCGCTGTGGTGCAGTGGTAAAGCGTCGGACTCGAGATCGATAGGTACCGGGTTCGATCCCCACTAACAGCAAGTGTTGTTTCCTTGAGCAAGAGACTTTATCCACATTGCTTAGTACTGGTATCTACCCAGGAAAAAAGAGGGCCACATGGAATTAGTACTAGATTACTAAATGTGTTACCCTCTATAAATAAGGTCGATTATTATTATTATTATTATTATTAATTTCTGTATCAATGTTTGTTTCAGCCAATATCTCGGCTTAAAACTCATCTAATGATTTGTCCTGTATAATGAGATCGGACATTTCTATGTCCGAGGGTATATTTTCCATAACCATTCTACTTCTTACCCTACCCGCCAACGTTCTCAATGGTCTAGTAATAAGGGAATTTCTTTCAAAAAATCTTTTAGCTATTTCCGTTGTTCTTTGACTTGGGGTTAGATCTTCGTCAAATTCTACAATTGGTGTACTTTGCCTCGGTATGGTGAAGATTGTTTCGTCTTCCATTTCTGCATCCACATCCAACCAATCATCCCACCCAACTATTTCTGAAATATGTTGCATTTCTATTTCTTCTGACATTTCGATTTGTTCAGTTGCAGCGCCATATGTACCATATGTGCTCTGCTCTGCAGCACCATATGTATCTTCTAAGATACTACTTTCCGCTGTTTCAGTAATTGTTTCTTGAGTAATCTGCTCAACTACTGCTTGTTCGCTAATGCTTGTGCCTGAGACATCAGTCGATAAATATGCAACACTTTCTCCAGCTTCAATGATTGATGTTTCAGCAATAGTTTCTGTTGCAAGGGATTTGGCAACTGCAGTTTCTACAAGTTCAGTAACAATAGTATCTGCTAACTCTACTAATGGTATAGCGATAGATGCCATAATTGTTTTACCTATAGGATGGTTTGTATTCGTCTAATGAAGGTTTGATGGTTTTGGTTTCTGGTTCCTCAGGTTGCTGTGTTCGTGTTCTAGAATGTGGTTTTCTTTTGGGCATTATCTAATGGAAAGAAGGAATAGAAGCGCACATAGATTAAGAACAGTTTTCATGAAAGGCTTCATTATGTTTAGTTTTTGTCTATTTCTTCATTGAATGTTTTTTATACCCAGGTTTTTATCACTGAAAATAATTCCGGTTCAGACGGTACGTCATATGGAATACGAACTATCATTGTTTGTCCTTTGAATTGTTTTATTATATAGCAACAGTCGTCACCTTTTTCTGTTTCTTGTTGATCTTTTTGAATTTTTTGTTCTGTTTGTTGCGACGATGTCATCTGGAAGATAAATTGTTAGTTTGAGTCACCATTTCCTATAGAGAATGCTTCGTCTATACGTTTTTCGATTAAGTAAAACAGATGCGGATCATTTTTAAAGGATTGCGGAATACACGTAGTTACATGTATTGTCACTCCTTTCATATGCTTATTGAGATAAGCAGTTTCTCGTCGTTTTTGTTCGAGTCTTCTAATGCAACTTTCTCTTCCACATGTACAGTCTGTATGATCCATATTGTTATCAGCAAAATATGTAGTAGCACATAAGAACTGTACAAAGTGTGACAATAGGTGTGACTGTTTTTGGTGCGTAGAACTTAGTGGAAGGTAGTAGATTATTCATGTAAGCATAGTATCCTGATGTTAAAGTATCCATCCGATTGCGTTGTATTACACGTTTGGTCTATTTTTTGCTGTGGGAGAAGGTGCATCTACTTCATCAAATCCTAATCCTCCTGCAAGTATAGGAGGTCTACCTGTTTTCTTTTGTTTTATAGTTGGTACAATATTTCCACAGATAGCTGATAGTAATGCTATGTATACAGCTCTATCATCTACCTGACGAAATAGTTGCGCCATACAGAACAGTAAAATAGTAAATAAGAAAACAGCTTGGACCCAGAACCTAGCTTGAGACAATTGAATCATTTCTTTATTAATTTCTTTCATGCGTCGCCTCTGATTCTCTGAGATAACTGAATATCTTTTGGCATAATTGTGACACGTTTGGCATGAATTGCACAAAGACTGGCCTCTTCAAGTAGTGATACTAAGTATGCTTCTGCTGCCTCCTGTATTGCAGATAGTGCTGATTCCTGAAACCTTTTCTGGTTATCAATGTTAATAGCAATTTCGCGAACTAGTCTTCTAAATGGAATATTTTGTATTAATGTGTCTGTAGATTTCTGATACTTTCTTATTTCTCTTAGAGCGACTGTTCCTGGACGAAATCTATGATATGTGTGTCCGCTTGGTACTTTTATTTTTCCGCTCGATGTACGGGGATATTTTGGACCATGTCTACGATTATTTTGTTCTGCTATTTCTCTAGGTAGTTTTTTGGTTTGAGGTTTTACGGCCCAGTCAACCCAATGGGGTCATGTCGAGCGCGGTCAGTTTATCTAACCACACGTTTGCTGGGCAGGCTTAGTCCTCTAAGCGGTTAACCAGTATTGTGCACATTCTTTCGCCAGAAACTGACAACTGCCCTTCTTGAATCAGCGGAAGGGAGAGAATGACCGTAGAAAATATTTCATGATCAATCTCCACGAAAGAATGTTGCCGACCTCGGCGGGGGTTGAACCCGCGACCTCCTGGTCTCCAGATGGACGGCGCATCCAACTGAGCCACCGAGGCCGGCTCTCTAGGTAGTTCAAAGTCTTGGTGCGGTAAACACCTGTTTGGTAGCGGTAGCTTCAGTGTGAGTTGTTTTGTTCTAGCCATATAGATAGATAACCTCCAACTGCGTATTTCGATATCTCAAAGATATCTCTCCAGCGTTCGTGTTTTTTTATAATATTTTTTCATAAGGAAGAAATATCTAGTAAATACCTTTTCGTCCTACTCCAGCTTTATAATCCTGTCTACGTAATGTCTGCCTTTCTACTGCGTAATGTCTCGTTTTTCTGGAAATTCCAGGTTATATTTAGAATTCCCGGGCGAATATGAACGCTTTCCGATGATGACGTCATCAGTTCCGGCTGTTTCCAGAGTGATTCCGGAGATATCCAAATATGATTACGTCATCAGCTCGTGCCATTTAGCCACATTAAGTGTGGATTAACTATCTGTAACTATGTGGCTAGCCACATAAGAATACTAGCCTCCAAGTATATTAGATATTTGTGTGGCTATATTTGTGTGGCTATAGCTCGTGCTATGACATCACGATTATTAAAAATACTTGTACCCGGCTTCTCAGGCGGTATACTAGAGCCCACTCATCACGTCATGTGACTATCATTCGGCTGTGCCTTCGGTTTTTATTGTTATGTCTTTGCTGTGCTGTGCTGCGTGCTGCGCGGCAGGTATATAGCAAGGTTAGTATACCTGCCGCAGCAAGTCGCAGCAGCCAGAGCTCCAAATAAGTGAATTTTATAATTTTAAGTGCAGGGCCCCAGTTATGACGTAACGAGAGCTCCAAATGACGTGTTTTTTTTTTTTGTTTTGCAGAGCGTTTGTGTTTTGATAGTTCAGAGTTTTAGACGCGTTTATTTAGAAAAGTAAATAAAAGTTTAACTTAAATATATATTTTTTTGATGCGTGATTTTATTTTGAGTTTGTAATGGAATTCATAGAGTTGGAGGCGGTGGATGAAGATATGATGGCAGGTGGCTTTGAGGAGGAGGAGGATTTTGTGGAGAGTGAAGAGGATGTTAGTTTTATAGACAGAAATAGTGTTTGTGACTTTGGTCCACCGCCTCCGAATCCATATTTGGACTTTAGGCCAAGAATATGTAGTAGATTGGAGGGCGCAATTAGCCGTATCGAAGGAAGGGTGAAGGTATGTTCAGTTTACTTTATTATTATTTCAGGTTGATAATGGTGATGGTGATAGTGGGAAAAAATGTAGAAAGAGGAGCAGAGATGAGGAGAAGGTAATGGTTAAAGGAATATTGAAGAGGAAGAGAGATGGGGAGGATGGGGGTAGTAGGAAGAAGTTGCGGGTGGGGTGGGATGAGGACGTTATGGTAAGGGAGTTTGTGGTAGAAAAGCGTATGAAGCCGACTGTGATAAAGGAGAGAAGTTTTGACATTCATGAGAAGACTGCTAAATTATTAGAAGTTATTTTTGACAGTTCAGAAAAGCCGGTCCGCAGAATGCAATATTTGAAAAAGTTTAAAATGATAGTTGACAGGCACCATCGGGTGAAAGCACTGCAGGATGGAGTGCCTTTTGAGGAAATGGACATTTCCGAGTATGAGGACTTGTTGCTGAAGCGTGTGAAGGAGGAAAGCAAGTCCTCAGACTCAGATATGTCCGTTCCCGCAAAAGGAACTTCGGAGGGGAAGGTTGTTGTGTCGCAGGCGACAGAACAACCTTCTGAGGTTGTGTCGCAGGCGACAGAACAACCTTCGGAGACAAAGGTAGAAAGGATTGTTTTGTCGCAGGCGGAGGCAGTAAGATTTCTTCATCCACCGCCTCCGACTGAGAAGGTTGTTGAGTCACAGGCGACAGAACAACCTTCGGAGGTTGTTGTGTGGCAGGCGACAGAACAACCTTCGGAGACAAAGGTAGAAAGGATTGTTTTGTCGCAGGCGGAGGCGTTAAGATTTCTTCATCCACCGCCTCCGACTGAGAGGGTTGTTGGGTCGCAGGCGACCCAACTACCTTCATCTCCCTTATCGGAATTGGCCAACACAGGGGTTACTATCGGCGCCGGTTGCAAATTGAATTATCGGAGGGCAGAGGCAATAACAGTTGTGATATCATCTGATACTGTCCAATCTGACCCCGATGATGGGCGTGATTGGAGTTTGCCGCAGGCGTTGGCAGTAGAAAAAATCTTACAAATCCTGTATTTAATTAGAAGGGCCGAAGGCACAGTGTGCCGTCGGCGGTTATCTGATACCGATGTAATACCTGATGATGGCTGAAGTGAATCAGCCAGCACCAGGTATTGTTATGGGTGTAAGATACATATTGATGTATTGTCATGGCCGGACCATGTACAATGGTTTTTTCATCAGGTCAAATATAAAATACATTTAACACTCCTTAGTTTCTGCTTGTATGGAAACAAATACAGGAAACCACATTACACTAAGGGGTGTAAGGAATGTGAGAGACGAACAAAAGCTCATTTTTCGGCTCTGACATTCATCCACATCATAATGTATATACATATGATGTGGATAAGGATGAAGAGTATATGTTTATCAAAAAGATTGATAAACATATACAAGAAAATCCAACAAGGGAAAAGAAGCAATTTTACTGTGAGGTCTGTGACCTTCAGATGTTTACTGCAGCGTATTTTGAGACGCATTTGAAGGGCAGGCGTCACAGGGAAAATTCTGGTGAATCCGATGGTGCCAAGAAATCTTGGGAGGGTTTTTTTTCAAAGAAAAAAGATAATAAAGGAAAAAACCCTCCACAGATTTCTAAAGGTCAGAAAAGAAAAAAGGTGGATCTCCCTGGTAAGGAGTCAGCAACCAAGCAAAAGCGGGTGGAGGATACTTCTTCCGAAGAATCAGTTCCGTCGGTTCGACCTATTGTCTCGACCCAATCCGATTCCGATTCTTTCGATGGTGTGGTTGATTTCAAGGACGGTGTATATACATGCACCGTTTGTGACTTGACAATTAAGCAGAAGCGTCAAGTCAAGCCACATTTGAAATCATCACGGCATCAAAAGAATGCAAAGGACCGGGTTGGTGTGGACGACGAAAGGGCGAGTGGAACTGGGTCTTTGGAGGAAATAACCTTCACAAGGCCCACTGACACATCAACGAGAAAGGCGGGTAGTCATTTTTTGGTGGAGATCCACCGCCCTTGTAAATATAAAATTTCTAAACGTTTGTTTCATTTTACTTATACTTATTCGTTGTGTTTAGTTTCTTGTAGAAGCCTTGGAGTACATCGAAGACATCTGTCCTCCAATGCACATAAAGAAATGGCACGGGTCGCTAAAAATAAGAGACGTAGAATGAGAAAGCCTGTTGCAGGTGGGGATCTGACCCATGGAGGAGTGATGCAAAAGATTTTCGAGAGACGGCCTGATCTGAAGTGGAAGTCAAGGCTTTCACTTCAGAGGAGGCGTCTCGAGAAAAAGCAGTCCTTCCTGGAGAAGGTTGCCATCTGCAATGAGTTTGGGAGTGACATTTTCAAGAACTCCCATTCTCATCTCTACGTCCAGACAAAAAACAAGATGACATTTAAACAATTTAAAATAAAGTTTTTTAAACTGTTTAATGTCAGGATCAACAACGTTCTGCGTCTGCTCAACTTTCGCGAATGTATCAGATACATCACGAAAGAGGATCGGATGGCGTTGTTGATCAACATTCCGTTGAAATTTACATTGACGGTCTACAGGGTGCATCGGTATTACAGGGAATGTGGTTCCCCCAAAGTTCATTGGGGGGATTACATTCCATCCTTGACTGCTGCATGTGAGCGCAAGGTATTCGAGGATGTTGTGGCGCAGGAGGCCTCCTTAGCAGAGAGTTCTGTGATTGCAGACAGGGTGGAGAATTTGGAACTGACGCAATGGCAGAACGAGCTGCTAGGGCACATGCCTGAAGTCAAGGGTAATAACCGTTGTGTCATTTGGGTCGCCGATGTAATTGGTGGGGCAGGCGAAAGTATGATGTGTCAGTGGCTCTTGGAGGGGAAGGAGTTTGGAAAAGGTATCCTTTTTCAAGACTTCGATTATAAGAACAACACGTATTTGTTTGACTGCGAAAGCCTTGTGCTCTCTGATGTGCCGAGGTCTTCACAGCCAGATAATTTACGGTTGATCGAAGACTTGAAAAACGGGTACTTAATTTCCAGCAAGTACGAAGTGCGAAGGAAAGTTTTTCCTTCGCCCGTCGTAGTTGTATTTTCAAACTCCTTTCCTGACAAGATGTCATTGTCGTTGGACAGGTGGAAAGTATTGGAAATCAGGGGGGGAGTGGAGGGCTACTTGGTTTGTCACCCAGAATTTAATAACAGTTTGCTTTAATTTAATAATTTATTGAATAATATTTTCCTTGAACTTAACTAGTTAAACATATGTATTTGGCATTGTTTTAGGGTTAATTAGTCACCAGGCCCTCAATTGGCTTCTGATTAACTGTAAAACAATTGTATAATAAAAGTTTAGTGTAATTTAATTTAACAAGTATAATAGCAGTTTTGAATACTAGCCTCCAAGTATATTAGATATTTGTGTGTGGCTAAAGTCGTTGGACGTCCATACGATGGACATATTTCTAGTCCATTATAATGTGGCTAGGGGTCCAAATGAATTAATTAAGCCTAACAAATCTTGGAAAAACTGTTCATAGCTTTCTCTTAAGTGGCTTTCCACACAAGAACTATTTGCCACTTAAGTACAGAAAATGCCAATTAGCTGCCACTTATGTATACATTCGTGAGGACGGGCGGACGGACAGACGGACGAAAAGTGATCACAATAGCTCATCCTGAGCATAGCTTAGGTAAGCTAAAAATATCATCAATCTGTCATCTGCTGAATTTTCCCATTGCATGGTAAGTGCTAACCATCACTTTTCTGATATCCTTTCCCAGTACCATACTTTTCCTAAAAAATGATCAAGTCTTTGACTACCTTGTGTAAGGCTAAAAGGTCAAGTAACTTGACCTCAGGGTCAATATTGGAGAGGTAGGGGTCTTGTTCTGACCTAAACTTTGGAGCAATATCTCACACGAGTCCAATTTTCAACGAAATCCATCCAGCCACTCAAGAAATACATTTTATCATATTATAAAATGTTATTCTTACATGAAAGTTCTGTCTGTGATCTTGACCTCAAAATCTCTGAGTGAGGTGGCCTCACACTCAGCAAAACTTTGGAAATGTACCTAACATCAATCCAAATATCGCTTTAATCTCTTTAGGCATTTAGAAACTACAATGTAAAATCTGAACATGAAAATTCTTAAGTCAGTGACCTTTACCACAAGGATAATGAGAGGCTGAGGCTTACAGTTTACAAAACTTTGAACAAGTATTCAACTTTGAACAAGTAGCTCAATTAAATCCATCAATGCATTCAGAAGATAGTGATCTTTAAAAACTTTGATGTAAAACTTTAATATGAAACTTCTGATACTGTGACATTTAGTCCATTGAAAAAATTTGGACCAATCTCTAAAATCAGCCCAAGTATCAAGTATATTTATTTAGGAATTCAGGAGGTAATACAGATCTTTAATGTAGATATGCAACATGACATGTATAAGTCTGTGACCTAGACCCAAGGTCACTGCCACTCATTGATGTGGGTGGAGTTTTCTAAGGAGACAATTTGCATGAAATGTCAGAACCTATTTTCTGGGAAAAATCAGAAAAAATATCTCAAAATGTCATTTGCTGGAATTTTCACCCCACATGCGAAGCATTAAGTACTAAACTCCTTGCAACAGTACTATACCTTACCTTCAAACACATCACTAGAAGCAGAGAAACTGATATCTCCCCAAAACATTGTCAAGTTAAGATTACCAGCATCAAGCACCATTGACACATTACCAACGTCTTCTTTACAAACTTTTGTCCGATTCTGTGTACCACATATTCGAACAATAACCCCCATCTTGGTGGATGCTGTGTAAACAGCATACTGGTATTTTGTACTTTCTTCAGAGAGAGCTTCCTTTTTTGCTTTGTACACTGGAAATAAACAGAGGTTATGGCTTATTAGCACTCTGGGTAAAATTTTCAACAGACAACATTTTCAAATATTTTTTCTTGTTTTTCCCAGAAAACATGATTTGACATTTCATGTTAATTGTCTGAAGACAATTTGTATGAAATGACAAATCCCGTTCTCTGGGAAAAATGATATTTTTATTTTTCTTATTTTTCCCAGAAAACAGAATTTGATATTACATGAGAAAAATATTTCCAGTTTGTCATCTGCTGAATTAGCCCAGCGAGTGGTAAAGGTTTATGCACCTTGAATTTAAAATACAGGAAATATTTCCCTGAGAGAACTGCAAAGCCAATAACCAAATTAGTGCATATTAAAGCACAAATTTATTTATAAAATTCACAAGTCTCGAGGGAAATATTTCCTGTATTTTAAAGTCAAGGTTATTGTTAATGTATATATTACATATGATAAGATATTTTTCTTAAGAATCTGTTCCAACTCTTCTGATGTTTTTAAAGTAAGTCAATAAGTTTTGTGGCATTATATCATCAATAATTGTTAAGTGATAGCATTCCAAAAGAAATATTTCTTTGCACTAGGAGGAAATATTTCCTCCAAAGAATTATAAATTACATGTCCCACAGAAATTACTAAAGATATATAATATAAATGGAATGATCAACAGTCTGGTACATGTTGAAAAGAAATCCTATTAGGGAAACTGATACACTTTCAAGGGAGACAAATCTGTCAAAATTGCTTTCAATCCCTTCGTTAAAGAGATCTTCTCAAAAAGAAAAGAATTTGCTCCCAATATGAAATAGCCATAGTTCCATAGAAGCAAATTCTTTCCTTTTTGACCCCTTTGCAGAAGGCAGGAAATTCTTTTCTTTGAGAGGAGATCCCTTTTCAGAAGGGGTTTAGTAAGCTGGTAAACAGGAAGTCACAAAACTTCTTCCCTCACATTCTGGGCCCATGAACAACTGTCATTAGTTAACGAGTCGTTAAAATTTACAACGAGTGATACGTAAATATGCTGAAATTTTTTGCTGAAAAAATGTGAGTAGCTTTTGCAATGCAAAAGCTACTCACATTTTTTCAGCAAAAATATCAGAATATTGTATATTGAATCTGCTAAAACAGTTAATGAAATGACCCTTAACTAGCTCGTTAAGCTAATGACGCTTTGAACAACTGGGCCCTGATTGTGTTGGGAGTTTATCAACCCTTGTTGGTCATTTTGTGTCGTCTCCCAGAGAAAGGTAGAAAAGAGATAGAAGTGATTGTAGAAGAGATAAAAGAGAGGGATAAGGAAGAAAGAGGAACAACTGCGAATGTGAAGAAACATAAGAAATAAAAACATTCCCCCACTACCCTTACCTGCTACAAGGATAGCGGGCCTTGCCCAAATGTAAGCCAATATCAGCTGGATGCCCCGGTGATGTGAGATACACGACACCTTCACACCACCCCACCACCCTCATCTCCCTCACAAATCATGTCAAAAACTTTCTAAGTGTATCTAGTCCCCTTAATTAACAGGTGAGCTAAAAACTCATTAAAACATTGTGTGTTTATGAGAGGCATTTAGAAAGTTACATCATGAAAACATACCTATATAATTTTGACTCCCATAAACCCCGCTTTTATATAGTAAAACTGGGGTTTAAAGGGGTATACTTTATTTTTTTTTTCTGCTCAAAACCATAGATTGTGGGTACTGGTTACAAATGCCTTGTTGAGGCAGTTCTAATGAGTACCCATAATCTATGTTTTTAAGTAGAAATATGAAAAAAATTCAGAATTTTTTATCTGAAAACTTTCAGTTTTTGGTGGTGAAATTTTCAGTATATTTGAATAGGCATGTTTTTGTAATGTGCTAAACAACTGATTTTTTTTTTTTTTTTTCCTCATTTTAACCATATAGTGGTATCTATATGCCAGCACAGGAAAAAAGGGCCCTTATGGTTTTCCTGTTCTTCAAATGTGCATGGCATTCCCCCATTTAGGTATGCATTTTTTGCCTGAAGCTTCCAATGTCCTACTACATGTCTGAGAACAGCAAAGGCTCTGGCGAGACTGCTCTTATGTGCAGGCTCATATGAAACTTTGCTGGTTGCCTATGTGATAAGTACGCTTTTCTCATGTGCTGGCCCATATATACATGTATATTTAGAAAACTACATCCTTCTCTTAAAAGACTATGCAAATTTATGCATACACACATTATCTACAATTTGCATAGAATAGTTTAAGAAAATGCAAAAGATTAACAAAAGAATAAAATCTATAATTATATGGATGGTGCCAAGAGAAAACGTGTCTTCGGGCATATGTATACAGCAAAGGTCCAGATCAGCATATGCAACCTCTGCAGTCTAACCAGGAAAACTCTGTCAAATTAACAAAAGAATACAATAAAATAAATGTATGGGTGGCACCATGAGAAAACTAGTCTTCTAGGCTATGGTAAATGTCTTAAAATTTTGAACACCAAAGTGTCTGACAAAATCAGTGTAGACCAAGATCAGACTGCTCCTGAAAGAGCAGTCTGATCAGTGCCTACACTCTTTGCCATTCCACTATTTTAAGAAACTGCTCCATAAAAAGCATAATTTAGGCCAAAATAGTATGGAACAAGTGTCTGAAATTTTAGGACATTTAGCGTATGCAGGATGATCTGAATCTGTGCATTTTGTGCATATTGAAAGGCACTTTTTCACTTGACACAGCCCATATAGTTTCTTGTCTTTAAAACTTCAATTATATAGCACTGTTGTTTGCTCAAACTGTTGCACTGTAAAATGATTTTTATTTTGCTACAATATAAACATGAAGTTCATTGTCAGTATTATAATCAAGGTAAACACTGTTTGCCTATGTCCCAGCACTAAAATCAGTCTAAGTTTTTCAGATAACCATTTTTACACAGCACTCTGACATCACAGTGACAAGAACAGAGCAGGTTGCCTGGATTTTGTACAAACACTTTTCTCATGGATTAACTTTATTGGGGCAGTGATAGTCAAGTGAACAACAGCAATACAACTAATTCTTTAGTAACTTTGGGTTGACCAACCGACCCAAAAATATTCGTTGGGAATAGAGTTCGGTTCAGAGAAAACAGGCTGTGGGTTTCATATAGTGAACAACTGCTTGGTCTGCCTAACATCCAGGGCCCAGTTGTTCAAAGCTAACGACATCATTAGTTAACGATTCGTTAAAATTTACATCGAGTGATACGCAAATATGCTGAAATTTTTTGCTGAAAAAATGTGAGTAGCTTTTGCAGTGCAAAAGCTACTCACATTTTTTCAGCAAAAAATATCAGAATAATGTATATTGAATCCCCTAAAACAGTTAACAAAATGACCCTTAACGAGCTTTGAACAACTGGGCCCTGTTTGATTTCATTGGTCCATGATAATCATGTGGACAACAACCTTAAGGAAATTTTGGTATATGTTTACTTTGGATCCACTGTAAACAATCAACCCAAAATTGGACAATAATATGTACGTCCTCTTATTTTTGGATTAAAAAACACTGGTCAGCTGGTACTGTATTTGTGTGGTTAGTATTAATCACTGTGAGGTTAACTACTGTAATAACTCTAAATATTGGGATAGACAAGTGTGACCAAACAGTGTAGTCCCCAAATCAGATGCCACAACAAGAGGCCCACGGGCCACAACTCGCTCACCTGAGTGAAACCGCCACTGCAGATATGCAGATGGCATGCATCATTTTTCCAATACTCTTATGACAAGGCAATGGCTTAAACAGTTTTTGAAATATCTTGCTTACAAGGTTAAAATGCTGAAATTTTCAAAACGTTACAAGTAAAATAAGTCACCCCCAATGCCTCCTACCAACTTTTGAGTCAACTGGCATTTCGGTGCAGTAGAAGAAGCAAAAAATAGATTTTCAAGATGGCTGCCATCTTGGATTTCCGATCGGAATGATTATAGCTATTTTCTGATCTACAAGTCACCCTGATGCTTCCTACTAAGTTTCAAGTCAATTGACTTTTAGGTTTCAGAGAAGAAGCGAAAAATAGATTTTCAAGATGGCTGTCATGGAGGCCATCTTGGATTTCCAATTGGCACGATTTGAGCTATTTTTTATGTACAAGTCATCCCGATGCTTCCTAGCAAGTTTGGAGTCAATTGGCCTTTCGGTTCAGGAGAAGAAGCGAAAAATAGCTTCTCAAGATGGCTGCCATGGTGGCCATCTTGGATTTCTAATCAGCACAATTTTAGCTATTTTTGATTTATAAGTCACCCCAATGCTTCCTAACCAGTTTGGAGTCAACTGGCTTTTGGGTTTCGGAGTAGAAGCGAAAAATAGATTTTCAAGATGGCTGCCATGGTGGCCATCTTGGAATTTGGACCGACACAATTTTAGCTATATTTGATCTACAAGTCACCCTGATGCTTCCTAGCAAGTTTGGAGTCAATTGGCCTTTCGGTTCAGGAGAAAAAGAAAAAAGATTTTCAAGATGGCGGCCATCTTGGATTTCCGATTGGAACGATTTAAGCTATTTTTTTATCTACATTTCACCCTGATGCTTCCTACCAAGTATCAAGTCAATTGGCCCTGGGGTGTAGGAAGAGTAGGCCTTTAAAGCAATTGTTCACGCCGCATGACCCATGATGGACGACGGACATTGACTGACCACAATAGCTCACCATGCACACTTCATGCTCAGGTGAGCTAAAAATCTGAGCAAATTTGGCTCAGTGGCTTCAGAGAAGTCGTCAAATTCTCAACAATTTTCCCATATAAATGTTATGGGGCTCATACAAATGCATAGGGAAGCAAACTTGACCTTGCTGTAAAAAGGTCAAATGTCAACGTACGATAATCTTTTCAGCAATTTTGGTGGATCTCCTGTCCCTGATGATTTGTGCACAGATTTAGCCCCAAGGCATCCTCAGTTCTGAAGAAGAAGATTTTTAAAGGGTCTTACCATATATGGGCATGGTGGCCATCTTGGTCGACCTACCGCGACCATTTTAGCAATCTTTCGTTCCCCTGACTTAAGAAGGCACAATATGAAATTTGAGCAAATTTGGCTCAGTGGCTTCAGAGAAGAAGAAATTTAAAATTCTCAACAATTTTCCTATTCAAATGTATGGGGCTCATACAAATGCATAGGGAAGCAAACTTGATCCTGCCATAAAAAGGTCAAATGTCAACGTACGACAATTCTTTTGGCAACTTTGGTAGCCCTCTCCTTCCCGATGATTTGTGCAAAGATTCAGCCCCAAGGCATTCTCGGTTCTGGAGAAGAAGATTTTTAAAGGTTTTTACCATATATGGGCATGGCGGCCATCTTGGTCAACGGACCGCGACAATTTTAGCAATCTTTTGTTTCCCCACACTAAGGTGGCTCCATATGAAATTTGAACAAAATTAGCTCAGAGGCTTCAGAGGATAAGTCCTTTGAAACTCTTAACAATTTTCCCATTCAAATGTATAGAGCTCATACAAATGCATAGGGAAGCGAACTTGACCTTGCCGTAAAAAGGACAAACCTCAACGTACGACAATTCTTTTAGCACCTTTGGTTGACCTCTCGTCCCCGATGATTCGTGCAAAGATTCAGCCCCAAGGCATCCTCGGTTATGGAGAAGAAGATTTTTAAAGGTTTTTACCATATATGGGCATGGCGGCCATCTTGGTCAACGGACCATGACAGTTTTAGCAATCTTTTGTTTCCCCACCCTAAGGTGGCTCCATATGAAATTTGAACAAAATTAGCTCAGAGGCTTCAGAGGAGAAGTCGTTTGAAACTCTTAACAATTTTCCCATTCAAATGTATAGAGCTCATACAAATGCATAGGGAAGCGAACTTGACCTTGCCGTAAAAAGGTCAAACGTCAACGTACGATAATTCTTTTAGCAACTTTGGTTGACCTCTTGTCCCCGATGATTCGTGCAAAGATTCAGCCCCAAGGCATCCTCGGTTATGGAGAAGAAGATTTTTAAAGGTTTTTACCATATATGGGCATGGCGGCCATCTTGGTCAACAGACCGCGACAATTTTAGCAATCTTTTGTTTCCCCACCCTAAGGTGGCTCCATATGAAATTTGAACAAAATTAGCTCAGAGGCTTCAGAGGAGAAGTCGTTTGAAACGCTTAACAATTTTCCCATTCAAATGTATAGAGCTCATATAAATGCATAGGGAAGCGAACTTGACCTTGCCGTAAAAAGGTCAAACGTCAACGTACGACAATTCTTTTAGCAACTTTGGTTGACCTCCCGTCCCCGATGATTCATGCAAAGATTCAGCCCCAAGGCATCCTCGGTTATGGAGAAGAAGATTTTTAAAGGTTTTTACCATATATGGGCATGGCGGACATCTTAGTCGACAGACCGCGACCATTTTAGCAATCTTTCGTTCCCCCACCCTAAGGAGGCTCCATATGAAATTTGAGCAAAATTGGCTCAGCGGCTTCAGAGGAGAAGTCGTTTGAAAATGTTAACGGACGGACGGACGGACGGACGGACGGACGGACGGACGAAAAGTGATCACAATAGCTCATCCTGAGCAGAGCTCAGGTGAGCTAAAAATGTGGCATCTGATCACGGTCTACCCTGTTTGCCACCCATACAGCAGTTTGTGAACACATCAACAGGTAGCCAATGGACTTGTTCAAATAAAAGAAAAAGTATGGTGAGTGGGCAGGTGTCCTACTATTTTCAGTGAAGACGGTATTTGACCAGTGTAACCCAATCATGCTTTTGAACATGTCAGATTCAAATTGTATTGTGAGGTTAACCCAATAACTACCAAACAGCCCCATTAGAAGTCACTGGATGTGAAACTAACTCCACAATGTACTGTTCCTAAGAGCAGATGGATATACAAATACATGGACAGAAAACACGGATGTCTTATACCGCTGCTTAGAGTTAACCTTATGCTTAGTGTAACCCATTAACACTTAGCATTGTAAAAGCAACGCTCAGTGTTACCCTTAAACACTTTGCATTGCTACTGCAATGCTTACTGTTACTCACAAACACTAATCCTCACAAGTGCAATGCTTGGTGTTAATGAGTGACAATATGTGTTTGTGTTTGTACAGTGAGCAAACCAACACATGTGTTAATCTTGCCAGTCTCCACTGTTTCACTTGTATGCTCCATGTTTTTCAAGTTTCTATATCATTAGAAAATACACTACAACCTCTTTATAACACAGTTCATTATAACATGGTTTTGGATATAACATGGTTCATAGATGGATCCCAAAATGTATAGATTATACTGAAAAATGACCATAAATGGTCATTTCTCAATATAATCTATACATTTTTGTTTGGATATAACACGGTTGTTTAACTAACACGGTTTATGCTATAGACCCCAACAACAGTGTTATAAAGAGGTTGTGGTGTATTCCTGTAAGAACCATAGGCATTCATTACACATTGATGATGGTGCATTGTGATACTATGGCTGGCCAAGTAACCAAGTTACACATACGCATAAGCAATACATAATGTTATGTGGTGACTGTATTGATTTATTTTTGTCTCTGACTCATAAATTATCCTGAATGTCATGTATCCATCAGATATTCCTATATCTCTCAATCCACATTTCAAGATATATGTAAAAAGACAAATCACTTGATCATGAAATATAGGTACTTATGTAACACTGGCCTACATTTAAAATAAGGGTGGGCTGGGTGGCTCAGTGGTTAGCGCACTCGACTTTCAAGCGCGATATGGTGGGTTCAAATCCCGCTGGGGTCCAGCCATTAGCACGCCTAGCTCATACTTGACGTGCCCTGGGTTGAGTATAAGGTGGATACAGCAGTGCTCGCTGACAAACAGTGGCTCCAAGTGTGCATGGGTGATCCATGAAGGCAAGGCTGTACAAATACATGTACATTACAATCGCCGCTGCCTTTATGTGCCTCGGGTGCCTGGTAGCATTAAAAATCCACATAACAACAATTTAAAATACAGTCAAACCTCGTTATCTCGAACTTGCTTATTTCGAATTACCGCTTATCTCGAAGTGAAAATCTGGTCCCTGTTTTAACATGAAACTATGACAACAGGTAACAAAATAATCTGGAAACCAGGAGAAATTGCTCCTAAGGAGCAATTTCTCCTCTTTTCCACATTACTTCATATATATATTTCTAACTTCAGGAGTCAAATTACATATTCATTTGTTAAATGTGGTTGTTCAATTTATTGTTTTCCCCACTCTCTCAACTCTGATATGTCGAGATACGGATATCTAAAAGTGTTTCAGTGAGTCCCTTGGAATTCGAGATATTGAGAGTCGACTGTAAATTAAACTCTCATGCCACACTGTATTGGTAGTCTAAGTATGAGAGTCACTCACCAAAACTTCCTTATTATACAAGACAAACTCACTAGACTATGACATACAGCTCAGATGAACTTAATATCTTATGAGGTCATGTTTGTGTCACTCTGAACTATAAACTTAATATGATGTTCACGGATCAAACAGTTTTCAGAATATATGGAAATAATTACTGGATCGGGAATCATATGTCATATAGAATTTAACCTAAATGCTGATTAAGTCAATGTCGTACTGCCCTACTATCTTTCGGAGGGATTTGCATATAAGAACAACTGAATCCTTAATAACTGAGTCCTAGTCCTTATCTTCAGTCAAAGTCTGGGCCATTAATTCAAGCATTAATAGTTTAGGAATGAAACCAGACTCCTAGGTAACCATGCCCCAGGTATGAATGCTCACTGGTGAGTGTTTATCAAGATTACCTTTGTCAAGCTCACAGGTGTAACTATGACAAGCAATATACACAAAAAGTCTTCAAACCAAAGTTTTAAAACTTTTAATATAGGCTTGAACTTCACACCTTGGTTTCTATCATTGCAATCCAACTGCATTTGGCTTGCCATACTAAAGTGCCTTTTTGCCCTAAAGAAATGCTAAATTTCAACCCTTAAAGTGCCAATCACAACAATTGTCGTCTGCTTTGTCTTCTGCCAGTTACTTTAAAAGTCATTGTTGCCAACAGTGTGGACCCAGATCAGACTGCTCCTTTAAGATCTGGGTCCACACTGTTTGCCTATATGCAAAATGTAAGTTTGAAAAGTTTGCAAGAAGGTGCAGCAGACGACATAAGCAGAGGACATTTTCAGATGCAGATTTTCTTGGTGCTTTAAGAGTTAAATCAAAGCTGAGAAGCAAATCATTCAAGGATGACTTAAGTCATTGTCTACACAAGGTTACAGTAAGGGTTGATCCTGTTATTTGATCAACATAACTGACACTTTATGTACACACTGCAAGGTGACCAATAAGTGTTGCAGTTGCAATGTGTATTGATAACGGGCTACACTATGCATAAGGTTAATAACACTAAGTAGTGCCAATATGCCTTTATCACACTTGTTTAAAAGATAGGACAAAAAAATGACCGTTTATTGTCATTTTCCAGTTTAGTCTATATATTTCTCTTTGGATACATTTGATTGATTGTGTTGGGGTTTAAGGACATTTCAATCCTTGTGGGTCATATTGTGTCATCTCCCAGAGAAAGGGAGAAAATAGACAGAAAAGATAGTAGAGGAGATAAAAGAGAGGGATAGGGGAGAAAGAGAAAATAAATGAAAGTGAAAAAACAGAAGAAATGAAAACATTCCCCCTCTACCCTTACCTACTGCAAGGATAACAAACCTTTCCCAACTGTAAGCCAATCTCAGTTGGACACCCCGCTGACATAAGATACATGTACATCTAACCACACCCTCTGTTTGAATACATTGTGTTGGGGTTAAATGACAGGTCAAATATTGTAGGTCATTTTGTGTCCTCTCCCAGAGAAAGGGAGAAAAGAGATAGCAGAGATAGTAGAGGAGATAAAAGACAGAGACAGGGAAGAAAGAGGAACAGGATGAATGTGAAGAAACAGAAGAAATAAAAACATCCCCCGCCCCCTCTCTACCCTTACCTGCTACAAGGATAGCAGGCCTTGCCCAACTGTAAGCCAACCTCAGTTGGACATCAGCTGATGTAAGATACAAGACACCTTTGCATCACCCAACCACCCCCTCTGTTTGGATACGACACAATTGTTTAGATAATACAGTTTTTGCTTTTGCATTCCTTACATTTGTGAAAGTTTAACCCTTAAACATCAAGAAAACCTGCATTATGTTGTCTGCTGAATATTCTTGCAAACTTTTCAAACCTATTTTTGCATACAGGCAAACAGTGTGGACCCTGATCAGACTGCTCCTAGAGGAGCAGTCTGAGCAGGGTCCACACTGTTTGCAAAAATGATTTTTAAAATCACAAGCAGATGATAAAGCAGATGACAAATATTGTGATCAGTACTTTTAGGGTTAATCAAGTGTCTCTGAGTCATAGCTCTAGATAAGAGGGGTAGCCAGATTCTTATTTCTCCATGTCATTATGAAAACATGCCAATTCAAATATCTAGAAACTTCCACCTCCAACAACTGAAAAATTCCCAATTAAAAACTCAGTGAGGCAGTTCTAATGAATACCCACAACTTACATTTTTGAGCAAAAGTAAGAATTTAATGTACACCCCTGAAAACCCCAGTTTTACTATATAAAAGTGGGGTTTAAGGGGATCAAAATTATATAGGCGTGTTTTCATGATGAAGTATATTCTGAGGATATTCTAATAGGTACCCTCAATATATGTTTGCACAAAGAAATAATAGTTGCATTGCAGTTTAACGGCCCAGTTAAGACTACATGTATTAAGGTCATGTCTAGCCAGCAGTTTACCTTACCAAATTTCCTTGGCAGGCTTAGTCCTCTAAGCCGTTAACCAGTTCTTGTGCACATTCTTTTGCCAGAAACTGACAACTGCCCTTCTTGAGTCAGCTGAAGGGACAGAATGACCATAGAGCATATTTCATGATAAATCACTAAGAATGTTGCCGGACCTGGCACGGATCCAACCCACCACCTCCTGATCACAGTAGAACACAAATTCGACTGAGCCAGCACACAGAAAAATAAGGAAATCATCAAATCTGTTATCCTAAAAACTGGAGCTAAGCAATTAGTGACTACATAAAGCATGAGGTCCTTTTTCTCAGGTTATCCCTTAAAGCGCCAATCACAACTATTGTCGTCTGTTTTCTCATCTGCTTGTGATTTTAAAAGTCATTTCTGCAAACAGTGTGGACCCAGATCAGACTGCTCCTTTAGGAGCAGTCTGATCTGGGTCCACACTGTTTGCCTGTATGAAAAGTAGGTTTGATAAAGTTTGCAAGAATATTCAGCAGACGACATAAACAGACATTTTCAGATGCAGTTTTTCTTGGCGCTTTAAGGGTTATTAGTGTTTTCTGTATAAATACCTATTATAGGAGTATATGTGACAGCTGTCTGGTATGGAAGAATGGCAGACTTATTCTGTTGATATAACTTGAGGGCATCAGAGTCATTAAAGTATCTGCATCCAATATACCATCCCCCAGCATCAAAATCTGAAAACAAAAATAAAACTAGAGCACATATAGAAAGTTTTACCCATACTAATTGTTTATATCATTGTAAGCCCACACACAGAGGGGATACAGGGGGTGCAAACAATTGTCTGGGAAAGTTATTTCAAAACTAGAGCTGTTTCTAAAAAAAAAAAACAACAACATATGTCTCCCCGCAGCTGACATTCACATATAGAAAGTTTACCCATACTAATTGTTCAACATCACTGCTTTATATTAACATAAAATTTCATGAAAATATCTTGTATGGTTTTCAAGCTATAGAGCAGATATGAAATAACCATTGTCGAATTTCAAAGGGGGTTAACTCTAAAAATGTATAGATAAGAGTTACAGTTCTTGTGTTCTGCATGTCATCGGATGATGCTTTATATTTCTATGAAGCTTCATGAAAATTCATGAAAATATCTTGAATGGTTTTCAAGTTATAGAGCGGACACAGACTTACAAATGTCGAATTTCAAAGCAAGAATAATTCCAAACATTTATAGACAAGAGTTACAGTTCTTGTGTTCTGCACATCATCTGATGATGCTTTATATTTCTATGAAATTTCATGAAAATATCTTGAACTGTTTTCAAGTTATAGAGCAGACACAAAATTGCCATTGTCAATTTCAAAGGAAAATAACTAAAAATGTATAGACAAGAGTTACAGTTCTTGTTTTCTGCATGTGTCTGATGATGTTTTATATTTCTTTAAAGTTTCATGGAAATATCTTGAATGGTTTTCAAGTTATAGAGCAGACACTGTTGCGTGACAGATGGACAGAGAGAAGGACAGATGGACAGAAAACCAAGGCAAAAACAATATGGCTCCACCCCTCAGGGGGTGACAAAACAAAGGTAGAATAACTCCAAACATGTATAAAGAGTCACAGTTTTTGTGTTCTGCACATTGTCCGATGATGCTTTTATATATTTCTATGAAGTTTCATGAAAATATCTTAAATGGTTTTCAAGTTATAGAGCAGACACAAAACTACCATTGTCGAATTTCAAAGGGGAATAACTCCAAAAATGTATAGATAACAGATATGGTTCTTGTGTTCTGCACCTCGTCTGATGATGCTTTATATTTCTACGCAGTTTCATGAAAATATCTTGAACGGTTTTCAAGTTATAGAGCAGACACAAAATTAACATTGTCCAATTTTAAAAGGGAATAACCACAAAACTGTATAGACGACAGTTACGGTTCTTGTGTTCCGCATGTTGTCTAATAATGCTTTATATTTCTATGAAGTTTCATGACAATATCTTGAACGGTTTTCAAGTTATAAAACAGATACAAAATTACCATTCTCTAATTTCAAAGGGGAATAACTCCAAAAATGTACAGACAAGAGTTATGGTTCTTGTGGTCTGCATGGTCTAATGATGCATTATACTTCTATAAAGTTTCATGAAAATATGCGGTTTTCAAGTTATAGGGCAGAACGATTGCATGATGGACTGACAGACAACTGAGGCAAAAACAATATGTCTCCACCCCTGTCAGGGGGAGACATGATAACTACATGTACTTTAACACTTTGTATGCTGGGTAAAATTTTCAACAGACAACATTTTGAAATATTTATCTTAGTTTTCCCAGAAAATAGGATTTGACATTTCATACAAATTGTCTCCTTTGCTATTTTTTTACAAGTGAGACATCTTTGGTGTCTTTCTATTTGCTTTTCTATACATCATTTGATTTCTGTGTCTGTTACTTCATCGTATTTACCCTCAGTATTCAGACACCTCAACTCCTTACCATACGTAGTCTAAAATTTGAACAAGTACAGTTTTCCATCCACTGTTGTGTTAAAAAACAGCTGGATGAGTGGCAAAATGTAGACCCTGATGAGACACCACTTTTGTGGCATCTCATCAGGGTCTACACTGTTTGCTCAGGCCTGTCTGACCAAATGCACACAATAAAGTATAACATATGGTTAGTCATGCTCAGGTAGACTGGTAAAATTATGACCAAATCTTCAGTGACTAACAATCAATTATCGATCAAAATGGCAGGACTGATAATCGATTATCTTTTCAGCTTTGATTAGCCAGCCTTAGGTATTATACTTTTTTCTGATCTCTGATGTTTTCACACTAGTCTTTTTT